>CANSGD010001508.1:0-1200000 GCA_947645195.1 Patellifolia procumbens | reverse complement strand
TAAGGTCTTTAAGGAACCCCTCTCAGAGAGGGCGTTCGAATTTTATTGAACCCCTCTCAGAGAGGGCGTTCGAATTTTATTGAACCCCTCTCAGAGAGGACGTTCGAGTTTTATTGAACCCCTTTTAAAAAGGGCGTTCGAATTTTAAGGAACCCCTCTCAGACAGGCGTTCGAATTTTAATGAACCCCTCTCGGATAGGGCGTTCGAATTTTATTGAACCCCCTCTCAGAGAGGGCGTTCGAATTTTAATGAACCCCTCTCAGAGAGGGCGTTCAAATTTATTGAACACCACCTAGAAAAGGGAGATCGAATTTTATTGAACCCCTCTCAGAGAGGGCGTTCGAATTTTATTGAACCCCTCTCAGAGAGGGCGTTCGAATTTATTAAACCCCTCTCAGAGAGGGCGTTCGAGTTTATTGAACCCCTCTCAGAGAGGGCGTTCGAATTTTATCAGCCCATCTTTAAGAGGACGCTCGAAATTTTTGATAAACCAACCCCCCTTGGGGTACGTCGAGTTTTCAACAGCAAAGGCAGGACATTCCGATCCACATCGCAGTTTCGTCATGATCCCGAAACTACAACATAGAGCGTGGGGCTAATTTTTGGGCCCATTCCAGTCATGGCCCACCTAACCGGTGAAATGACGAAAATACCCTTAGGGGGTAAAATTACCACTTTACCCCTAAGGACCTTTTAGGCCAGAAAGTACAGGCCTTCAGTCGAGCCCACTGACATAAAGGCTTTCATGACATCATCATCTTCACCAGATGACATCACCTCAGTACAATCTATAAATAGTACTTTCATCTGATCATTCAGGTACGTTTTTACACACATTCCAAAGCATTTACTTGTACTAATCTCTGACCTTCTGAGATCAGACCTGACTTAAGCATCAGAGAGCCAATCCCGGGAACATCCTCGGGGTAGTTCACCGTACTCGGTTTTGCAGGTACCTGAAATTCGAAGACCTTGGACTTGTTACTGGTTACTACCCTAACTGGATTTGGACTTCCCCGAACTATAAATTTCTACTATGTTTCTTGTACCCGAAACAATTCCCATTTCAAATATGGGGGAAAACCAATGCAAAAAGAGGTGGATGATAATCTTTTTAATTTTATTATATAAAGTGCACTTTGCTACTTTTTGTTTTTGAAAAAGTAAGAGAGCGAAAGAAAAGTGGGTGATTGAGAAATAAAAGATTCTAAAGCGGGCCCATGTGTAAGACAAAAGGAAAAATATGTAGTAAATATTTAGTTGTTGAAGGGTAAGATGGGAAAACAAAAGTTCTTAAAATGGAAAACATTCAAAGTGTGAAGAACTTTTAGAAACATTCCAAATAGAAAAATGGGAACAATCAAATTGGGAACGGAGGGAGTATAAGAATTATACTAGATCTTATTTGATCTTATTTGACCTTATTGGACCTCATTCGACCTTATTGGATCTTTTTTATTGATCTTATTCGTTCTTATCCGACCTTTTTAAACCTTAATCAACCTTATTACATCTTATTAGACCTTATCTGAACTTATCTAAATATATAAGAGAAAATAAATTAAAAAGAACGGATGACATTAATTTCGATTTCTTTGTTTAGGCAAAGTCATCAACCAAATAACTTTACAAATTTTCACTTTATTTTCAAAACAACCTAAAAGAACTACTTCCTCCGTTTTCAAAAGCTTGCAACAAAGGGGGATTTTTTGAGAGACATAAAAAATTGGTTTGTTGCAAGCTTTTGAATACGGAGGAAGTACGTAAAATATTAAAGAAAAGGAGGGGGGCACCTGTCAAGTGACAGAGTGACCAAGGCGCAAAGTTGCCAAATGATGTATTTTTTGGTAAATTAAATTATTGTACTTTTCCAGGAAAATGTGAAAGGTATATTGTGCTTTTATGCTATGACTTTAGGCGCATCTTTTCATTAGAGGGCTTAGATGGAGGACACGTTACAGATTGCCAAGTTTGCGACGATTACGGCGTTATCAGAAACTCCATAACGCCAGGTGTTACCTTCGACCAGTATTGCTTAGGGAATGTTTTCACAACAATTAGAAACATTAACTTTAAATAATCTATATAATAAGGAAAGGAGATGGACATCAAAATTAAGAGAAGAAAAAATAAATAAAATAAATTAATAAATTTAAATCTCTTAAAAATAAGGAATTAATTTAATTTTAGCCATTAATTTTTGTTTAAATTTCAAACTAAAATATCTGAAAATCTTAAGTAAAAACAACAATAAAAATATCAATGGTATATTTTCTTGAGATGTATCAATAAACACCTACTTTGCTATATTTTTTCTATACTTTGATTTTTTATTATCAAATGCATAAGTAAATGATTGCTCATGAGTCAGCATTTTGAGCATGAAACATAATAAAGTATTTAAGGGTGCATGAGAAAGTGGTAGAGAAAGAGTAATGATGTATTTTTTACTTACGAGTGATGATGCTCTAAATGACATATTTCATCTGTAAGATTTTTTTTATCTTTTAGGTGTTTTGCTTTTAAATAATTTTGCTAATCTACTATCTAATATTTATTACTCCTTTGTATCTATATTGTTTTAATATTTAAACTCTTTTGAGATTATAATTATACCCTCTAAAATACCAAATAAATGACACATGTCACCTATCAGGGTATGACACGTGTTCACTGATACGTGTCACTTTGTAATGGTTAACACATACCAACTCTTAATTAGCCAAGTAATGATTGAGAGAAGGCATATTGATGCAAGCCTGAAATCAGGATTTAAGCCACGCCACATGTTAAATGGACATTGCCATCCAATAATGTTGTTAGAATCGTGATCTGAATTGTAGAATCGTACGCGCCTACAATCCAAAAATGACCAAATGATCTAAATCGCTCATAAAATCGGCCTCACAAAGGATCAGTTGGAATCGGTGTAGCGTCGCTCAGGATCGTGTAGAATCGTATGATCTTTTCATATCAATCCTACACATAACTAACCTTATGCTTTTTTTTCTTTCTTGTTTACTTTTCTACCTGTATTTTGTCATCCAAATATATGAATAATGAAACTAATATGCAAAAAATAAGCAAATAAATTAACTATTATCAGTTTCTTCATATTTATTTAGCTTTTTTAATTAATTTTAAAATCAAAAAAGTTTAGTACTACTATCAAATTTATATGAATGGTAAGGTACGTGTACAAACACATTAGTATCTTATAATCAACACCTATGTTAGTTTCAACAATCTAGTTTGCTCTGTTAGGATTACTATTATCAAATTATGAATTATGTGAAACATATATAGATTGTATTTTATCAAGTTTTAATTACTTTGTAGGATCGTACGATTCTACAATTCGATCCAACGATCCAATTCTATATGCCTTCACCGATTCAAAGTAGGATCACGATTCTAATAACCTTCCAATCAAATGACCCTATCTTAGGGCAAAGGTAGGAGGCCCAAGGGCCCTTATATTGGTATAGATACTCTTATATCCCATCAGAAGAGGTAAACAAATTTTCCCATGAATAACTATTGTCATATCAGAGCTTCTCTTTCTATTTCTCTCTTTTGAAATTGACCTATGCTTTAGAGGGAATCAACCCAAACCCTCTGGGGTTAGGTTCCTTCGTGCAGGTTTAGAGCACGAAGCAGGTTATCACCAACGAAAGTCTCCAAAACTATCGTATTACCTTGAGAACTCCGAGAGCCAATCTCGAAGATACAACATTTGGCGCCGTCTATGGGAAACGTGGAGTAATAGCTGATTGCCAATCATCAAACATTGCACGAAATGAAGTATGCAAATAGTGGTAGAGGATACTATAGAGGATGAACGACCACCTCGAGGACTTGATCATTGGCAGTCTGAGATGTCGATGGGAGATCGTGTAGCTGGTAACGTTGACCCCTTTTAGCAAACAATCTTAGAGGAAAATCGTGATCATTCGGTGACAAATCACCGTTCACTGAGAGACCTTTGTGAATGACTTTCAAACTAGAATGGTTGTGGTCGTCCAGGAACAGATCAAAAGCAACATGCTCTTCTTATATCTCGGAGGTCAGCGAAAAAGGGTACCGTTCAAGACTCCATGTCCAAGACATTCGCTAAGACCCAATCGGCCATCTCATCCTAAAAACTCCCAGAGGATTTCAAAAAGAAAGTGGCTAGGTAGGAGTGAACAACTAAGAAGGCCCCCAGAGGAAAAGGTGTTGTACGTCCCTCAGATGGAGACCTTAAGGACAGATGCATGAGGTTAAGAGGGCAGCCGCCGAGAAAAATCCAGTTGCCAGTTCTACTCCGACCTAACGAACCCTCCTTGCATCTCTTAAGACCCTCCTTTCATCTCTTATTCTCATTAGGAGAGACAAAGGACATTAGCAAAAGTTCCCCAGTCTCATCAAGTGCCTAGTGTCCAACATCCAATAGCTTATGTCCATGCCGGGTAAGTGACTAGACCGTCTGTACACACTGTGAGGGAGTACAACCTTTAGAGCAACCGGTAGGAATACTTCACATCAATTGACCAACACCATTGTCGGTCAGGATAATGCACTTGCCTACCCAAAAGTCAAACAACCTTCCATCGATCCTTTTGATGGTACAACTGACCCAAATGATCACTTGTTAGTTTATAAACATTAGATGTATGTACAGGCCGTGGATAATGCCACATAGAACAAAAATTTCCCGGCTACTCTTAAGGGAGTAGCTCAAAACTGGTTCAACAACCTTCCTCCAAACTCTGTAAACAACTGTACTCAAAAAAGTTACTTGTTCACAAATAATCCCCCGTAATTTCATGAATTTCATAAATATATTTAAAGTATATTTATAAACATTTTTAGTATTTAAATAATTAATTTCTCAAGTGTTGACTATTTAAAAGTCAAATGATTATTTAATATTTCAAATAAGACAAATTATTTTAAAGTTGGGATTTGAAGGTCATCAATGTATGGGATGACAATTCAAAAGAATTAAAAATGAGATCGAGGAGCCGAAAATTCATTGAAAGCCCTTCATCACATCTCCACTCTCAAGAGGCCAAACTACTCCTCAAGCCTACTAGTCTATAATATTAGTGAGGAAAACATATAAGTACGCCATTATACCTCAAAAATCCCTCCATTTACATTGAACCTCAAGAGGATTACTTTCTCTTCCTTTTCTTTTTTTTCCTCTCTTTTTCTCCCCTTTCCTACGGGCTACGGTCATTGCTATCAATCGTCAACGTCCCCCGTCGACCTCGTCCAGCCACCCTCATTGTGCCAACCATTGGCGCCACCTATGCTTTCTGCCGCTGTTACCGACATGTTCTTTCTCCCTTAGTTAGTTAATACGCGAATTAAACGCGAAGTGCATTTTTTTTTGAAAAACATGAAAAAAAAACGCAAAAAGACTCCTTTTCTTGTTAAGCGCAAAAAAAGTCGTGTCTGTGTTCTATATGTTTAAAACATATAAAATACTTTTTAATGGAAAAAGCGCTTTTTTAATTTTTCAAGAAATCTGAAACTGTAAAGTTTTAAACCAGTTTCACCTCTGCTGGTGGAGTAATCCGCCCTCACCGTTGTCGCTGTCAGCCTTTGCTGGTAGTTCATTTTCTTACAACAGTTCCGATGATGGTCTATTGTGGCGTTGAAGACGAATCGGCTTGACATTGCATTCTTGTTGTCGAAGCCTTAGGGGTGTAGTTAGGAGAAGGAGAAAGCTTGAGAAGAAAGAGAAGGCTTCGTTGCAAAGTCTGCAGACTATGGACGCCGGAGAAGAAGATCAGGTGCTAGTTAAAATGATATAAGGGTTTGACCTTTTGGTTTTTTTTTGGGTAATGAAAATGGTTTTTTTTCTTGTACCCCCTGTTTGAACCAGTAGACGCTTCCAGAGACCAAATAAAGAGGTTATGTGTTTATTTTCTTTTTTTTAGTTTTCCTTGCTTATAAAATCATTACTTAGGTTACATAACTCTTGAGTGTTAAACTTGGCCAGTTGAAAGACCAACTTAAGTTTTACAAACATTATGTAGCAAATTTTATAGTGTAACTGTCTAGATCTCATATAAAAATTTTTAAGTAGGATGGTTGATAGAATTTAGTCGTATCACCTATTCAAAGATAAACCTACAGTCCTCTAACTAAGGTAGTCAATTGAAGCAGGGTCAAATCCGCAGGGAGACAGAGTTTCTATATTAATATTCAATCAACTAACTACTTCAAATGAAAACAGGGAAGAGTTAACTTAACTAATGATTAAATTAAGGAAGACGAATTAAACCGAGGATTTAACTATGGAATAAAAGACTAGGGTATTAGGTCTGTCCACCATGCTTATACCAATCAAACAAGGTCAACTACTATCAAAACCTAAGTCAAGAGTCGAGGGATTAGAGCATGTGTTGAGCTATGGTTAAGACTCAACGCTCATAGTTCAACATACGCCGCATGTTCACTAACGTAATCAGAACTACTGATGTGTCCTAGGCCTCTAGTCGTAAGACGGATCTGGTGCAAACAACTATTAATCACAAGCAATCAATGAAATTGGCCACTAACATTAATCACTAATTAAGAAAAAACCACACCACAATCATTCTAATCAAGCCCTAGAAATCAATAGGAGTCTAAATAACAATCATGGTATAAACAATGCTTCCCTAACTAACACCATAGAAAGAGAACTACTCACTCACAATTGAATTGAGAATAACAAACCTAATTGAAAACCCTAAGAATTGCATCATGAACTAATTGAATGATAAACAATTAAACTAAAACAATTGAGAGATAAGAACAAAGCAATAAGAAAGATGTTTACCAAATTGACGGAAAGCGGGAACTTTAATTAAATTGAAATAGTATTCGAATCTCTTCTACAATGGAAAACTATGAGAAACTAGGCTAAGAGCTCTCTAAATGTTCAATAGAATACAAAAAAATTCAAATAAAAACAACCTAAAAAGTATTCATAGTTTCTAAGAAAACAATAAGATAGAGTGGGGAAATAACGAAAGATCGCATCCCCGTGTCGTCCACCCGATCGGGCAAACGGTTGCCCGATCGGGTCTGGGAACAAGTTTCAAGCAACAACAAATAAGTCTTCACCCGATGAGATCGGGCAACATCCACCCGATCGGGGCCGCAACCCCAGCATCCGATCGGGCAAGTCCACCCGATGGCATCGGGTGGATGTCTTCTTCAGCTCTCAGAAATCAGCAAGAATTTGGCCAAGTGTAAGTCCGCCCGACGCCCGATCGGGCGGAAAATTTGAAGTTTTGGGACAAAATACTCGTACCCGATCCGGTGGTGGTTGCCCGACCCGATCGGGCGAAGCTCCTTTCTTTCTTGCCTCTACTTGGCTTCAGACGCCAAGTCTTTTGCATATTTCTTCTTCACAACGGGGTCCGAGTACCATCTCGAGACCGCCAAGTTGCCTCATAACCTTCCGCTATAGCGTGGTGATCAAAACGACAAGTAAATAGGGAGTTTTTCCCTAAAAACCTGCCAAACGATATGGAACACACAAACCACAACTATATCGAAATAGTTAGCATAAATAGCTCCTAAGAGCGTCAATATCGCACAATTTAGCTTGTAAAGAAAGGGAAAAACTCTATAAAAAATCAATATATCAAATTCCCCCAAGCTAAACTTTTGCTTGTCCTCAAGCAAATAGATCATGATCATGGAATAGATTGCCTCACCACATAGATAAAACAATCCAAGCTCAAAAATATTTTCAAGACTAAGAATCGTTCAAGCAGGCATAATTCAAGTTCGGCAAATCTAATCCATCCAACCACCAATCATCCAAGCAATTCATCAAGTTCAAGTGACTACTAGGCATACAAATCCTGAAAAGGTGCTCACAAAGGGTGTCACTCTTCTCAATTTTGTGGCAGGCAAAGAATATGCCCGAACACTCACCGACCCGACCATAAATGTCCCTTCCCACTCACACTCTCATGTGTTTAAGAAGGTAAAATGTCGCTCATCCTAATCAAGTCGACTCAACTTGCAGACATACTCTTTAACTTTCACAAACTGACTCAAAATCAATCCAATAGACATTGTAGGCACAAGCTCAAGAGGGCTTTTCCGGGTTGTAATGGGGCTTAGGTAAGAGGTAGGGGATACTTTTGGGTAATGTGGTGGAAAAACCAAGAAAGGGGGAGCATGAATCACTCAAACAAGGCCTAAGATGGCCTAAACAACTCCCAACAACACCATATAACCACGAAAAATAACCCAACTCTTATAACTCAATGAACACTCACAACAAACCCAATTTTCAGGCAATGAAGCGAATTTTTCTTTATGAACGTACCTGAATGAAAGAACTTTGAATTCTTTTGAACTTTTATTTCAGTTTTCTTTCATTTTTCTGAACTTCATTCACGCAACTCTAATTTTGCCTTTTCTTTTCTTTTTGTCATACTCAAACCACAAGAAATACACTTTTAATTCCTCAACAACCAAACCAAACCATGAAACCAATCTCAAACTCAACCCATACAAAAGCTCCCCCAAGCTAGGCTTGGAAATAATATCGAAACAAAGGCCATGGGCTCATAATAAGGGTTTAAGTAACATGAAACAAGGTCATTAGGCTCAGCGGGGCTAAGGAGGATAAAAATATATCAAAAACTCACTCTGAGGCTCAAGAATAAGTCAAAAGAACGCCTCTATCATAGCAAATGTAACAAGTCACCAAACATCAGATGAGTACGAAGTCAAAGTCAAGATCAATCCGCTAGAGAGGAACTAACACACCAAAAATATATACTGGATAATAGTATGAATCCAATAGGCTAGAAAAGGCCTCACAGTCTAACTAAATTAGTTATGCAGCACAAAGTAGTATAGTATAGTCAGAAATTGCTCGAAATCAAGTAGTCGAACATCAAATCAAAGCCTCAGAATCACAAATGCCCAGCTATCCAGAAAACAAAGTCAAATCATTCTCAATAAAAGCACAACGAGGGGCACAGGGAGGCAATCAAACCAGCCATGATCAATCATAATTTTTTTTCATTTTTTTCAATTTTTTCAAAGCAGTAAACTATACTAGAAAGCAGTAAAGAGAGTACTCACAGTGAGAGATCCTCCCCCAAGCTGAACGAGGCAATGTCCTCATTGCAACGAGGGAGAGGAGAGAACAAGGGCATCAGCCGCCCATATCATCATCAGTGGGGGCACCAAAGAAGCCACCAGTAGAAGTACCACCACCATCTGTGTAACCACCACCTGAGGGATCACCTGAAAAACCACTCATCCCTCCACCAAAACCGCTAGTACCTGCATCAAAACCACCACCAAAACCACTAGGCCCTAGACCAAAGTCTCTTAAAGAGACGGACTGTCTAGCAGGCTCCTCCTCCTCATCCTCTGCCATGTCATCAGTCGGACCGGCAGGCTGGCCATAACGTGGGTTCCAGTGGTACCACGAGGTGTGTTAAGCAGTCTGCTCAACAATGCCGCGCCTACAATAGTCGTCATAGAGAGGATAAAGGGCGAAGTGCTGATCCTGGGCCAAGGTATCTATCCGTCCCCCCATCTCATCAACACGGGTGTAGAGCTGATCAATGCAAGTGCCATATCCCGCTAGGGTGGCGGCGTTCGCGTTGATCATCCCTTCCATCCGTCCCATCCCCGTCTCCATGCGACCTAGGGTCGACATCATAGAAGTGAAATCAAATGTGTGCGGGGAAGGGGGAGGAGGAGGAGGAGCAGAAGTGGAGGCGCCCTCGTCTAAGATCGGCGTAGGTCGCCTATGGTAGGAACGACGAGGGGGCTCGGTGTCAGGAACAATGAGGTCAACTCCCTCTATAGGGAGCAGGTAGTTCTCCTGACGAGACCGCAAGCGGGCTCTAGGGTCGGGTAGGATGATGGATTTTTTTGATTTGATCACCCACTGAAATCTATGGTCATGCAAGCGGTTTAGGACTTTGAGGGTGTTGAGGTATGTGAGGTCGATGAGGGTAGGGCCGAGGACAGGGGTACGCTGGGTCTCGTCAAAGCCGGCAATTTGCCGGGCAAACAATGTGATCAACCCCCCGTTGACTAGCCTCCTAGAGGTCCAACTACCGTCTTCCCTACGCTTAGGGAGCGAGTTCGAGATACGCTCGAACTGAATAGCTACGTGGTGGGCCAAGTTGTACTGAACTCCCTGGAGCCTTTGGCAATGTAGCTAGCTATAGCAACTAACTCGGCCCCCGAACCAAGTGACCCTCATACCGCCCTAAAAGAGTCTGGTCCATGAACCTTAGCAAAATGCTAATAATTGGGTGATGAAAATTCGCCCAATGATAGTGCTGGGTGTCAAAAGGCGTAGTGTCCCCTGTCAGCATGAAATAAGTATGGGCCATTTTGAAGTGGTCTGGTGGGTAATAGTCTCCCCGTACCTGTAACCTAAGAACCCCGCAAACTCCCTAAGGGTGAGTGAGTGTTCTTGGTTTAGTAGTCTGAAATGGACGTGGGTAACTGGACCGGCCAGGGGCTTAGTCAGACTAAAACTGCTGAAAAATTCATAGACTAATGGAAGATATGTATTAACATGCACATTATAAAGCGACTCCATGCCCAAAACTTTCATAAATTCCTTAAAATTCTCAGTTAATCCCAATTTAGACAAAAGTTCAAGATCGAGAAAACGAGTAGGAAGTACCTCACGTTTTTTAAATCGAATGAACTTTTCGCGATGCTCATCATCCCGGAGAATGATTTCCGAGTACTGGGGATCTCGTGGAACTTGTGGTGGTGGTGGTGGTGGTGGTGGTGTTGCTTCTCGCCTAGATCGCGAGCCTTCACCTCTAATAAGCCTTCTGAACTTGCTTGCCATAGTGAATTTGAACCTTGAAACCTTTTTTAACACAAAGGATGGGGTTTTGGGTGAGTGGTGAAGAGAAAGGAGAAGGGAGGATAATTTTTTTGAATGGAAATTTGTGAGATGGAGGGTGAAAGGAGAAAAGGAAGAGATTTTATGAAGTTTGGAGGAGAAAGGATGGAGATTTGAGGTAGAAAAATGGGGTTTTAATGGAGGTTGGGGTTTGAGGTTTGGAGGTTGAAAATGAGTGAAGAGAGGGAGAGAGTTGAGTGGAAAAAGAGATAAGGAATGAATGGTGAGAAGAGGAAAAGAAAACCGTGGGTTTTGAACGGTCAAGTGTGCGCAGCCCCGATCGGGCGGCCCAGTGTAAATTCAAGGCTCAGATTTTGTGGCTCACCCGATCAACCGCCCGATCGGGCAACATAATTTTGATCGGGTACTCAGGTCGCGGGCCTGATCGGGCGAGTGTTGCCCGATGTCGTCGGGTGGGAGTCCTCTTTGACAGATTTTGACTTTTGACTTTTGCTCATCCACCCGATCGAGCACCCGATCGGGCAAGGTATTTTTGATCGGGTGCTAGGGTTGCGCACCCGATCGGGCACACCTTGCCCGATTGGATCGGGTGCTCCTCAGTTTCTTTCTTCAGCATAATTCTTCAGCATAATTCTTCAGCATAAGTAGCTCGCCTTTTTGCAAGTATGGGGCAAGCATGGCTCAATGTTCTCCTCAAATAGCATATCTGCACATCAAAGCACACAAGATCTAGGAACACATTAGTACTCTCACGCTCTCTCACATGCTACAAACTACGAAACAAAGGAAAAGAAAAACTAACTAAGGGATACGAGTTGCCTCCCGCAAAGCGCTGGTTTATGAAGGTCCCGTACGACCATATTACCTCTCTAGGCAGATGAATCATGTGGGGAGGAATCAAAGCGGATTTCCTCCACACAACCAACAAAGGCACCCTCATGGTACAGCTTCAGACGCTGTCCATTTGCCTTAAACTTCTCTCCTTTTTGGTTGGCAACCTCGATGGCACCATGTGCCTTTACTTATGTCACCTCAAATGGTCCAGACCATCGAGATTTGAGCTTTCCAGGAAACAGTCTCAACCTGGAATTGAACAATAAGACCTTGTCGCCAACCTTGAACTCTTTTTTCCTATCATATTATCATGCAACTTCTTCGTTTGCTCTTTATAGAGCCTGTGATTCTCATAAGCATCCAAACGGAGCTCATCCAACTCATTGAGTTGAAGAAGTCGTGCTTCACCTGCAGTTGTCAAATCAAGGTTAATCTCTTTGACTGCCCACGCAGAAAGACACTCCATCTCAACTGGTAGATGACAAGCTTTGCCATAAACCAGTCGATAGGGTGTGGTACCCAAAGGAGTCTTAAAAGCAGTGCGGAGCGCCCAAAGAGTATCATCAAGTTTCAAAGACCAATCTTTTCTAGCCTTAGTGACAACTTTCTCAAGGATCCTCTTAATTTGCCTATTAGACACTTCTACTTGGCCACTAGTCTGAGGGTGATAGGCAAGACCGACTTTGTGGGTGACTCCATGTTTTGTCAATAGGGCCTTGAAGGTGCTCTTATGAAAGTGAGAACCTCCATCACTAATTACAACACGGGGGACACCAAAACGGGGAAAGATTATTTTCTTAAACATCTTCGTCACAACCTTGGAATCATTGGTTGGTGATGCTATAGCTTCCACCCATTTAGTCACATAGTCGACGGCCACTAAAATATACCTATTCCCACAAGAGGTAGGAAAAGGTCCCATAAAATCAATCCCCCACACATCAAAAGGTTCGACCTCTAAAATCCCACTCTGTGGCATATCTTGCCTTTTTGAAATATTACCCGTCCTTTGACAAGCATCACAAGACAAACAAAAGGCACTGACATCTTTGAAAATCGAAGGCCAATAGAAACCACTATGTAAGACTCTAAAACTAGTTGCTTGGGAACCTAGATGACCACTAGAAGGCATACTATGACAATGTAGCAAAACACCCTCTATTTCCCAATCAGGAATGCAACGACGAAACATCCCGTCGGAGCACTTCTTATATAGGAAAGGATCCTCCCAAAAATACATTCTAGCGTCATGATAAAACTTTTTGCGCTGCTGATATGTAAGATTGGGAGGATGAGAACCACTAACACAGTAGTTAGCAAAATCAGCATACCAAGGAGATTTAGAGGACACATAAAACAAATGATCATCAGGAAAAGAGTCATCTATAGGAGGGTCAGAAGGTGATCCAAACCTCAACCTAGAAAGGTGGTCGGCGACAACATTCTCAGCACCTTTCTTATCTTTGATTTCCACGTCAAACTTTTGCAGCAAAAGAATCCATCTGATGAGTCTAGGTTTGGCCTCCTTCTTGGCCATCAAGTACTTCAAAGCAGCATGATCAGTGTGTACTATAAATTTCGAACCTATCAGATAGGTTCGAAATTTGTCCAATGCATAGACTATGGCTAGCAACTCCTTCTCTGTCGTGGCATAATTAACCTGGGCTGGATCCAAGGTTTTGCTAGCATAGTGAATAACATGGAGTAGCTTATCCTTCCGCTGACCAAGTACTGCCCCTATCGCATAATCACTAGCATCACACATGATCTCGAAAGGGAGATTCCAATCTGGAGGTTGTATAATAGGGGCAGTGACCAAAGTTGTCTTTATCCTGTCAAAAGACTCCAAACAATCTTTAGTAAAATCGAACGTGGCACCCTTTAGCAACAATTGAGTGAGGGGTTTCGTAATTTTCGAAAAATCTTTGATAAACCTGCGATAAAACCCCGCGTGACCAAGGAAACTACTCACTCCTTTGAAATTCATTGGAGGGGGAAGTTTCTCGATCACCTCAATCTTTGCTCTATCCACTTGGATGCCACGCTCAGAAATCAAATGTCCCAAAACAACACCTTCATTCACCATGAAGTGACATTTTTCCCAATTAAGCACGAGGTTTGCCTCAACACATCTTTTAAGCACTTTGGACAAATTATGCAGGCAAACATCAAAATCAGAACCATAAACACTGAAATCATCCATATACACTTCCATGATATTTTCAATAAAATCAGAGAATATGGCCATCATGCAGCGTTGGAAAGTAGCGGGAGCGTTACACAATCCAAATGGCATCCTACGAAATGCGAAGGTGCCATAAGGACATGTAAACTTAGTCTTTTCCTGATCATCTGGATGGATGGGAATTTGGAAAAAAACAGAATATCCATCCAGATTACATAAATAGCTATGTTTAGCTAGCCTTTCCAACATATGATCAATAAAGGGGAGGGGGAAATGGTTCTTCAGAGTGGCATTTTTAAGTCTACGATAATCAATGCACATACGCCACCCTGTGACAGTCCTAGTGGGAATCAAATCACCTTTTTCATTTTCAACAACAGTGGTCCCCCCTTCTTGGGAACCACTTGCACAGGACTGACCCACTTCGAATCAACAATGGGATAAATGATCCCTACATCTAACAATTTCATAATTTCTTTCTTCACCACCTCTTGCATATTAGGATTCAAACGTCTCTGAGGTTGAATGCAAGGGCGGTGATCCTCTTCAAGATTAATACGATGCATACAAAAATCAGGACTAATGCCCTTCAGATAATCAATACTATACCTAATAGCCTTCTTGTGTATACGAAGCACAGTAAGCAAGCTTTTCAATTGGCTATCTGTGAGTTTAGTACTGACAATCACGGGACATTCTTCCTTATCATCTAAAAATGCATATTGCAAATGAGAGGGTAGTGGTTTGAGTTCCACCTTAGTTACGTGAGGAGTAGAACTAGAGCATACACTTTCAAGCACCATAGTTTCCTATTTCTGTTCAGCTCCATGACCCTCTAAATCAGCAAGGCAGGCATCAACATCAGTATCGATGCCTAAAGAGTCACTCTCAGTCAATGCTACCTCCAATGGGTCAGCATCACGTATCTGCTGGAATGCAGACATCACAGCTTTGTCTACCACATCTATCCTGCAACAAGATTCTTCAAGCATAGGAGACTTCATAGCATTGGTTAGTTTAAAAGTGACAGTATCATCACCAACACTCAAAGTCAAAGATCCTGACTTGACATCAATAACAACACCTGCAGTGCACAAAAATGGTCTGCCCAATATAATAGGAATTTGGGAATCCTCTTCCATATCCAACACAACAAAATCCACAGGAATGTAAAACTTTCCCACCCCAACAGGGACGTCTTCTAAAACACCTAGAGGGTATTTTATAGAACGGTCAGCCATCTGCAAAGTAATTTGAGTGCACTTAAGTGCCCCCATATTCAGTTTATTACAGACAGACAAAGGCATGATAGACACAGATGCACCTAAATCACATAATGCTTTATCAATAAAAAGTGCACCTACATGACAAGGGATGGAAAAACTACCCGGATCTTTCAATTTAGGTGGAGATTTATTTTGCAAAACGGCACTACACTCTTCAGTGAGTGCGACTCTATCTACCCCACCAAAATCTCTCTTTTTAGTGATCATCTCCTTCAAAAACTTAGCATACACAGGCACTTGAGAAATAAGTTCAGTGAAAGGAACCGTTACCTCAAGGTTCTTGACCATAGCCAAGAACTTACCAAGTTGTTGATCCACCTTGGACTTTTGCATTCAATGAGGAAAAGGTAACCTTGGTGTAAAAGGTGTATCAGAAACCTTCTCGTTCTCCTTCTTCTTTTCTGCCTGTTCAGCTGTTTCAGATATTTCGACATCAGACATCGAATTCTTCTCCAATTCCTTGTCTACTACCTCCTTCTCCTTGCTAGGGACAGTATCATCATCAATGGGCATAGGAGGAGCAGCATAAGCAGTGCCACTACGAAGAGTAACGACGTTTGCTTGCTCCCTATGTGTAGGTTATCCTGGCAATTGTCCTTGCTGCCTCTGTGCATTAGTTTCTGCCAATTGAGCAATCTGAGTCTCGAGAAGTTTTATGTGCTTCTCTTGGGCCTTCTGTGCTTCCTCATTTGTCTTTTGCATAGATAATATTAGTTTCATCAGTTCATAATTGCTAGGCTCTTGTGAGGTTGCATTTTGTGGTGCTGGCTGATAATTCTGATGAGCAGGTCTTATGAAACCAGGGGGATTATGAGAATTCCCTTGGTTTTGGTAGTAGTTGGGTTTTGGGTTGTTATGTGGAGGTTGATAGGAATTTTGTGGGGGATGGTAGGAATTTTGTGGCTGTGGGTTTTGAACGTTGTTGCTTCTATAGGAAAGAAGTGGGTTGTCTTTCCAACCAGGATTAAATGTGTTGGAGTAGGGGTTATTTGGTTGTCTGTGCTGAAAAGCATTTGCCTGCTCCATCTGATTCTGACTGAACTGACAATCATGGCCGAAGTGACCCTGAATACCACACACCTCGCAGTAAGATGAGGTGATGGGTGCAACTGCTGACATAGCGTTGATGCTCATAGGCGGAGGTGTTGAACTAGAGGACTTCATTGTTTGTAGTTGCTGAGTTAGTTGCGCCATCTGAGATGTAAGCAATGAAATAGCGTCAACTTCAAGTACCTTCTTAGTCAAACTCCTAGATGATGAGTGGTCATTGGCTGCAAGATTTGCTAGGAAGTTATAACCCTCATCAACGGCCTTGTCCAAAAAGACTCCTCCTGCAGACGAATCAACAATACTCTTCGTCTGAGGTTGCAGACCATTATAAAAAGTCTGCGTCAGAAACCACTTGTCCATATTATGATGTGGACATTCCCTCTGTAGATCTCTGAATCTAGTCCACGCTTCCCTCAATGTCTCATCTGGCTCTTGGGAAAACGTGGCCAACTTGTGTGCTGATTTCTGCTGTTTTTGTGGGAGGGTAATACTCATGAAGAAATGCAGCAGAAATTCCCGGCCATTCTGTCTCAGTGATATCGCTGAACCACCTCTGAGCCTTGTCTCTGAGTAAGAATTCAAATAACATAACTTTCAGCTGCTCAGGTGTGACTCCTTGATGTTTAACAGTTCTGCAGAGTTGTTGGAATCTCTGCAGATGGTTGGCCAGATCTTCAGAAGGATGCCCACTCAACTGATTCTGCTGCACCATATTAATCAGTGCAGGTTTGATTTCAAAATTGTTCGCAGCAATAGTGGGCATCTGTGGACATGTGGGTATGCCTTCAGGATTAGGCACCCCATATGATTTCAGTGACTTTCGCCATTGGTGATGTAGAAATCTCTGAATCTGGTTTCTCTTGATCAAATTCTGCTCTAAGATCCCGAAGTATTGCTTCTGTGTCGGGATCTCCAGGAATAATATGAGTTTTCTTTTGATACCTGGACATATAAGAGAAAACGACAAGATAACCGTAAGAACAGCCTCAATTGGAACGGGAGGTTCCAATGAGGCAAAAAGAAGTACGCTAATTAATCGAATAAAAACTAGAAAACTAGCCGTCTCCCCGGCAACGGCGCCAAAATTTGATAGGATTTAGTCGTATCACCTATTCAAAGATAAACCTATAGTCCTCTAACTAAGGTAGTCAATGGAAGCAGGGTCGAATCCGCAGGGAGACAGAGTTTCTATATTAATATTCAATCAACTAACTACTTCAGATGAAAACATGGAAGAGTTAACTGAACTAATGATTAAATTAACGAAGACGAATTAAACCGAGGATTTAACTATGGAATAAAAGCCTAGGTTATTAGGTCGGTCCACCATGCTTATACCAATCAAACAAGGTCAACTACTATCAAAACCTAAGTCAAGAGTCGAGGGATTAGAGCATGTGTTGAGCTATGGTCAAGACTCAACGCTCATAGTTCAACATACGCCGCATGTTCACTAACGTAATCAGAACTACTGATGTGTCCTAGGCCTCAAGTCGTAAGACGGATCTGTGCAAAACTATTAACCACAAGCAATCAATGAAATTGGCCACTAACATTAATCACTAATTAAGAACAAACCATACCACAATCACTCTAATCAAGCCCTAGAAATCAATAGGAGTCTAAATAACAATCATGGTATAAACATGGCTTCCCTAACTAACACCCTAGAAAGAAAACTACTCACTCATAATTGAATTGACAATAACAAACCTAATTGAAAACCCTAAGAATTGCATCATGAACTAATTGAATGATAAACAATTAAACTAAAACAATTGAGAGATAAGAACAAAGCAATAAGAAAGATGATTACCAAATTGACGGAAAGTGGGAACTTTAACTGAATTGAAATAGTATTCGAATCTCTTCTACAATGGAAAACTATGAGAAACTAGGCTAAGAGCTCTCTAAATGTTCAATAGAATAAAAAAATACAAATAAAAACAACCTAAATAGTATTTATAGTTTCTAAGAAAACAATAAGATAGAGTGGGAAAATAACGAAAAATCGCGTCCCCGTGTCGTCCACCCGACCGGGCAAAGGCCCGCCCGATCGGGTTTAGGAACAAGTTTCCAGCAACAGCAAATAAGTCTTCACCCGATGAGATCGGGCAACTTCCACCCGATCGGGGCCGCAACCCCAGCACCCGATCGGGCAAGTCCACCCGATGGCATCGGGTGGATGTCTTCTTCAGCTCTCAGAAATCAGCAAGAATTTGGCCAAGTGTAAGTCCGCCCGACGGGATCAGGCAAGTCCGCCCGATCGGGCGGAAAATCTGAAGTTTTGGGCCAAAATACTCGTACCCGATCCGGCGGTGGTTGCCCGACCCGATCGGCCGAAGCTACTTTCTTTCTTGCCTCTACTTGGCTTCAGACGCCAAGTCTTTTGCATATTTCTTCTTCACAACGGGGTCCGAATACCATCTCGAGACCGCCAAGATGCCTCATAACCTTCCGCTATAGCGTGGTGATCAAAACGACAAGTAAATAGGGAGTTTTTCCCTAAAAATCTGTAAAACTATATCGAAATAGTTAGCATAAATAGCTCCTAAGAGCGTCAATATCGCACAATTTAGCTTGTAAAGAAAGGGAAAAAATCTATAAGAAATCAATATATCAATGGTTAATCTTTAAATACTAACTAATATTGAACATATATTTATATTGTAGGTATGTATGCGGAAAAATAATTGCCAAATTTTTGGCCGAATTATTCAAATTGAAACTGTTTTAAACATGTATATGGACGTAGCCGAATTATAAAAGTGAATGTATTTTGGGTCGAATATTTGACCGTATTTTTCAAATTTGTACTGTTTTTAACTAACTGAGCATTCTCCCTCTTTTTCAGTTTCTTTTTCCTCCTCGTTTCTTTATATATATGTTATTACATATTGTTTTAATGTTTTCGTTATTGTTTTTTTGAATTATCATTTATAGTTTGTAACTTTAATTATTTTAATAGTAATTTCAAACTTTGAATATAATTAAGGTGAAAGTAAATAATTTCATATTTCATATATTACTCCCTCTGTCTCATATTACTTGATACAGTTTGACCGACACAAAGTTTTAGGAGTATTATTTGACTTGTTTATTTTATTGTGAGTAGTCAGTTGTTGGTATTTTTTAATTCCATAACGTACAATGTGGGACAAATGTGGGTCATGGGTATATTGCAAAAGTAAAATAAAAAGCTAAAGAGAGAGAATGCAATAGGAAAAATGTGGACCCATCCCATAGTAAAAAATATATTTTAGTATAGGACCATGCTATTTTTAGAAATGTATCAAGTAATATGGGACGGATGAATATGAGAAGTATATCAAGTAATATGGGACATAAGGAGTATGTTTAAAGTGAGTTTTAGGCATTAAAGTATGGATTTTAGGGTATTTAAATATGTAAAGTTGTTGTACATGTATTATGTTAAGGGTTATGAAAGTCATTAAAAGCTTTAACCCTTTAAGCTATTTATAAATATGTCTGAAAGAGTTTTAAAGAAAATAAGTTGCTGGAATTTTCATTATTGTTATGAGGAGACTTTGCATTGAGAGATTTCTAAGGTTGATAAAGTAGCCTCCGATATTATTTACACAAGGTACGTTCATTCCTATGTGTTTTTAGACCAGTATCTTACCATATGGTTAGGAATGATATAGTACCATGTGTAGAGAGCTTCATATAGGTTATATGTGGCTTATGATTAAATGAAATTACATGTTTTATGCAGTTGTGTGAAGCATGTTGCCTACGATAAAGTTATTACATGATTGTATAGATTTTGATACAAACATGTGGCAAGGGAATGTTTTTATTTATTAATTCATATTAGGGATTGATAAATTCATATTAGGGATTGATAAATATGTTGGTTTTAAATCATGAATTGTTAGTATTCCCTTGGAACTTTTATTCACTTTACAAAGACTGTGGGCTATGTTTTGTGAAGTTGCATTTATGTCTATTGGCAATTGGTTGTTGTTGATTTTAGTCAACAAATAAAGAGATTGATTCTGGTCAATTGGTTTTTTATGATCGCAATATTTAATGCAAAGATAAAAATTAGTGTCTCTATGTATTCATGTTTATTGGTGTTGGTTGTCTTATTATTTTCGTGAATCCAACACCAATAAATGACTTAAAGTGGAAGAGAATAACAATAAAACTTTAGACTTGTGCACGTCTAGAGTACTGGACAAGTATGAGTTGGAGTTCATGGTGGTAGCCCATGGCTTTACCTGAGAACAAATTGTTCATTGTGTTCTATTTCATTTGGGGTTATTTCCTTACCTCGATATTGTGTGGTTGTGTGGAGCACAGAGTCGCGCTTTTGCTTCATCTTCTTATTGAAGGTTGGTTGGTTTAGACAACTCGTTCCATTGTTTATACAATTTGTAATAAATTAATCAATTATCCAGTGGAGTTAAGTTAAGTATTGATTATTATGCATGCATGCCTTTAAATACTTATTAATATCATGCTAGATTTAAGTGTCTTATTTATCATATATGTACTCAACTTTGGTAATTACATGTTTTTCTTGTGTATCGATCTTCGATCATGGTTGTGCCTTATTGATCATATGATGACCCTTTTTGGCGAACTGCCTTTCGGGATCAATAAAGCATCAACCATTTCAAGTTTGAATGAGGCATCCATTGGGAATTTGGGAGACGGTTTGGAGAGATTACTTTCTTTTACCTTTAGTTGCAATTCTTCATACTTTTGTTTTTAATTTAATTCTATTTTGCTGGATTTATATTTTAAGTTGTTTTAACTTTGTTTTACTTAATGGTTGCCTTTTGTTGGACAACGTTTATGATTTAGACTGTTGAAATGTCCCTTAAAGTTCTAATTGATGGTTAAAGTATTTTATTTATTTTTTGCTGCAAAACTCTGAATAAGTCGATACATTTTCACATTGGCGATAATATCTCTATGATTCTCTATATTTTGTGGGAAAAAGTGTTTTATAAAATAGAGTGTTGGGGTGTGCTAATCAATTATTTTAGGCGCCTAGCTATTTAAAAGAATTTCCCAAAGAAAAACAAGCTCCTAAATAGTAATTTACTTTTTCAAAATTCCTTTTGAAATTTATAGAATATTCAATTTACTTAAATATGTTTTTTAGAAGTTCGAAATTCTCTTCTATTTTTTATATACTGTTTCCGAAATTTATTCTTTACCTGAAAATCGCAATTTTTTTGGCATTTCTTTAATTTTTCCGAAATTTCCAAATGTTCCAATTTTTATTTATTTTCGGAAATTATTAAAGGGTTAAAATTTTTTATTATTGTTCCGATTTTTTTTCTATACTATTATCCGAATTTATGAAAATTTCAGAAACAATTTAATGCTAGAAGGGCTTGGTAGAAAAGTTCAATCTTCAACAAAACCCAACTTGTTGTTATCACTCAATTTATTAAGAAGACCAAACCCACTCATCATAATTATGCCCTTTCAACAAAATCGGACTAATCACAAACCCCATACCTTCCGAAGGATGTAAATAATAGGGAGTGAAGGGCTCATACCGAGTTGGAGAAAGTGTCGGCATCTTGTTCTTGACACTAACATTAGTCATGGTGACCGAACAATGAGTGAAATAAGCGTACTGAAACAATTGGATGGACACACCAAGCAAGCAAGATCACGCCTTGCAAACAGAAATCGATAAACAATGGCTTTGTGGAGAGCAAGCAGTAAGTAGACTTAGTAAAAAAATTTGAGAAGCACATATCACGTATGTGAAGGCATGTATAGGATCGAGAAAATTTTTTGGAACAAATCCTAATGTAGAGTTGCTCTTGATACCTTGTTAAGACTAGGAGAGCACATAAAACTTTATCACATCATATCTTTACATAACTACTTAAGATATTTCTTATTATTATGAGAAGATAGCTAGTGATTTAACAACCTTGCTGCTAATGTGGCATATGTAATGCTGCATACTTGCAATGTTCGAATACAATCACCAAAGATTGGGAGATTATTAGGTGGTGAGGGAAGAGGGGAGTAACATGGCATGATGGATTGAGGCTAATACATTAAGGGATAACAAAAGTCAAATTGAAAAAATTAAGGTGAACTAAGTTGGTAGCAAGAGGATAATGAAGTGGTTTTCTGATAAAATGAGAGAGATGAACAAGCTATTACCCTCCAAATGAGGGTAATATTTCCTTAGGGGGTAGTGTTAGGTAATAGGTAACCTCATAATGAGGACAAATAGTTCTCCTTTTTCCTCTCAATTTCTTCCTACCAACGCCACTTTATTATCCTCTGCAATACCACTTTAATTTATTCCTATTGTTATCGAGTCTAAATGCTTTACTTTTTCTAAATTTGACTTTTATTACACCATTAATGCATATCCCTCAATCCAAGCATACCCATAGGGTCTAATAGATGACAGAGATATAGGAGCAGAGAGAAATGTTTACATCAACTATTTGTAACTATATTTAATTACTTGTGTAATAACTTTTACGTAAATAACATATTTTTAATTATTTATCAATTTGAATGAAAAATTATCTTATAATCTACATTTATCTATATTTTATCTCTATACTATAAAGGAAGAAGGGGATGGACACCAAAATTAAGAAAAAAAAAACAAAAAAAAAATCAATGAAGTTATTAAGTAACTAAGTTTTATTTCCAAACTTAGCCATCAAATTTTTAACTGGAAAATTTAAAACTTCAAACTAAAAAATCTAAAAATCTACAAAGTAAAAATAATTTTAAAAAATATAAATGATTATATTTTCTTGAGATCTATAAATAGACACCCACTTTGCCATATTTTTATATACTTTTGATTTTTTTTTATATTTTCAAATACATGAGTAATCGATTGCTCATGAGTAAATTCAAATTGATCATGAAACATGATAGAGTATTTTAGGATGAGTGAGAAAGTGGTAGAGGCATAGAGATAATGCATTTTTTTTACTCATGAGTGCTTATGCTAATGACATCTTTCATTAATCTTTTGCACGATCTTTTGTCTTTTTTGGCATTTGTTTTTTAAATAACTATTGCTAATGTAGTCTCTAATATGTATTACTCTTTTTTATGTATTCAAATCGTTTCACTATTAAACTATTAAACTCTTTTGATATTATAATTACTCCTAAAAAAACATAAAAAATAAAATTTAACAATTATTCTTAAAAGTATAAAAAATATGTATGCAGTTCACTGGAGAAATTATAATGTAATTAATCTTTCGCACGATGCACACAACACGTGCATATAAGACTAGTATACTTCTAAGGCAAGATCTATCCAATTATTATCCATTTACATTTTATGATACATAAATCAATCAAATATAAGTATTCCGTGTATTTTACACGGGTCTAAAGTTCGTTTATCTCTATTCTATAAGGGAAGAAGAGGTGTGGAGACCAAAAATATATAAAAATGAAAACATAATAAATTAAGAAATTTAAATCTCCTATAATCAATGAATTATGTTTTATTTTCAATATTAGCCATCAGTTTTTTTGCAAAAATATTTAAATTCTTACTAAAATATTCAAAATTTAAAAAATATCAATGGTTATATTTTCTTAAGATCTATAAATAGACACCCACTTTGCTATAAATTTATATACTTTTGATTTTTTTTAAAATTTTCAAATACACGAGTAATTGATTGTTCATCATGAGTGGGTTGCATTTGATCAAATTGATCATGAAACATGGTAAAGTATGTATTGTTTTTACTCAAAAGTCATGATGCTCTAAATGACACCTTCCATGAATCTTTGTGTAAGATTATTTTTGTCTTTTTTGACGTTTTGTTTTATAAATCACTATTGTTAATCTACTCTCTAATACTATCTAATACTCTTTGTTATGTATTTATATAGTTTCCCTATTTAAAATCTTTATTTGGAATTACAATTACACCCTCAATAAAACAAAATAACTAAAACTTAACGACTAATTTTAAAAAAGTACTAAAAATATGTATACACTTTCATGGAGAAATTGCAATGTAGTTTCTCCAACCCAAATCCTTACATTTTGCATGCGGCATACATCGCTTGCATTTAAGGCTAGTGAATAATAGTATATCACAAATTAGCCTAAACCTAAACTTGTCAAATGTTGGTTTACAAGTGGGCTTCAACAAATATGGGGCTACTGCCCAAATAATTATCCCTGGGTTATGAGTTTATGACTTATGATACTATGTGCTGGGCCGCTGAGAATTGCCACAGGTGAGGTTAGACAGTAGGTGGTATATTGCTGTCATATTGTGGGCTGCTACAAGCTTTTATATCGCTTAGTTGTTTGCTCGGCCTATTTAGCAGCACGTGGATATGAAATGTGTACTTGTGCAACATCACCAAGAATACATTGTTGAATGGGCTTCGTGCATGGATGGGCACGTGGGCCTTGTGTCGACAGCAATGGGCTTGCAAGCATGTGTTGGCAGCATGAGGAATTCACTTGTGATGTGCAAAGTACGAAATATTAGTCACTCTAATTTGGAATCTACATAAAAATGTTAGTTACCTACTCTAGTAGAATCAAGTGATTCCCTTTTTCTTTTTAGAGAAGAGTAAAATTAAGTGTTGAACAACACATATGATATGTGAGGAATGGGGATCATGGTTTGTATGGTTAGGAATCTTGGGAGGGGGCGAATTAGGGATGATAATTTAGTTCGACTACAACCTGAGTCTGATTTGATCTTAATGAAAAAGTCTTATATAAATCCGAGATCATGATAGATCCTAACGAAACTAGGTAGGAGTTTAACCTTGCGTAAGTCCGGATCTGAGCCAATTAGAATTCGATTATTACCATAAACTCATTAGTTAATAGATTAAAATTACATTCAATAGAATAATCATATTTAGTGCTTGTGACATAATAAAACATGAGAAAAGGAAATTCATGTGAAGTAGAAAACTATAATGTTATTTGTTTGACAAAAACATAGGAAGTTCCACTTTCGAGTAAGTTCTACTTCTCACAAAATGAGGAATTAACTTACCTAGTCCCTCCTAGATAATTAGAACTATTCATAGAAATTTACACTTTCCACACTCAACTAACACAACTCCTTATATTTCTCATGGATTAGGAATTCCTTGAAATTGCAATGTCCTATGAATCTACACTTCCACGATTTAACCAAACGATACCTTTAAACTACTATTAGATTTCAAGTAAAACATGTTATCTTAAATGATGTTATCTTAAATGATGTTTTCTTCAAGTTCAACCCGAGTCCAAAACAACTTGGAAGAAAATCCAATTACAAATTCGACTATATATAATTTGAATTCGAATAGGAGAGAAAAACTCCAAATCAAATGAGATAGACGCAAAAAATACAAATATGTATCCTAACAACATTTATTGCGTGGAATTTTCGCTTATTTCTATATTATAATGGAAGAGGGGGTGGTGGACACCAAAATTAAGAAAAAAAATAAAAAATAAATCAAGGAAGTTCTCTAATCTAATAATTAATGAATTAAGTTTTATTTCCAATTAAGGAAGCAAAAAATGTTTAAAACTTCAAACTAAAATATCTGAAAATCTATAAAGTAAAAATAACTTTGAAAAATATCAATGTTTATATTCTCTTGAGATCTATAAACAAACGCCCATTTTGCTATTTTTTTTTAAAATCTTCAATTTTTTATTTTCAAACACATGAATAATTGATTGTTCATAAATAGGGTGCATCTAATCAAATTGATCATGAAAGATGATAAACTTTCTAAGGATGAGTGAGAAAGTAATAGAGAGAGGGGTATTATGTATTTTTTGTACTCGCGAGTAATGACGCTCTAAATGACATCTTCCATAAATCTTTGGTAAGATTCTTTTTGTCTTTTTGGCAGTTTGTTTTTATATCACTATTGCTAATCTACACTTTAACATTTATTACTTTTTTTATGCATTTATATTGTTTCACTATTTAAACTGTTTTGAAATTACAATTACACCCTCTAAAAAATAAAACAACTAAAAAACTTAACGATTAGTATGAAAAATATGTATACACTTTACTAGTGAAATGTCATTTCTCCCAAATCCTTAAATATTACTGTTTGGCACAAGGCACGCATCGCATGCGTATAAGGTTAGTAGTTAATACTCGAGCATATAAGATTGAAAATTGATCATCTAAGCCCCTTACACATATATATAAAATTTATCTGTATCCTATAAGTGAAGGGGGGTGGACACCAAAATTAAGAAAAGAAAAAACAAATAAAATAAAAAGGAAGTTATTAAGTTTCATTGCCAAACTTAGCCATCAGAGTTTAAACAAAGACTGTTTAAAATTTCAAACCTAAATATCTAAAAATCTACAAAGTACAAACAATTTAGAAAAAAATATCAATGATTATATTTTCTTGAGATCTATAAATACACACCCACTTTGCTATTTTTTTATATACTTTTGAATTGTTTTAATTTTCAGATACATGAGTAATTGATTGCTCATGGCTGAAGGTGTATTTGATCAAATTAATCATGAAACATGATAAAGTATTTTGGATGAGTGAGAAAATGGTAGAGGGAGAACGATGTTACTCATGAGTGATGAGGCTAATGACATATTCCATTAATCTTTTGTAATATTTTTTGTCTTTTTGGTCTTTTTGTTTTTAAATCACTATTGTTAATCTACTCTCTAATAATTATTACTCCTTTTTATGTACTTAAAGTGTTTCACTGTTTAAACTCTTTTGAGATTACGATTACACCCCAAAAAAACAAAAAAACAAAAAAATATAACGATTATTTTAAAAGTTCGAAAAATATGTATACACTTTAATGTGGTTTCTCCCAAATCCTTACATATTAATCTTTCACATGAGGCACGCATCGCATGCATATATGGCTAGCATATTACAGTTGAAACTGGTACAATTTGATACAAATTCGATGAAAAATCTGGACCAGAGCGGATCCGAACATGAAAATTCTCAATCTAGTTACTGGACCAGTTTACTTCAGCCCGGTCTGGTCTATATTGTAGGTCCACATCGATGTTTTAACAGTCCTAAACATAACCTTTTTACCATCTTTCATGATTAAAGCTTTAAGAAAAATGTAATTAGTTGGGATCTTGTTAGATTTGTGTCTATACAAACTTTTAGAATTTTAATTTTTTTATAATTTTTACAAAAGCGTATGATAAAAGATATTAATGATTAAATATATGTATTAACAAGCATGAAACTCTAGATAACGCAATAGAAAAAAAGAAATATTTATTTAATTTTCAAAACACCTTTTCTGGTAGCCCTTAGGATATTCTTTTTAGTTTCTACCAATACTATTTAAGGTCTCAAACTCTCAAAATGTAGTCATGTAGGCATCAATTTTGTGTGAAGAACATTGACTAAAATTCTCATTAATATTGTGAACTACCGGCCTGGCTGATATATTGTTCCATCATCACAACTATATTCATCTTTTGGCTATTATATAGGGTACATATACATCTATGTTTCCTTATTCTATAACATGATGCTTTTCAAATTTTAGTAATACTCATAAAAGGTTTTTCTACCAATATAATACCTTTTATTTTTTAATTGAATTGTCAATATTAACGGCTAGTTTACTAAATATTATTTATAAACAAACAGTCAAAATAAACAATTGGTCAATTTTGTTAGAGGATTTTTCCTTATCTTGATCAACTATGTATAAGACACACAGTAGTGTTTTACATAGAATACAACCCACCCCCCCCCCTCTCCCTACTAGCAGGAAAACCCCCAAATCACAAATAATACTACCTTCATTTCATTACAATTACAATTACAATTAGGAAAATTTGCGAAAAAACACCTTATTTGTTACAAGTTTTGTGAAAAAACACCTTATATAATTATTTTGTTAGAAAACACCTTATATGTTACTTTTTATCAAAATGCACACCTTTTTGTTAGATTTTGGCTAAAAAGTCAAACTTTTAGACGTTGACCCTCCAACTTTTCACTCATCGTTGCGTGTCAGATTTTGACCAATTTTTTTTGTGAATGTGCGCCTTCCGCACAAAAAAAGGAAGGCGGAAAAATAAAGAGGTTCAATGATCAAACCTTCGACTTTTTAGCCAAAATTCGACAAGAAGGTGTGCATTTTGATAAAAAGTGACATATAAGGTGTTTTCTCACAAAAATAATTATATAAGGTGTTTTTTCACAAAAATTGTAACAAATAAGGTGTTTTTTCGCAAATTTTCCTTACAATTACAATATTAGAAACTTTTACACTAATTACAAAGCCTTCTTTTCTATTATGATTTATATATAACGAGAAAATAAATATGTGGAGCCTTGTTAAAATCGTCTCGATATATATTTAATTAAATTTTACTTTTTGTAATCTTTTTAAAACTCAATCAAAGAAATAAACATTATGCAGTGAAAGACGTAAATTTTAATGGAAC
Source organism: Patellifolia procumbens (assembly GCA_947645195.1). Lineage (NCBI taxonomy): Eukaryota > Viridiplantae > Streptophyta > Magnoliopsida > Caryophyllales > Amaranthaceae > Patellifolia > Patellifolia procumbens. Next base: position 1,171,332 of record CANSGD010001508.1, on the reverse strand, counting down.
AAAGATAGGAAGTATTTATTAATAGTAATAAATGTATGATTTGAGCAATACAACCTCTAACAATTATACCACATTTGATGTCCCACTCAGATGAGTATTTTCCCATGCCACATAACTTACTAAGTCACATGTGACTCACCAGAATTGGTTGTGCACACACTACCTCAGTTGTACACAAACCTACACTTAAGGGTGTAACTGAGCTGAACCGGCTCGTAGAACCCTCGAGATCGGCTCGATCAAAGCTTGGCTCGAACTCAGTCAATTTTGAGCCCAAGTCGAGCTCGAGCCCAGCCTTACATACCCGAGCCCAAGCCCAACAAGGTTCGGCTCGTTTAAACTCAACTCTTTTACTTAAAATATATGTTGTTATTCCTAAATGTTGAACTTTAACTACTAGATGATTAACATTATCTGTTGTTGAATGTTAGGTGACATGAAGGGCCTTATTTGTATTTTCAATTTATCTCTGTTAAATTATTGCGTATTTTACTTTCTGTTGCAAGAAAATATTAACCAGTAACGGGGATAAGATACTCGAGCCGAGCTTGAGCTCGAAGTTTTGCATTTGAGTTGAGCTTGAGCCTTGGCTTGGAAAGTTCGTCAATCTTCGAGCCGAGCTTGAGCTCAGTCAAGTTGTCGCCGAGCCAAGCTTGGCCGAGCTCCAGCTCACCTCGGCTCGTTTTTACCTCTACCCACACTACAAAAGAGTTTCTACATCTTTGAGATTTTAGTCACCTTTTACCATAGTGCTCACTTAAGTTGTGTACCAATAATGAGTATTTGTTCTCTTTCGTTGAAAACAGTTGAGTTGAACTGAATTGAACATAACTGAATGAAGTTGAAGTGAACAACTGAATTTAAGTACTTTGAGTTGAACTAAACATAACTGAATTAAACTGAATAGAATTGAACTTAACTAAAGTGAATTGGATTTTAGTTATTGATAACTACTTGATAAACAATAATAAATTCATAATAATTGTTGAATAATCATAATATATTATTGAATAATACTACTTCTATCATATATTAGTTGCAACAGTTTGACTAACACAGTTGCCAATATACAGTTTTGACCATTTTTATATTTAAGTTAGCAATTTGTAAAAACTATGAAAAATTATTAGTAAAAAATATAGATTGATGTAGATCTAACAACATCTTATTTACTAACATTTGATTTTAAATGTTATTTAAAAACTAATCGTCAAAATGAAGCATATGAATAGTGCAAAAGTTAAATTATTGCAATTAATATAGGATGGAAGGAGTAGTAAATTGATAAATAACAATTATAAAATATCAAATAATATTAATAGTAAATAATTATAAACAAGTAATAAAAATAAGTATTTGATGATAATAACTACTCCCTTCGTCCCTTCATAAACTTTTAATTTCTCTCTAAATGTTTGTCCCAAATAAACTTCCTATTTTTTCAAGTGATAGGGTCCCATAATAAAATCACTTACTTTTACACATGGGACCACACTTTATGTCACTGGAAACCAAAAAATACTCGTAAAAGTCAACAATAATGATAATTTATTATTAAAAATAATCACAAAGGACCCACCATCAACTACTTTCTTAAATTGTGTGCATTGGAGAAATGAAAAGTTTATTGTGGGACGAAGGGAGTAATAAATAATGATAATAATTTAGGGGGCATTTGGTTTGAGGGTTACTAGCCAAATATGCACGCAATACGTGCTTCGTGTTAAAGATATTGAAGAAACTACATTGTAATTTCTTCAGTGAAGTGTATACATATTTTTTATATTTTTAAAAATAATCGTTAAATTTTAATCATTTTTTTAAAAAGGGTGTAATTGTAATCTTAGAAGAGTTTAAATAGTTAAACAATTTAAATACATAAAAAAAAGTAACAAATACTACCTCCGTTTTTTTAATATGCATGTTTGCTTTTGCTCGCGAACCAAGGAATAAGTGCAAAAGTAAGAGAAAAAGTTAGTAAATGTAAGGAAAAAGTGAAAAAGGTAGAGAGAAGGAAAGAAAAAGTAGGAGAAAAGTGTAATAATTAGGTAGAGAGAAGGAAAGAAAAAGTAGGAGAAAAGTGTAATAATTAGGTAGAGAGAAGGAAAGAAAAAGTAGGAGAAAAGTGTAATTAATTACTCATGTATTTGAAAATAAAAAAAAAATCGAAAGTATATAAAAAAATAGCAAAGTGGGTGTCTATTTATAGATCTCAAGAAAATATAACAATTGATGTTTTTTAAAATTATTTTTACTGTGTAGATTTTTAGATATTTTACTTTAAAATTTTAACCATCTTTTGCTAAATATATGATACCTAAGTTTGAAAATGAAACTTAATTACACTTAATAACTTCCTTGATTCATTTTATTTGTTTTTTTTATTTTCTAAATTTTGGTGTTCACCCCTCCTCTTCCCTTATGGGGCGTTTGGTTAGGGGGTTTTAGGAAAGGGTAAGAGAATGGGTAAACCTATTTCCCTTTGATGGTGTTTGTTTTGCTACTTTTTTGTTACCCTTTAACCCTTTTTCATTTTTGCTTACCCCCAAAACCCTCTAAACTGATTACCCAGCCCCCAAGGGTTTGCCTTTCCCTTACCCCTTCTCTTACCTTGCCTCTCTCTCATTTGGAAACCCTAACATCAGCTCACCTTAGCCCCCAACATCTGAGCCCACCTGACTAGGTCGTTCGACCTTACCAGCGCTGCACTTTCCCACCGGCGCACGTTCACCACGGGCCTTCATTACCGGCGCTGCACAGTTTCCGACAAGCGCACGTTCACCTCGAGCAGCACGTTCACCACGAGCCTTCATCACCGGCGCTGCACAGTCCAACCACCACTTTACCTCGAGCAACCTTCATCTCCGAGCAGCACTTCACCACGAGCAGCCTTCATCTCCGACCGGCGACCTTATTCCGAGCAGGTATACTTTTTTAAAAAAAATTCTTCTCAGTTTCTTATTCATGATTTATACTTTTTTTTAATTCTTCTCAATTTCTCAGTTTGTAATACTTATTTGTATACATTTTGTTCAACTTTTTTTTTCTTTTATGAATTCATGATTGTGTTGGTTTTAATTTCAATGTTTGCTGTTTTTTCTGTTTGTTAATAAAAATCTTGTTGATTGAATTTCATTTATTCATCTATTTGTTAATGGGCAAGTAATGGTGCTGCATCTCTTTGTTGATTGAATTTTATTTGTTTTTACATTGTTTTGTCTTTCTTTATTGAATGGATATGTCACTTTGTTTTGTGTAATTATTTTTCTTTTGGTTTTTTGATGTTGAATCTTGGACTTCTTCTAGTTGTTAAATTGTATTGTGTTTTGGTTTATTTTTTTTTTAACAGAAATGGCTCGTATTGGTGTTTCTTTGAGAAGGAGAAGAGAGTTGGACTTTATTCGATTTGTTGTTACTTTAATTAATTGTGTTGTATTGCTACATTTGATGTGGTACACAATGAGAAAAACCTTACATAATTCTCATCATTTAGCATTGGATAAACGAACTAGAAGAAAAATAAGATTACATAACTTGAATAGGATGATTAAGGAGAGTGACACTTTGTGTAGAAACTTTCTACGTATCAATCGTCAAACATTTGGTGTACTCCTTGAGATGGTTAGAAATGTTGGTGGATTAAGTGGCACAAAAATGTATCTTTGGAGGAGATTGTTGTGGGTTTCTTATATACCGTAGCTCACCATAAAAAGAATAGAATGATAGGTGCACATTTTTATAGAAGCGTTGAAACTGTTAGTAGACAGTTTCATGCGTGTTTAATGGCGATTTTGAAGTTACATATTGTGTTGCCTAAGAAACCTACGCCGATACCAGGAGATTGCGATAATGATAGGTGGAAGTATTTTAAGGTACAAAAACAAACTCTTGTTGCATAAATATAGAACACGTATTGTATGATATATAATAGTTTTTTTTTCTAAATTTGTAGAATTGTCTAGGGGCACTTGATGGCACAATGATTAGTGTAATTGTGCCTTCCGAGGATCGAGCTAGATATCGAACAAGGAAAGGTCACATTGCAATGAATGTATTGGGAGTTTGCTCACCTGAAATGGAATTTATATATGTCTTACCTGGTTGGGAGGGCTCGGCACATGATTGTCGCATTCTTCGAGATGCTATTTATAGGCCTAATGGATTAATAGTACCTAGAGGTAATTTAATTTGATTACTAAATATTATTTTATCTAGTCTTATATGCATAAGTTAGCGTGTAATGAAATAGTTTTCTCAATGTTTGAAGGTTGTTATTACTTATGTGATGGAGGCTATACTAATGGAGAGGGATTCCTTGCACCGTATAGAGGACATACATATCATCTTAGAGAGTGGAATAGTGGTCCTCGCCAACCTCAAACTGCCAAGGAATATTACAACTTAAGGCATGCACAAGCTAGAAATGTGATTGAACGGTGCTTCGGGTTACTCAAGGGAAGATGGGGAATTCTTAGAAGTCCTTCTTGGTTTAGTTTACAAACACATGGTCGAATTGTGCTTGCAAGTGCTTTATTACATAACTTGGTAAAGAGATATATGTCCCCCAGAGCATTTGATGATGATGAGTTCTTTGAAGAAGTGGATAGTGATGGTGATGATAGTGATGATGATGATGAGGTTGAGTACATGTATCTCTTTAATGTATCCGATCCATGGACAAATTTCAGAAATACATTGGCTCAAAGCATGTTCAACTCTTGGAGAGCTAGAAATCGTATAGAGTAGACTGTTTTTCTTTAATGTTTCGAATGCTTGTATTAGTTTATATTATTTAATGTTCAAATATATTAATGTTTCTTTAATGTCCCCCGCAGCATTTGGATTTGAATTAGTTTATATTATTTGAACTTGTATTTTGAATTGTATTTGGAATTGTATTCGAATGGTTGTTTGACTTTTGTATTGTATTTTTATTTTTATATCGAATAGTCTTTTTATTTTGGTTATATATTCTTTTCAATATTTTAGTAGGATGGGTGAAAGTATTGCTAGTGGAGGTGGAAGGGGCAAAAACAAACGCTTTTGGACTATGGAAGAAGATAAAGCTCTTGTGAATGCTTTATCTGAACTAGTTGTTGATCCACATTGGAATTGTGAGAGTGGATTTAGCAATGGTTATATGGTTCGATTGGAGAAGCTAATTAACAGGGCTATTCCTGGTTGTGGTTTAAAAGTGTTGCCACATATTGATTCTAGGCTCAAAACACTTGTTACCAAAATCAGAGCTATTGGTCAAACGAAAAATTGACAAGAAAAATCCCACCTTTGGCCGGTCTTCCATAACTGGTACCACCTTCAATTAATCCAGCAATAATCCCACCTTTGACACCCATATTCTCTCATTGGGCCGTCAACTGTTGGTGACCTACAATTGTAGGTAAATGTAGTTAACAGTTAATTAAATTTATTTTAATCCTAAATTATTGATTAAATTCTTAGTTAATGATAATTTAACTTTTTTCTCACCCATGTCTGCTACCAGGCCTACCACTCCTCTCCTCCCCCACCACGTCTGCTAGCACTCCCTCCGCCTCACTTTTCATTTCTGCAGCTGCAACATTTCTTTAGTAATGTATTTCCATAGGTGCTACATAATTTGCATTGATTTCTAATCAATGATTCTTGATTCAAGTTGCAAACTTTTGCTATTTTGCAACTAGAAGTAACCCTGCAGTTGTATGGAATTGGTGATGACATTGGTGGTGGAGTGGCGATGCTGGAGTGTGGTGAGCATATAGTGATGGTGGTGAATTGGTAATGCAAGAGCATGTAAGGGTAAGAAATTTAACATTAAAAAACACCCTTTTTTTATTTTAGTCCTTATGAACTTCAAATTGAAATCATCGCCTAGTTGTAAATGCATAATCTGATCTTTTGATTGGCTTGACTTTCCTGTTGCTGCTTCAAAATCTTGCAACCGAGTCATGTTTATCGGTTAATTTTGGGTTTTGGTTAACTGGCTGCAACCGATTCCTCCCCTCGTCTCGATTTCCTCCTGGTGAGATTCAGCAGTGCCGCAAAGGCCACCGAACGCCACCACCTACATCTTCCTCTCTCTCCTCCTTCGATCTCCTTTTCAATGGTTGTGGAGTTTGTGTTTAGTGGTTGTGAATGGTGGTGGAGTTTCGCGATTGGGATTTGCGATTGTAAATGTTGGTGAGGTTTGGTGTTAGTGGGTTTGAATAATGGTGGTTGTGCATTTGGTGGTGGTGGAGTTGGTGTTGTTGTTGGTTGTTTGTTGTTTCAAGCTATGGGTTGGGTGTTGGTACTGTTCAAATGGTGGTTGTGGGCATAACACCGTGAGGTTTGGGTGGCGCTGGAGGTGTAGGTGGTTTCAGGGGAGGGGGAGGCTGGGCAGGGTGTAAGGTGGCAGCAGTAGGGGGAGGGGAGGGGGGGTTTTTTTTTTAATTTATTTTTTACAAAAAGTCAACGGTAATTTAGTATGGTCAAACAGGTTGCCATCATTCCGTACCAATGAGAGAATATGAGTGTTAAAGGTGGAATTATTGCTGGATTAATTGAAGGTCGTACCAGTGGTGGAAGACCGGCCAAAGGTGGGATTTTTCCTGTCAATTTTTCCTATTGGTTTTACTTGGCTAACTTTGTTAGGGACAAAGTGCTAATACTCCTTAATTAAAGCGGTTGAATTGAGAGGTGTTACATTATAATCTTGGTTTATGTAAGCCCTACATACACCTCTTTTCTCATTGATTGGAAAAAGTGAGGTCTAAAATTCACTAATTTTAATATTTTATTTGACATCCAAAACTTAATCCGAAAATTTTGGAAAAGCTACGTATAAACTCAGTTTATGTGAGCCCCGCATACACTCATTTCCTAAGCCAAAACAAATTGGGACGAAAAATGGAGGAGGTTTTGCGGGGAATTTCAGAGTTTGGAGCCAAGAGGGAGGGTTGGAAAGTTCATTTGAAGCCAAAAAGCTAATAAAACCTCTTCTATTTTATTTTGTTGCTGCTAGAGTCTCATAAATTCACAAGGATTGGTGATGAGAATCAATTTCATGATCTCTTGAAATCGGTAGAGAAGCTCTAACCAACTGAGCTATCCCTCACCCCCAATTTCTTCTATTTATAAGTGTTTGGTTATTGATTTGTTAAGAACAAAAGGATAATTCACTTTGACTGAAAACAATTGAATTGAAATGAACTACATAGTGAAAATATCATAGTAAAAGAATTATAAGGCGAACTAGAGTGAGCTGAAAATAAGATAGGGAGAGCAAACCCAAAGTTATATAATGATCCATTTTTTAATTCGGAACAGATATGGAGTAAACAAATCAAATTCAAAAGGCGCTCGATTAACTGGTCTGCAACTTTCAACATATTATTATTAAGATCATTACTAGGGCGCTTTGCTTGTCTTGTATATTTTTTAAAATGATATAAGAAAAGTTTAAAGGAACCATTCTTTCAAAGGTGTACCCACAACTGTCTAAGGAAATAAGTTTCAAAAGTTATGGCTTTTGTTATGTTGGACATCGCATAATGCACTTCTTTGGTTGATAGGGTGCCTTAATTTTAATAGGTAATCGACAACCTGATTGATTTAGGAAAGCTAGAAATGGTTGTACTTGTTATAAATATCTAGTGGTTACTATTAGGAATTAGGAAGATTTTTAGTTTTCTTATTTTAGTTGGTTTAGAGTTATTTGGATCATTACATCCCGGGTCTGTTCTTTCCAACTCATTTTCAGTTCAATTCAGCCATTATATTCAATTTAATTCACTTCTGTTCAGTTTAATTCTTTATTTGGTCATCTTCATTGATATTAATAATATTATTATTGTTACTCTAACTTTTATACTACTTATTATTATTATTTTTATTATTATTATTATTATTATTATTATTATTATTATTATTATTATTATTATTATTACTTCTTCTAAATATTTAGCTAATATGATAACTCATTATTATTGTAATTAATACTCCTCGGTCCCCTATTATATGATACAATTTGACTGACAAAGTTTTAGGAGTGTTATTTGACTTACTTATTTTATTGAGAGTAGTTTATTATTGGTATGTGTTTAGTACACAAAATACATGTTGGTGGGCATATCATAGGGGTTTGGAGTGTGTAGAGTAATTAGTTTAATTATATATGAGACCCATTAATATTAAAAATAATATTTCTATTGTACTCTTATGCCATTTATAGAAGTGTATCAACTAATGTGGGATGGACGAATAAAGAAAGTGTGTCATCTAATATGGGACGGATGGAGTATTATATTATAATAATTATTCATTGCTATTTATTGTTATTATATTATCACTCTATCCATTTTTTTGTTTGTGTTTCTTTGACCAATAATCTGCGAGCTTTTTGGTGTAAGTAGGACAAACAAAAATAAACGAAATGAGTTTGAGTATTATTATTATATATAGTAATAACATTACTATTATTATGTAATAATATTATTATTATCATTAAGTATTGATATATTATTAATTATCAGTAATTATTTTTATTTTATCATTAATTATCAATCATTCATTATTGTTTACGATATTAAATAATATAAATTTAATATTATTAATACTACCTCCGTCGAAGAATACTCTTGATAGTTTAAGGTGATAAGTTGTTTGGTTATTATCCATGGTTATTTATTAGGAAATTTGTCAAAACCACTACAAACTTTACACTTTTTGAAGAAAACCACCAATTACTTTTTTTAAAAAATTTAACTACTATAACTTTGCAAATATTTGTGAAGCACCACTTTTTAACGGAAAATATTAATTTTTTTTTGTCAAAAACCCTAACCCTTAAATTCACAACCAAACATAAAACTTAACATTTACCAATAGAAGGTGGTGCTTCAAAAAATTGTGCAAAATTATACTAGTTAAATTTTAAAAAAAAAAAGATTGGTATTTTTTTTTTCAAAAAATGTAAAGTTTGTAGTGGTTTTTCACAAATTTTTCAATTTATTATAAAGGTGGACGTGATAGTGTTAGTGATATTTCTTTATTTAGGAGAGAGGACTAAATTGTAAGAGTAGATGTGATAGGAGTTAGTGATTATAATTAATTAATAATATTCCCTACGACCCTCAATACTCTCTTCACTTTCAATTTTTTTATTTCCTATACCAATTACTCTTTATACTTCTATTTTTGGACATGACCACATACAATTTAATTCATCCACCTTTTCAAATATGGCCTATCAAAACTATATTTTATTAACTTCTCCACTAACTCCTATCACATCCAGTCTCACAATTTGGACTCGTACACTCTGTTTCCTAAATAAACTAATATTCGTAACTTCCATCACATCTACCTTTATAATCATAATAAGTATTGATAACCAAACAACTTATCACGCCTAAAATTATGTGCTAGAGAGAGTGCCAAATGTCTTCTAGGACGGAGGAAGTAACTAAGGCAGCGTTTGGTTTGTTTAGAGGAAAGGGAAAGGGTTACACGGGGAATGGAAATATTTACCCTTTCATTTAGTAAGTTGTTCATTTCAATACATAAAAGGGAAACCCTAAAATTCTCACCAACACCAACCTCTCACTGTACAACCTCCTCTCCTGTGGCCCTTGCACCTAACGCTGCGTCTCTCCCCTCCCCCATTGCCAACTCTCTTTCCTCCCCTACTCCGCGTCTCTTGTAGATCTAACTTTTTGGTGGTAAGGTGTTTTCAGGTGGATGGTGGTGGTATTCGGGTGGTTGGCTGTTGTGTTCGGGTGGTTGGTGGTGGTTTTCGGGTGCATGGTGGTTGTTTTCGATGAATGGTGGTGGTTTTTGAGTAGAGTGGGCTTGTTTGCGGTTGTGAAAAAGTGGTTTCGGTTATGGCTGAGTTGTTTCCGGTGGTCTAATGGTGGTTTTGGATAGTATGGGGTTGTGCCCGGTGGTGCACTGGTGGTTTCGTATGATGTCTCAGTGATGAAGTGGTGGCGTGGTGTTTTAGATGATGAAGTGGTTGCATGGTGGTTTTGGGTGGGATTGGTGGTGGTTTCGGGTGGGGTTGATGATGTAGTAGGGGGTGGGTTGTTTCCGGTGGTGGGGTGGTGGTGGTCATGGTGACTAACTATCGATGGAGTTAGAGGAGAGAAAGGGTAAGTGAAATCCTTGCGGGGTGAGGGGAATCAATGTAGAGGACTTTGGTGGTAATCAAGGGGTAAGGGAATGATTGAATATATAGACTACTAGTCTTATATGCACGCGATGCGTGCGCCAAATTATTTTCAACATTAATATAGTGGATGGTATAAGTAGACTTATCCCGTTAAAATAAAAGTAGGCTTATCATATTAATTAAAAAAATAAAGAAAATGAGATCTAAAATTTAGTTTTGTATATGATGAACATATCAAATATTAATAATCTATGACATTATTTATGAAAATCTTAAAGGTTAATCCATTTTTTCAGTTCAATTCATTAGTTTTTCAGTTAAAATTTAGTTCATTTGTTTGCAGGCAAATAGTAATCTTATTTGATTTTAAATTATATATGCCCATTTTTTATCTTATGCTATTGAAACTATTACATTTAATTTTTAATAATTAAAAATCAATTTATTTAACAATGTTCTCTTTTATATAAGGGAAGGGGGAGCAAAGGTGTTCATATGAAGTTTCAGATATATTAAGTTCAACCTTACCATAGATAAGATTATTAAACACACATAAATATATTATAACATTATCAATATGGAGGCATTCAAATGCTCACAACTTCCTTACTAATGAACAAAGCAATTACCAAAAATAAAAAGAAAACCAAATAATTAAAAAATTAAAAGGGTTTGTAAACAATAAGGATTGTTGAATTGGTAATGTTGTAGCATAAAGAAATTACCAAAAATAAAAAGAAAACCACTTTACTTCCTACTCCCCCTACTTTACCAAAAAAATGGTGTAAAACCACCTCTTCGCTCTAATTCCCCCACCCTCCCCCCACCCTCTTTCTCTGTCAAGCCTAACCTCAAGTCTCTCTAAACACAACCCTTCAACCTCCTCCAAAACGTCTTCCGACAAATGCTTCCACCATCATCACCTTCATATGACATGATTATCCAAACAATTATTACAATTATTTAGTTTTTGTGCATCCTCTTCCTACGCCCAACCGATTTCATCTCCTCCCTCTCAATAACGCTGAACATACTACAATTTAATTTGATAGAGGCTAAAGAGTCAGTGCATGTTCTAATTATCAGGTTTTGTATTTCTATTTTTTTACTTTTCTGGGTTTTTGTGAGTAGTATGTCTATTCTAAAGTAGCAGTTAGAGACCTATCTTTTAAATTTTATTGGGTTGAAATTTTTGGATCAAAACGGCTTTATGTACTTGATATTCAAATTTTATGAGAAACAGTTTAAGAAAAGTGAGTAATTAGAGGCACATATCATAGTATTTGTTTACAACACGGGTTGAAGTAAATTATATGATTTTCGATAAAGAACACAATTCAATAAAATTACATGATTTATGTATATGATACTCACTAAAATCAAGTAAAATAGGGTTCGATTATGAAATTTACAAAATACCTGAACCTTTTTTTTTTGCTCATGTGACTGTCGTTTTTGCTCCTCTCGGTTTGTCGTTATGAGGTTGGGTTATAAGTGCTTGACAAAGACTCACTGCATTGAATCAAAACCAAAAAAAAAATGATTGGTGTACTCTGTTATGAACATTAATAAAATAAAAACTGAATCTATTTCTGTGAACAAAATGGTTAGATTTGTATAATTATGGAAGGGATTTGTGAAGTGTTTTTTTGGCTGAAGATAAGACTACTTGGAGTAGGAAACAAAATGAACAATTAGTCGTAAAAAAATTGAAACAATTTGTAAAACAGAATTATATGAATGAACATCCTTGTTTTTAGCAGTTAGTTGGGATTGTGGGCAGTTGTTAGTAACAATTGTTGGGATTGTGGGTAGTTGTTATGCATGGTAAATTAAATAGTTTTAAATTTTGTTTTTTCCCCTTTTCCCTTTTTATCAGTTGCATTTAGTGATTTTTTTTAAAAAAAAAAATTAGAACGTGGGGTGGGGACTGGGGGTTTTGTAAAGAAGGTGGGGGTGGGGGTGGGGGTGTAACGTGAGTGTTTATTAATGTGAGTTTTTATTTGGGTTTTTGTAAAGAATTAAATAACAAAGGGTAAGGGTAAATTGGGCAATACATTAAGTTTGGTGTCCCTCCCCTCTTCCCTTACAGTATAGAGATACAAACAAGTAAGGGAATTAGCTTACTTGATTCCCTTGCCCTTTTTTATCTCTATAGGCGTTTGGTTCGTGCAGGGGTAATGGAAAGGAATCCAGAAAGGGTTTCAGGGGGAAAGGAATGGAATGACCCTCTATTCCCCCATCTGTTTGGTTCTGTTCCAGAAAGGGAATGGCATACCCCCTGTTTCCCTTTGTGCCTGTTTGGTTAAAAAAGTAAGGAATCAAACTGTTTTCATGATTAATTGAACTATTTGAACCTGTACAACAAAATCTACTTGTTTCAATGATCACACTTCTTTCCAAAGTCATTTCATCACCCAAAGATGCAAATTAACATGTCTTAGCAATATTACCAATTACATTACATAACCAAGTTCACAAAATAATTGTCCAAAATACATTACATAACCAAGTTCACAAAAGTACTAGAAACTACAAATGTAACCCAATAGTCTCTTACATCCCATTAGTCGTTCAAATATTTAAACGTTGCTATTGTCATTACCACCAAGAAGACTTTTGACAAAGATGCTTTTCAAAGCATCGGGACACTTGAAAAAAATCATAAGTTTGTTAGGTTATGCAGTTAAGATCTGAGCTACTTCCAAAGCTTGTTGTGGAGTTATGCCTTCCAAAGTAAGTAGCTCATCAAGCACTTTTTCACTCTTCTCGGCTACTTGTTGCTCACGTTCATCAGCACGAGACATCACACTAGTCATGGTGGAAAGATGGACATTCATGTCTTTCATAAAACCCTATAAGCTAGCCAATTCAGAACTACCAACACTATCACATTCCCTCTTAACTCCCTTACGCTTAGAAGTTTTTTCTCTCTTCACCTTCTTGGATGGAGGGGCAGATTCCACCGTTTGAGTTTCATTACCACTAGCAATGGTATCTTCATCATCCCTTGAATCAAGCATCACTTGCACGGGAGCGATCTTTTCCATATTGGCTACTGCATCAACAAAACCCTCAGCAGGTTTTCCAGTGGCATATTCCTTGCCATAAATCTCCATGAGCACATCCAAGTGAGGAAAACAATGCCCATACAAGTTTTTGCAGTTAGGATGAACCTGATAATATAAGAAGAACTAAATAAATATTTATATGCTAATAAATCGATGTTAAGGAAAAAAATAACTTAGCTAGAGGTGATGTACCTTGCAATATTCATCATAAATAGTTCTCTCAACCGAAATCATTTGTTTCTCATCATCCCATTTAAATCAACTTGTATTAGCATTTGACCAAGGAAAAATCCCACCTTTGGCCGGTCTTCCACCACTGATACGATCTTCAATTAATCCAGCAATAATCCCACCTTTAACACTCATATTCTCTCATTGGTACGGAATGATGGTAACCTGTTTGACCATACTAAATTACCGTTGACTTTTTGTAAAAAATAAATTATAAAAAAAAACCCACCCCTCCCCTCCCCCTACTGCTGCCACCTTACACCCTGCCCAGCCTCCCCCTCACCTGAAACCACCTACACCTCCAGCGCCACCCAAACCTCACGGTGTTATGCCCACAACCACCATTTGAACCGTACCAACACCCAACTCATAGCTTGAAACAACAAACAACCAACAACAACACCAACTCCACCACCACCAAATGCACAACCACCATTATTCAAACCCACTAACACCAAACCTCACCAACATTTACAATCGCAAATCCCAATCGCGAAACTCCACCACCATTCACAACCACTAAACACAAACTCCACAACCATTGAAAAGGAGATCGAAGGAGGAGAGAGAGGAAGATGTAGGTGGTGGCGTTCGGTGGCCTTTGCGGCACTGTTGAATCTCACCAGGAGGAAATCGAGACGAGGGGAGGAATCGGTTGCAGCCAGTTAACCAAAACCCAAAATTAACCGACAAACATGACTCGGTTGCAAGATTTTGAAGCAGCAGCAGGAAAGTCAAGCCAATCAAAAGATCAGATTATGCATTTACAACTAGCCGATGATTTCAATTTGAAGTTCATAAGGACTAAAATAAAAAAGGGTGTTTTTAATGTTAAATTTCTTACCCTTACATGCTCCTGCATTACCAATTCACCACCATCACTATATGCTCACCACACTCCAGCATCGCCACTCCACCACCACTGTCATCACCAATTCCATACAACTGCAGGGTTACTTCTAGTTGCAAAATAGCAAAAGTTTGCAACTTGAATCAAGAATCATTGATTAGAAATCAATGCAAATTATGTAGCACCTATGGAAATACATTACTAAAGAAATGTTGCAGCTGCAGAAATGAAAAGTGAGGCGGAGGGAGTGCTTGCAAACGTGGTGGGGGAGGAGAGGAGTGGTAGGCCTGGTAGCAGACATGGGTGGGAAAAAAGTTAAATTATCATTAACTAAGAATTTAATCAATAATTTAGGATTAAAATAAATTTAATTAACTGTTAATTACATTTACCTACAATTGTAGGTAGGGGTGTGCACAGATCCAGAACCGGACCGGACCGGAACAGGTTGGACCTGTGGACTGGAATTGTCTTTATTCTTGGACCGGAGACCGGACCCGAATTATCCGGTCCGGTCCGATTTTAGACCTGATAAATCAAGTCCGGTCCGGTTTTAGACCTTTTTGGACCTGTTTTTTTTTTTTCAAAAAATTATTCTAAAATAATCAAATGATATACATAATTAATACTTCCTCCGTTTCACAATACTCGCAACATTAGCATAGTAACCACTATTCGTCTATCCATCTTATATTATATTTTTCTCCAAATGTGTAAGACGAAATATAGCCTTGTGGGGTCTTATTTGATTCGTCTTAATGCATACTATTATAATAACAATATTTTATAATTTTTACTTATCAATAATTAGAGATATTAAAGCTCAAAGTATTGCATGGGATTGTGTGCAAACGAGAAACGTTGCGAGTATTGCGAAACGGAGGAAGTATGTAAGTAGCCAACTGAAAACAAATTCAAGAATGCTATTGCCTAGCCGACACAAATGACGGTCAACATTTCTATAATGCAAAATGGCATCATCAATGAGACACCATTCAACTCTAACAACTTTATCAATCTCTTCCTTAGCCAAATCAAAGTAGCCTTTCAATTTACCAGCAATTCTCTCATTCGAAACTGCCAATACTTAGCGAATTACTGTTTGATGCATATACCAGGTCAGAATTAGAAAATATCGAGTTCAGTGAATCGAATACTCCTTTCCAGAAGCTCATCTCTGCTAATTACAGCGAGTGCAATAAAAAAATAGGGTTTCATATAAGATGGAAACGAAATTGTCAATTACGAATGGTGATATTTGTGAGGAGGATTGCTGATATTTTTGAGGAGGATTGCATTCAGGAGAAAATGAGGGTGTCGCCGGAGAATGAAGAAGAAACGATTGGGAGCCTGGGATGGGATGGAGTGTGGGAGAAATGGGGTGAAAAATGGCTGGGTAGGGTTTGTGTTGATGCAAAATGACAAATGAGACTCAGAGTGGGGTTTTTTTAATTAAAAAAAATCAGGGTTCCGGTCTGGACCTGATTTTTCCGGGTTTTACCCGGACCGGACCGAAAACCCGGAAACCCGGAATCCCCCATTTCCAAGGACCGAAGACCGGACCTGAATTACCAGACCGGTCCGGTCCAAATTAAGGTTCAACCCTGACCGGTGCACACCCCTAATTGTAGGTCACCAACAGGTGACGGCCCAATGAGAGAATATGGGTGTTAAATATGGGATTATTGCTGGATTAATTAAAGGTGGTACCAGTGATGAAAGACCGGCTAAATATGGGATTTTTCCTGTCAATTTTTCCAAACCAATAACCAAACACCTACAAATGAAGAGACTTTATTAGCTTTTGGATGTTTTATAGCTGTCTACCACACAAGTTTGTCTTTTCTAAAACTTACAAGTTACTCACTCCGTAATTACCTCAGCTTCCTGAAAACGCTTTCAGTTTCAACCGTGCAAATAGTGCCCAAAATGCGGTACTTGAAACTTAAGGAGTACTAGTAGAATGTACTAGAGTATGGGCGTAGCTTCGCTAGAAACTGAGTCAGGTGAACCTCTCAACATCTTCCATTACTCAATTATTACCTGCGTGCCGCGTAGCTAATTATAAATCTGATATTTAGCAACGCATTCATGTGGACTACGTACGAATTTGTAGATGATGCATCACCGATCACCATCCTACCTTTCCACAACAAATTATTCCCTTCCTACTTAAAGAAGTTTCTACCTTCATAAATGTAGCTCACTTACTTGAGTGGACTTCCACTCAACTCAAGTGTGTTAAGAGTACCATTTCGAGTCCGGATCATTTATCTTACATAGCGTCTTATTTGGTGTCCCATTTTCCACTATTTTGTCCCATAACTTAGATAAAATATTTTTTTTTCTTATTTTGTACATTCTCCCTATTAGTAAAGCCTCCCCAAACAAAATAAATAAAAAAACTAACTTCACTTAGTAAAATAAAGGGCGAAAACGATTTATTTCCTTTTCGCTCTTTATTTTAATGAGTGTAGTTTATTTTCTATATTTTTGTTTTTAAGGAGGCTTTACTAGTAGAGAGAATGTACAAAATAAGAAAAAAAATTATTTTATCTAAGTTATGGGACAAAATAATAGAAAATGGGACACCAAATGGGACACTATGTGGGATAGATGATCCGGACTCTACCATTTCTATGAAGATGACTTTTGGACAACCTTTGTTTTTTTTTTTCACTTTTTATGTGGTTAAACAATTTTTAAAAAAATTGATAAATAATTTTTACAGTGATGAAAAAGTTATTTTATCAACTAAAAGTCATTTTTTTACCATTTATAAAATTCATTCTGATTTTTACTCTTAAAAGTTTATATTTACCAAATATTTTAATGAAGAAACGTATGATTAAGTAGTTAATCGTCAATATAACAATATATAAAATCAGTCATTATAAACAACTAGCAGCCAACCATCAAATATCAATAGTAATTTGTGAAACATCCCAAAATGAATCCATTATTTTGCTATATGCTTATAATCAATTTAAATCACATATCTTAATACCATCAAAATTAAGTAATTGTAAGGTAGCTAACTTGTCAAGTGTCATGCTGAGATAGGAGCACTAGTAAAAGCCAACATACCCACACTTAAAATTTTACAAAAACAAAAGAAGGCATTACATCTTATTCCCTTCTTTTCCTTTCGTTTGCCCCGATATATCTTATTTTTAAGATAGAAATGGATAATTGGTCATGTTTCGCCTGTTCGACAATATAGTTATACTCCCTCCGTTTGTTTTTAATTGTTACGGTTTGCTTTGGGGATAATCAAGGAAATTTATGAAATTTATGCAATGATTGTTTGGGGAATAGATAAAGTTGTTTGGAGAATAGATAAAGTATGAGAGATAAGATTGTAAAAGTCAAAAGTGTGGGTGATTGAGTATTTAATATAAAAAAAAAGGACAGTGAGTCCCAAAAGTATAGGAAATTGAAAAATAAAGATGTGAAAGTTTACCATAAAATAGTAAAAGTAAAAGTGTAACAATTAAAAAGAAATGTCCAGAAAAGGAAAGTGTAACAATTAAAAACAAACGAAGGTAGTAGTTAACATGTTTAATAGGTTGTAATTTGATCAACTGTGGTGATACTTTTGTAAGTAAAAAAAAGAAGTAATTGTCCTATATTTTCAAATATTTTTGACTTGTACATTATTTGGTTAGAAAGATTGATGGTTGTGTTTTGACAAATATAAAAGTTAAAGTATTTATAAGTTGACTTGTACATTATTTAACAACTTGTAAGTTGTTTCTTTAGGAGGCCAATCATTATTTAAAGATTGATCTATTGATTTACTAAATATCTTATTAACAACTAATCAAATAGTTGCTTCGAACTAGTACTAATATTACAAAAAAAAAATCTAACACTTACCAGTTGCAGATCTTATGTGTTAACAAGTTGCGGATCCTATGTAATAACAAATCATTCTCCGCCAACTAAAACTTGTTGATAAAACCAATCAAACAAAAAAATGGAGTGAACTTGCCAACAATGAATTACTAACTACTAACCAATGTCTTTAATGCTAACACAAAATTCCGGACATGGATATCATGCTTTTCAACTTATTTTCAGTTTTTATTAAAAAAAATAAGTTAAATAAGTATAGTTCATCACAAATGAGTAAAAATAAAGTTTAATCCTCTCACAAACAAAAGGTCCAATAAGTTATGATATGTTCAAATAAGTTCATATAAGCAAAAATAAATTCGAATCACTTTAGTTAAGCTCATATAAGTTCAGATAAACTCAGATAAATTAAGATAAACTCAGATAAATTAATATAAGTTCAAATAAGTAAAAATAAATTGAAAAAAATCAGACTCACAATAGTCATTTTGCGCTCTTCTTATTTAATCATTTGGTGCTAAGAAATTACGTATACACTCATGCAATAGGCCATAGAGGTGGCCACGGGCCGGGTTGTGCCGGTTTAGTGTTGGGTTATATACGGGCCGGTTCACAAAAACTTGGCCCTGACCCAGCTCTAAGACCACCCCGGGCAGGTTCAGGACTGGGTCAGGGTTATGTTTTTCTGAACCTAAACCGATTCGGGGGCGATTTAGGAACGGTTCAGGGTCGGTTCAGTGCCAGGGTTCGGGTCGGTTCAGAGCTAGATTTAGTGTCGTTTTAGAGCTTGTTCAGTGCCGGTTCAAGGTTATTTCATTTTTTTTAATACAACTTTATTTAATACAATTTTTTTTCATATTGGAAATGCACCTTAATACAATTCATTTATCAAAATCTTGATCATAATTTATACTTCACCAGTCCAACTAGTCATTCATAAGAATAATCAAAAAATTTATGATTTTAATTAGGGTATAGGGTTTAGGATACATGGTATAAGGTTACGGATTAAGATTTAAGTTTATGGTATATAGTTTTAGTGACGGTTTAGAGGCTGTTCAAGGAAAAATTTAAGAATGGGCCGGTTCAAGAGCGGGCTGGTTTACGGGCCGGGTCGGGGTCGGGGTCGGTTCGGGCTAGGATCGGTTTAGGACTGGTTCTAAAATTTGAAAACATGAACCTGAACCGAACCAGTTCCTTGACCGGGTTGGGCCGGTTCAAGGTTGATTTTTTCCGATTTAGGGCCGGACTGGTTTTTCACCGGATCGGTTCAAGGCTGGGTCAGGGCCAACCCGCCCAATGGCCACCTCTAGGCCAAACCAATCGATTTAATGGCTCTATTGTCTTTTTAAGTATGAATAACTAAGACAACAAAACTAGTTTGTTTCTTTGTACCAGGTACATTATTAGATCTAGCAAAGTTGTTATAACTTACTACACCTTTACAAAAGTTTTCAGTTTCAGAATTATCTGATAAAGGAATTAAGCTCTACCAGTCACAGCAAGGAAATGGAAGTGTGGTCAGGCAAATCGCAAGCTTCGACAAAAACAGTTTCACGTATTAAGTAATCACCCGCATGAGACGTTTGTTTGGCAACTCAACCACTTCACTTTTATTTTATGACATTGTACATTGCCACGTCTTTCAAGCTATAAATTTTGTATCTCATGTGGATCCCACTTCAATTTGTCTTAGCACATCTACTATCTAATTCTTTTGAATTGAATTAAACACAATTTATGCTCAAAAAATAATTAAACACAATTAATTTTTTAAAATGAATTCAAATTTGTACAACTACTAAAGATGATTGGCTAACATGTTTATTTTGCTTGATGGTATTATATGCATAAATAATAAAGTTTTAGGGTGGAGATCATCAAACTTCAAAGGTGTTTGAAATTATAATATGGTTGTGACAAGAGCGCGTCATATTCACGATCACGATCTAAGACAATCAAAGTATACTGAACAAAATTATGGTGAGACACAGGATGCTGAATAGCAGGTAAGTTAAAGAATCAACAATAATCTTTATTTCATGCAAAAAGACTGCTATAGAGTTTTGTTCAGGTCTCTTCATATGACTCAATCTACCTTTCAATTACATAGACTTAGCCATACTAGCATGTAAAAAAACATGATTGTAACCTATTTCAAATCTCCACAGCAGCATGTAATTCAAGAACATATATCATAACTGTTATGCCACGAAAATTATACAGCTACTTATGCAGGTTAAAAGTCATTACAGCTATGAATTTCCAGATTAAGACTTCCAGCTAAAGAATCTAGCTTGGAGCCCACCAGCTAAGAAGAGCCAGCTAAAGCTTCCCAGCTAAGGAATACAGCTTCATTCAAAAGGCGTTATGATTCAAAGTTGTCAAAGCCTAAAAACCCGCAGAAGAATAAAACCATAAGTATAGAAAGACAATAATGAGCGAAGATCATGCTTAGCAGCATTAATGACAGATACGAATGGAGATTTAAGAGAAGTTACAAGACGTTGCTGGTTCAAACGGATATATTTTCTTTGTTATATATATAGTTGAAATGATTATATAGAAAGACAAGTTCATACGCACTTAGCATTTACATACCAAAATACGAGCATTATTCCTAAAGCTTACAAATTACTCTCTACGTAGATACAAAAGCACTAGGGCTGTAATCAAAAGTATAGTGGATTGGTGGACTCAAAGCCACCCGCGGTTATTCCCTTATTCCATGGGTTTTCGCGTCACCATCTCTGGTGTTTTGTCTTTTTCTCTGTTCTTCTTTCCTTACTCGTCCTAGCTGTGTTCAGCAGCTTCCAAGCTACATAGCAGCACTCTACCTGTAGTTCCCATCTTAGTTTTGTCATAGCATAATTTAGCATAAACAGTTTGGCGCCCACCGTGGGGCCTACAGCTAGATTTCATATCTAATCTTTCATTATCAATTCCTTCTTGAAAATGCCCAACTTCAAATGGCCGAATTCACTCCTGAGCAAATGAGAGCTGCTCTCGCATCTCTGCAGGAAGCTCAAACAGAGTCCAACAAGATCATTGAAAACTTACAAAAAGAACAAGAATCAGTTAAGAGTAACGCCAAGAAATCTTCACGGCGACGTACTGGCATGACACCTCGAGTCTTGGAGTTGACTGATTCAGAAGCTAGTGCTGATGAAGACGTTGAGGACATTCTAGAAGATCCTAACCTGGAGGAGACGGATCCCACAGCTACAAAGCTCGCTCTCCTCGAGTCCCAGAATAGGAAAATGATGCGGATGCTAGCTAAGATGCCAGGGGCACCTACACCCGTAGCTGAGGAGACCCCTGATGGCTATACCAAGTCACCTTTCGTAGAAGAGATAGCTAGAGCCATGATTCCAAAGAAGCTGCATCTAGCCCCATTTGGCAAGCTGTATGATGGAACCACAGATCCATACGATCACGTGAACCAGTACAAGCAGAAGATGTGGACCCTACCTATCCCAGAAGGCCTCCTTGAAGCTACAATGTGCAAGTCCTTTGGAGCCACCTTAGGTGGACCTGCCTTACATTGGCTCATTACCCTCAGGGCTGGTACTATCCCTAACTTTTCTGTTCTTATTGACAAATTCTATCAGCAATTTGCTAGCAGCAGGGTGCTGGAGAAACATACAAGCGACCTGTACCGCATTATACAAAAGACAGGTGAAGCTGTACGCCAGTACCTAGACAGGTTTAACAGGGAAATGATTTTTGTTAAGAACCTGGATATCCCAACAGCTATCGAAGCTTTCCGGAGAGGTTTGATCCCTAAATCCCGCTTATATTATGAACTAACCAGGTATCCATGTAGTACCTTTGAAGAAGTTAGGGCTAGAGCTATGGCTGAGATCCGCGTAGAAGAGGATGATGCATCCAGGTATGGAGGAGAATCTAGCTACGATAGAAAAACTCAGAATAACAATAACAACAACAACAAAAGGAACGATTGGCGCCATCAGCCACACCAAAAGCGTGATCAAGATAGCAGCGTAGCTAGGGAAGCTCCTCGCAGGTTTAACAGTACAGATTTCCCTCCTTTATCTTCCTACTGCTTTAATGTTGATGCAGGAGGTGTGGTTAACGCCTTGGAAAAGCTAGGTTCAGCAGCTAGGTGGCCCAGGAAGACTGACAAACCCAATGAGCAAAAAGACACCTCCCAGTGGTGCAGCTACCATGGCGACCATGGTCATCTAACTGAAGATTGCAAAGCTCTCAGGAAAGAAGTAGCTTGGCTGCTGAAAAAAGACAACCTAGAGCATCTAATGGGGAAGAAGGGTCAGAAGGATGAACCTAGCAAGGACAGCAACAACAAACCAGCTGGGCCACCACCTGATCCGACACATGATAAGGTAGTCAATTTTATCTCTGGAGGTTCAGAAATTTGTGGACTAACCTATTCAGCAGCTAAGCGATTCGCTAGAGAAGGTTCCAAAGCAGCTCCTATCCAGCACAGAAGCAAGGAGGAGCGGGAGCTGCGAAGCATGACCATCAGCTTCGAGGAAGAAGAGGGAGCTGAGGAAGCTGATCATCATGATGGGCTAGTCATATCACTCACCATCAGCAACTTCTTGATGAAGAAAGTGTTGGTAGACAATGGGAGCTCTGCTAACATCATATTCAAGAATGCCATACAAAGCATGGGACTACGTGACGAGGATATCATCAGGAAGTCAACAGTCCTATACGGTTTCAATGGAGAACCTGCCATCACCATTGGTGAAATCACACTGCCCACCTATGCCAAAGGAGTCAATCTGCAAACCAGGTTTAGTGTCGTAGATTGTCTTTCAGCTTATAATTTTATTATGGGTACACCTTGGATTCACAGGATGAAAGCTGTGCCATCCACCTATCATCAAACCATCAAGTTCCCCACCCAATGGGGAGTGCAAGAAATCAAAGGGGACAGGAAGGTAGCTAGGGAGTGTTACAACATCTCTCTCAAACCCAAGAAGGAGGACATCTAGCAATTACAGCAGCATCCTGCACCTAGCAAACCCGAAGAACAGGATATTGAAGAAGTGGTGCTGGATCCTGCAAAGCCAGAACAGACAGTCTAGATTGGAGCATCCCTACCACCGGAGAAAAAGGCCAGGATCCTCGAATTCCTCAAAAATAACATCACCTGCTTTGAATGGACACATGAAGACATGGTTGGAATGGACCCTTCCATTTGCACTCACAAGCTGAAAGTGGATCCCAACCACAAACCTATCAAACAAAAGAGAAGGAAATTCGCACCCGAACGCAACCTGATCATCAACGAGGAAGTAGAAAAGTTGCTGCAAGCAAGTAAGATTAGGGAAGTCAAATATCCTGAATGGTTAGCTAATGTGGTTGTGGTAGGAAAGAAGAATGGCAAATGGCGAGTCTGTATCGATTTCACATATTTAAACAAAGATTTTGTCCCTTCGTTGTTTCCTATTGCTTGAAAGATGCTTGGTAGTAGCCCTTCCTTTATGGGGCGGTCTTATGCCTATGTTGACAAGTGATGGGTTGTCCCTATTATTGTTTGAAGATGCTTGGCGAATGATGTCCCTACTGTTTACTATCACGTTGACGGTGCTCATTGAGGTCTTCCGGTCAATTCTCATGGTTGCTAAGCAGTCGTGAGATGCGGCTTGGAGTTCTTGGTTGAGCGCCCCAAAGATCCATTTCCCCTACCTCACATTGATGCCTTGGTAGATGCTACAGCGGGGCATGAAAGACTCACGTTCCTAAATGCTTACTCAGGTTACAATCAGATCCTGATGGACCCAGAAGACCAAGAGAAAATGGCTTTCATGACCGAAAGAGGTATATATTGCTATAAAGTTATGCCATTTGGTCTTAAAAATGCAGGTGCTACCTATCAGCGCCTAGTCAATAAGATGTTTGAAAAGCAGCTAGGGGACACCATGGAGGTCTATATTGATGATATGCTGGTCAAATCCAAGCAAGCCGGAGATCATGTATCTCATCTACAGGATACCTTTGATGTATTGAAAAAATACAACATGAAGCTGAACCCAACAAAATGTTCATTCGGGGTACCAGCTGGTAAGTTCCGAGGTTACATAGTAACGCAGAGAGGAATTGAAGCTAGCCCAGAGGTGTCTGTTCCAGAGGTGTTCAGCTGAACAGACTGCTTGTCTTTCTGCTTTATCTTTCGGATCCGCCTAATTGTCCTATCAAGATCAGGGTCCGCTGGAATGGGGGAACCGTTTCTTTGGGACCTGGGCATACAAAAGAAACAAAAAACAGCAGTAAAGGGTACCTCGATTGAAACAATGAAGTTCCAATGAGGTACAGAGAAGTAGACCAAATAATTAAATAAAAACTTAGAGAACTAGCCGTCTCCCCGGCAACGGCGCCAAAATTTGATAGGTTTTAGTCGTGTCACCTAATCAAAAATAAACCTACGGACCTCTAACTAGGTAGTCAGTGGAAGCAGGGTCGAATCCACAGGGAGACAGAGTTTCTAAATCAATATTCAACCAATTCAGCTACTCCAGATGAAATCAGGAAGGAATTAATTAAACTAAGGAATAGACTACGGAAGACTGAATAAATCGAGGATTAAACTATGGAATAAAAGTCTAGGGTATTAGGTCGGTCCACCATGCTTATACCAATCAAATAGGGTCAACTACTATTAAAACCTAAGTCAAGAGTCGGGGGATTAGAGCCTATGTTGAGCTATGGTTAAGACTCAACGCTCATAGTTCAACATACGCCGCATGTTCACTAACGTAATCAGAACTACTGATGTGTCCTAGGCCTCTAGTCGTAAGACGGATCTGTGCAAACAACTATTAACCACAAGCAATCAATGAAATTGTACACTGACATTAATTACTCAATAAGAACAAACCACATCACAATCACCCTAATCAAGCCCTAGAAATTGATAGAAATCTAAATCACAATCATGGTATAAACATGGCTTTCCTATCTAACACCCTAGAAAGAGAACTACTCACTCATAATCGAATTGGCAACAACAAAACTAATATGAAACCCTAAGAATTGCATCATGAACAATTAAATAATTAAACTAAGCAATCAAAGTAATTAAAGAGATAAAGAGTAGAGAAGAGTACCAATTGACGGAAAGCAGGAACTTTTATTGAAATCGAAATAGGTTTGATCACCCCTAAATTAATCTAAAGTGTTTGAATTAAACTAAAAGCAATGAAGAATAAAACTAGTCTAAAACCTAATGAAAGATGAATAAAAGATGCCTCTCTAAATAATGAGGAAAAGGTATTTATAATACCCCTCAAGTTCACTAAAAACGGGAACAAAAAGTGAAAAAGCGCGATAAAGCACCAGACCCGATCGGGCCCGAGCACAGTACCCGATCGGGTCCACATAAAAATTCCCCTAACTTCACTTCTGGGCTCTGGCAGCAGCAGTGCAGCAATAAGGCGAGAAAAGCGGCCCACCCGATCGGGTCGGGCGGTAGTCACCCGATCGGGTCTGGCGACAAAAAGTGCCAGCAAGCTCGCCTCCTCTGCAGCGTCCCAATAAGACCTAGCAGCACTAGACCCGCTGGGGTCGGCTGGGCACATGTGTTCTCGCCCGATCTGATCGGGCACGACTTGCCCGATCGGGTCCGCAACTTTCCTACTCGATCATAATATTTCGCCCGATCGGGCCATTTCTGCCCGATAGTGCACGGAAACCTCATTTGACTCTTTGGCTCTCTAATCTTCACGTTTAGGGGTCTTGGGACCTCCTAAACTATCCATAAAGCTCGTGAGCCATCCTACATGCCTCGTAACATCTCGTAAAGCCGTGGTTGCTTCCAAAAGGCTCGGGAATAAGGAGAAAACTCCATAAAACCTGCAATTCAATACTAAAACACGAAACCACAACTACATACGATAGTTAGCACAAAATAGCTCCCAAGAGCTCCAATGACGCACAAATTAGCTTGTAAATAAGGGAGAAAACTCTATATAAATACGTGATATCAAACTCCCCCAAGCTAAACCTTTGCTTGTCCTCAAGCAAACAGCACATGAACATGGAATAGATTACCTCACCCCAAAGATAAAAACAAATCAAAGCTCAAAACATTTTCAAGACTAAGAATCGTTCAAGCAGGCATAATTCAAGTTTGGCTCATCAAATCCATCCAACCACCAATCATTCAAGCAATTTATCAAACTCAAGCATCCACAAAGCATACAAGTCCTGAAAAGGCACTCACAAGGGTGTCACTCCTCTCAATTTTGTGGCAGGCAAAGAATGTGCCCGAACACTCACCAACCCGACCATAAGTACCCTTCCCACTCACACTCTCATGTGTTTAAGAAGGTTCAATGACGCTCATCCTAGTCAAGTCGACTCAATTAGCAGAAATACTCTTTAACTTTGACAAACTAACTCGAAATCAATCAAATGAACATTGCAGACACGAGCTCAAGAGGACTTTATAGGGTTGTAATGGGGCCTAGGTGAGAGGTAGAGGATACTTTTGGGTAATGTGGTGGAAAAACCAAGAAAGGGGGAGCATAAATCATTCAAACAAGGCCTAAGATGGCCTTCACAACTCCCAACAATCACCATAAAACCATGTAAAATAACCCAACTCTCATAAATCAATGAAAAGCGCATAACAAACCCAATTTTCTAGCAATGGAGCGAATATTCTTTTATGAACGTACGTGAATGAAAGAACTAGAATTCTTTTGAATTTTCATTTCATTTTTCTTTCATTTTTCTGAACTTCATTCACGCAACTCTAAACTTGCTTTTTTTTTTCTTTTCTCTTTCTCACTCTCAAACCACAGCAAATACACTTTTAAACTCCTCAACAACCAAACTAGACCAAGAAACCAATCTCAAACTCAACCCATATAAAAGCTCCCCCAAGCTAGGCTTGGAATAATATGAAATGAAGGTCATAGGCTCATAATAAGGGTTTAAGTAACACGAAACAAGTCATTAGGCTCAGCGGGGCTAAGGAGGATAAAAGTATATCAAAAATTCACTCTGAAGCTCAAGAATAAGACAAAAGAACGCCTCTATCACAGCAAGTGCTACAAGTCATCGAAAATCAGACAAGTACGAAGTCAAAGTCAAGATCAATCCACTAAAGAGGAACTAACACACAAGAATAGACTGGATAATGATATGAATCCAAAAGGCTACAAAGAGGCCTCACAGTCTAACCAATTCAGGTATGCAGCACAAAGTGGTCTAATAAAATCCAAAAATGCTCGAAATCATAGCAATCAAACATCAAATCATAGCCTCAAGATCACAAATGCCCAGCTATCCAGAAAACAAAGTTAAATCAATTTCAAATAGAGCACAACAAGGGGCACAGGGAGGCAACTAAACCAGTCATGGGAACCATATTTTTTTTGATTTTTTTCAGTATTTTTGAAAGCAGTAAATCTATCCTAGAAAGCAGTAAAAGAGATAGGGAATACAAACAGAATTCCTCCCCCAAGCTGAACTTGGCAGTGTCCTCAATGCCAAAAGGTGATAAGGACTATGCTAAGAGGAAAAACAATGTTAGTGCCCTCACTCTCGCTCACAAAAAGAAAAAAAAATAAAAAGAAAAGGAAAAGGGAAAGAAAAATACGAGTTGCCTCTCGCACAGCGCTGGTTTATAAAGGTCCCGCACGACCATAATCCTCCCTCTTTCAAATAGGAGGGGCCTGGCAGTGAGTGCCACCCTCATCAAACATCTTTCTCCTCCAAATGTTCTTGACAATGCCTCCAGACGGTGAGGCAACCTTAGGTGGAATTGGAACCTTCTCCACCCCTACTTCATCTAAAACCTTATCCCTGCAAAAAGATTGTTCAAGCATAGGAGCCTTAACAGCATTGGTCAGTTTAAAAATCACTTTGTCATCACCAATACTAAGAGTTAAAGACCCAGACTTGACATCAATGACAGCACCAGCAGTACACAAAAATGGCCTACCCAAGATAATAGGAATCTGGGCATCCTCATCCATATCTAACACCACAAAATCAACAGGAATATAGAATTTCCCTACCCTAACAGGAACGTCCTCTAAAACACCTAGAGGGTATTTTATAGAACGATCCGCCATCTGTAAAGTGATTTGTGTGCATTTAAGGGCTCCCATGTTCAGTTTCTTATAAACAGACAATGGCATAACAGAAACAGAAGCACCTAAATCACACAAAGCCTTATCAATAAAAATAGGTCCAAGATGGTAGGGTATAGAAAAACTACCAGGATCTTTTAACTTTGGTGGGGTTTTATTTTGAATAAAAGCACTACACTCTTCAGTAAGAGCGACACGTTCTACCCCACCAAAGTCTCTTTTCTTAGTAATCATGTCTTTCAGAAATTTGGCATAAACAGGTACTTGGGTAATTAAGTCTGTGAATGGAATCGTTACCTCAAGGTTCTTGACCATAGACAAGAACTTACCAAACTGCTGATCGACCTTGGACTGTTGCATCCTGTGAGGAAAAGGTAGCCTTGGTGTAAAAGGCGTTTCAGAAACCTTCTCCTTTTTCTTCCCTGTCTGTTCAGCTTCTGCAGACAAATCGACTTCAGACGTCGAATTCTTTCTTTTTCCTTCCTCTACCACCCTCTTCTTCCCTGCAGTCGGGGTAACCTCATCAATGAGCACTGGAGGGGCATCATATGCAATGCCACTACGAAGAGTGATGGCATTCACATGTTCTCTCTGAACTGGTTGCCCTGGCAATTGTCCCTGCTGCCTCTGTGCATTAGATTCTGCCAACTGAGCAACTTGAGCCTCGAGAAGTTGGATGTGCTTCTCTTGAGCCCTCCTTGTTTCCTCATTTTCCTTTTGCATAGACAATATCAGTTTCATTAGTTCAGAATTGCTAGGCTCTTGTGGGTTGTTTTGTGGAGGTGGGGTGTGGAAATTTTGTGGAGTTTGGAAGTTATTGGGATGATGGAAGTTTTGTGGTGGTGGTCTTTGGAAATTTTGTGGGGTTTGATGGTATGAAGGTTTAGGGTAGTTTTGTGGAGGTGGAGGTTGATGGTTTTGTGGGTTTTGGTAGTTATGTGAAGGGGGAGGGTTTGTGGTCTTTGTTGGAAGGCATTGGCCTGCTCCATCTGAAATTGACTGAACTGACAGTCATGCCCAAAGTGACCCTGAACACCACATACCTCGCAGTAAGATGAGGTAATGGGTGCTACTGCAGACATAGCATTGATGCTCATGGGTGGAGGTGTCGGACTAGAAGACTTCATTAGCTGCTGAGTTAGTTGCGCCATCTGAGATGTAAGCAATGAAATAGCGTCAACTTCAAGTACCTTCTTAGTCAAACTCCTAGATGATGTATGGTCATTGGCTGCAAGATTTGATATGAATTCATAACCCTCATCAACTGCCTTGTCTAAAAACACTCCTCCTGCAGACGAATCAACAATACACTTCGTCTGAGGCTGCAGACCATTGTAGAATGTCTGCGTCAAGAACCATTTGTCCATATTATGGTGTGGACACTCTCTCTGTAAATCTCTAAACCTAACCCACGCTTCCCTTAATGTTTCATCAGGCTCTTGGGAAAACGTGGCTAGTTTATTTCTGATTTCTGCTGTTTTAGTGGGTGGGTAATACTCTCTCAGAAATGCAGCAGAAATCTCACTCCACCCAGTTTCTTTCACATCGTTCAACCATTTTTGGGCTCTATCTCTCAGTGAAAACTCGAACAACATGACTTTGAGTTGATCTGGAGTGACGCCGGCATGTTTAACGGTTCGACAAAGTTGTTGAAACCGTTGCAGATGATTTGCCGGATCTTCAGTAGGATGCCCACCAAACTGATTTTGCTGGACCATGCTGATGAGTCCAGGCTTGATTTCGAAATTTGCTGCGGCAATGGTGGGCATAGTAGGTCCAGTGGAGAGACCATCTGGGTTGGGCACCCCATATGACTTCAGTGACTTTGACATGACTGAACTCAAGGTGTCTGTTCCAGAGGTGTTCAGCTGAACAGACTGCTTGTCTTTCTGCTTTATCTTTCGGATCCGCCTAATTGTCCTATCAAGATCAGGGTCCGCTGGAATGGGGGAACCGTTTCTTTGGGACCTGGGCATACAAAAGAAACAAAAAACAGCAGTAAAGGGTACCTCGATTGAAACAATGAAGTTCCAATGAGGTACAGAGAAGTAGACCAAATAATTAAATAAAAACTTAGAGAACTAGCCGTCTCCCCGGCAACGGCGCCAAAATTTGATAGGTTTTAGTCGTGTCACCTAATCAAAAATAAACCTACGGACCTCTAACTAGGTAGTCAGTGGAAGCAGGGTCGAATCCACAGGGAGACAGAGTTTCTAAATCAATATTCAACCAATTCAGCTACTCCAGATGAAATCAGGAAGGAATTAATTAAACTAAGGAATAGACTACGGAAGACTGAATAAATCGAGGATTAAACTATGGAATAAAAGTCTAGGGTATTAGGTCGGTCCACCATGCTTATACCAATCAAATAGGGTCAACTACTATTAAAACCTAAGTCAAGAGTCGGGGGATTAGAGCCTATGTTGAGCTATGGTTAAGACTCAACGCTCATAGTTCAACATACGCCGCATGTTCACTAACGTAATCAGAACTACTGATGTGTCCTAGGCCTCTAGTCGTAAGACGGATCTGTGCAAACAACTATTAACCACAAGCAATCAATGAAATTGTACACTGACATTAATTACTCAATAAGAACAAACCACATCACAATCACCCTAATCAAGCCCTAGAAATTGATAGAAATCTAAATCACAATCATGGTATAAACATGGCTTTCCTATCTAACACCCTAGAAAGAGAACTACTCACTCATAATCGAATTGGCAACAACAAAACTAATATGAAACCCTAAGAATTGCATCATGAACAATTAAATAATTAAACTAAGCAATCAAAGTAATTAAAGAGATAAAGAGTAGAGAAGAGTACCAATTGACGGAAAGCAGGAACTTTTATTGAAATCGAAATAGGTTTGATCACCCCTAAATTAATCTAAAGTGTTTGAATTAAACTAAAAGCAATGAAGAATAAAACTAGTCTAAAACCTAATGAAAGATGAATAAAAGATGCCTCTCTAAATAATGAGGAAAAGGTATTTATAATACCCCTCAAGTTCACTAAAAACGGGAACAAAAAGTGAAAAAGCGCGATAAAGCACCAGACCCGATCGGGCCCGAGCACAGTACCCGATCGGGTCCACATAAAAATTCCCCTAACTTCACTTCTGGGCTCTGGCAGCAGCAGTGCAGCAATAAGGCGAGAAAAGCGGCCCACCCGATCGGGTCGGGCGGTAGTCACCCGATCGGGTCTGGCGACAAAAAGTGCCAGCAAGCTCGCCTCCTCTGCAGCGTCCCAATAAGACCTAGCAGCACTAGACCCGATGGGGTCGGGCGGTAGATGCCCGATCGGGTCTGGGCACATGTGTTCTCGCCCGATCTGATCGGGCACGACTTGCCCGATCGGGTCCGCAACTTTCGTACCCGATCATAATATTTCGACCGATCGGGCCATTTCTGCCCGATCAGTGCACGGAAACCTCATTTGACTCTTTGGCTCTCTAATCTTCACGTTTAGGGGTCTTGGGACCTCCTAAACTATCCATAAAGCTCGTGAGCCATCCTACGTGCCTCGTAACATCTCGTAAAGCCGTGGTTGCTTCCAAAAGGCTCGGGAATAAGGAGAAAACTCCATAAAACCTGCAATTCAATACTAAAACACGAAACCACAACTACATACTATAGTTAGCACAAAATAGCTCCCAAGAGCTCCAATGACGCACAAATTAGCTTGTAAATAAGGGAGAAAACTCTATATAAATACGTGATATCAAGTACTAGCTAGGGAAGCTGACAATCAGCAGCTACCCGTGTATTACATCAGTAAATCCTTACTTGATGCAGATACCAGGTACACCTCTTTAGAAAAATTGGTGTTAGCTTTATATTCAGCTTCAAGGAAACTCTGACATCATTTCGAGGCTTATCCTATATGTGTTATGAATAATTATCCTATAAAAGTTGTACTACGCAAACCTGAGTATACTGGCAGGATGAGTAAATGGGTTGTATCACTTAGCGCCTATGACATCAGGTACCAACCTCGAACGGCTATAAAATCACAAGCCCTACCTGATTTTGTGGCAGACTTCAGTCCTAACCTAGCTGCTTCAGCAGATGAGGAAGTCCGACATATTAATCAGGTAACACCTACAGGTAGTTGGAAACTGTTTGTAGATGGTTCTTCCAACTTTAGAGGAGCTGGGCTAGGTATAGTCCTAAAATCGCCACAAGGGGACATGATAATACGATCTATTTGTTGTGACTTTAAAGCTACTAACAATGAAGCCGAGTACGAAGCTTTGATTGCAGGTATGACTGTGGCTCATGATCTGGGAGCAACCAGGTTGCAGGTATATAGTGATTCCTTGCTGATCGTTAGCCAGGTAAAAGGAGAGTACACAGCTAAAGACTCAAAGATGTCTCTTTACTTGGAGATGGTCAAATCAAAGATGCTGCTCTTTCAAGAGACAATACAACAGGTACCAAGAGACCAGAATACGAAAGCTGACGCACTAGCTAACCTAGGTTCCGCACTTAGGAAATGCAGCTTCAGCAATATCCCCATCACTCACTTAGCTGTGCCAGCTATTAACAAGGAGGTAAGCAATGTGTTTAGCATTAGTGATGAGACAGGTGCTGATAGCTGGACAAAGCCACTATTGGATTACCTGGAAAGGGGCATATTGCCAGCTGACAAGCTGGAGTCAAGAAAGATACGCATAAAAGCTAGCAGGTACCAGGTAATAGCTGGAGTCTTATTTAAACATGCCGCTAAGCAGGATATGTTGCAAAGGTGCTTGGTGAAAGAGCAGTGGGAAGCTACCCTCAAAGAATTTCATGAGGGAGAATGTGGTTCACATACAGCAGGAAGGAACTTGTCTAACAAGATCTTATCCTATGGATACTATTGGCCAACGTTGCGTAAGGACGCCAAGAGGTACATAGCTAAATGTGAAAGTTGGAAAAATCATGCAGGTATGGTACATAAGCCCTCTGAACCATTACACCCCACATTAACACCTTGGCCATTCATGAGGTGGGGCATGGACATAGTAGGGAAGCTGCCAGCTGCACCAGGTCAAAAAGTATTTATGTTGGCTTTGACTGATTACTTTTCTAAATGGATTGAAGATGGTGCATTTAGCAGGTAAGGGACAAGGAGGTGATTGCCTTTATACATACTAACATCATTTGCAGGTTTGGAGTACCTAGTGAAATCGTGTGTGATAATGGGTCCCACGCGACAATTTTGTCACGAATGGAACATCAGCCTGGTAACATCAACACCTAGGTACCCACAAGCTAACGGACAAGCTGAGTCCAGCAACAAGGTGATCATTAATGGCATCAAGAGGAGGTTAAAAGCTAAAAAAGGTAAATGGGTGGAAGAGCTACCTAGAGTCCTTTGGGCCAACAGGACAACACCTAGAGGACCAACAAGGCAGACCCCTTTCTCATTAGTCTATGGCTGTGAAGCTGTGTTGCCAGTAGAAGTAGATGTACTTACTGCCAGGTATGGGCTCTTAACCTCTGAGCTAAATGACTCTGAGTTTTCTTATGATTTAGATACCATAGAAGAACTGCGAGACAGTGCACTAGTTAGGATGGCCGCCCAGCAACAGATTGTGGCCCGCAGCTTCAACAAAAACGTGAAAGCCAAAGGTTAAGAGAATGAAGACTGGGTGTTAAAGAAAGTCTTCCAAAATACCCAGGAATTGAATGCAGGGAAGCTGGGTGCCAGCTGGGAAGGCCCCTATCTGATTGAACAGGTAGTGGGTAAAGGAGCATATCGCCTAGCTACAGCAGAAGGGAAAGCTGTGCCCAGAAGCTGGAATGCATCACATCTAAAGCTTTACCATTTCTAAAAAACTGGATAACAAGTTTGAACGTCAATATGTCAACTACAAAGCAGTTACATCAGGTAGGAAAAAACTGCTAAGTAAGCCAATGAACGCCAGGTTAGGTTGTTCTCCTTGCTTTTTCTGTCTATAAAGGATTTTCCTAGAATCCTTACTGACTTAGGCATCGGAGAGTCGTTGGCTATCTTGGCCTAGCCAACATATGCAGGTACCGCAAGACTAGCTACAAGTGGAGCACTACATAGCCTCCTAAGCTATCAAAGACGCAAGTACACCTAGACACCTTGGAAAGAAGCTATCAAAGAGTTAAGCTACCAGGGTTGCATCAGCTAAAGGCTACACGCCTAGGTAACAGGGCCCATGACACAAGTCATTGGCATCAAAAAACGCCAGGTAAAAACATAAAGCAGGTAGCTCATTTTATCAAAGATCTAAAGTTGCGCATATATATCAGAAGTTAAATTTGTTCAAAAGACACACCAGCCCCTTGGCTGGTGGTAAAATCATCCAAAGCAAGAAATTAAATTGTTTGACGAGACAGAAATCAAATACATTCAAAGAGGATAATTAGGTTGCATCCTTAGCTGGGGTCTTCTCAGCTGTAGGCGTCTACTCAGGCACCTCAGTTGCTGGGGCAGAACTACTAGAGGGTTCAACAGGAGCATCAGCTGCGGCTTTTGCTGAAGATTCAGCTAGGTCCTTTGCTGAGGAGTCAGCCGTAGAAGCTTCCTGCCCAGGAGGAGTTAAGCCCAAAGCTAGAGCTTTAAGATCTGCGATACTTCCCATAGTGGCTAGGAAAGCATCGATATATTTATGCAGCTCTTTGTGCTCTAGGTTCCCGAACAGCATCAGATATGCCAACTTGGCAGGCTCAACGATTTGAACCTCCGCCATTTTGTCCAAATGAAGCTCTTTTTGGTGTGTCAGCTGAGCGCTCAGAACATCCCTCTCTTTCACCATCTCTCCCAGCTTATTGGTAGCCGCCTTGGCCTCCTCCCTAGCTGCAGCAATCTCAGCTTCCACTGAAGCCTCGAAAAACTTCTTTGCCTCCCTCTCCTTTTCCAGGAGCAGTGTTTCAACTTTACGCTATTCCTCAGCTACAGCTCGTTCCTTTTTGGTCTTCTCCAGCTCCTCCTTCAAATTGGCCACCTTAGCTTGGGAAACCTTAAGCTGAGAGGACACCGTAGCAACAGCTGTCAAACTAGAGCGTGCTGCCAGACAGTTTTGGAGAACCTAGCATAAAGATATTAACACATAAGAGAGGTAGGAAGTAAAAGTATCTGAATTAAAGGACTAAGGAATAACAGAAGTTATACATGGAGAGAATATTGAACCGCATGGTTCACTATCACCTCAGGGTCCTCAGACCTGAGGCGTTTAGCTGCCGCAGGGAAAAATAGCCTCTCAGCATGTGGCCATACACCATTATTTAACCCATCCTCAGATAGGAAACTTGCTGGCATCGTCAGGTTAACTGTCGAAGAGCTGGGAGCAGGAGGGTCCAAGTCCAGTTTGATAATGGGGGGAGGCATGCTAGGAGTAGAAGTGGCAACCTTGGCAGGGGTAGCTGGCTTAGATTGAGTAGAGGTAGTAGGAACTCCAGACCTCTTCCTTTTTAGCCGAGCCATAGCATCAGCTTGGGACAAAGTACTACCTTTGACATCACAAAGACAGTAAGATAGTAGTTAAGACATTGTACCTAGCAAACCTTAAAAATAAGTTAACTGAGAGATTAACCTACCTGAAGTCATGGAATCAGTTCCAGAGGTAGCAGGAGTCAAAGAAAAGATTGGAATAGCTTTAAAAGGAGGAGTGTATGTTCTCTTGTCCAGAGAGATGCTGAGAAAAACCTTCGCTCTCTCGTCTCAGTCCTCTAGGGTTTACACAGCTTCAGACGAACCTGAAAAAAGGCAAGGTTAAACCACAGTTAATAAAATACTCTAAGGAAAAAAAGAGAAAAACAGTAAGATACCTCCAGCAGGCTAGCCAGAGGGGAGAAAAGCCCCAGCTTCACCAAGGGAATCCTTGGTGACAAAGAAGAAACGAGTCTTCCAAAAAGACACTGAAGCACCAGTTTCCTCTATAGGGCTAGGGTATTTTGGCTTTTGATGAGTGCTACTTATGCAGGTTAAAAGTCATAACAGCTATGAATTCTCAGATTAAGACTTCCAGCTAAAGAATCCAGCTTGGAGCCCACCAGTTAAAGAGAGCCAACTAAAGCTTCCCAGCAAAGGAATACAGCTTCGTTCAAAAGACGTTATGATTCAAAGTTGACAAAGCTTAAAAACCCGCAGAGGAGTGAATGCCATAAGCACAGAAAGACAATAATGAGCGAAGATCATGCTTAGCAGCATTAATGGCAGATACAAATGGAGATTTAAGAGCAGTTACAAGGCATTGCTGGTTCAAACGGATATATTTTCTTTGCTATATATATAGTTGAAATGATTATATAGAAAGACAAGTTCATACGCACTTCGCATTTACATACCAAAATACGAGCATTGTTCCTAAAGCTTACAAATTACTCTCTACGTAGATACAAAAGCACTAGGGCTGTAATCAAAAGTATAGTGGATTGGTGGACTCAAAGCCACCCGTGGTTTTTCCCTTATTCCACGGGTTTCCGCGTCACCATCTCTGGTGTTTTGTCTTTTTCTCTGTTCTTCTTTCCTTACTCGTCCTAGCTGTGTTCAGCAGCTTCCAAGCTACATAGCAGCACTCTAGTTGTAGTTCCCAGCTTAGTTTTGCCTTAGCAGAATTTAGCATAAACAATAACATCACGTGAAATTGTTGCATACAACCATATTTTTATTTGTTGATCAAGCCGTAAATATTCGTAAAATTGCGAATTAGGCATCGATTAACCAAGATTATTAAGCAAGGTAGAAGGAGGAATTGTAATAGTACCTTCTACAATACCAAATAATTGATGCAACGATAGAAAAACATGTCATCTAAGTTTTTTACATGAGATAGTCCTCGGGTGTTGTCAATTTGATGGACACAAACCGAGTGATGTCTTGGTTTGTGAGAGATGTTGTTGTCGACAAAGTAGCCTAAGACAGTGATGGAAAAGAAGGCAAAACATGTTGGCTGCCACCACCATGCGTGGGCGCAAATCCTGGGGGCAGCGCGCAGGAAAGCGACCATAAGGTGTTTATGTCAGCGCAGACAAAAACTACAGCGTGGATAGTGCCACGTGAGGAGGCTATGTGACAATGGTGGTCGGCAAGGCGGACAGTGGTGGGTTCCAGGTTGCATATGCGGTGGTGGGGGTCTAGTCCACCACTTAGACAGAGGCGAGTTGCCTCAAAACCCAACGCTGAACTCGCCGGTTGTGGCTGGGTGCATGGATTACGTTGTGCACCGGTGTAGTGGGGCTACCGGTGAGTGGGACGATGGTGGTTGAAAGCGGGGCGAAAATCATGGTGGCCACCATAAAAACAAGCTCCACTAACGGCTAGGGTCTTTGAGAAGACCCAAAAAAAAGAAGAGTAAGAGAAAAAAATATTTCGAACCCAGGCTCGTGATTTTTTTTTTTTTGGTAAGTAAGTGAAGTGATATATAACAACCAAAAAAAACCAAGTTTACATCCTACCAACAAGCCTGTCAGGCCAAAACTACCAACAAAACCTCAAAAAAATACTAATTACAACCTAACAATTTTCAAGCTTTGAATTCATTCCTCCTCTGCTTGAGTAAGCTTCATTGATTCAGCCCTACTAATTACCTGAAACTGTAGATCCTTCAGCACAGTGCTGATATGTCTTACTTTACCATTCCAGAGAGCATTGTTCCTTTCTTGCCACACCGAATAGACAGCAGCAGGCAAAGAAGCTCTGCATGATCTCTTCATGCACTTTGAGCCTGTGTATCTTTTCAACATCCAAAGCAGCAACCTCCTGTAATCTATAGTCACTGCCCTAAGCCTCAGCCAGCTTTTCATATGATTCAGAATCTGTGAGCTGAAAGGGCATTCAAAAAACAAATGCTGAAGTGTTTCAGGAGCCTGATCACATATAGCACAGGTGTCTATCTGACATACAAGCAATCTAACCAATCTAGCTCGAGTTTGTAACCTCTCAACCAAGCTGAGCCACAAGATATATATGTGTTTTGGAATGATGAATGCATCCCAAACTGAGCTGAACACTCTGATCTTAGGACCATTAAGAGAGAGACTCTTATACATTATTGTAATGGAATAGTTTGGTTGAGTCAACCAGGCACCAATTTGAGTCATGCAACTAATGTTTTTGTTTGGATTTACATATTAGTTTCCAAATCCAACTTGCACTGCTATGGGCTGTGTAGCTCTCCCAATTATCTTGCTTAATATACACTGCATGTACCCATCTCACCCATAAGTTGTCAACCTTCTTAGCTATGTTCCACACAAGCTTACCAATAGTAGCCAAATTCCAAGCTTGTATATTCCTAATCCCCAAACCACCACATTGCTTAGGAAAACAAGATCTCTCCTAACTTACAAGAGATGGTCTCAAGCTCTCATGAGTTCCAGCCCACAAGAAAGATCTGCAAATAGAGATAATCCTATCTATCACACTCTTAGGCAGAATGAAAATTTGTGCCCAATAAGTATGGATAGAAATCAACACAACATTAATAAGTTGTAATCTCCCTACATAGGAGATATGCCTTGAACTCCACACTCTGATTCTCAAAGTTATCTTCTCAACAAGCTGATCACAATCATGAGCTTTAAGCTTAACTGCACTGACAGGCACTCCAAGATATTTGAAAGGCAAACTACCTCTACTAAATCCAGTTGCATCAGTGATCCTAACTAAATTACTCTCCTCCATGCCAATGCTATAAATTGCAGATTTGCCTTTATTAGCATTCAAACCTGTGGTACTTGCAAACAGGTTAAAACATTGCATCATCATGAATATAGATCTGTAATCTCCTTTACAGAACATCACTAGATCATCAGCAAAGCAAAGATGATTAAGTTTTGGACTAGCACACCTTGAATGAAACTTAAAGGCAGGTTGTTTCCCAACGTAGATCAAAACTCTAGGGAGGTACTTCATACATAAAACAAATAGCAAAGGTGAGATGGGATCTCCCTGCCTCAGACCTCTTTTAGAACTTAAAACACCAGTTGGACATCCATTCAGCATGATAGTAAACCTAGGGCTAGTAACACAAGTCATGATGAGCCTTCTGAATCTGCTAGGACAAACCTAGAGCAACCAACATTTCATCAATGCACTCCTAGCTGACAGTGTCATAAGCCTTCAGTATATCAATCTTCATCATACAATTAGGAGGGCCTGCCTTCCTATTATATATTCTGATTAAATCTTGACATAACAAGATATTATGTAGGATGCTTCTTCCACAAACTAAAGCATCTTGAGTACTAGAAACTATATCAGGCAAAACCAACCTCAATTTACTACAAAGTAATTTGGTAATCACTTTATAGATAATAGCAAAATAAGTAATAGGCCTAAAGTCTTTAACTAAACTAGGACACTCACTTTTTAGGAATCAAGGTAATAGAGGTCATATTAATCTCTTTCAATAAATGACCTGTTCTAAAGAAATCCTGAACGGCTTCAATTACCTCAGTACCAACAATATCCCAAGTATGCTTGAATAAAAAACTACTATAGCCATCCATACCTGGGGCCTTCTCATTTGGAATAGAAAAAAGAGCCTGCTTCACTTCATCATTACTGAAACTGCCTTCAAGTATCTGAATATGATCTTCAGATAAGGTAGGGCCTTGCTTAATAGTAGTTTGCTGAATATGAGCTCTCTCTGAACTGCAGCCTAACAAAGAATGATAATACTCAACAAAAGCTGCTTGGACCTGCTGTGAAGTGTTCACCTAGACCCCTTCTTGGTTCTGAATAACATTAATTCTATTATGATTTCTTCTAGCTTTGATGCTCTGATAAAATAATTTGGTATTATCATCTTCCTTGGCTAACCAAGAGATCTTAGCCTTTTGTTTTGAAAAACTACTATACAGTTTTTTAGCTTTAAAAAGATCTTGATGAGAAATCTTTTCAGTTGCACATAATGAAGAATTACAACCCTCTTGGTGCATTTGATCTTGAACCACCTTGAGATGTTCCTGAGCTTTAATAACATCTGTCTGGAGATCATTGAAGCCCTTTCTATTAAGTTCCTTCAAATCTAGCTTCAGAAGCTTTAATTTCGGGACCACCCTGAACATGGGACACCCCACAATTCTTTTACTCCAAACTCCCCTAACAATCTCTTTGAATGCAGGAGCAGAACTTCATATATTAAAAAACCTAAATGGCTTTTTACCAGAGACATTAGGATAAAAACAAAGAAGACCTGGACAATGATCAAAGGTAATTGCTGGCAAATAAGTAATTTCAGCTATAGGAAAGCTAGAAAGCCAACTCTCATTTGCCAATGATCTATCTAATATGGAAAAAACCCTGGAGTCACCATCCTGTTTATTATTCCAGGTAAAGAATATTCCAGTGCTTTTGATGTGCTCAAGCTGACACTTAGAGATATACTCTCTAAATGGAAAAGTTTCACTCATTCTGACAGAAGCTCCACCAATTCTCTCATCCACACTAGTAAGAGCATTGAAATCACCAGAAACCAACCAAGGTGTATTCCTATGATCTTGAGAAAGCTTGACTAAGAAATCCCACAACACATTCCTGCCATCTGCATCATTCCTTCCATACACAAAAGTACATAAAAAAGCAGTGCCATTGTTAGGCTTAACTAAACAATGAAGGCACTGGTCAGTTTGAAGCAAAATATCAAGATGAAAGGAGCTAGGCATCCATCCTGTAACAATTCTACCTCTATTAATAATGGAGTTATTACTAGTAAAACACCAACTAGGGCAAAGGTGCAAGTATAGATTCGCCAACTTAGCACTTTTTACCTTACTTTTAACCAGGGAAAACAGCTTA
This sequence comes from Patellifolia procumbens, assembly GCA_947645195.1. Lineage (NCBI taxonomy): Eukaryota > Viridiplantae > Streptophyta > Magnoliopsida > Caryophyllales > Amaranthaceae > Patellifolia > Patellifolia procumbens. The sequence goes on along the minus strand of CANSGD010001508.1, from coordinate 1,130,313 downwards.
ATATTGTGAGATTTGTGAGTGTTAATAAAAAAACTCACCTCCTTTTGCTTCTCAATGTAGTTTAACCCCCTCACATTCCATATAAAGACAATCCATTGTGAGTAGGGGTAATCAAACCCTCCCACACTTCAACCATCTCTTGTACAACTTGTTTCCCCTCTCTCTGTGCAACCACAACAGGCCCATCATCTCCCTTATAGAACAACTCCTCTGTAGTAAGAGCATCAAAATTTTCACAGCTATCCCGGTATCCCCAACCTGTTGTGTTATAATAGGAGCAGCAGCAACATTCTGAACTTGACCAGACTTGGGTTTCATCAAGTCAGTCTTATTCTGAGCATACTTTCCCTTAACCACCCAAACTTGTTTCCGTGCAGCAGGCTTTTTAAGACAGTCATTACTCACATGACCGTAACCTTTACAACCATTGCAAAATAGGGGTTTCCACTCCAGTTCAATTTTCTGCTCAACCCTAACACCCTTCCATTTACAAATGAAACAGCATCAGGAATAGCTTTGTTAATCTCCATTTCCACTAGCACCATGGAAAATCTCACCTTTTCTTTTTTCTCTGTAGCTTGATCCATTTTAATGAATGAACCAAGCTTACTAGTAATCATCCTCAATGACTTTTTCCCCCCAATACTTCAATTCCAACTTAGGAAATGGAACCCAAGTAGGTATCTTCTCAACTTCCTCTCTATGTATATTCAAATCCTGATCCCATTTTCTATATATCACAGGCTTCCTATCAAAGAAACAGAAACCTCCACTCAAAAACTTAGCATGATTCTCCATTGTTGTAAGTCTCACTAGGAATATCCCCTTACCAACCAGAAGAACCTTATCCACTCCAAATTTTCCCCATACTTTATGGATAAATCCACTCATCACAATTTCAGGTGGATTGGCACCAAGAATATACACCACCACAGAGGATTCACAAAAAGAAACCTCATCCTGAATATCCTCCCAATCAATCTCAATTTCATCAGTTCTATCATCAACTATGTCCCCATTGATCTGAACATTAGGTTGAATGGTAGATTGAGCCATAACAGCAACAAAAGTAATGAGAGTGTCACCAGTAGTAGGTGGGTGTGTGGTCTCAACGATCAATATCACCAACTATTTGATCCATCTTCCTTTTATTAGTTTTCATAACAAACTACCATTTAAATAGCATTCTCTTCGAAGATTTTTGTTGTTTAAGATCATTTTCAGCTGATTTAGGAGAAAGTATTTCACCCATTTCAAATAATTTTTCATCAATTCGAAGAGGAGGGATACCTGTTAACTCTGCAATTGATCTTATTTTTTCGCACCATTTTGTGAATCAGGGCCATTCTGCCTCTTCTTCCCCAGCTTGGTCGAAGATTTCTGAGAGCATTTGGACTTGCCCATGGCCACCGGCGCCGATTACAGCAACCGGAAGTTCTTAGGTTCTCAAGATAGGTTCTCTGCTTTGGTAAATCTAGTAGAATTCTTTTGACTTCTCAAAAATTGTTACACCTAGGCTCGTGATACCATGTACGAGTATTGAGAATAATTGGCTAATCTATTTAGGTTGCCTAGCACTATTATATATAGAGAATAAATCGTCTAACTATTACAGAATAAAAATCTAATTTATAATTAATCAAATATCCTACTTCCTCCATTTTAAAATAAGTGATACACTTTGTTTTTCACGCTTATCAAGAAAGCGATTTAAGAGTGTAAACGAGTAAATTTTTCGATGAAATTTTAATAAAAGCAAGAATGAGACTCTATATTACTTGTCTGAAAATTCCATCAAAAAATTTAATAGTTTACACCCTTAAATCACTTCCTTGATAAGCATGAAAAAAAAGTAGATCACTTATTTTAAAACGGAGGAAGTAATAAAATTATTTAGTGAAAATTACAAGAGAAAACCAACACAATTGAAATAAGTTGAACTGATTTTTACGTAGGATTTTCCACTTGCATGCTCAATATATCTATCTAATTCTTGAGTCAAAGTGTCTGATGGAAACGTTTCTTATGGTACACAGATTGTTTTTGTCAAGATGGTTTTTTTAGGTAATGTGGTGGACCCCTAACTAGATCTCAACTATCACAATTTCTTGATCTGGTATATGCGAGGCTCGACATTTGGGAGTAGGAAGAATGGTAAGGGAATCCCCACCCCTAAATGCCCCTAGTGGGATTTGAACCCATGACCTTGAAGTCATGAGGTCAAACCCTTAACCACTAGGCCAAGCCAAACTTGATTTTCGTCAAGCTGGTTTGAGTGATGAGATACTCAATTTGTTTACATGTCCGAATACCCAAAGATTAAGAATAGCTTCGTAAGCAGTGGAAGTAGTAATTATGATTAGCGGTTATGGTTTCATAAATATTTCCTCCATTCCCTTTTGATATTGTCATAGTTTACTGGATCTTTTAAAAAGTTCTTCTCATTTTGAATCTTTTCCATTTTAAAACTATGTATTTCCTCGTCTTACCCTTTAATAATCAAATATTTACTACTTTTTTTTTACTTTTTCACTTACCCTTTAACAATCAAACCTTACTTTTTGAATTTTCTCATTTTGGGATCACTTTAATTTTTTTTCTTTCCCAATCCCTCACTTTTCTTTCTCTCTCTCACTTTTTCAAAATCAAAAAGATAACAAAATACACTTTATATAATATAAAATTAAAAAGATTCTCATCCAACTCAATTTGCATTGGTTTTCCCCATATTCCAAATGGAAACATCAAATGAGAGTGGATGGAGTATTACACCACCTGCTAGGTTTTAGATTTTTCAAATGTAACTCTGCAAGAGGTTAGATCACGAAGTTGTTTTCAAAACAACTAGAACTCGATAAAATGATCTATGGGATTTAAAAAATTGACGAAATTGAACCATGTGTTATTTTTAAAAGGGCTCTCGAATTACCTATCGCAACTCTGACAGTGTGTTTGGTAGAGGGGGTTGGATGGAAAAGAAAGGAAGAGAAAGGAAAAAGACATTTTCCTATGTTTGGTAAATTAAATAAGAGGGATTTAGCTGGAAATGAGAGGAAGTGGATTGAAAAGAATACCTTCAAATCCTTCCTTTCCTTTCCTCCCAAAATCGAAGGAATTTGAAAGGAAAGAAAGCTAATAGGCTTTTGCCCTTTTTCCTCTTCCTTTCCGTTTCTTTCCTTTAGTAAAGACTAACCAAACATGTGATTCCTCCCAAATCCCCCCAAAATACCAAACACTGGAAACTACAATTACTTTCTTTTCTCTTATTTTCCTTTCTTTTATTTTCTCTCCCTTTTTTTTCCTTTCCTTTACTAAAAAAATACCAAACACACTGTAAAACATTATTATAAACTTTCCTAAAACAATATTTTGGGAAAGAGTATTGAAAGAACCAATAAAAACGCATAATTTCGACTTACTTTTTAATTTGTTGATTTTAGGATACAAAGAAAAACATGCACACCTGAAACTTTTCAAAAATGCATAGGATAGTAGACGACGGAAAAGTTTTGGCATAAGGGGAGACATCCTGCAGAGGCGAACTACGAAGACGCTTAATATTATAAGGATTTTTTGTCAGAAAGCACCTTTTAAGTGTGTTTTTGCGAGAAAACACCTTATAAGTTCAATTTTGCGAATAAACACCTTTTATGACCACTTTTATTTAAAAAACACACCTTTGCAAGGATTCCGGCAATTAAAAGTGCAATTTCCGATCAAGCAATTATGTTTTCCCTCCAATTTGCACAAGTGCATTACACTCTCCCTCCATTCTCACGCTCCTATTTAATTCCTCAGCAAGAAATGGGACAATTGCATAATCATACTTGTAATCACCATCAAATGCCCTCCAACAAACAGATAATAAAGATAGAATTTTTCCACCTTTTGTTGAAAGGGAATAAACAATGAACCAGTGGCAGTAGCAACATTCATTTCATAGCAATAAGTAGCAGTAGCAAAACATACTTTGTCAACTATGAAAAACAGAAAATTATTGTTCCAAAAGACATACATTCACTTCAACATCTACACTTATAACTGAACTCCAAGATTAATAGTGCTCCAAAAGAACAAGTTTCTCATAAACTTAAGTTTGCGACAATGGAGGAGCTTGTGATGATTGAATACTTTGCACTTCAGGTTGTTGGGATCCACCTTTCTTCTTTTGTTTCTTCAACACAGATCCTCCTTGTTTAGGCGGCCTTCCTTTTTTCACAGGTTGCTTCGCAGCAGGGGGGTTCTTGCAACTAGTCTTGTTATGTCCGATTTTCCCACAGTTACTGCATTTATGGGGCAACTTCTTCCTCATAACTGGTGGTTCAGCCTCCTGTGCACCTTCGCCCTTCTCCTTGATTCTCTTTTTCTTAGAAGGCCTACCAGGCAGCTTCTTCAACCCGGGAGGACCAGGTTGTGGGTGAGGGGTTATCTCCCACTGTTTCATCCCTGGGAGTGGTTGAAAAATAGGGGCATATGTTAGGGCATACACTTCTCTACTGTAAGCCTTGTGAACGTAAGCTACTGGATCACCTCTAAAGGCCATAATACACTTGAAAGCATGGCAACATGGGATACCTGACAGATTCCATCTAAAACAACCACATGTCCATTTTTTAAGGTTCACAACCCACCTATCACCTTTGTGATCAACCTCAAATAAATCAATGTCTGAGATAGTCTCAATACAATTTTTGGCCATGTTGGAAGAAGTCTCTAACACTTTCATAGCAGCTGGCATGATCCTACCTTCATAATTCCTCAACCCTTCTCTCTTGGTGAATGCTCTAGTCATGACATATCTCCGTATCCACTCCATCATGCTGAGTATTGGCAGACTTCTTGCCTCTCGGATCACGTTGTTAAATGACTCACAACAATTGTTCAAGAGCATTGCAGACTTTGACTTTGAATTAAAAGCATGTCTGCTCCAATTCTTGTGTGGAATTTTGTCTAAATACTTGTAAGCATCCAGAGACAAAACCTTAATGCGCTCCATTGCCTCTTTAAAGACCTCCTATGTAAATGTAAAAAAATTTAATGGGGGAAAATATAATAAACATCTCATTTATATGCCATTGGCTACCTTGGTGCTTGCTCTCGCTGCTTTCCAAAACAAGTCCCTGAATGCTTCTCCAGGATGGGCCAACTTAAAGTTGGCCCATATGTGTCTACAACAGTACCTCACATCTGCATCTGGCACAACCCTCTTAAATGCATCCAATAATCCCTACAATTTTCAAACACAATTAAGCTGAAGTGTAATCATCTAAAACATAAGCAAAATGACGAAAGAGGGTGAATTAAGCTTGTGCTAACCTTTTGTCTGTCAGACATGAATGTGAGTTCCTCATTTTCATGAACCCAAGTGATGTGTTGAGTTACTGATCCAAGATCTTTAGTCAGAAGATCTAGAAACCATGCCCAAGATTCTTTGTTCTCCACCTCCACAATTCCCCATGCAACAGGGAACAAATTATTATTTCCATCTTTACCCACGGCTACTAGACATACACCTGGCCAAACCCCCTTTAGATGACATCCATCAACACCTAGTATATGTATGCATCCTTGTATGCACCCTTCTTTACAAGGTTGCAAGCAAACATACATCCTCTGGAAAATCACAGGAGGTCTTTCAATACCACTAACCACAACATAGGCGGAGGAACCTGGTATATATTTCCTTACTGCATTGGTATATTCCCACACTCTGCTATATTGTTCCACAGCACTACCATGAATCATATGCATTGCAATCTTCCTAGCATAGTATGCTTTGAAATACTTAATGGACACACCTATGTCCCTCAAAACCAGCTTAATAAAATACTTCAACTTCATATTAGGGTCATCCCTAAAGTGATTTATGTACCTCTCTGCCAAGAACTCTGAAGTTACCTTGGGATTAGCAGTATGAAACCCACAAGTATGTCTTAGCCTAACACTTTTGATTTGCCAAGTCTCTTCCATTTTCATTTTTTTGCAATGTATTTTAAACCTACAATTTTTAGGATTATCACACTTACATAAAGGATATCTACCATCCTTAAAAGTGCAATTACATTTGTATCTACAATAAACACTTATCCTTCTCTTATTGTTATGTAGGCAGTAATAGTCGTACCTGTTCAATATAGCATGCAATTGAATTGCCTTTCTCACTACTTGTGAATCTCTGAATCTTAACCCTTTCTTCAACTCAATGTCTTTGTTTAAATCAACATCAGGGTTGAATAAAGGCCCATTTTCAACCTTTTCTTCTTCAGAATCTTGTTCACTGCCCTCCTCTGCTGAATCTTCATTCAGATCTTCATCCTCAGGCAATGCAATGTTGTCCTCCTCACCAATAACACCCTGCTGTGGGAACTGAAAATGTGCTGCAATATATCCTAAACTTTGGTTTACTGTATGACTGATGCCTTTGCATACATTATCTGAAAACAAGTAACCTAAAGACCTATCCTCATCTTCACCCTCATCATAGACCACATCATCCTCACCTTCAAGTTCACCAACTACTTCAATAACCCTACCTTTTTCTTGGATATCACAGGCAATTTTTGAGGCCTCTCTTTCTTAGGGTTTAGGCTATGTTGGTGAGTGGTGTTTGCTGAAGTGGAATGAATGAGAGAGTTGTTTACAGGGGATTTGTTATGGTACAAGTTTGTAGTAGTTGCTTCATCATAAGTGCATATTGTTGGCCCATTTACGTGGTCTAGTCCACAACCCATTTCAAGGGTCCAATTATCATCATTAAAACAATCCAAGTCTATCCCATCCCAATCATCCTCAATGTTACCAGCACTAATACCATCACCATCACACTTATAGTCATCATCCTCGGAGCTATCATCATCCTCACAACTCCAACTATTAGAAGTACCACCCTCATCACCTTCCAATTCATTTGTCTCATCATCAACATTTACCCCAGCACAATCCATTTCTTTTAAAGGCCCCACATCATCCAAGAACACAGTAATAAAATTATTTTCATTTTTTGTTTCTACTAGCTGAATGGGATCACTATTTTTAGTGAATTTTTCAAATCCAGACAACAATTTTTTCCCTTTCTTCCTGTACCATATTGTACCAACTTTCTCATACCTACAACACTTCTTAATTATGGTACATAATGTAAAATAATTAAGCTCTGTTAATCCTTGTCTTATGTCTAGAGAACCCCCTTCATACATCCACATTTTTTTCTTAGCAACAAAATGCCCCCCATGCCAAATCCTAAGGTGAACATAAGTCTCAGTTCCATTCTTGCCATTGAATATTGGATTCTTGGTATGCATCCTGCCATTTAATTAGCTTGAAATTTCAAAAATTTATCATAAACAAGATTAACACAGGCTTAATCACCCAAAATCAACATATTCAATCATAAAAGGACACATTTTCAGAGGTAATGCTTGATTAAATTATGTAATTAAACTCAATTTCCATGAATAAATTAGTCAAACAACAATAAAACATAAAATATAAATGGTAAAAAAAATTTACCTTGATTGTGCATCACAATAATAGACCGACTTTTCCCAAAAAATCAACCTTTAGACGTAGGTGATGCAGCACCTTCCTTCACAATCAATGGTAGCAACATTTATTACAGAGAAATAGTAGAAAAGGAAGAGATAGGATGAGGTTGGAAGAGAGTAGGAGAGAGAGTTAGGGTTTTACTGAGAAAGTACAAGTAAATAAGATGAAATGAAGTTAAAACAAGGGAGAGTGTAATGCACTTGCGTAAATTGGAGGGAAAATATAATTGCTTGATCGGAAATTACACTTTTAATTGCCGGAATCCTTGCAAAGGTGTGTTTTTTAAATAAAAGTGGTCATAAAAGGTGTTTCTTCGCAAAATCGAACTTAGAAGGTGTTTTGTCACAAAAAAAAACACACATAAAAGGTGCTTTCTGACAAAAAATCCATATTATAAATAGCAGTATAACAAGCAACGACCCAAAACTGAAGAGGAAAGTAAGCATGAATAAGTAAGTACGCGCCCAATTCAATTATAGTTTGATGTTTCGTCTCTGCAACACTATTTTGTGCTTGGGTTCGAACACAAGATTTAGGGAAATAAATGCCTGAATCACTGAAAGTTGCAGTAAAAGAGTGCTATCAAACTCACGACCATCATCACTTTGAAAAAATTCGATTTTAGAATTGAACAAATTTTCAACAAATTTTTGAAAAGCTAAGAAAGTAATATAACCATAAAATTGATTAGGAAAAATTGTTAATTACCACCTTTTATAAACCACTTTTTGTAAATTACCACCTTAGTTTTTTTTTTAAATTACCACCTTTTGTTTTCAATTCTTTTAATCTTCCCACCACTTAACGTTTTCTGTCAAACAAACCGTTAAGTGGGGCCCAATTCAATTGAGAACTCTAACCCTAACAATTTCAAAGTCGAATTGGAGAGCAATAGTCTCACGAATTTGCGCATAACTCAAAATTTATGGCAACTGCACTGAATTAGGACAAAATCGATTGTAGTAATGTTGTTTTCACTTCAGAAAAGTAACTTAATTTCTTGAAAATGGCTAATTTGTGCCGAAAAATTAGGGTTTGAGTCCTTGGTATTTTGTGGGTGAATTAAAGACAAATTTCTCCTTCAACTGATTAATTTAGTATAGTGAAACCCTAATTTTATGTTCAAGCTTTAATTATGCATGATTACTAGTAATTCCTAATATTTGTGGCCTTGATTTGTGGCTAATTTGTGCCATCTTCAAGAACCCAGATTCTACAAAAAAAGGAGGTTGATTTGGTCCCCTCAATCCACCTTCTTCGAAAATGACGATGCTCTTGGGGTTCACTTTCTTGCTCGGTTATGAAGAAGGAGACAAAGAGAGATTTGGGTGAAAAAATGCCTAGTTATTGTGGTAAATGAAAAGGGGAAACAGAGAAGAGAAGAATAGAGAGAGGCTCGAAGTTGCGAAATGAAAACAGGAAAGAGTGGGCCCCACTTAACGGTTTGTTTGACAGAAAACGTTAAGTGGTGGGAAGATTAAAAGAATTGAAAACAAAAGGTGGTAATTTAAAAAAAAAAAAAACTAAGGTGGTAATTTACAAAAAGTGGTTTATAAAAGGTGGTAATTAACAATTTTTCCAATTGATTATCAAATTTTCAAAGAAGTGTACATTTATGAATAGCATAAGGGTGGTTTGGGTAGTTTTAGGATTATTAAGATACATGTTAGTATGACTGTTTGGTCACCTGTACAAGGTATGGCCGAAATGCTAAGTTTTATGAGTTTTGAATAAATGAAAGATGATTTTAAAATTCCATATGTCCTAATCGCAATCTAGTCATTGTGATTACTGATAAAATACAAAACCAGTAGCATTAATATTTAACTAGTGTTGAGATTCTCTAGAGTTGTTTTTAGTCGAGCTAATAGAGTTAATTTAATATAGTAATTCCAAATGTACAAAATAATTTGTTATGAATATTATTTACCATTTTGAGTAAACTCTATAGTGTGTAGTTATTTTCAACTCTAGAGGATCTCAACCCATTTATATAACTAGTAGTACTAGTAGTCAATTGAACAGCTTTGTTGGTTACAATTCGGCTACGTCTTTTTACTATCTGTAACTTGTATTTTGATCCGGATGATGTCCCAAAAAAAATTGTGTTATATTTTAATAGTAGTTATAATAACTAATACTTATCATTTGGTGCAAAAAAGTATTGTAGATTTCAAAACTTACAATTTAACTCATTATTGCCATTATATATCACCATTAGTTTTGTCAACAGAAGCAACGAAGATATGATGGAGTGATAGTTAGAGCCCTTACTTCACTTGAGTTTATGAGTTCAAATTTTCACATTAACAAAAAATAATTTGTATAAAACAATACATCAGACATATATATGCCATCGTTTCTATACTTTACCGATGAAAAATCAAGTGTGGTATTTCTCTTTAATATCAAGTTTTTGTTTTCCCACTTTGTGGGGAAGTTTGTACCAACCTAGAAACACAATTTGATTTAGTTTTCAAGCTTGGACGGGCAATATATTATTTAATGAACCGGAACCAACATATCTTGAAGTGTTGGATCATGTAGCTACGAAAACGAACCAACATCACCAAATTACGTTACTTCGCTATTTAACCTCAATTATTGATGCCTTGATGGACCAACTACACTCCTTCTCCCGCCCTGTGTCCCCCCAATCAAGCTTCAATGCCTAATCAATTGTTTTGAATTAAGCAAGTCTTCAATCATTCTCCTCATACTAAGTATTGTAAGACCAAGACAAATAGTCATTCTAAAATGTGCATGTCACGAACAAATGAAACCGTCTCATATAAGATATTTTATGGAAAAATAATTATAGTAAACTATTGAAGTCCCACAATATATCAACCCGACGCACAAACAACTAAAATCATCGCAAAAAAAATTTTGCACACTAAGTATTGTAAGACTCGACAAAGATTCATCTTGAATGCCAATGTCAAGAACAAACGAAACCATTTCACATAAGATATTTTTCAGGAAAAAAAATTCATATTTAAACTACTATGCCTATAAAAGTCCCATAATTTGTCATCCCGATGTCACAAACAAGTAAAACTATCCCATATAAATTTTTGTCAAAAGAAGAATAATATTTAACCCACTTTTTTTTTATTTGAAGGGTTGTAACCTATTAGTGAATCACAATTCCCATGTCACAAGTCATAACATTCCCAACATTATGGTGAAAATTAAGTCCTTCAATCATGTCCTCTCACATTAGGTATCGTAAGACTGGACAATTATACATCCCAAACACCGAAGTCATGAACAATTGTAACCATCTCATATAAGATACTTTTCTGGAAATGATATCATATTTAACCTACTACAACTAATCAAGACTTGTAATTTGTCATCCAGATGTCATTAGGGAGTAAAATTATCCCATACAGAATTTTGCCTAGAAAAAAACCATATTTAACCCAATATTGCTTTAAGGTGTTTAACCTATTATTATTAAATGAATCACAATTCCCATGTCACAACATTCCCAACATTTTGCTGAAAATTGAGTTTTTAATTATGCCTTCAATCACATCCTCTCAAATTAGTTATTTACAAGACTCTACAAATATTTATCCTGGTTTCACAAACAAATGAGACTGTCTCATATAAAATTTTGTCGAAAAATATCACGACTTCGTGAGATGCCAAGTCCCTACAACTTATCATCGCAATTGCATATACACCCGACCCGTCTCATACAATTTTAATTTTTTGCCGAAAAAGTATCTTGTTTAACCTACTACAACCTTTTTAACTCACAAGTCACAACATTTTGCTGAGTAAATAGCAAAATAGCAACCCCGCATTTAATTGAGCAACAAAGATCATTCTAGAACTCTCATCTCAGCCCTTTCACACAAAATGCATCTCCCCCGTCAATTTCTTCAATCATTCCATTTCCAATTTTCCATGCTCTCTTTGTAATTCGTTCCTACCAACATTTTCTTCATCTTCAACCTCAACTCTCCCAATTTGATATATATACAAAAAAAACGTTTTCTGTCAATCAATTTGTACATTCTTTAAACTCAATTTTTTCTCTATTTAAACTCAGCATTTTTCTAAAAAGTTTAAAATTTTATTTTATAGTCAAACATTTTCCAAATTTGTAACATACTGTATAATAGTGTAAAACTAAAATTTACAATTTTACATACAGTAAATAAAAACATGTTCGAAAATTTCAGTCTAAAGTATCAAAATGCGTTTTTCACTTGAACCTAGAAATCAGTTTTTTTGAATCAATTCCCTTTTCTAAAAAAAAAACAACAATCTCACTGCCGGCCGTGAATACCCTCAATTTCAGCCTGAATACCCTCAATTTCGCTAAAAAAATAGGGGTTTTCGAAATTGAAATTACATTTTCTTGAACCCAATGGTGCAAAAGATAGTTTCTCTCTTGTGTTTGCATGGAGTACACTCCAATTGAATCTTGGCAATTGCAAATTATGTGTAGAAATCAAATAAAAAATAACTATTATATAACAAATTAATCAAATAAACACCTCTACAAGTGAAATAAAAAAATGTCAAAAAAGAAAACACTACCCTAGAAAGAAGAAAAAAGTGGGGGTAAATCAACAGGGGTTAGGGTTAGAAGAGGATTCGAAGAATTCGGGTCCAAGTTTGGTACGACAAACCGGGCAAACGGGTTGTTTAGAGAGCCAAGTATCAGCACAAAGAAGATGAAATCCATGATTACAACCGGGAACCATACGAGCAGGTTGATGATCTTCAATATCATCTAAACAAACAGCACATTCATTACCATGTACTAGCTGGTTACCGGTTACTTTAGGTAGCTTCTCAAGTTCAGCAGCAGATAAACCCTTTTTAATACTTGCTTTAATGGGTGGTTCTGGTGGAGCGTGACTTGCGGCGTACCATAGCAAACATATGTATACTACGAATACTACGCTCATACCGGCGCACGGTAGAAACAGTGCTAGGAATATTGACAACAACATACTACTCGTAGCCAGTTTGTTTTTGTTTTTTTGAAATTAGAGGGTTTAATTTTTTCAATTAGGAGGGGGTGTATGATACACCATAGCGCACGATAATTGAGGGGGGTTTTAATTTAACTTGTGAGGGAAGATGTGAGGGGGTATTTATATGAGAGACTAGAGAGGGGTAAAATAAAAAGGAGGAGGGGAGGAGGGGAGGAGAGAGAATAAGGATGTGTTTGGGTGGCGGGAAAGTGTGAGCTGGAAAAAGGTTGTTGTGGGTTATAACGAGGTTAAAGGATGGATGGATGAATTGATTTTTATTTTGTAATCAAGGGAAAATCGTGATGAGAGAGAGAGAGAAAGAGAGAGAGTTGACGTGGAGGCCTGGAGGGGTTAGTGAAGGATGGAGGAAGTAACGGCTATTTCAGGGTACTAGTGTTGGTGTGGAAGCCTGGAAGGCGACTCTAAAACGACGCGTTTCGTGATTCTCAAGAAAAAAATATATGAAGGGAATGTTTAAGAATCATGATTTTATTTGTGGTTATGTGTAGTACTTATTAATTTCATTTTCTTTAATGGTACTCTTCCCGTCTTTTTATTTTGAGAGCCTACTCGTACAGTCTATTGTATAGTTTTCATGTCCCAGAAAAAATCTGGTTTCTAAACTTTCGACTTTTATTATTTATCTTTGTACATTTTAGTCATCGCGCAAGGAAATACGCTTTTGAATAGCGCGTTCGAACTCATTTTGATGAATTCGCCTTAAATCCTTCCAATTTAGATTCCCCTCCCTCCCCTCCACGAAGGAGGTTTTCTCTCCTACAAACCACACCATTCAAGTAGTCTGGTCTCCTCCACCTCCTGGCACCAACAAGTTATACTTCGATGGGTCGGTCAAAAACAAAACAGCAGCAGGTTACATAATTAGGGATCATGGAGGCAACGTCATCGCAGCAGAAACTCTCAACTTAGGCATCTCTTGGGTCATTTATGGTAGAGGCTACAGCTATTCATAAGGGTGCTCTTCAAGCAACAAAACATCCTATTTCCAAGCTAATTATTAAAGGCGACAATCAACAAGTTATCAGAGTAATGAATGGGAATTGTAACACCCCATGGCAGATTGACAACATCATTGAGGATACTAAACTCGCCCTAAGAGTTTTTGAAGAAGTTAAGATTCAGTATGTCTACAGAGAAGCAAACAAAGCAGCAGACTGAATTGCTAATGCGGGTCACTTAGTTGTAGATTCTTTTTGTATTACAGACTGGCATTCTTCACATTTGGGTACAATTTTGTGTAATGATGTTTTATGAATCCTCCTCGAGCGGAGGGTCTCTTAAACATCCATTCCTTTTTCCTTACCTTTATATATATATAAAAAAGGTTACTAAGCACTTCAATTAATGTTATTGTGCTTGAAAAGAAATACAATAAGAAATCATTAATCCTCCAATACAATTACACCAACAAACACAAAGTACGATAGGTTTTACTTTTCATAATTTATGTTAAATGCGAGAAATAAATATTATATTATGAGACGAAAAGGGTATTCATCTACGAATTTATTTTCAAATCCGCCTCTGATGATGTAATAATGCTTAATATTTTGCTTTTTATTTTCTTATAAGAGCCTCCTAAATCATATTTCTTTTATTTAATCTTTTTCTTTATTTATCTCTATTCTATAAGTATAGAGGTGGGGGACACAAAAAATCCATATTATTCTTTTTTTTAATTCCTAATTAAATGGAGTAAATCACTCTATAATTAACTTTTTATTTTGAAAAATACATCTTAAACAAATTATCAAATTTTCTTTTCTACTTTCCATTTTATATGATTTCGCACGCATCGCGTGCATTTAATACTAGTTATTTTAATAATAAAAGGTTTGCTTCTAAGTTTTCTTCTATATGGACCTGTTTATAGTACTATATAAAGAGATAGAATTTTGAAGGGAAAAGTTATGTTGAATGTGATAAGCATATAATAGAAAGGAGAAATGTGAAATTGGTTGTTTGTTGGCCGATTGCGTGATGTGTTGGTGGGTTTGGTAATTATGGGTCAATTCTAAATTCATTTCAATTGATTGATTTCTTATTGTTTTGGTGTTTTATTGTGCAAAAAAGAGAGTAACAATACAAGGGATTGACAAGTACATAATTAATTGGAAGGAAGTACTTCGAATTGGTATTACTAGCCTTATATGTACGCATTGCGTGCTGAATCATGTAAAATTTTGCATAAAAATATAATATCTAGTTTATTTAGAGCGTTTGGTATTTCTTTATTCAAAATTTAAAAATGTGAAAAATGGTTAGTTATGGAGAGTTAGTTCCATTTAATTAGGAATCAAAAAAATAAAAGATAAATATTGATTTTTGGTGTCCCCTCTTCTTCACTTATAAAATAGAGATTTAGATCTCTCTATTTCTTAAATTTTAAATTTAAAAACACAATAATATTTTGGCTATGTTTAACAAACTTAGCTAAAATGAATCTGATAAGTTAACATAAATTGATGAGATGCTAAAACTAATAATGTACATGAAAGTGTGAGTCATTTGGTAAAATTAATTTAAAAAGAAGCTGAAATTTGATATTGGAGTTCAAAAATGTAAAGTTTAAGTGATCGTATTTTTAACGTCTCAATTTAAATCGCCTCAGTTAGAAAAGTTGTTATTTCAAATAGTTGTCAAAGAATTATAATCTTTTAAGTTAGCTTAAATAGGTAAGCTCCTTATCATTTAAGTTATCTTATTTGTGTTGTCAAACACAATCTTCATCTAGCGAAATTAAAAAGCATCCAACACCTAAAAGGCTACAAGTTAATGATTACAATTTTCTTCAATATGAAATCGAGGATTGAGATTTTTCTCCAACAATAAAACGAGATTATACATCGTACACCTGGGTGTACCATGTTCATAGTGTCCATTTGAGCAAACAAATAGCATTGGGTGTACCATACTTATAGTACACCCGAGTGTATAACAAAAATTGTACAATAAAACTTTATTCGAGAAGAGTTCTTATTACAAATTGCTTAATCATGATATCTATCTAGTAACTAATGGTCTAGTAGCTGTATATGCAAATTGGCCACTACAATAAAGCAACTCATGCGTTAACCCCATGAAATTGAAAAGTGAAATTAAGTCTATTCTTTTATGGAAAAAAAAAATAAATTTGCCTTAAAATTATCATCAGCCATGTTTTACGAAAACGCAAAACGGGAGTAATTACCTAAATATATGTTTATGTATGATGTTCAAAATGTGTAAAACGGACACTTGACTTTCACGAAAATATTCGCCCAAGATAGATTACAAGGCTTCCAGGATAAGAAAATATGGTCTATCTAATAACTAAAATATAAGCAAATGGGTACACTCATGTATTATTATAATCAAAAGAATAAGAATGGTAGGCAGACATTGTTGAAAACAAATATAGATATAATACTAAATTAAACATCTTTTAAAGGTGGATTTCATTGGTAATGAATAATTTCTTAGAATGGGGGCCAATGAATAATAGAAGGAGCTATACCGTTCTTTTGATGAATGTTGCACTTTCCTCTGTTTTTTCATATTGGTCCTTCAAAGTCCAAATGCAACCAGTGGTACTCTAGTACTCTACTACAAAACAATACGCTTTTTTGGGGGGCTTGAGATTGGAAGCAACCATTTGTTACTTTTGTTAATGTTCTTTTCATCTTTTGTTTGGGATACCTTTTGCTTTTATTAAGGGTGTTTTTGAGTGTTTTGCATTTTAGTCATCAAATGCGATCAAGTTGTACGAACAAAACTGTAGAAAATTGACCTATTAGAATCATTGCTCCCCGGTGATTGGCTCCAACTATAACACTACTTTAATCTTTCTTCAATTTTTTTCACTGTTCTGGAATAACATGGTATTCACACTTAAATTTATAAATTCCACTATATGGCTATATGAGTAAAGATTCTGTGTTAGATGTGCCTCCTCTTTTCCAAATAAATACTAACATTTGGACTTTCGACAGTGGCTCCTCTTTCTCAAAATAAATGCTAACATTTGAACTTTTGATATTAAAATTTACATATTTTTATCATAACTTATCATTATTATATGAGAGCTATTTTTTGGTTCTTTACTTATTTTTAAAAATAAAAAAATGAGCAATATTCACACCGAAAAGAATTTCAAATTCGCATATGAGTAAGAAATACCTTATATATAATTAGAATATACTCAAGAAACACATGCAAATAAAACACCAAATTAAACTTACAACATAGTTACCAGTATTAGTGCAAAATTAAGTACATTACTAAAAAAGGAATATGTTTCCATGAGAAAGAGAAATTAGGACACGATTGGAATGGAAGTATGTCACCGATAAAGTTATTTGATCTGATAGATTAAACGAAAAATAAATATTCGGTGAAACTCTACTTTCATCAAAACCGTGAAAGTTTTTTTTTGAAGTAATAATGCATTCACCAAAATTGATAAATTGAACAATTACTTGCACTAACTAGGAAATGAAATTTAAAGTCAACTTAACTTTGTTATTTCAACTGAATTATCAACTAATAAGACATATTAGAAGCCAAATCCTCAATTGAGACGATTTCACGTAAAACCATTTGATTATATATCTCAAATTTCATGTGATTCAGTAAACACACCAATGATAAATTAAAGTAGTTTAGGTGTAGACTAACAATAAAGGATGTGATTTTGTGGCTGTGACTAGAATTATTTGCCAATTTGAGGATTATAGATTTATAGTTGACCTGATTGATCATAATGTGACATCAATACTCCATATGTTTGGCAATTAGCAAATCAAGATCACTATAACTTATGGTACTGGAGAATTTATGGCTCACTCTGCAACTCCAACAATAGTGTGATCAATCATAACTACCAATTGACTTGGATGAAAATATCTTTAAAGAGGTCGATTTCAATTTGCCTTTTTGCGTGATTATATATCCTTTTTTCTCTTTTGCATCATCATCGATGGTTGAGGTGCAAATGGTTATGTTATGCGTGCCAGCTCTAGGTATTGATGGGAGACGGTCATCTAAGGGTGGGTTCAACTACAGTTTTTGAGATAGTTTTTCGAAATTTGATTAGATTTGAACTCTATTAATGAAAAAAAATGGTGTTTGTTATAGCAGTTTTGAGGGCCTTTTTAATGGTGGAAAATCGTACTTTTAACGGTAGAATATTCTTTTGTTATAATCACAACTAATTTAACACACTACAGATCTAAGATGTCCGTTTACCGCTGACTTTTAGGGCATGTTCTATTTGGCATAAAACAGCTGAACTGAACTGAACTGAAATGAATAGTGATATGTGGGAGTAAAACTATTGTCCAGAGCTGAACTGAATTGAACAGAACTGAAATGAAATGGAATGAAAGGTGATATGTGAAAGTAAACTATTGTCCAGAGCTGAACTGAACTGAACTGAACTAATCGAACTAAACTGAACAGTATTGAACTGAATTGAACAGAACTGAAAATAAGTTGGGGAGAGCATGCCCTTAACAGTTTCAAACTAAAGGTGATCATGGGTTAGCCGAGACTCTATCCCCCAAAAAGGTTTTTTTTCAAAACATGTCATTTGCTCACGCCTGATCATTTTTTGTCCAAAAACCGGTAGATTGGTCTTTTGGGTCTATAGTCAATAACTCAAAGAGGCCTTAAAATTCATACCCAAGTCCTTTTTTGTCCATCACTATGGACCTAGAAAATGGACCTAAAAGTTGCCCCAAACTCGACCTTTTAGGAACGGGCTAAAGTTGATCACCTCGTTTCACCTCGTTTTATAATTATGATCATTTGTCACTTAATCTTAAATCCCAGTTCTGGAACATTTAGTTCTACGCATTTTACCATTCCTTTGTTTTTTTAAAATGACTTATGTTTTGTGCATCGCGCGATTCTAGACAATTAATTTCATGTGAAAATTATTATGAGCACATCTCTTATAATGTGGCGTGAGTCTGTGACACCATTATTCAATGGTGTGACTTTTGGAACAAAGATAAGTAACTTATGCATGATATAATGAGCAAACTGACACAATATTTGTCATTGATCATGTACTGAATATGATGGCCTGGAGTTGATCTTGACAAACATAATCGAGTGACAGCCCATGTAAACCTGCAAGATAAACAAACCTGACCTCAGGATATTTCTGAGAATGCCCCACTGATGCCTAAGTAAGCAAGTGTTTAGTTTAATCATTAATTAGTTTCAGCCATTCTAAATGCGTACCTCTTAGTGGTGATTAAGGTATCATTTATGGGGTCGGAACCTTAATCTGACTTTGTCATTAGATGCTAACGGTTGTGATTACCTTGTCATAGGTGCTTGCATGTCTGCATTATACTACGTGCCTATTGGTCAATTGTTATGGGTCGGACCCTCAGGTCTATTGTTATGGACCTTGTAGTCATGTTGACAAGTCGTACGCTCGCTTACGTTTCCAAAATTTTGTTTCATATATATTTGTGATTTTATAACAGCTTTAATGACTCAATATTCAATAAATTGTCTAATATACAACCATTATATGAGCTAAACATCAAAATTTTCAGCGCTATACAGACTAGAAAAATCACGGGTTTCATAGGAGGTAAAATGAGTTTTTTTTTTTAATATCCTCTCTTAGAATCATAGTACAAAATTGATGGGTTCAAAACCAATATTCAGAAAGATCATATGCTCCCATTTGAATGGAAGCGAATTAATCCTCCGTTAAAGACTGCGAATTCAGTGATTCATGACTTAAAAAGAGGTGGACGTAATAAATACTCCTACTTGTAGTATAGTAATAAAAGTAGATCTGTGTTGGTCAAAAAGAAAATTTTGTTGAAAATGGTCAAAATATTTTGAAGAACATAAAATATCTGGGGGCAAGTTTGAAAAACATGCGGCTTAGGAATTTGTTAATATTTTTTTACATATTCACGCATCTTTAGTAGCAGGATATTTATAGTGCAGTAGATTATCTACCACTATGAAAAGTGGAGTACTCCACTTAACAGTGGCACTGGTAAGCTTCCTATTTCTTTCCAAACCTTGTTTTGTTATTAAAAAAGGTATAATTACTTTCTTCTGTAAGTTATGTTGCCATACCTTAAATTAGATCCAATTAGCTATATATTTCCTCAATTTCTTTTTATTTGTCTCATTTATTGTAGCTCTAAGTATCAAGGAAGTTGATGTCATAAGCATTTAGGTGGGGACAACAATGAAAAGGTTCTCTTATTTTATAGTAGTTGTGATGATTAAAATAGTTGAGAGAAAATTTCAAGGTATATGTGGGAACATAAAGTGATAAAGTAGGGATATATGGATAATAGAATTTTTTCATATAAGAATAAATAAAAAAAGTAGGAAAAACAAAAAAACGGAAAAAACATAAAGCTAGACAAACAAAAAGAATCGGAGCTAGTATGTTTCTTCTTTTTGTGAGAATTGAATACATATGTTTAGTTCATGTAAATTTAGGAGAAAAGGACACCACCTAAATACGCGTATAAAAAATATTGTTATTAATATTTCTTTTTAGAAATCCATGTGTCTTCAATAAGAAAGTCGAGAAAAGTCTTGAATCTTCGCGATGGTATTTCACTTGGGATAAGTGTAATGTTCAAAGATGAAATTTGTAAATTGTCTTCGGTTTACAGAGATTGTTACGCTTTTTGTTTATACGCATGTTAATGTCAAAAAATTGAGCATTATTATATATTTATAAATATTATAGAAAGTAGATATTAACTAAGTATATTGACGAGTAGATCGAACAAGATCCCACGTGATTGTATTTCTTTTCTTTCATGTAAATCACTAGCAATAGTTAAAGTGAAGTTTGTGGATTAGATTTACTATACAAATGTAACAATCTTTGTGAAATGGAGGGAATAATATGTAATTGTTCGTATTATAATTAAAATCCCGATCTAGATCTTACGATCCTGAAGAACCTCATCGATCCCGATATTGCGTGACCAACTAACAACCACGTGCCAACAGCCACTTGTCATTCCATGTCAAATGCATGTTATAAGAGTACTTGATGCCGTGGCCAACTACTTGAAATGTCATAGCTCATACCACCAAGCTACAACCCTATTAGCTATCAAAATCCACTAATTAGATCCTTTTACTTTAGTAAAATAATAAAGAAGTGGGTAATTCCTCCCAATTCTAACATTTTATTACCCTCATGTTATTTGTTGTTATGTTACCCTATTTAAATTTGATATCAAACGAATATAATTTTCTATTTCAATAATTTAATTAATATAGAATAAACCAATAAAATATAAAACAAACAAATTACTTGGGGCATCACCAGAGCAAAACTAAACTAGTTATATATTTATATATTGACAACTACATTTATTTTTTTTATAATATTATAATTCTAAAAACGTATTAAAATTTAGATAGTTACTCCATCGGTTCCCTTTTAATTATGCTTTACTTTTTAGTCTGTTTCGTTTTAATTGTTACACTATTACTTTTTCTATCTTTGGTAAAATGTCGCATCTTGTTCCATTTTTTGGGCCACTTGTCATTTTATATTCCCATTACCCTTTCACATCATCTACCTATCCAACAACCTCATTTAAGTTTCTCTCTCGTACTTTCTCAGTTCACCAAACAATTGTATCATAATTTTTCAATAAATTCTTTAGTTATCCTTCAAAGTGAAGTGTAACATTTAAAAGGCCGGGAACGGAGGACGTATGTTACGTTAATACTCCATCCATTTCTAAAAAACCTCGTTCTCTCATGCTCTGAGTTCCTCACTATAATATCAACATCGTCTACATATAATTGTGAAAATGAGGCTACTTTTCTAATGGAAATAGTATTTTAGACATAATAATTTTTTAAAAATAAAAAATGAAACTAACATTTTGAACTACATATTTTGAAAAACTAATCGAGTATTTAATCTCACATTCTCTCATACAATAAAAGATGAGCTAAGTGTTCCAAAAAAACAGGGAAAAAAGCACTACCGCAAATCTTTTTGATGTTTTAAGCAATTAAATTTAAGAGGTTACAAAAAGGTTGAAGTTAGATCTGTAAGCTTAAATAGCTGCCTAAAAGCCCAAAGTAAAAGTAAAGATCATTAAATTCTCATCCCTGATTCTTGATTGGCTAATTTGGTTGGACATCGATTTCCCAGTTTAGAATGCTTTACCACTGCAACTAAGATTCTGTTGACTGTTAAGAGGAGCGACAAAATACAATTGGTATAATTACTTCTTTCTCCAAACCATATCAAGAAATCAGAGTGGCGCAGCGGAAGCATGGTGGGCCCATAACCCACAGGTCCCAGGATCGAAACCTGGCTCTGATATTAACAGTGAAAGCTTCCCATTGCCAATATTTTTGCACTATGCTATGTCTTCCCTTTTGAGTTTTTATCCCACTTGATAACTCCACTTTCTTCTATAATCTTCTTTTTTTCGAGCTCCTACGCGAAATAGTAAAGATAATTACCATACACATGTGACATGCCTGTGAAAAATACAAGAGTCAAAGCACTTAGAGAAAAAAGGGGTGAAATATTATGTTGCTTGAGATATAAACTTGTTTAATTGAAAAGATAGGCTTGGAGTAAGAGTGGAGTTAACAACATTCAATTTTCGTACAAATTAAAAGGTGTACACCATATATCAAAACTGCGTAATTTTTCCATAATACTACTTGATATGAGATTTTAAAAAAAAGGAAAAAGAAAAGAAAAAAAAGTTGGTTTTACGTGACATTAAAGAGGAGAGAGGAGAGAGAAAAAAAAAAGAAATACAAATATACAATGCTTAACGTGAGGAGAGAAAAGGAGAAAACAAAGATAAAAATATAATTACAAATATTCATTAAAGATTACGTATAACTACAAAATTTAATTTATAAAAAGACTACAGCAAGTAAAAAAACAAACAAACGATGTAGTCGTATTTGACAAAAAAAGTCATTTCCAACCTTCCTTTTGTTTTCTTCAACCTTCATTAAGAAAAAAAACACTCTGTATAATTATCGTTCCTTTTTCACTACTACAAAAAAGGCCAAAGACACCTATAATATGATACCAGTCGAGTCAAATAACTGGTTTCTTAGGAAAGGAAACCATATAATAGTGAAAACAGGTCTTAGAAATAAAAGTAGGAGACCACTTAGGTATCGAACTGATGTCAAATGAGTCATTAAATGCGTGCAACCATTTTTTTTCTTTTTGCGGGTTACTGCGTGCAGCCATATAAATACTAGTTTATCAATTTACTTACTTTAGTTTTTATTCCTTCCTCTCTCTCTCCTCATTTTTAGATCTAAAACACTCTACTTGTTCTTCCCTGGTCTTTACCCCTTCAAGAATCAAGAACTGTCATTCCTACTTAGATCTCCGGCGTCTTTTAACTGTGACAAAATTAGAGTTACAACCACCTTAAAACCTCATCAAATTAGCGGCGTACCGTTACCTTGTCGACATCAAGTCATTCTCGGTAAACCCTATTTTGACTACCTTCTTGATTTATTTTCAGGATTGCATCAATTGCTCTTGTGTTTTTGTTTGACTGTTGTGCGTATTAATTGGCATGCAATTTAAGAAATTTTGTATGGATTTAGCTTATCATCTAAAAGATTTTAAGACTCCACTATACCACTATGGTGGGGTTAAAGTTTCTAAGCACATGTTTCTGAAGTTTCTAAGCTTCCATTAGCGAGTGATGATGGACCTGGTGAATTTGATTCATATAGATGAATTTTGGATAGAGATGGATGGAAGTGTGGGTGACAGAGATTAAGGTGCGCGATACGATCTTTTTTTATTTTTCTCTTTTTGCTATATCTAACTTTGAATGTTTGATTTATAAAATATTATGATCTTCTGTTGAGATTATTGAGTAATTTGCTGTGTTTTTTTTCAATTCTCTTATTTTTCTGTTTAGTTTTGAGTGATAATCAAATCACTTGTTATTGCTTTGATTCTAATTCTTTCATTTTTTTTATTAAATTATCAGTGGTGTTGCTGCTTGGTATTGCTTTGATCTGAATTACAGAGCTACAAAGATGGAGGGGCAAATGATTTGAGGTGATAAAGAAGATATTAGCAACAAATCTGGAATTGTAGTCTTTTATTCTAGATAGCCTACTTATTAGAGATGTAAATTACATTGTTCATTTTTGTATAATAATACTTCTAGTTGTTCAAACTTAAATTTGTTCTTTGAGAAATTTAAAATTCTTGCAATTAGAATTAGAATTAGAATTTGAATTTTAAAATACCAATCAAGACGCAACTGTCAATGAAATCAGAATTTTGGATATTGCATATAATTTTTTTTAAATAATAACAAGGAGAGGAACCGGTGCTTTGTAAAATATGGTACCTTAGATACCATCTAGGGAACCGTACTTTATGGGAAAGAGGTTTCTTAGCACATGCATTTAATTGCAGCAGAGTATATCTAGGAAACCAGTTTACAGACATATGTGGTTTCTTTGTTTTATTTGTGAAACCTGACATAAATACTGGTTTCCTAGCATAGGAGACCTATGAGCTAGAAACCGGTCAAGGTATGGTTTCTTATGCCTATTTTGACCGGTTTCTCATGCCTTTTTTGTAGTAGTGTTTGTTGGTTTCGAAGTATATATAATATATCCACAAAGAACAAGTAATAAATACGAAAAGAATAATTATTATATCCAAAAAGAAATAGTTAGTAGTATAAATGTTGATCAAATATGATAGGATGATTAAGTGCACTGATAAAGAACAATTAACTTAATTGAAAAGAACAACTACAGTAGTATTATTCTTCGGCGATGCTCGAGTCATTAATTAGCGATAACTAATGTAATCTAGCATGTAAAATATTATTAAATAAATTTAAGTCATCTCACCTAGACAATTAATTCTTGGTTTTTATTTATATATCATCATTATTGTTGATAGAAGCATCAATAATAATATGGTGGCGTAGTGGTTGGAGCTATTCATTCCACACATGAGGTTTGGGGTTCGAACTTCACATTGACATTTTTTAATATATGAGAATGTTGTTGGATAAAATGCTATTCAAATATTCAAAGAGAGATGGTGACACGTTGAGGATAACAACTCTTACTTACGCTTTTTAATACTTCCTCCGTTTTTTTTAGTTGACACGTTTTGACTTTTGACACTATTCACATAATCTACTTTGACTATCTTTTGTGATTTATACATAAGAGAAAATATAGTCATGTGGGGTCTTGTTAGATTCATCTCATTATATATTTTCAAAATATCATATTTTTATAATTTTTACTCATCAATTTTCCAAGATAAAAGTGATTGAAATCACGCGTTGGCAAACGTGATAAAAGAAATAGGTCAACTAATAAAAAACGGAGGAAGTATATATAGATAGATTAGTATCATATTAAAGAGCATATATGGTACACCAAAAGAACAATAAAAGTTGTATTAATTTTTGTTAGAGAGAAATAAAAGTTGTATCAAAGAGCAATTGTATTATTCTAATGGTTGTATATAATTACCTACCTATGAAAAGAACAATTAATGTTATTGTAAAGGACATGGATTGTATTTCAAAAGAACAACTCTCTCATTAACCAAAAATTACATAAATAAAAAAAACTCATTGCAATGATATTGAAAAATCATTAATCAAAAAATGAATTATTGGAGAATGAGTTGTGCTTCGCTCGCTAACAAATTGCATAAAAATTTTAATTTCTTTGTATATATTCCCCTAACCTTATTCAATCATTGTTAAATACTTTGTTTATTATAAAAATTGACCTTTGCAGCATATGGTGTTGTTCTTTTGGGTATGTGGTATGTTCTTTTGGATATATGATGTTGTTTATTTGAATATAATGTATTGTTATTTTAGGTATTTAGTGTTGCTCTTTTCAAATAAATTAATTGTTCTTTAATTTATTAGTATACTTGATCATCTTATTGTATTATTCTTTTCATTTATATGAATTGTTCTTCCCGAATATGTTAATTGTTCTTTAATTTATTAGTATACTTGAATCTTAATGTATTGTTCTTTTCATGTATATTAATTGTTCTTTTCGAATATGTTAATTATTCTATTCAGATTTATTAATTCTTCTTTATTAGATATATTATATATACCTGAAAACAAAAAAACAAAAGAACAATAACAATAGACTTATATGTTATTTAGAGAGGATGAAGGTTCAAGAAAAACATCAATGGATGAAGATGAAATGTTTTGATATCTAATAAAGAAAAAATAAAAAATAGAAAACCCCCCACCCCCTCCGCCATAGCCACCACCCCCCCTCCCCCCCCCCCCCTGCGAACCCAAAAGCCACGTTCTTCTTCAACCTTTCTCTCCCCCAAATCCTCCCTCAATCACCACATTCAAAGCCAAAACAATATTTCCGGTCGACAAAATCATCAAATGAGAAGATTGAAGAAAAAAGAAGAGAAGAAGGAAACTTGATGGGCTGCGTGAGAGTACCGTCGGCCATGGAGGCTCTGCAAAAATGGCGGTGACAAGAGGAGGGAGAGGTTATCTGGTGAACCACTGTATGATCTTAAAACCAACCCACACCCACCCGAAAACCACCAGCCACGCCCCGAAAACCACCAGCCACGCCCCGAAAACCACCACCCACGCTCCTAAAACCACCACCCATGCCACCAAAACCAACCCAGACCCACCCGAAACCACCACCTACACCCCTAAAACCAACCCAAACCCACAATTTAGTGGTTGTTGCTCGACCGTGGTAGTGTGTGAGAGAGGGAGATAGTAATGGCGGGTTGTGTTTGGAAGGTGGTGGTGGTGGACTTCGTCTTTCGAATTGTGGTGGTGGTCGAAGAAGCGAAGGAGCTATCGAGGAAAGAGAAGGGAAATGTTTTGATAAAATGCTATATTATGCTGCATCCAATAACTTTAATAAGTTCCTGAGTGTTATTTTTCCTGAAAAGAGTTGCGGGGGTATTCACAAAAAATGGAAAGTTGCAGGGGGTTCTCCACAAATTTTCCTAAAACATATGAAAACTCATAAAAATCACAACTTTAACATTAATACTTTTGTTAAACATCAAATAGAGGATAAAAGTTAAGAAATAACCAAAGGAAACCACGAAAACCGGAAAAACGGAAAAAGGAACGGCATGCGGGAGGCGCGTGGCTAGGTAGTCGGCGGCGAGTGCGTGGCACGTGCTTGATGGCTGCTTGCGGACTGCGGCGACGGGAGAGGTGAGTGCTGCGGCTGGCGGTGACAACACGCAATTCAAGGAGGAGTGGGGGCGAGTGGTTCACGGTGGCTCGCCGGAAAAACAAGTGTGAGTGAGTGTGAGTGGTGGTCGGCGCATGCAAAACGAGGAGGGAAAGAGATGGAGGTGGGCGTCGGTTGCGGGGGGGGGGGGGGAGAAAGGAGATTTATAGGTTTCCCTAAAACCTAGGGTGAATATGTTTAGGCTTTGGGTTTTGGCTCAAGTTGGTCATCAATTCTAATTAAAAGCTTTGGGATCCTCAACCCGATATTAAAATCATTTCAAACACAACCCAAATATTTAATAATATATTCAATACTTAAAATCCAACCCCATAAATATTAATGATTATTCAAAACGTTTAAATAGTCATTTGACTTTCAAAATAGTCAACACTTAAATAATTAAATGAAATAAATATGAAAATGATTATAAATATACTTTAAATATATTTATAAAATTCATAAGATTTCGAGGGATTACAGTCTACCCCTCTTAAAAGAAGTTTCGTCCCGAAACTTGGCACGAAAAACTACATCGTTTGAAAAAAAATTCTTTACTTAAACTTGTCAAAACGGAAAACTCAGAAGTACTTGTGTCACACATGTGGACAGTTTACCAACTCAAACTCAAATGTGTCACTCATGCGCACGTTATTTTGCACCAACATGTGCAAATCGCCAAATCGATTGCATAAAAATACCATAAAAATAGGCAAAAAGCGCGAAATTCTACCGCTCTTAAAGAAAACGAGTTACGCCCTCGTAGCTCACCTCAATAAACAAGTCAGGATATTTCTTCCTCATATCATCCTCGGCTTCCTATGTTGCCTCCTCGAACTCATGGTTAGACCAAAGTACCTTCACGATACTCACATCCTTATTGCGTGTACTACGCACCTTCTTGTCCAAAATCTTCACAGGTCTTTCCTCATACATGAGGCTACTATCAATGTGGACTCTTTCGGGTTCCAAAACATGATTCTCTTCAGGAATATACCTCTTATGCTATGAATTATGAAACACATCGTGCATCTTCTCGAATTTTATAGGCAAAGCCATCTTGTAGGCTACTTTACCAACTCGTTGCAAAATCTCATACGGACCAACGTACTTGGCACCCAACTTGCCTTTCTTACCAAATCTCATAACACCTTTCGTCGGTGAGACTTTCAAAAATACTTTATCGCCAACGACGAACTCATCTTCACGCCTCTTCAAATCAATGTAACTCTTCTGCCTATCTTGGGCAGCTTGGATTCTTGCTTGAATCAACTTCACATTCTTAATGGTCTCCTTAATGAATTCAGTCCCAAGGACTATATTCTAACTAAAGTCATTCCAACAAATAGGACTTCTACACTTTCGTCTCTACAAAGCTTCAAAGGGTGCCATTTTGATACTCGCATGGTAACTAGTATTGTAAGAAAACTCAATCAAATCTAATTGGTCTTCCCAGTTTCCTTGAAAATCAATCGCACATGCTCTCAACATGTCCTCCATAGTCTGATTGGTCCTCTCAGTCTGACCATCTGTCGCAGGGTAAAGCAGTACTCATCTTCAACGTAGTTCTAAGATTCTCCTGAACTTTCTGCCAAAACTTCGAGAGAAATCTAGAATCACGATTTGAAATAATATCTTTTGGCACACCATGGAGTCTCACGACATGCTTAATATAAGTCTTCGCAAGTTGCTTCTTCTTCCACGTCTTTTTGATCGGAATAAAGACGACAGATCTAGTCAATCGATCCACGATTACCCAAATAGTATCATTGCCTGTCTTAGTCTTTGGCAACGCGGTCACAAAATCCATAGAAATCGAATCACTTCCATCCAGGGACTTCTAACAATTGGACCTTTCCCATAGGTCTCTTGTGATCTATTTTCACTTTTTGGCAAGCCAAACACTTGGACACAAACTCATCGACTTCTCGCTTCATATTCGTCCACCAATAAGTCTGCTTAAGGTCTTTATACAACTTATCACCACCAAGGTATACGGAATACGGAGTATTGTGACCTTCCTCCATAAGCTTACTCTTAAGCTCTTTGCACTTCAGTGGTATAATTTATATTCGCAATAGATAAAAATCAGATTTTTAATAATTCAAACAATAAAATTTTCACCTTTATTTATAAAACATATTAAAACTCATAAAAATCACGACTTTACATTAATACTTTTGTTAAACATTAAATAGAGGATAAAGGTTAAGAAATAACCAAAGAAAACCACGAAAATAAAAAAAACAGAAGATGGAAAGGCACGCGGGTGGCGCGTGGCTGGGCAGTTGACGGGCGCGTGCGTGGCACATGCTTGCTGGCTGCTTGCGAACAGCGGCAAAGGAAGAGGTGAGTGCTGCGGCTGGCGGCGGCAGCACGCAATTCAAGGAGGAGTGGGGTCAAGTGGTGCACGATGGCTCGGCGGAAAAACAAGAGTGAGTGAATGTGAGTGGTGGTCGGCGCACGCAAAACAAGGAGAGAAAGAGAGGGAGGTGGGCGCCAGTTTTAGGAGAGAGAAAGTAGAGAAAATAAAGTGTGCAAACTTGGGGTTTGGTGGGGGGTATTTATAGGTTTGCCTAAAACCTGGGGTGAATAGGTTTAGGCTTTGGGTTTGGGCTCAAGTTGATCATCAATTCTAATTAAAAGCTTTGGGCTCCTCAACCCAATATTAAAATCGTTTTAAACATAATCCAAAATATTTAATAATATATTCAATACTTAAAATCCAACCCCATAAATATTAATGATTATTTAAAACTTTTAAACAGCCATTTGACTTTTAAAATAGTCAACACTTAAATAATTAAATGAAATAAATATGAAAATGATTAGGAAAAATTGCAACTTTTTGCCCATTCACAAATAATAATGCAACCTAAAGATTATCCTGGAATAATGCAACCTTAATACCCCATTTTTTTAATAAGACAAATGACCGATAACCTGAACCATTGGTAATTTTTATTTAAATTTTTTTAATTAAAACTTTCTATTCTAATTAATGTATTAAATAAACTTAGAAAAAAAAATTAAACCACTCCTCCCACGCCCCCAACCTGCTATCAACCCCCAACCCCTCCCTATATACTGCCACCTCATCCCTCCCCCTCCAACGGCCACCCCAACCTTGATTCAAAAAACTCATGCTGACGATTATGATGGTGATGGTGATGGTGATGGCAAGTCTTAGTATGATGATGAGAAGATGAAGAATTTGAAAGCGGAGGTTTCTCGGAAGATGACGAAGGTGGAAGTGGAACAAACAAAGACCCACCAATCCAGATTGTTTACCATTAGAGACACTTCCTTCCCCAGTGATCGAAGACAAAAACGACCATGAATTCGCAGACGATGATATACTGTTCTTGTTGTTGACGAACAACCCTCTCAGGAATCGACTTCTCCAATGGTGGTTGTGGTGTTTAACAAAGGTGAGAGGTGGTTGAGGTGAATCATCACTGGAATTGGAAGAATCAAAGGAGATAGAAAGATGATTAGGGGCACGAATTGAATTTGATTGATTCAATCCGAGAAGAACAAGAGTTTGTTTGTGTTTTTGTTTGTGTTTGGGTTTGGGTTTGTGAAGAGGGAAGAACAAGAGGGGGTGTTTAGGGGAGATATAAGGGATATGGAAGGAAGGGGATGTGGTGGGCGGGGATTTCTGGGTGGGGTTAGGGGTGTTTTGTGAGCGGGGATTCCGGTGGGAGCAGCCAAGCAGGTGGGGGTGGGGTCTGGGTAACGGGTTAGGGGAGGGGGAGGGGTAGTTTATTTTTTGTTTTATCTTTTTCTTTATATAGATTTTTTAATATATTTGTTTATTAGAACCAATTATTAGCTGACACGTGTCCCACTAAACCTATTAATCAGGTTATATTCAGGTTTATCCGATTTTGTCCTATTTAAAATAAAGGAAAAATTGACAAGAACAATTAAACTATTGGCCATCTTCTATAAACAGTCCAAACTATTGATAATCCATGAACAGTCCAAACTATCACCACCATCTTCCACAAACAGGCTAAGTGACCTGTTGACCTGTTATAACAGGTAAAACTTATTTTATTTTTATTTTTCTTTTTCTTTTCGATTTTAATACCATTTTTAATCAACTTAAAAAAACAAAAAATATTCCTTCCCCCACCTTAGTCCCTGCCATCCACCCCCAGGCCCCCACCCCTTCCCACCCCCAAACCGCTACCACCATTCCCCAGAATTCAAGGGGTTTAAGAGCATAAAGGGACTCACATATAACCCGATTCGGTACCCGCAACATGCTGATTTTTGGTGCAATTGCTGCACCATTGTAATCCACCCATACCCATATCTGTAGAGTTTGACAAATTAAACAACTTTATAGCAAAACCCAATAAATATTCCACAAATTCATCAACTCAAACATAATAAAAACATTACTTTGATCCAAAAACTGATGATTTATTCTGGGTTTGAGGTGGGTTTTTGCTTGCCTTACAGAGTTGAAATTGCAGCAGGCTGAGGAAACCAATTAAAGGAGATGATGGAAGTCTTTTAAAAGGGTAATTTAGTCTTTTAAACTGCCGCAAGAACCGCCAGTGACCTGGAGGCCGCCGCAAGAACCACGACGTCAATCAACCACCTTGAAGTCACAAATCAGCAATTGTGGAGGAAGAGAAACGGTGGGCAAAATATGAATGAAATAAGGTGGTGGTGGGTTGGCTGGAGACGTGGGGGAAAAACTGAACCACCAACGCCGCCACCTGAACCACCGACGCCAACGCCTGAACCACCGGAAAATTGAAGAGGGAGGTGAGAGAGAAAAGAAATAAATTTGATTTAACTAAAGAGAATAAATAAAGAAGTCACAAATCAGCACTATGCTTACACCGGCAAGATTCCAGCATTGCTGAAGCAAATTTGGGAAGTTGGGGTTTTCCATGAAAATCAAACCCACCTCCATGTGATTGTAATAAACCAAGAAATGAACTTTTCCTTGCAATTACAATTACAATGCCGGTTGTATTATTACCACTAAACCCACAATTTCTTGATACATTATTCCTAAGAATTTGCTGCAAGTTCTTAATTCGACGAAGTATTAAACTGATGATTTATTCTGGGTTTGAGGTGGGTTTTTGCTTGCCTTACAGATGTTGCGGCTCTACAGGATGTAAATTCCATCATCGAGAAGGCGCTACAGGAGAAGGAGAAGGAGTTGGCTGTTAAAGTCGAGGAAATCCGATGGACACAGGAAAAAAAAGAACGAGGGACGCATCAATGGAGGACGGTGGTTTGAGGTCTGTGGAGTGGCGGCATGCAGGGAGGATAAAAGGTGAATGGGGTGTGTAGTGGCTGGAATAAAGAAGGTAGAACAAGAGAGGGTGGAGGGTGGGTGGTGAGCTCAAATATAAGGGAAAAAAAATTTCATTAAAAAGGTCACGTGTTAGTCACGTGACCTCTAATTTACCTGTTACAACAGGTTAACAGGTCACTTGGCCTGTTTATGGAAGATGGAGGTGATAGTTTGGACTGTTCATGGATTATTAATATTTTGGACTGTTTATAGAAGATGGTCAATAGTTTGGACTGTTCGCGTCAATTTTTCCTAAAATAAATGGGGTATAAAGATTGCATTATTCCAGAATAATCGAAAGGTTGCATTATTATTTGCGAATTGCCAAAAGGTTGCATTATTCGAAGCAATTTTTTCAAATGATTATAAATATATTTAAAGGGGGGATTACAGTTAGGATTATGTATAGTATAATGTGTAGGGAACCCTTTTTATGGCTCATACGTAGCTATTGATTATGGAATTACGTGTTGTTGACCATGCTAATTTATTACATGATTGAATGAATGTTTGATTCAAGGATGCTTAGGAAGGGAAGTTATTTATAAATTCGCATGAGGGGTTTATAAGTATGTTTATGGATTTTTGGTATTGTTTTTCTTTATTATTATTTTATTATTTCTCAAAGGCAGGGGGTTTTGTGAGTATGTTGGATTGGTATTATTATTATTTTACTACTTTTCAAAGACCGAGGGCTTTGTAGGGTATGTATATCTATTGTCTGTAGACGTTTCGATTGTTGACTGAAGTCAACAAATAAATTGAGGATTAATTTCTTGGTCAATTGAAATTGATTGATTACTTTATTTAATCCTAAGATAAAAGTGGAATTTTGTTGTATTTATGTTATGTGTTGGTTGTCTTGCTAGCGTCCAATATCGAATAACATATTAATAATTAAAGTGGAAAGTGAATAGCAATAACATTAGACTTGTGCACGTATGATGTTTTAAACTAGAATGAGTTGGAGTAAATGGTGGTAGCCCATGGCTTTTCTTGGGGCCGGATTGATCACCGTGCCCTACTATATTTTTAAAAAGGTTCCTCAATATGGTAGGTCAGGAGATTACGGAGTCGCAACCGTAATTCGTTTCCAGAATTGAAGACAAGGTTTGGTTGGACAACTCGATCCATTGACCATTCAATTGATTAAATGAATTATTATGTTGTATGTTTTGTGAATTTGAGTCTTGTCTTATGAGTTGTTTTAGTGTATTATTTTGGATCATGTTATATTGCTTAGTTGTATCATGCTAGGTTTTTGTTTTGTATTGTATTGTTATGTATGTACTCAGCTTTGCTGATTACGTGCTTTTTGTGTGTTGATCATGGCTATGCCTACTCCCTATTGATCCTTTTATGACCGTTAATTGGCGAGAAGTCCATCAATTGAGTATTTGCCTATAGGTTTGAAGATGACACATCCATACTCATTTGGAAATTCAGAGATATTGATGAAAGATCGTTTCATCATTTATGTTGCTTCGTTTATTAATATTTCTTTCGTTATGTTACTTTATGAATTATTTATTTTAAGTTGTTTAGTTTAGTTAGTTTAATTCAGTTCAGTTCAACTGTTTTATGCCGAAAGAACAGGCCCTTAGTTGGTTTTAAAGTACGTTTTGAGGTTTGGATAATGTTTTGTCAATTATTATGTTTTGAAATATTTATTAAAGTTTATATTTGATGTTTTCCGCTGCAAATTTCTGAGTAACCCGGTACGTTATCACATGGGTGATAATGCTTTGATAATTATCTATTTAGTTGGAAAATATATGTTTTATAAAAGAGAAAATTGTCAGGGTGTTACAAAGTGGTGTCTTGGAGCTTAGGTTTTTATTGGCCTTTCGTGCCAACGCTATTTTAGGCGCCTAGTTATTTCAAAAGTTATTTTTTTTTATCAAAACAAGCTCCTACTTATTCATTTTCTTAAATTTATTTGAAGAATTTGAGTTTTATTTTTACAAAAAGATTCGAGTTATATTTTGGTTCAAAATTTATTTTTTTATTTTTAATTTTGTTATTTTCGCTTTTTTTATTTTATTTCCGAAAAAGAAATTCAGAATTTCAAATTTTTTTTATCATTTTAGGTTTTCTTGGGAATTTCCAAAAAATAAATTATTTTGTTTTTTTTATTTTCGAAAATTTAGTCCAAATTTTTAGGTTTTGTCCAATTTTTTTTGTTTTCGTTATTTATGAACATTTTTCGAAAATTGTTGAGATTTCCAAAATTATATTTTGTCTTTCTTATTTATTTATTTGAGTGAGATGGGTAGATTAGGATGAACATATAGGATAGAAATATCATATGTCTGCACTTAATTTTGTGTTCAATTTATTTCTTATCTGCTAGTCTATTCAGTTGCTTTATGTCTGCGAGTCTGTTAAGTTAGTTAAGTTATTCTTGTCTGTTCAGCTATTCTTGTCTGTCCAACTACTTTTAATCTGTTCAACTATTTTAGTCTACATACCTGTTCAGTCGTTTTGGTCTGAATATCTGGTTTATGTATGATTGTGTGAAGTTCCGAATCATGCTTACGTGTTTAATTACATGTTACTTCCATGATTAGTTGCCTATTTATTTATTTACTTTGTGGGTTTAAATTTTTTCGCCTATATCATTATCGTTGGGGATGTACGCTAAGAGAGAGCATTGTTCATTGTAAAATGTCTTGCTCAACAGTTGATGGACCATTAGAAATGACTGATAGTGAAGCTGTACGAGTGGGAACCTATTACAACCCATCGTACTTAGTGATGATGAGTCCCACACTGAGTCTGTTCTTGAGAACTACACCAGTTTAGATATTGGGTTGCGACATATGCTTAGAATAGGTGCTGATAGTGATGATGAAGTATTACAAGAATTCGACCGAGCTAGAGGTCAAACATGTAAGAATTTCTATGCTGCTTATATGACCGCTTATTGGATAGTGACACTAATAGGGAAGATGAGATTTAAGATGTTGATGAACCCTCACCTAAGAGAGTCAAGAGAACGACTAGGGCCGAAGAGCCAAACTATGATTGCCTCATTGAGGATATGGATGACTTTGAAGACGAGATTCTCACTCCTGAGAAGTACAAGGAGATTAAGGATAGGAATCATGATGTTAGTCCTTGAGATTTATGTAACGTTATATCCTTTTAGTATTTTATCAAATAAGGTAGCTAAGCTACACTAGTTATTTATTTTAGTACCTTTTATTTGAGGAATTAGTTAGTGAATTCTTTATGGATTGAGAAAATATTTATTGTTATTATTTTGGAGAAATAAAATATTCTTTTAGTCACACAAAGTTGAGTACTATTTTATTTAGTACGCGAATGAGAATTATTATTTTTATTTATTCCTCGTGATTGGTTATTTAATTCTTGCGTGATTGTCAAATTTGAATGATAATGCAAATAGTGACGTAGTTGTCTGTTCTTGGACTTGTTCCAAATAAATCCCAATAATCTTATTTTCTTGAGGCAATCTTGTATGGTCAAATGTTTCTTTTCGATGCCTTTGTAGAATGGCAAGTAGTTATGAACCGAACTTAAAGTACACGTACCAATTTCAGGTCACGTAGTAGAATGGCAAGAGAGAACCGAACGTCCTTATACTGCAGGAGAGCTGTTCGAGAAACTGGCTAAGGTTAAGCCACCATATTTTGAAGGGACGACCCAACGTTCTAAGAGAGTTGGATTAGGGAATTTGATAAGATATTTGGAGCTGTTAATTGCTTGCGGCAATGAAGGTGGATCAAGTTATGATGTATCTGAAGGATGAGGCTGATCATTGGTGGAAGGAGAACAGGACTAGGATTAGTGCCGAGACTAATTTCAATTGGAACTCCTTTACCACTGCCCTTAGAGGAAAGCTTTACCCTACTTTCATGAGGAAGGAAAGGCCCAGGAATTTATTAACCTTAGAATGACAAGTATTTCTGTTTCTGAGTACTACAACAAGTTTATAGCTTTGTTTAGATTTGCACCCGAGGTAGTTGCGACTGAAGAGTTGAAAGCTGAGAGATTTGAGCAAGGTTTGACTGAGGAGATTCAATTAGGGTTAGGAGGTGAGACCTTCACATCCCTAGACGGTGTTTATGGGCGAGCTTCTATCATTTATGAGTTACAGACTAGGCGTGACGAGAAGAATGTTGCCCTAGGAGATAAGAGGAAGAATTTCTAAACTGATGGAAGTCAAGGTAATTTCAAGAGGAACAAGAATGGAAATGGAAAATTTCAGGATAGGAATGATAATGAGAATTTCCAAGGAACGAGTGATCAGAATTTATGAATTTTTATAAGTGTTCCTTAGTATTTGGGAGGTAGGATGGAGTTTTCCGTGTCAATTAGAAATCGAAAGCCAATTCATTCCCACTAGAGATTCTTGTTAATTAGCTAGGTTCTTATAAAGCAAAGATAGGTTGCGAAGCCCAGAAGATAGTTCTGAAGAGTCCTTCAGGAAGGTCGATTTCGTACTGACGTTTTGGGAAACCTAAGAGTTTTGGGATTATTTATGCTATGCAAGCTAAGAAGTTGATGAGGAGAGGTTGTGAGTTATTCTTTTGTAGTGTGCGTAATGTGAGTAAGAAAGTTGAGGCAAAAAAAGGATATACCTTAGACTACGTCCTAAAATCAGTATGATCAAAGACGAGATATCGTCACAATGAGTTTACTGTGATGCCTTTTCGGTTGACCAATGCACCAGCGATATTTATGGACTTGATTAATAGGATTTTCCATGAGTTCTTAGACAAGTTCGTCGTAGTATTCATTGACGATATTTTCATCTACTCGAAGAGTGAAGAAGAGCATGATGAGCATTTGAGAATGGTTTAGGAGACACTTAGGAGAAATCAATTGTATGCCAAATTCTAAGTACGAGTTTCGTTTAGAGAATGTAGTATTTTTGGGTCATGAAGTATCTAAGGAAGGAGTTTATGTGGATCCTGCAAAGATACAAGCCGTTAGTGAGTGGCCTAGGCCGAAGAATGTTTCTGATATAAGAAGTTTTCTGGGATTAGTTGGTTACTATAGGAGGTTTGTGAAAGATTTCTTGAGGATTGCGAGACCTATGACTACTTTGATGAAGAAGGAATCTAAGTTTGAGTGAAATGAGAAGTGCGAGGAAGCTTTCTAGATTTTGAAGGATCAATTAACCTCTGCACCTGTTTTAACCCTACCAGATGGAAATGATGGATTCGAGGTGTATAGTGACGCTTCAAAGAATGGATTGGAATGTGTGTTACAGCATAATGGGAAGGTGCTTGCGTATGCAGCGCGTCAGTTGAAGCCATATGAGTCTAATTACCCTACCCATGAATTAGAGCTAGCTTCTATTGTGTTTGCACTGAAAATTTGGACACATTATATACCTTTATGGAGCGACCATGAAGATATTCACCGACCATAAGAGTTTCAAGTACATATTCACTTGGAAGGATCTTAATATGAGACAAAGGAGATGGTTAGAGTTGATCAAGGAGTATGGCTTAGATATCCAATAACATGAAGGGAAGGCAAATGTTATCCTCGATGCCTTGAGTAGGAAGACAAGCCATAGCATGAATGCGTTGGTAGTTTTGAAGAGTTGTATCGAGATATGCAAAGGGTTAGCCTTGTGATTTTGAATCCTGGAGAGATAGAAGCAAGATTGAGCCCTTTGTCGTTACGACTACCGATTTTCGATGAGATCTTGGAGAGTCAAGCTGAAGAAGAGCATCTTGACAAAATTAAGGAGAAGATGAAGTAAGGAAAGGAAGTGAATTTAAATATCCATGAGGATGAAAGTTTGAGATTCAAAGGAAGGTGGTGTATACCACAGAAGTGTGAAGAGCTTAAGAGAAAGCTTATGGAGGAAGGTCATAATACTCTGTATTTTGTACACCCTGGTGGTAATATGTTGTATAAGGACCTCAAGGAGATTTATTGGTGGCCAAATATGAAGCGAGAAGTCGCCGAGTTCGTGTCCAAGTGTCTAACTTACCACAAAGTGAAGATAGACCACAAGAGACCTATTGAAAAGGTCCAGTCGGTAGAAGTCCCTGAATGAAAGTGGGATTCGATATCTGTGGATTTTGTGACAGCGTTGCCAAAGGCAAAGAGTGGCAATGATACTATTTGGGTGATCGTGGATCGATTGACGAAGTCTACCGCATTTATTCCAATCAAGGAGGCGTGGAAGAAGATGAAAGTTGCGAAGACCTATGTCAAGCATGTCATGAGACTCCATGGTGTGCCGAAGGATATTATTTCGGATCGTGATTCAAGATTTCTCTCGAAGTTTTGGCAGAAAGTTCAGCTAATCTTGGAACTACGCTGAAGATGAGCATTGCTTTTCACCCTGTGACAGATGGTCAGACTGGGAGGATCGATCAGACGATAGAAGACATGTTGAGAGCATGTGCGATTGATTTCCAAGGAAGTTGGGAAGACCAATTAGATTTGATTGAGTTTTCATACAACAATAGTTACCATGCGAGCATAAAGATGGCTCCATTTGAAGCTTTGTATGGGAGGAAGTTTAGAAGTCCCATTTGTTGGAATGATTTTAGTGAGAACATAATCCTAGGGTCTGAATTCATTGAGGAGACCGTTAAGAACGTAAAGTTGATTCAACCTAGAATCCAAGCTGTCCAGGATAGGCAGAAGAGTTACTCTAATTTGAAAAGGCGTGAAGATGAGTTTGCCGTTGGGGATAAAGTGTTTTTGAAAGTATCATCGATGAAAGGTGTCATGAGATTTGGTAAGAAAGGCAAGTTGAGTGCGAAGTATGTTGGTCCATATGAGATTTTGCAAAGAGTTGGGAAAGTAGCTTACTAGTTGGCATTGCCAATGGAATTTGAGAAGATGCATGATGTGTTTCATATCTCACAGCTTAAGAGATATATTCTCGATGAGAATCATGTTTTGGAACCCGAAAGAATCCAAATTGATAGTAGCCTCACTTATGAGGAAAGAACTGTAAAGATTTTGGACAAGAAGGTGCGTAGTACACGCAATAACGATGTGAGTATCGTGAAATTACTTTGGTCTAACCATGAGTCCGAGGAGGCAACATGGGAAGTCGAAGATGATATGAGGAACAATTAACCCGACTTGTTTGTTGAGGTGAGTTACGAGGGCGTAACTCGTTTTCTTTAAGAGGGTAATGCGATAGAATCTCGCGCTTTTTGTCTATTTATGGTATTTTTACGTAATTTTTGTTTTCATTTTGGCGATTTCCACATGTTAGTGCAAAATAACGTGTCCACGTAGCGAAACAATTGAGTTAAGTTGGTAAATTATGGACATATGTGACACAAGTATTTTCTGAGTTTTCCTGTTTTGAAAAGTTTAAGTAAAGA
Organism: Patellifolia procumbens; assembly: GCA_947645195.1. Taxonomy (NCBI): domain Eukaryota; kingdom Viridiplantae; phylum Streptophyta; class Magnoliopsida; order Caryophyllales; family Amaranthaceae; genus Patellifolia; species Patellifolia procumbens. The sequence continues at coordinate 1,090,831 of CANSGD010001508.1, read as the reverse complement.
ATTTTTCCAAACAATTATTTAGTTTTTCGTGCCAAGTTTCGGGATGGAACTTCTTTTAAGAGGGGTAGACTGTAATCCCCCGTAGTTTTACGAATTTTATAAATATATTTAAATTATATTTATAATTAGTTTTCATGTTTATTTAATTAAATTACTGAAGGGTTGACTATTTTGAAAGTCAAACGATTATTTAAACGTTTTAAATAATCATAAGTATTTTATTGGTTGAACCTCTAAATATCAAATATTTTATTAAAGGTTTTGGGTTATGATTAAATGGATTTTTAATTATGGGTTGAGGAGCCCAAACACTCTTTAGGCTTCATAATCAACTAAAGCCCAAACTAAAGCCCTAAAACTATTTGCCTTAGGTTTCTAAGCAAACCTATAAATATCCATCAAACTCCAATTTTTTCACACTCTTATTTTCCTCTCTTTCTCTCCCTCATTCACCGGCGCCCCTCTCCCTCTCTCACTCGTGTTTTCCGACTGTTCGACACCTGACACCACCACCCTCACTCTCTTCGTTTTTTTTTTCGGCCACACACTCACACCACTCGTCCCCTTTGTCGTTGCTTGCGTGCCGCCACATCAGCGTCTGCACTCGCACACTCACTCACACTCTCTTCGCTCGTCTGCCGAGCGGAGCCCCAGCAGCAGGCAGTGCGTGAGCCACACGCGCCACCGCTGCTGTTTTCCCGCGCGCCACCCGCGCTTTTCTCTTCGTTTGTTCTGGTTTCGTAGTTTTCTTCCGGTTATTTCTTATCCCTTTTTCCTCTATTTATATATAATTATCGTTTTGATGATTAATGTTATGATTTTTATATGTTTTTATCAATAAAGTTGGAAACTTTATTGTTTGAGTAATAAAAAAATCTGATTTTTATTATTTAAGAATTTAATTTATAATTTCAGATTTATAATTTCAGATTTTACTTAGTTTTATATGTGAAAGTAATGGTTTTTAAAGCCTAGTTTACTAGTATTATATTAAAGGTTACTAAAGGTTGAAAATTTAGTGTTTTAAAGTATTTTAAAATGAGTTTTAAAACATTTTAAAATAATTAATATTGCTATGAAATAATTAGAGTATTAATTCATTGCTATTCTATTATTTGGTAGCCGGAGAATTTGCCCTAAGTGACTTCTAGTATTTCTAAAGTGGCCTCTCATTTTGTCTACACAAGGTACGTACATGTCCTTATGTGCTAGACTAGTAACATGTCCTAAGATTAGAATTATGTATAGTATCATATATAGGGAACCCTTTTTATGGTTCATACGTGGCTATTGATTATCGAATTACGTGTTGTTGAGCATGTTAATTTCTTATGGCGTTTATTACATGATTGGATGGATGTTTGATTCAAGCATGTTTAGGAAGGAAGTTATTTATAAATTCGCATGAGGGGTTTATAAATATGTTTATGGATTTTTGGTATTGTTTCTCTTTATTATTATTTTATTACTTCTCAAAGGACGAGGACTTTGTGAGTAAGTTGGATTGGTATTATTACTATTGTTTCACTACTCTGCAAAGACCGAGGGCATTATAGGGTATGTATATCTATTGTCTCTGGACATTTCGATTGTTGATTTAAGCCAACAAATAAATTGAGGATTAATTTCTTGGTCAGTTGGAATTGTTTGATCACGTTATTTAATCCTAAGATAAAAGTGGAATTTTTTTGGATTCATGTTATGTGTTGGTTGTCTTGCTAGAGTCCAACATCGAATAACATATCAATAATTAAAGTGAAAAGTGAATAACAATAGCTTTAGACTTGTGGAAGTCTGAAATTTTAGACTAGTATGGGGTCGGATTGGTCACCGTGCCTTATTTTATTTTAAAAAGTTCCTCGATATCGTAGGTCAGGAGATTACGGAGTCGCACCCGTAATTCGTCTTCTGAATTGATGACATGGCTTGGTTGCACAACTCGATCCATTGACTATTCAATTGACTAAATGAATTATTATGTTCTATGTTTTGTGAATTTGAGTCTTGTCTTATTAGTTGATGTTTTAGTGTATTACTATTGATCATGTTTTATTGCTTAGTAGTATCATGATAGGCTTTTGTGTATTGTATTGTTATGTACGTACTCAACTTTGTTGATTACGTGATTTTATGTGTGTCGATCATGGTTGTGCCTACTGCCTATTGATCCTATTATAACCCTTGATTGGCGAGCAATCCATCAATTGAGTATTTGCCTACAGGTTTGAAGATGATGCATCCGTACTCATTTGGGAATTAGGAGATATTGATGAGAGATTGTTTTCTCACTTATACTGCTTCGTTTATTTATATTTCTTTCGTTAAGTTACTTTATGGATTATTTATTTTAAGTTATTCAAGTTGGTTTTAAAGTACATTTGAGGTTTGGATAATGTTTTGACAGTTATTATGGTTTGAAGTATTTATTAAAGTTTTTATTTAATGATTTGCACTAGAAAATCCTGAATAAGCCGATATGTTATCAGACGGGCGATAATACTTTGATAATTCTCTATGGAAAGTTGAAAAATATATGTTTTATAAAAGAGAGAATTTGTTGGGGTGTTACACTAATAACCACACCAACAACCACTATCTACCGCCGAACACCACCCCCACCGCCACATTTTTCACCGACTAGCACCAACCACCTTCACCGCCACTAGCCACCATCACATTGGGCAAACAAAAACCCATAATTATGAAGAACTAACAAATCAAACACCACAAATTTAGCTTCAAATCCAAGAACAAATCGAACACCAAAAACAAATGAACCCCCAGAACCCAAACTTCAACTCAGAAAATCTAGAATTCGAACCAAAGCTCAAATTTAGAACCCCAAACCCAGATTTCGACACACAAACCAAGAAAATTTGAACCCTAAACCCATAATTTAGGAAATTGGGACAAACAACAACGAAGCTACAACAACAACAAATTCGGACAACAACCAATGAACAACAACAACAAACGAAAATATTAACCGAAAAACTAGAAATTCAAACCTAAAACCCAGAAGTGCGAACCCCAAGACCCACAAATTCAAACCTTAAAACCCATAAATTCGAACCCAACCCTATCAATTCGAACCCCAAAACCCAAAAATTTGTAAACCCAAATTTAAATACAAAAATAATGAACAAAAATCCATAAACATACCCGCAAGAAAAGTTTCGATGACCTATAAATCGATTTGGGGGTTTTAGATTTGGGGGTTTTTGATTTTGGCTGGTTTGTGACATTAGTGGCGGAGATTTGGCCGGTTAATGAGTCGACGGTGGAAGTGGGGGTTAAGAATTGGTGGTGGTTGGTGGTTCGCTGGTGAAGTCGGAGGTGGGAAGAACTTCAATGGCGGTGGGGGTAAGAATAAGAATGGTGGTGGGATTGTGAATGGTGGTGGTTGTAAATTTTAATTAGGGAGGGTTATTAATTTTAATAATATTGGGTTTATTTGGTCAAATAAATTAGGTTATGTATAATTAGTAGTTATTTTTTTATTTGGGGCGATTTTAGTCATTTTGCACTAAAAATATACTATAATAGGAAAGTTTGCAAATGTTATATTTTTTTGTTATGGCTTAAAATGACAAATGTTGCATTTTTTTCATACAGAGGGAGTACCAACTTTGTTACATCATTGTTACCCAACTTTTCTCGTGCTTGTCGTCGATTGTGATTGTCCAAGATTGTACTTTCCCTTTGGTTGTCCATTTTGCGGGGGGTATTAGAGATAATATTAATATCTTTGATAAGGTTATCTCATTTCTATGTGAAGATAGTATCTTGTATGTTATTATAATGTAATAGTATTATCTTTATGATATTATAGCTCTCTTATGATTCTAATGTATATCTTTTATATATTGTTTTGTAGTATAAATAGGCTATGTATATCAATAGATATTTAACAATCATTTTCATAAGAGAAGGTATTAGGTCAGACGCGTCCGACCATAACATTTGGTCGGACGACTTTCAGTTGGTTTCATTTGTTTCAGTTGGTTTCATTTTTGTTTCAGTTGGTTTCATTTTTGTTTCAGTTGGTTTCAATTTTTGTTCAGTTAGTTTCAATTTTTGTTCAGTTGGTTTCAAAAAAAATTCAGTTGGTTTTTTTTATTTCAGTTGGATGTCTTTTAAGTTCAGTTACTTATCATATTGTTTCATTTACGTGTTTTAGTCTAACTGAAAAAAAGGTAGTAAATGAAAGCAAGTTAGAAGCAAATGAAAAAAAAAGAAGTAACTGAAACAAAATAAACTCCAACTGAAACAAAACAAAAACTAACTGAAAAACCATTCTAACCTGCTTCTTCACCTGCTTCTTCACCCAAACCATTCATCTTCTTCACTCGACACTTCGACATCAATGGCAAAAAACAGAAACAATACCATACAATTCAACATCAATCAAACACGCACAACCTCGACCAAAACAACCCCAAGCCACGACATAGCACAACCATCACCACCGCCTATAGCAGCCGGCGAATGGGGAGGGAGGTGATGTGTTGATGTGGTGGCGGTAACCTCTGTTGGAGGAGGTGATGTGCCGGCAGAGACAGAGGACGCCGGCGGTGGGGAGGGAGGTTTAGAGATGCTGTCGCGCCGTTCTCGCCGCTTCGTCCGACGAAATATATTGGGTCAGACGGTCTGACCCAATAGTTTCACTTTTCATAATGCTATTCTTCTACTATCTTATCTTATTATCATCGTATCTTCTCCTAATCTTATCATGGTTTCAAATATAAAGGATATACATCAGAATCATTAAGATAGCTATCAAATATATTAGAAATGAGATAATTATATCAAAGATATTAATATTATCTCTAATACCAATCTTCCACTTTTCTTTCCCTCTTCTACTCTTTCAAAAGCAAAAGGTAGTACCAAAATATACTTTATACAATATATTATTAAAATGATTTTTATTCACCCCAATTTGCCTTGGTTTTTCTCTAAATTCCAAATAAGAACGGAGGGAGTATTACATAGAACACCAAAAATTTGGTGTATGCTAAATGTCCCCTTAAGGTGAAAAAAGTTCTTGGTTTCATTTATCTTGCGAGGTGAGAGTGGGTCCATCATTGCTAAACATTTGCAAAATTGGGAGTTGAGACTAATCATAATAGATGGGTTTCTTATCATTTGATAGACTTTAGTGGGACTGGGACGTATAAGCTAGATAAGGTCTTTAAGATAAACTACCCATAGTTGTGTCATTAAGAGTAGTATTTCTCTAATAGATATTTCATAAACAAAATATATACTTCTATTTTTTTTTACAAAAAAATATCAATCAAGCTTATTGGAACGTGGTTAAAGGATGATGATTAACAAGGAAATTCGATAATATAATTTAAATACTTAGATACTTCAAGCACTTATCTTAATGTACAAGATTCTCTTCAATTATGGTATTGTTGTGAATTGTGATTAAAGAAACATAGATGAATTCACCAATAAAATTTAAACATTATTCGTCCAAATAGAATTAGCTAATTGCATTTGCAACTATATAAGGGTATTTTTTTTTGGGCAAAAACAACAGTTAAAACTTAGATCATAATTCATAATTAGAAATACTTCCACCGTTTTATAAATAAGTGACACATTTGCATATTATTTACTATTTACATTTTAGACTTTAATTAGGTTCGGTGATTTATATTTTAGGAAAAATATATTCATGTGGGATTTTGTTAGATTCATCTCAATGTGAATTTTTGTAAATCAACTTTTTATAGTTTTTACTTATTAATAATTATAGACATTAATGCTTAAAATGATGTATTGACAAACGTGAAAACATGAAATGTGTCACTAATTTAGAACCGGAGGAAGTACATATTTAGATCTCTATAAACACTTCCAATCTAGGGCCTACATGCCATCACCTTTTTGTGGCAATAGTCATCCCCTTTTTTGAAGCACTTGCTTAAGGGTGCTTAATCTTCACTTTCTTTTCCTAAATCTATTTGAAGTTAACTTATATAAACTTTTTATAATTTGTTGAACTTATCTACACTTTATAAAACTTATTTTAAGGTGAAGAGGGTACACCCTAAATCTCAATATAGAATTTGTCTACCCACAAAATGGCTCTTTGATAAATTTAGAGGATAAATGATACGATGTTTTATTTATGCGTCAATTTAATAATAAACTATGAATACATCATATGTAGGAGTACAAAGACATACATAATAGGAAACAATCTCTAAAATATATTGTATTCCTAATACTAATCAAACACCTATTCGAAATGTCTACAAGATAATATTTTCCTAAGATAGTAATATATTCCAAGGATATTAATCATATCTTTAGCCTAACCTAATATTACCAAGAATAACACAAATAATGATATGTGACCCGCCACACCATTTACTAATAGTGTGGCAGGCGCATATATAAGAGCAGCCAGTTTTCATTGCTAAACTACCAAGTAACCCCTACTTATTACCAAGTAACCCCTACTTATTTACCAAGTAACCCTTACTAATCTACCAAGTAACACCCACTCATATACCAAGTAACCCCTTTCCAAATACTTAGTAACCCCCCACTCATAAACCAAGTAACCCCTATTAAACTATTTAGTAACCCCCAACTTAACTACCTAGTAGCCCCAATCATATACCAAGTAACCCCTACTAGACTACTAAGTAACCCCTCACTCATCTACTAAGTAACCCCCCTTTATATACCAAGTAACCCATACAAAACCACTAAGTAACCCCCACCAAAATAATTAGTAACACCCCCTTTATATTAAACCTAGTAACCCCCTACTAAAATAACTAGGAAATCCTATTAAAATACTTAGTAACCCCCAATTTAACCAACTAGTAACCTCCTACTCATATATCAAGTAACCTCTATTAAACTACTTAGTAACCCCCAACTTAACTACCTAGTTACCCACCATTCATACACCAAATAACCCCTACTAATCTACTAAGTAACTCCCCACTCATCTACCACTCATTTACTAAGTAACCCCCCTTTATATACTAAGTAACCCTACTAAACTACTAAGTAACTCCACGAAAATAACTAGTAACCCCCCTTTGTAACTAGTAACCCCACCAAAATAACTAGTAACCCTTACGCCGTCGTTTCACCCTTAATCCTCCCTAAATCTATCTTCTCCAACTCCACCTTCTTCTTCTTCTCCTTCTTAAATGTCGTTGTTTCATCGTTCTTCCCAGCCTCAAACACAAACCTATCTTTACCATCACTATTACTCCTCGACAACAAATCTCGCACCTTCCACAGCTTCGAAAATCTCGTGGAGTTGTTTTTCTTGGTTATTCTCGTGTATCTTGGAAAACCAAAAGGCTAGTGTCTCTCTATGACAAATATTATGTGTCAATTGAATGGTTGAAATCACTTCTCGAGGATTTAGGAGTGAAGCACCAAAAGGGAATGAGATTGTTCAGTGATAGCCAATTAGCGTTGCATGTTGCAAATAATCCCACCAAACACATTGTAGTGGACTGCCAATTTATTCGTGATCTGTGATGAATCTGATAGAAACTAAAATGTTGGCCTGGCAGCACAAAACATGGAGATAAAAATTATTTAGTAGACCACAAATAAGTTGAATGAAGGTTCCATTTCAAAACCAATCGGCAATGAGTGGAGTGGCTCCTCAAGCTCTTAAGTTATAAGTCGATAAGTTCTCTCCTCTTTCTCCAATGTCGGACTACTCGTATGTGTCACAATACTCCCCAATCCCCATCACATGTGAGTATCCTTTGAAATAAATCACACAAAAGGCTACGATATTTAATCCTAAAGTGGGAATGAACATCCAATTGAGATCCTTAATCAATAGCATGAAATACCCCGAATATATGAAACAAACACAATGTGCCTATATTAGGGCCAATATCAAACCCCTTTAATACCATGATTAATTTGATATAAAACAGAAAGTGGACCTGGGTGTCCGAAACAAGGAGGAGGAGAGTTCGGATTAAACCACTTGTAAGTCATACAAATGTTCCATCCAAACACCAATTTAAAATGGGTGGAGGTAGAGGTGGCTCTTCAAGCTTATAAGTGGGAAATTCTCTCCTCTTTCTCCAATGTGAGACTACTAAATTCTCGTATGTATATGAGATTCAACAATGTGATACAAGAGGGTCTCATTAAATTCTCGTATGTTCCTACGATAGTCCCGTTAGTGATATCTTTACCAAAGCTTTAGGGAAATAATGTGATTTTTTTGCTATGAATGTTGAGGTTTGTGACCTCCATGCTCCTATTTGAGGGAAGTTTGTTAGGATAAGAAAGATTATTAATGTTGAGATAAACATATATATTACTCCATCCGTTTCAAAATATAAGTTCAGTTTTCTTTTGCACAGTCTTCAAGACGAATCTTTGACCTTCTTTATTTTAATTTTGTATTAGTAAAAATTATAAAAAGTTAGTATTATGAAAATACATATTAAGGTGATTCTTATAAAACATATATTTTCCCAACTAAAATAGAGAATTATCAAGGCATTATCGCCCGTGAGAAAACGTATCGGCTTACTCATAGTTTTGCAGTGGAAAAACATTAAATAAGACTTTATTAAATACTTAAACCATAATAATTGTCAAAACATTATCCAAACCTCGAAGGTAAATTAAAACCAACTTAAAACATTTAAAATAAATAATCTATAAAACATCTTAGTAAAAGTAATGTAAACGTAGGAAGCAATTAAAGTAATAAAACGATCTCTCATCAACGCTTCCCAAATCCCAAATGAGTAATTGAGACGATGCATCAAGTCTTCCAAACCTGTATGCAATTACTCAATTGAAAATTGCTCACCAATAAAGGGTCATCACATGATCAATAGGCACAGCCATGATCGATACACAGAAAGCACATCATATGCAAAGTTGAGTACATACATAATAAAATAAAACACGAAACTTAACATGATACTATTGAACAACAAAACGTGATCAATAAAGATACCTCAAAACTTCAACTCGTAAAATAAGACTTGACTCCACAAGACATACAACATGATAATTATTTAGTAAATTGAATAGACAATGGATCGAGTTGTCCAACCAAAACCAGCCTTCAAAATAGAAAACGAATTACGGGCGCGACTCCGTAATCCCTTGACCAACGATATCGAGGAACCTTTAAAATAAAATAGGGTACGGTGATCAATCCGACCCCAAGAAAAGCCATGGGCTACCACCATGTACTCCAACTCATACTAGTCCAGAACTTCAGAACTGCACAAGTCTAAAGCTATTGCTATTCACTTTCCACTTTAAGTATTAATAAGTTATTCGATGTTGGACTCTAAACAGACAACCAACACATAACATGAATACAACAATTCCACTTTTATCTTAGGATTAAATAAGTGATCAAACAATTCCAATTTATCAAGAATTAATCCTCTAATTTATTTGTTGGCTTAAATCAACAATCGAATGTCCAATGACAATAAATATACATACCCCACAAAGCCCTCGGTCTTTGCAAAGTAGTAAAATAACCATAACCAATAATAATCCAACTTACTAACAAAGTCCTCGGCCTTTGAAAAGTAATAAAATATCCATAAACAAAATTTAGTCCATTTTACTTACAAAGTCCTCGGCCTTTGAGAAATAATAAAATAATAAGGGAACAATACCAAAATCCATAATCCAATAATAAATTTTTATTAGTCCACATTACACGATGGACAAAAATATAAATAATCTCAATCAACATGCTTGAATCAAACATCCATTCAATCATGTAATAACATAAGGCAATTGACATGCTCAACAACCTGTAATTCCAATTCAATAGCCACTTGTGAACCATAAAGGGTTCCCTGTACATGATACGATAAATAATCCTAATCCTTAGCACATGATACTAGTCTAACACATAAGGACATGTACGTACCTGGTGTAGACAAAGTGAGAGGCCACTTAAAAACTCTAGAAGTCGCCTAAATTAAATTCTCCGCCTACCAAAATAATAGCATAACAATGAATTTATATCCTAATTAATTCAGAGGAGTATTAATTATTTTTAAACGCTTCAAAAACATCAAAGTTTTAACCTTTAACAACCTTTAATATAATACTATAACTCTAGCCTTTATAAACCTGAAAAACCATTACTTTCATACTTGAAACTCACTTTAAATAATAAATAATAAATCTAAAATTATAATTTATATTCATATTAACTAAAAATCAGATTTTAGATAATTCAAACAATAAAGTTTTCAACTTTATTTATAAAACATATTAAAACTAATAAAAATCACAACTTTAATATTAAAACTCATAAAAATCACAACTTTAATATTAAAACTCATAAAAATCATAACTTTAATATTAATACTTTAGTTAAACATTAAATAGAGGATAAATGTTAAGAAATAACCAAAGGAAACCACAAAACCGGAAAAACCAAGAAGGAAAACGCGCGGGGAGGCACGTGTGGCTGCGGCTGGGCGGCGCGTGGCAATCATGCGGCTGCGTGGCTGCTGCTGCGAACGAAGAGGGAGTGTGAGGGGAGTGCTGCCTGGCTGGCGGCAACATGCAAACGAGAGGGAGGGGTGGCGTGCGTGTGGTGGTCGGACGCCGGAAACAAACGGAGGGAAAAGGGAGGGAGGGCGGACGAGTGAGAGGAGAGGATAAAGAGAGAAAATAAAAGTGTGCAAACTTGGGGTTTGGGGGTATTTATAGGTTTGCCTAAAACCCACGGTGCATATGTTTAGGCTTTGGGTTTGGGCTCAAGTTGATCATCAAACTCTAATTAAAAGCTTTGGGCTCCCTAACTCAATATTAAAATCATTTTAAACACAACCCAAAATGTTTAATAAAATATTCAATACTTAAAATCCAACCCAACAAATATTAATGAATATTTAAAACGTTTAAACAATCATTTGACTTTCAAAATAGTCAATACTTGAATAATTAAATGAAATAAATATGAAAATGATTATAAATATACTTTATAAATATTTATAAAATTCATAAAAGTACGGGGAATTACACTTATTTTCTTTGAGGGAAACATTAAGGTGATTCTAACAAGATCTCACATGAGTATTTTTTTTGTATATTATATTAAGTATATTTGGTCAAAAAATTTAAAGTTTGACTTCCAAAAAGAAAGGGGAGTTATTTTGAGACAGAGGGAATAATTGGTTTGCGATAAAAATATATTAGTAGGAATAGAAAACTCTATGCGTGTGTCTAAAGTCTTATAAACCAGAGTCTTTAACGAGAATCTGTGACATGAATAACATAATTTAGCATTTTTATTCCTCTCCTTATAGGAATATGGAGACTTTACTTTAACGGTTTTTTTTCTACAAAAGTTTCTTTAATGTAAAATTATAGGTTACTCTGATAGATGTTAATTCTTCGCCTATAACTAATTGGATAATTAAGTTTTGCTTCAAAACGAAAATTACAAAGACGGTAGTACAAAACATTATATCAAACAACGATGTAAATGAGAATGTTCAAAATATGTTACATCTCATTAGGCATCATGGTTTTACCAAATAGAATATATATAACTTTTTTTTTAGATTCATAAATTAAGGGGATGTTTGGATATTTTTTTTGGATAGTTAGGAGACAGACCCTGTCCAAACTCCTCAACTAACATGGTGTCTTGGTCAAGCATTTGCATGCTAGGAACTTGGAATTAAGGGGAAATGGTAAAGGGAAAGCACCGTAATTGGGATGATTCGACCTTGTGACCTTGAAGTTACAAGGTGAATCACCAACCAACTACACCAAGCAAGCTTAGCGTGGGGGAGTTTTGGATATGGGTTGTCAAAAAAAGGGAAAGGTAATGAAACCTCATGTTTCCCGTATTTGTTGTTTGGTTGATAATTTTTTCCCTTTCCCGTTACCCAATTTAAGTTTAAGTTCACCCCCCAAATCCCTCTATATTGTCTTCCCACCCCTACCTAATGCTTTGGATTTCTACATATCCCTCTACAATACAACCACCATTAACCACCACAACCATTGGGCTACCCCCACAACCTTTTTCAACGACGCCTCCAACCGCACCACCCTTCCCCCCACCGCAACACCAACCTCCACTCCCAGTTGCGAGCCTGTCTCCACCCTACCCCTTTCCCCCACCGCCGCACCGACCCACACCCTTCCCCCACCCTACCTCAAGCAAAACCACCAACACCCACGAAACCACCAACCAACCTAGGTGAAAACACACCCACCCAAATGGAAAACACCAGCTCACTCCCAAAAATGCCCCACCACCCCAGACGAAAACGTCCGCACAAAAACCACACCCTCCCCTTCGGCTCGGATTTCCAGCTCCTTGCAATCATATCTGAGGAAAAGGAGCTAGTAGATAGGGAGAGCAATGGGTCTTAGACCCTACCCTTATTTAAGGGAACTAGAATGATTTTTTTGAACCCCGATGAGTAACGTTAGGGTATAGGTCTTGGTGTGATCAAGCAGGTTAAGTGGAACTATCTAATATTATCAGACCCAAACCCTACTTAACAATAATAAACTAATCTTAATAGATAAAATACACACTTCTAAATTAAAACATGTTGCAGTTCATATTGACTATTATCTCTACTCTTTTACTCACTAGTCAAGTCTAACCTTCGTGAACCCAACAATAACTATACAATAACTAGAAACACCGACCATGTTGTTCAACAACCTTTATATCTTAAAGGTTCTTGTAGGCTTTGTGTGATTACTAGACATTTATTTGTATTGAAATGTTAATTTTCATGTGGTAGATCCTTTTTGTGTCATTAGATATGGAATATGTAGACAAAAGAAAATTCAGAAAATAATAAACATTGGACCCGTTTTGGATCGAGGCCCTACCCTTGACCCTATAGACACTACGGGTATGGATAAGAGTCTAAATTTATGGATAAGGTATGAGTCCACTTGAAAGAAATTGAATGATGATAAGGATCTAGCTAGACCCTACTCGTTGTCATCCTCATTAGCTAGAGTGTTGCACAATAACAGGTGGTGGTCAACGAAAATTCTGGTGAGCATAATAAGTATGATCTGGAGTGTAAAACCAAACATCTCTTATAACAAGCACCCCCTATTTTAATTTCAGAAAAGACGTGATTGTACAAAAAATAAAAATTCTTATAACAAGTATATTAGATATCACATCGTATCATATCATATCGTTAAGGAATAATGATTATAGGGGATGTCAACTTGGTTAGTTGATAAGTGTTATGATGTTGGTACTAGAAACTTAAGGTCAACCCCCATCTAAATTAGTGTCATATACTCGTATCGCTTCCTCTGCACCCAAAAAAATAAAAAGGGTTACAATGACGTGACTATTAATTTTGTACAAAGAGACTAAAACACGAAATTGCTCTGATACGAAACTCCTGTCTATTTGCACTCCGTCGTCTCTACATTCAACGAAGAACCCGTTACGGCATTGATCTTACCAAGGTACCATTTAAAATTTATACTTAGTCTAAATAATCATTGATTGATTAAGGCAAATGGTGGAGTAGGTGCAAGATATCAACAAAAGCAATATGATGATACTAACCACAGTTTTTTAAAAACATATCCAAGAACAAAAGATCATATAAAGTATAAAGAGATAAACCATTATCTCCAAGCAGATAAGGGCACTAAAAGACGATCATATCTGACTGCCACGAACTTGTTAAAGTCTAATATATGGTACCACAATTACTCATATTGCAATTCGAGCTCAAATAGTGACACAACTTCAGCTCAAGCTCTATTTTAATGGCAGCATGGACCAAGGTGACTAAGACTAATATTCTCTCTTGTTTAAATAAGTTAAGCTGCTAAATCAGGGTTGTTTAGCGCGAAAGAAGGTAAATAGAGGAAGACATTTACAAAATCTTACTAGTAAATAAAACGTACTCCCCTGTCCCAAAATATGTATCGTGTTTTTTTTGCACATTCTCCAAAACGCACCTTTGACCTTCGATATATTCAATTTCGTATTAGTAAAAAAATATAAAAAGTGAATATTATGAAAGTACATATAATGGCGAATCTAACAAGATCTCACACGAGTATGTTTACATGTATATATTAATAAGAATATTTGGTCAAAAATTTTAAAGTTTTATTACCAAAAAGGAAATGAGACTTATATTATAGGATGGAGGGAATACTATTTTGGGTTTTTTCACAAATAAACAAACAACGTGTACTAGTTTACAAAACGTAAATACGAAGGTTATTCTTTTCTACCTCCCGCCTTATTCAAGAATTTTTATGTCCATTGGCCCGATTTTCTTAATAAATGTGCCAAATTCCAATAATTCATACTTTCTCCGTTCTTTTACAGTTGCCCGACAATGTTTCATATACACTAAAATAGAACAATAGACCCTATTTCGGGCTGAAAGTTGAACTTCTATCTGTTGTCTTAATTTATCGTGTTGTTGTTTAATAGTTTTAGGGTGCTTCCAACTTGCGAGATGGTGAAGTGGGTAGTAGGCCACTATTTTAGTACTCATCTTCTCAAAAAGCTCGTCGCATCTATTTGGAGTTTCATGGGCAATGATAAACAAAAACCATAAAGTACAGAAAAGAAGGGGAAAAGTAAAGGATGAAATAACTTGAATTATACTCTTCCAACTCTTTGGAAACCCGAAAAGTTAGATTACGGAAACACGCTACGGAAACCGTATCTTAAGCTGATAAACCCATCCACATTATTTATTGTCTGCCAATCATGCCTTGGGTTTTAAGTGTTTCTTGTTTAATTCTAATTAGGTACCTTAGTGAAGGTTGTAGGAGGTATGACTAAATGAAATTCGAATAAAAGTAAAGCTTAATACTGTCGTCTCGTGCTAGAATCAATGTCTTAAAGTCAAATATGTCCCATACAGTATACACAAACTTTTGGCAAGCAACCCCAAAGATACAAGACCTCTAACTCAATGGTGTACTACGAATAGGTAGATAGAGAACCATAAAATACAAAGCTGAAAAAAAGAGCACAAACAGTGTTTGAGATCCTGTGTAAGCAACCCCATGGATACACGACCTCCACCTCAACAATATATAAGAGGTAGACAAAGAACCATAAAAAACGTTACGGGAAACCAAGAGCAAGAATATTGTTTGAGATCTTGTGCAAGATTGAGTAACTGGCGAATTCTTGTGCGGAAGAAGGAAGTGGGCAACTGAATATAAAGAGGAAACCAAAAGCACAAACCACAACCAATTATCTTACCGCAAATCACCCCATAAAGGTAAAAATATAGATAGGCCAGAATAAAAAACAATCAACAAAATAATGATTACCATTTTGATCGTGAAGGCATAGGTTTGTGTCGTAATAAGAACACACCCACACTAGCGTCACACCAACGCTACACGCCATCAACCCAAACATGCCTTAACCCAGCCCACACGTGAGTATGGTGGTTACTAGAGTATACCCTCTAATTTCTGAAAAAGTATTACTTAGACTTTGATTTGTAGGGCGTAAAACATTTTCAACTGAAAATGGTTATAAATGGAAAATATTTTACAACGTAAAACTCATTTCACTTAGACTTTTCCTTTGCTTGGTTGGATGGAAAATGATTCATTTTGGGGTAAAATGGATTCACCTATTTAAATTGAACAAAACCGTTAAACCATACAATTACCAAGAACAACAAGAAATCACACCGATTACTAATTAAGCAATGAATTATTGCAAATTGAGTTATAATAGTAAAAATTAAGAACAAATAATTTCCTTATTTGACATCTGAAGAGAAAATTGAGGACGAACTTTAATAACCCAACCATACGCCAAGAATTGAACCGCCGCTTTCCACTGTGAACCACTTGAATTGACTTCGACGTTGCCATCATTTAAGCCAGAGAATTAGGAATTCGGAATTCACCTGATGTTGTGAATAAATGGGAGATAGTATGGATAAGTAAGATGGAAACTGTTTTACTCTCGATTTTGGGATAAAATATCAACACCGGTGTAAAACCATTTTACAACGGATATTTCTAGCCCAAGCACACAATGTTAAATGGAAAAAATAATTTTCACGTAAAATCTTTTAGACATTCTATCAAACAGACTCTTAGAGTGGAAGGATATATAAAAAAAAGCAAAAGTTTTTGTTCTACCTATGCAGGACTCTAAGATTTTACTTCTTTTGAAGCAACATACTAGGAGTATCTCATATGCTCCAACATTCCTCACATGATTTGAATGTAAGAAGAATAGAGGGAAAACTAGAAGACTTTTCAGATAACAGAGATTAATGTTTAAAGTGACAATGTCTGGTATACTTGAACTGATACTCCGTGCATGCAATAGTCTTTTACAAACATATTAGGTGGAACTTACCCTGAACCTAAGTGGAGTTAGTAAAATTACACTCCACACTTCACGAAATCTCAAATCAATGTAAGTTCTCGTAATTATTTATGTAATGTGCCCTACACAAATCCTAATGCTCTAGAGGTCATGAGCCTAAAGGACTCTCATAGGTAGTTGGTTTCATCCACCACGTTCAGTTGGTAAGTGATCAAGTTTAAACTGCCATAACTCACAAACCATCTATTAAATTATTAAGAGTTATTCTCATCTTTACTCATTTATAGTAAACCAAAGAACATTGAATCACAATACATATTATGAGTTCTTTCGACTTCCTATTGAACTTAGCAAAATCTTAAGATAGGTGTCCAACATTTACATATGATTTAAACCCATTTCTTATACTAACTCAAGAACAATCTTTCTACAAATTTCTTTTGTGGGGGAATCTTCTATATTCCTCCCTAATTTTAAAAACTAAAGTCATATCAAATTATTATTGATTAAATTTCTAATTATCCCATGTTTTAAGCGAATATATCTTTTTTACCGATTACATGCTTGATTATTTGCTATCCTAATTGTAGCTTTTGAATCGCAGTGCATGAATATTAAAGAAGTTGATTCCCCCCTCCCCCCAACACACACACACACAATGGAATATTTGCAATAGGCGCCTTAGAGATTCTTAACCTATTAATTCTAATATGTAAGAAACTCAGATTTAATGATACATCTGCTTAGATGATTTCCATGATATAGCAGAATTGACAATAGTTAAAACATGGCCACTTAGAATAAATTTCATCATTATTGGACACCAGATTGGCATCGCAATATCCTTCTAAAATATAAAGTGTTCTACCTAAGTGCAAACCCCAATAGATAGTCTCTTTTAAGTAATTCAACAATCTAACCAAAGCACCTCAATGCTCTCGATTAGGATTGTGAATATATCTACTCAATTTACTAACGACCTATACTATATTAGAAGGAGCGTAATTCATCAAAAACATTACACTGCCAAAATTTTTGGCCTATTCTACTTGGGAAACGTTATTACTTCTGTTCTTTTTCCAATGAATAGGGGGATCATATGTGGTTTTCACTGGAATACACTCAAAATAATTATGTTTTCTTAGTATTTTCTCAACATAATGAGACTAACTTGTAAATAACCTACATGCAATCCTACTACTCTTGATTCCCAAGATGACATGTCCCTCTCCTAGGTCATTCATGTCAAAACATTAACTTAGAAAATCTTTAATCGAGTTAGTCGTATGTATATTGGTCCCTTAAATTAGCACAACATCCACATATATACATATGATAACACATCAAAACTCAAAATGGTTAGAATAAACGCATGTATCATAATCACTAAAGGAAAACCATTAAAAATGGATCCGAACTTTCATACCATTGCTTTGGTGCTTGTTTTAGACTATATAAAGATCTAATAAGTTTGCACACCTTGTTATCTTGTTCGAAAAGTAAACATCTTTCTTATAAAGATTTCTTCATTCAAATCACCATTCAAAAGGCCATTTTTACGTCCATCAAATACACGACAAGATCATGAATTAATGCAAGAGCTATTAAGGCCTTAATAATGGCAACCTTAGTCAATGGCTACAAACCGTTGATCTTGCTTTGTACTTATCTATGGACCCATTAGGTTGCAATTTGTTTTTGAACACCCACTTAGCAACCTTTAGTAAAGTCACTCAATACCTAAGTGTTGCTCCCCATAATGGATTCAACTTGCTATTTATGGCCTTTAACCAAAAGATATGATCCATACCTCATCAGTCTTAGGGTCTTCTTCAAGTACAAACATGTTCACTTCTTGCTCATTTAGGGACTCTTTCTTAATCAAGAAGGTAGTAAAGTTCAAAACTAGAGTCAGCTCTAGCCCCTTGCTCCTTCTAGGTTCTAGAGTCTCATTAGGTGATGCTACAATATGAGGAGATGCAACATAAAGTAAAGAAGTTTGCACATTTAATTTCATCAGAAATATATGCTAAAAAATTCAGCATCCTTATACTCCTTAATTACACCAAAACCAAACGCCTGTCTAGGGATAAATCTATAAATAATAGTATTGGAAGCATAACCAATAGATATAACATGTACTATCTTATTACTCCTTTAAAAGTTAGGAATACCTATCTTCCTAAAACCACCACAATTTGAGGTAACTCAAGTTTGGCTACACCGTTCCATAATTCATAAGGGGTTTTCTCTAATATCTTATGAGGTATTTGATTGAGTACATACAAGCATATGGAATAGCCTCCCCCACATATTGGTAGGCATACTTGAACTAATAAGTATGACAATCATCAATTCTTTGAGAATCCTATTTTTTCACTCAAGTATTCCTGTTGGTGCGTTGACCTCATGAACAATCCCATTTTCTTCACACAATTTCTTAAGTGAAGTTCCATCATAATCTCCACCCATATCGGATCTAAGTCTTTTTTATCTCAAGGTCTAATTGGTTCTCAAGTCCGACCTTGTTAAAAAGAAAATTTTCATCGCCCTCATCTTTTGAACTTAACAAATATACCTTAGTTATCTAGAACAAATAACTGCAGAAGTTATGTACTAACTTTCCCCCGTACTCATAGGATTTCTAAAGTCACCTAAGTCACTATGGATTAACTCAAGAAGGGTAAAGGATTGATTCACACTCTTGTTAATGGCTTTCTTGGGTGTTTGGCTTCTACTTATACTTCAAATTTATCAAAAACAATACTACTGAAATCAGGATAGAGATTGAATTGCTTTATCCTGTTAATAAAGACTACATTCACACGACCTAGTCTAGCATGCCATAATAAAACAAATTCAACGATATAAACACAAAACAATAGAAACTTTTAAAAAAAGGTATTATGCCCAGAATAAACAGCCCCCATTACAACTTAATTTCCCAATAAAAATACCAATCCTGGTTTGTACAACTTGTCAACTATGTCTGATTCAAAGGTCAGTTTGTTAAGCAATGCACCCCAAATGAGGTTCATGCGAATATTAGGCACATGCAAAATATAATGCAACAAGCTATGTTCCAACAGTTAGTTTAAGAAGGGTGTTATCTCTTTGCTGCTCAAACGTGTCTCGTGACACAAGCACTAGTGGAAAAAATCGCAGGTCTAAAGAGGCTTGTAGCTGCTTGGAGGCGGAGCTATGAATAATTACATTAGTTGCAGAATTGTTTGCAGCAAGTAAAACACCATTTGATGCGGGCCTTATTAAATAGCCCCACAACTACTATTAATAGCTAAAGGTAAAAGATCATTGTCCTACAACAAAGGTAAAAGATAGAAGTAAAACCACTAGACCCTCTACTCATTACGTGAATAATTGCCACATTCATTTCCTTTTTCACACCTCATTGTCCAATGATAAAGATCAGCCTCCTTGGAAGGACCTTTCTGCAACAGCGCGATATTTTACGAGTCATTAAAAATATGGTATGCTAGAACTTGCTAATGCAGCTGGTGGTTTCCCTCAGGGTTTACACACAATAAACCATCAATGATCGATCGATAGCTGCTAATGAATTATTGACCATATTTGTAGATAAAAGATCTAAACATCTATGCAACTGCATACTCTGATTTTAAAAATTAGAGCTGTATGCCTGTTATCAGGGTCAAATTCCAATGCCTTCTTATGCCAACTCAATATCCGCCAAATGCATATATGCCTCTGCTCTTCTATAGAGCGCTTTGACATTCATACTGTCCATTACCAGTACCTAGAAATGACCCACGTATAATACTGAGGGGGAAGATCCAAACTACACAAAATCTCAAAAACCATACTACGTTTAAGGCAAGCATTACCTTGGTGCAGAGTTTCACTACTTCCTCATATTCTTTCAATTTCAGCTTGCAGGCTGCATTATTCACCATAGGGCAGCTTGGGGAGTATAGTCAAAATAACATTCTCACCATTGTTAGAACACCAATATCCCACCCCTTAATGACTTGACCTGTCACAATAATACATATCAGAAGGAACCTGAACAAATAAAGAAATATAGAAACATATGTGTGTGCATGTGGGCGCGCGCGTGTTTATAAAGAAATGCCCAATATGCAAAGAAGTAATATCATGGTACCAAGTTAATAATTCACTGTCCAAAGTAGTATAGACAGTCCTGAAGATATTTTTACTAACCACCTATTTTCCTAAACCTAACGTCTCAGGCGCAAGCTGAACTTCTTGTGTTATCTGAAATTATAGGCTTATATAAGATAGCACTAATTACACTCAACCCAACTATGTTAGTTTTCTAGTTTATTATAATATTATGTAAACTATCTAACAATACCGCAACTAATACTACTATCTCAGGGTGTAAATGGATCCAAGTAAGAGAAGAAGCGGAAGCTAGCATCTAAGAAAGAGAAGAAATGGAGCGAACTCGAAAACCTAATTGCAATAACAAAAAAAGGGTGAATCAAGTTAGCTGGAATCAGGAGATTAATCAAATACCGAGAAACCAGAGAGCGGGAGAGGGAGAGAGCGAGAGAGTACCATGATACTGAAGAGATATTGCTAGGGTTTACGGCTGAGGGAAGACAAATAAAACAGCATGAAAAACAGATTTTAACCTCCAAAAGATAACTCTGGCTTTAAAAGCTATATATTCCAACTTCTCCGAAACACTATCCATGCCTAGAGAAGCTACCTTAAACCCTATGTCCCTGCATATAGAAGCTACCTTAAACACTATTTAAAGAAACCTATAAATCTAACAGCACCATCAACGGACAGGAAAAGAAATTTGCAAGTGAAACAAAAGAGAAGAAATAAGGCGGAAAAGTGATAGGCAATCAAGAAATGTACTATCTAATGTATTAATGAGTCAGATGAACCAATTTTATTTTTCAGACTACTGTAAGTGATGAGCTAACTGAGTTCGAAAGGTACAGTTAGTTTCTTTATTTGGATGACTGGTGGTCTTCTTTCAAACAGAGAAATTATAAGGCTAAGCCTTGAGCAATAAAGTTGTATTTTGTAAATAATCTATTTAATTGAAAATTTTAACATGAATATGAGAGGTTGAAATACCTCAGAGATTAAGGGGATCAGGAGACTGAGAAGAACAAGCTAGGCTTCGATAAAAAGAAGCTCTAACACCACCGGACGAACCACCAAAGACCCTTCCAACATTGGCGCCCGCCAACTTTTTGGTATTGTCTGCAATTCTGAATGAATATGCCCTTAAATTTCTAGACCCACATTTACAATGCACATCTTTTTAACCTTCGCGAGAAAAAGAATGCCAATCGGGTTGATGCACAAGCAGATTTGACAATAGTTGAAGACTAAGTGGGTCCATTCTACTTACTTAATTTGCAACAGATTCGGTACAATCAGAAGGTGCAAAGGCAATTTACCAAAAAAAAGGTGCAGAAGCAAGGAATCAAGAAACAAACAGAACCAAGCCATACATTCTAATACTAAGAGAATATTCATACCATATATCTTTAATGCAGCACCAATAGAATGACGAAGTAAAGCATAGAGATACATAGAGAAATGATCCACTAATATTTCTCATTTCCGACAATTTTGGGCTGGGGGCACCATGTGACAAACTCTTCTGCATAAGAATCTTTGCTCTCTGAATTGCTTCATTTCTACTCATATGTCATGCGAAATACCTGCAATGTGTTTATCAAAAATAGCACCTTCAGAAAAGAAAGCTTCTGCCAGCACCAAATTTGAAAGGAAGCAATATCTATCGAACTTAGCATTCATGGAAAAGTTAATAATCATAAGACAGTACATAAGACCAGTACATCAATAAGATTAACACTTGGTAAAAGGCGGGAAAAACTATATTAACATGCCAATGGTCATAAGTGGCTCACTCTGTCCATATAATGGTGCTCATTTCTCTCAAAACTGTAACAGCATTAAACTCCAAATATTTATCAAGTTGTCTGCCCTCCAGTGTACCTTCCACGCACCTAACATTCAAGAGGGTAACTTCCTCACATAGCAAAACACGAGGGGGCATAGGAGAGGAAAGTATAATCCATCAAAGAAAAACCAAGAGCTTGAACTAGTAATAACATCAAAGAGATATCATACTTGGGTGAACCATTATTACACCAACCAACGATCAAAAAAGATTTAAAAAGATTTTACAAACCCTCATTTGGAAAGTACAGAAAACAAGGTATGACATGGACATTGAATCTTAAAAGGAAACTTAACAAGGCAAAGCTCTTACATTAACAATCCAAATGCAGTTAATCAGTTATTGAGAAAACACAAAGAAGAAACTATTCAAACACTAACCATTAGCACTAAAGGCTCTATTATTGTTTCTTTGTTGTTGATAAATATATAATGAGGAACACATACACAAGTGTATTCAAGCCACAATATAGAAGCTTAAACGAGAGAGACTAGTTTTTGGTGCACTAATACCAGAAAAAATCAGCGCACCAGTAATCTTTCAACACTTTTGCTCTTTCTGGACTCACTTGCCAGAGAAAATTGGAAGCCAAAGCAAAACATGGAAGTTGGTGAATCAACCAGCGACTCAATTTTCCGGCCAAATTTGATATTTATGATCACCGATCAATTGAATTCAAAAGGAACACCTATAATGCTCAGAAATTCATTCGTCACATTTTATGGGGAGACAAAGAGGATAACGAGGCTCGCGAGAGAGAGAGAATGAAACATATACCCAGATTCAGCAACAAAGAGGAGATAAAGTTGTGTCGATCTAATTCGTTCACAAGTGTATTAAGAGATAAATGAATAATCAATAATTTTCATATGGTTTCATCCTTCCTTCCATTTCCATCTTTCTCCTCCTATCTCACTCTCTTCAACTCTTCTCTCTCTAATCTCAAATCCCTAATAACACTTAGTTTCTAGCAAAGAGCACCTCAGGCCTAGGTTTGCAAATCTTGCTCAGCGTTAACTGAGCTTAAGATCAAAATCAAACACTAATATCAGCTAAAATAATGTATTTTCAACCTCGAATCTATGTTAACACCAATTTCCAAGTCACAAATTTCGCACCAGAATGAAACACATGGTTGAAACGCAAACAGGATGTAAATCAACACAAAAAATCAAACAGAAGAAAGTGGAACAAGAAGAGAGTAAGGAAGATAAACCTGAAGAGTGTTGTTGGAAAGGGCGAGACACAAACTCTAGGAAAAAGGGATTCAACAAAGAGATTAAGGAAGAAGAGGGAAAATGAAATATTGTCGGCAGTGTTGAGAGGGAAAATGAAAAAAATCGAGGGCGTTCATATAATTACATTAGCCGCGGGCATATTATTTAAGCCCGCATCAACAGAAGATTAGCGGCGGGATTTCTAAGCAACCCATCGTTAATGGTGATCCACCTTTCTAAACAGCCAGCACCTAATGGGGCGTAGCCATGGTGCAAAAATACGGCCGTATAGGAACTATTCACCATAGTTGGAATAGCTGGCGAACGGAACTCGGCCGGTTCAACAAGGTGGATTTAAAAAGCCTGATATTTTGGCCGTACCACCCGGGACAACAACGGTTTGCGCGTTTTTTCCGTTACAAATTGTCACTTTGCAAGTTTTTTGCACATTTTTTCAAAGATTCCTTATTTCTACTTTTATACTAGCACCATTACACCTCCAATAATGAATCAAAGACGAGAGAAAAGAAAGAGAAGAAGAGGCACCGCCGCATCACTAATCCCCAAATAGCTCCACTAAGATCTAAGAGTAATTGAAGCAAAAAGACCAAAATAAACTCTAAAACTAAATTCCGTCCGCGAGAACCGCGACGCAGTCCGTGACCAGTCCGTTCCTGTTTTTGAAACCGAAAGCTTATTTTCGAACCATGGGCGTAGCTATTGTAGCTTTTCCACTAGTGAAGTGCCAAACACGAAACACCCATTTAGCCACATTACTTATTCACTTCAGATTCTACAACAACTAAGTAAGGTTGGCTTGAGCTTTGTTGTCTTTATTGTCTTTGGTTTAGCTCCAGGTCCATGACCTTGTCTACAATCCTTTGGTGCATGCCCATACTTACCACATGTATAGTAGTTACCCTTGATTTGTCTTTTACCTTTGAAGTTGTTGTTTTGTCTGGTCTCATGAAACTGACTAGGATCCGTACCTCTTGGTCCTTTGTTAAAACATTCATTTTTTTATTCAAACAGATTAACTAGTAAACGAAGAATGATCATGAATTTTTCCTCTAGGTTGGATACGATTGTGCTCCTATATCTTATGTGGGACTAGTTATTGGAGAGTGAGATTCTTTTGTTTGTGTTTCATCAAATGAGTATAGGATTCCTAGAAAGGTGGTAATTTTTCAAGAGGGCAATCCGCTTGAAACAATTCACAAATACCCAAGCAATAACATCAACACACAGGGCTCTAGTCATGAACTTGGTCTAACACGGGTTTATAGTCATGGTAAACCTTAACCAACGGCTATATGCATTTCGTCCCAAAATCATAAGTACCATACTTAGAAGGCATACCAGATTTCCTTATTGTTCTTAGACTTCATCTGAATTAAGTTTAAAGGAGCAACCATGTAGTATAACATCATACCTGTACAGGTCTTGTTATCCTTCTCAACAACCCTAGATAAGTTGGCAATGGCTACAGTTTCAGTCAAAGTGTAATCTATCCCAATCCGTCCTAAGAAATAAATTTTGTGTGACCACATTTTATAATTTTTGCATCAAACGGATCTAGTTTGGACATATCGAGAACAAAGGGGTTGGAGGCGAGTTTTATAATGGCGGAAGAAGAAGCAGGGGAGTTGGTCCATCACTTCTCCCCAATTTGGAAAAACTACAAGGCTCCTTTCCAATAGTCGCAAAAACATACGAAGAACAGCTGGTAAAGGGCTTGGAAATCCATTAGAGGATAACCTTATTTACTTACTGATCCTCGGCCTCGATTAACTTCACAGAGTACAAAAATTGTGTCACGCATCTTTTCCAACTCCTTCTACCTTCTCGAAACATTAGCCAACTGAATCAACTAAAGAATAAGATGATATGCACAAGAGAGGAGGACAACAACATGCCGACCTCATCAATTAAATTGATCCTAAGATTCAAGGAACACCTCCAGCAAAAGAAGCGGAAGCGATTATCATCACCTACGAGAGATTCATAGTCATCTTCAAAACCCACCTTCAATTCCTGATCAAATGTATATCATTGCGTGGAATGCACGTGGTATATCTCGCTAAGTTTCAAGAACAATGTGATGAGCGTCATTGAGAAGCACCATCCCATCCTCATCCTCCTCCGACCTTTTAACACTAGTATAGTTCTCTAATCCCTTCCCTTTGATGAGTAAGATTACTCTGAGGCTCTTAGCCATGGGGTTTATCTGGTGGACTCCTTCTATTGTGGGACTCTTCTAAGTTCAAGTTCACCGCCATTAGAAAGGATCTCCACTTCATACTTAGGATCAGGGTCACCTAAATTGAAATCCGTAGAGGTCGAAGTCGAAGGTCAAAATCGAATATCGTACTTTGGGCATGAATCGGAAATCGATGGGCGTGCATCGATTTATGTAACCCTGCTTAGGATAGTTCAGATATTGAATTCTAACCATTCTTTTGTTTTTCAGGAATATATGGTACAAAGTTTGACCACATAAATATAACTTGGTTTGAATTCTCCAATATGTCTTCTAATATTGACCTCCCTTAGATTGTTATTTGAGATTTCAATGAAGTGAGGAACCAAAAGGAGAAATTAGGTGGAAATCATGTTAAGTTAAATAGATGCCATGCTTTTGATTCTTGCGTTAATGCTAGTGGACTAATTGAATTAAGGGGATATGGATTGAAATACACTTGGAAGTGGTTTCAACAATGCCCTCATTCACAAGTAATTACCCTCCCTAAACACTCCTCTGACGAGTAGTAGTGAAATGCCACCTCTTCATTACCCATGTCAACTTAGTGCAAAAGTGTTTCAATTAGAACCATTATGGTATTATGAACCATCCTTCTCCAGCCTAATCACCTCCTCATGGAACTTCACAAATCTTACCCTAACCACAAAATTGAATAATCTGACTTCTTCCATTAAGTCTTGGACAAGTGAATCAACTAAAAAAAAATTCATAAAAAGAGAAGACTTTTGGCAAAGTTAACTGGTAAAAGAAAATGAAAGGGAACCCTCCAAGGAGTTCTTGTGGGACTTGGAGTCAACTTTCACTGATGAATTAAATTGTTCATTAACCAAGAAGAACTATCCTCAATCCAGGGAAGATCGACTCGCTGGTAGGAATAGAAAGACTAAGTTCTTTCACCCATTAGTAGTAGTAAGAAGAACTAAGAACAAAATCCACTCTCTTAATAATGATGTAGGTGAAGAAATTCTGATCTCCATAAATTGGTGGAGCTAATTAGAAGTCACTTTATTAACCTGTTCACTACCAGGAAGCTGACGTCCACTAGATTTGATCATCCTTATAGGAGCACAAACCTATCTTGTAGGCCTGCTCTGATAGCAGTTTTCTGTATATGGCCTCTCAACTCTTAAGGCCCCCTCGCCATACAGGTATCAACTATCAACCCCCCTTTTCTATCAAAGACATTGGAGGGAGATACAATCTGACTTGTGCAAGTTTGCTTGTGATATCTTTGAGTCAAAGACTATTCCTGAAACTATCAATCCTACTCTTATTAGTCTAAGCCCTAAGGGACTATCAAACAGTTCGGACCTATTAACCTTTGCAATACCTCTTATAAGATCATCACAAAATCATTGTTCACAACCTTAGACCACTACTGATTTCCGCCAATCAAAGTAGTTTCGTGTAAGGGAGAGGTATTGAGGTAAACTACCTTGTAGCTTCTGAAGTGCTTCACTCCATGAAAGGAAGGAAAGGAAATAGAAGCTGGTTAACTTTGGAAATTGATCTACAAAAAGCATATAACAACCTGGAGCAGGATTTATCCACTCCACCCTACTTAGACAAGGTTTGGACAAAAACACTTGTAATTTATTCGAGTGTTCTATCATTGTATGACCACAATGACTTCAATGGTAAACTTTCTGACTCCTTCAAACTATCTAGAAGACTTGGACAGGATGACTTCTTGTCGCCTTACCTAGTCAACCTTTGTATGAAACATCTTTCATCCATCATTTTTGACGCTTGCATTTTACAGATGTGGACTCCTCTCTTCCTCCCTAGACCAAGGGGACTAAGATTTCTCACCTTCTATGTGCAAATGACACACTTCTCTTTGGAGAGGCAAATATCAATACTGCAGATTCTATGTTAGAAACCCTCAATACTTTTCACAACCATTCAGACTTGAAAATGAACCCTAGCAAGAGCAAGGCTTGTTTTTCAAAGAGCACAAACCCAAGAATCATTGACCTTATGTCCCAAAGACTGATCATCTCTCCCGGTAGTGATCTAGGTCTCTACCTGAGATTCCCATTGACTGATAAGAGACCATCAAAAAATCAACTCCTGCACCCTCATAAGGCTGGAATCATTGAAGTCCAAAGGCTGGAAACTACACCCTCATAAGAGCAACTCTCAATGCAATCCCAAATTTGTCAATGCAGTGTATTAAAATTCTCGAGTCTCTGCTTGATGAGCTTGAGAGAACAGTTACTAATTTCTATTGGGGTTCTAAGGAGGGGGAGAGAAAAATTGCCTCTCGTTATTGAAAATAAATTTTGTGGACCAAAAGAACTAGGATGAGTAGGGATCCGAAAACACTCGATCTCTAACTGCATAGCCTTAGGTGTTGGAGAGTGTATTCATCTGATAGCTTAGTTATCCACCCAAATTACTTGTGAGAAATACTGTAAAAATAGAAGTCATCCTAAAACCTGTGATTTCTCTCTCTTACTTTTATTAATCAACCTCCCTTATCCATACTTAACATATTCTACCTAGGAATTCCCCTTAGTTCAATTGTTACAACTATTATGTTACGGAGGGAGTAATTAACTAACAGAGTTTATAAGTTTTAAGAATCATAGTGAAAGGTTGTGCCCATAACATTTAGAATACTTGTTATGAAAGGTGTGCAACTATGGATAAAAGAGAATACTACAATCAAGGTTGAAGTGAAGAGGCTTGACATGAAGATTGAAGTGAAGATATTCAAAGGAACAACTATCCCAATATGAAGGAAGGTTAGAATGGATGAGTTTGTATTTAAGTCCCTAAATGTAAAAAGGGAGCAAGATTCGGAAAGGTAAGGAAACTTGAGTTATAAAGTTGGAATGAAGGTTTAGAGTCTCCGGTTAAGTTCCTAGGTTTATTGAGTCTAAAAGGTAAAAAGGTTGTGTCGGTTTCTATTAATTAAGTCTACGAGTTCCTTGGCATGGGAACTTAGTAGATGGGAACATGCTGTGGTAATATAGGAACACACACAAACACATAGGAACTTGTGTTAAATGTTAAGCAATGTTTCCAAAGTTTGAGAATTGAGAATTGGCTTTTGTTTCTATGTTGTGAACAGACGTTGGTATAGTTTGAGAACACATGTTGCGAACACACTTAGAGACGTACGTAGAAACACCTAAACCGAATTAATGTTGTGCGCCTAACATAAATTGAGCTCCTAATTAATTTGTTTAGGAGTCATAGCTTAGTTTGACTATATCCACTAATTAAGGGAGTTTGTTAGGAGTTTGTTAAGAAAATCATTAAAATGATTTTCTGTTTTGAAAAGGATAATATCTTATTTTAATATCTTATCTTTTTATTTTAAGTAAATCAAAAGATTTTCTTTTTAAATAAAATCTGATTTTCAGTTTTTATTTAAGAATTTTAAAAAGATATTTTTCCTTAAATAATTTATTTAAAAATGGTTTAATTGTTTTCCAAGAAAACACTAACCACGTTCAATTGGAAAATTAGTGGGAAGTTAAAAGATTTTCTTTTCAAATAAATCAGATTTTCGATTTTATTTAAATTAAATTAAAAAGATATTTTTCCTTAAATGGTTTAATTACACCCAGGTTAACTGACATCACGTTTACTACTGCTACACGTTTACTGTTAGTGGTTAGTGGGCTTGATTATTTTCTTTCAAGCCTTAATTTATTTTAATTAGATTAATTATTCCCAAGTAGTCAAAACCACTTATGTTACTGCTTCTCTTATTATTAAGCTAAGTAGTGGGATGAGTGGTTAACTATTTCTCAAGGAATGTTTTATAAAATCTAATTAATTAATGAAGTTATGGACATCATGGGATATTGGTTTAATTAGTGGATATCATGGGGTTAGTGGGTTTATTAGTGGTAAGTTTTTTCATAACTTAATTGATTATAAATAGGCGACTAACCTAAAGTTTAATGTGTTGGACTTTAAACAATCCCTCCATATAGAGAGTCGAATTTTAGTAGTCCATCCATAGTGTGTCTGACTTCGGTTTTAATTGAGTTTAACTAAGATAGAGTCAGTACCATCATTCCTTCAATATACTCTTGTGTTCCTTATACATTTCCTACTTATTCCCTTATTGTTTTTATCGTTTGTAATCTTGGTTTTGTTGGATAATTTAGAGTATTTGGTTGATTTTATTCATGTAACGTTAACTTGACTTACTTGGTTATGGTGTTGTGATTCAAGTTACGTTAAGTTGCACATTGGTGTTTACGGTATAGTAAACATGTTATATTAAAGCGTTGGAATAATACGAACTATAGCCAAATCAAAACGGAAGCGATGAAGCGACAAGCGCTCCCGGAGGAGCAGCTTGTGCTCGCGACTCGCGATGCTTGTCGCAGCTCACGATCGTCCACTGATCACTGATGCTTATGTTTTGCGGTTTTGGCTTTTGGGCGGTTATTGGCCGTTTCTTTGCTTATTGACGTGCATATATGTGGTTTTTACCACAGATGAATGTTAAGATATTCATATATTCTCTCTCAAAGAAAGCACTCTCTCAAGTTCTCTTTCATTGATCATCAAACACAAAATCACACAATATTTGTTCTCATTTGACAAGATTCATATGAGTGTGACTCTTGTTGTTCTTCTTTGTATCTCGGAGGTGAATTCCGTGTAACCCGTGCTTCGTATAGGGTCGGAATATCGTTTTTCGAAAAGTGTTTCCAAACACGCCTAGAGGATCGTTTGTTCGTTGTTGTCCTTATCGTGTTCATCTAATTTTCTCGATTACGAGATCTAACAATCCAAAAGCGATATTATCATAAGATGGCTACACTTCGTGAGATGACAACGAATTTCCACAAACTTGACAAGTTTGAAGGCATTGGTTTCCGTAGATGGCAAAAGAAGATGCACTTTCTTTTTACCTCTTTGGCGGTGGTGTACGTTCTCACATCCCCGAAGCCTATGGAAGTGGATGATGAGACGATTGAGGCTACGAGGAAGAGGAAGAAGTGGGAGGACGACGACTACATATGCCGTGGTCACATTCTCAATGGTATGTCTGATGATTTATTTGATATTTATCAATACTATGAATCCGTTAAAGTTCTTTGGGATGACTTAGAGTCTAAATACATGGCCGAAGATGCTTCTACTAAGAAATTTCTAGTTAGCAATTTCAATAACTTTAAAATGGTTGAGTCTAGGCCAATTATGGAACAATTCCATGAAGTCCAAAGAAGTTTAGGAAGCTTTATACAACATGATATTAGTATGGATGAAACATTTGCCGTTTCTTCAATAATCGATAAATTACCCTCCTCTTGGAAAGATGTTAGAAATAGTTTGAAACATAGGAAGGATGAAATGACTATTGAACAATTGGGTGCTCATCTTCGGATTGAAGAGGGCATTCGGGTTCAAGATAGTCAAAAGGAGGTAAATCCTAGTTCTTCCACTATTAACATGGTGGAGGATGGAAAGTCTAACGACTATAATCCTAAGAAGAGGGCACATAACTTCACCAAGGGAAATTATGGTAAAAAACCAAAGTTTGGTGGAGGAGGACAACAACGAACTTGTTGGAAATGTGGAAAGCCCGGTCACTTCAAGAAGGATTGCACCATTGGGAAGAAAAAGATGAACAAGAATGGGCATGGTGGTGGGAAAGGCGAGTCAAGCCATACCCAAGCCAAGCAAGGTACATGTGCACAAGTTTCACTTAATTCGTTTTGAATTATGTGTGTACGATTTCTGAAATCTTTTGTATACAGGATGATTATTCATGGTACATCGATTCGGGAGCTTCAAGACATGTATGCAAGGAATAATCTCTTTTCAAGACCTTCAAAGAGGAAAACGAAGGAGAAGTTCTTTACATAGGAAATGATTCTACTGCTAAAGTTTTAGGAGTAGGACAAGTTGAGCTAGTTTTTAGTTCCGGAAAGTCTCTTGTTTTAAGAGATGTTGTATTTGCTCCGGACCTTAGAAAGAATCTAGTCTCGGGAGCTATCTTGAATCGAATAGGTTTTAAAATGGTATTTGAGTCGGACAAGTTTATTTTGTCTAAAGGATGGTCTTTTGTTAGTTTGGGTTATTTATGTAATGGTATGTTCAAATTAAGTATTTCGAATACTTTGTTAAACAATGTTTGCGTTGTTAATGATAGTTCTTCTCTTTGGCATTATCGGCTTGGTCATGTTAATTATAGAAAGTTATATTCTATGTCAAAGGATGATTTGATTCCTAGTTTTGATCCAAGCATAGAGAAGTGTAGAACATGCATGCTTACAAAGATAACCAGAAATTCTTTCTCAAATAATGTGGAAAGAGATATTAATTTGCTTGATTTGGTGCATAGTGATCTACGTGATTTCCATAGCATTCCTTCTTTATGTAATAAGAAGTATATCATAACACTTATAGATGATTATTTTAGGTATTGTTATGTTTATCTTCTATTCCCTAAAGATGAAGCTCATGATAAGTTTAAGATCTATAAAAACGAGGTTGAATTGCAACTAAATGACAAAATAAAACGGTTTAGAACCGATAAGGTTGGTGAATACCATGATCCTAGTTATTTCCAATCATTAGGAATCATACATGAAAGAACCGCGGGTTATACACCACAACAAAATGGTATAGCGGAAAGAAAAATAGAACTTTACAAGAAATGGTAAATTCTATATTATCCTATTCGGGTTTGAGTGATGGATTTTGGGGTGAAGCGGTTTTAACGGCTTGTTATATATTAAACCGCGTTCCTATGAAAAAGAACAAAGTTACACCCTGTGAATTATGGTACAAAAGAAAACCAAATCTAAGTTATCTTAGAGTTTGGGGTTATAGGGCAATTGTAAAAGTGCTGGAACCTAAACGTAAAAAGTTAGGTGAAAGGGGAGTTGAATGCATCTTTATAGGGTATGCTATTCATAGCAAGGCCTATAGGTTCTATGTTATAGAACAAAATGACGTTTGGTCAATTCACACTATTGTGGAGTCAAGAGATGCAATCTTTGATGAAAATCGATATTTATCAATTCCTAGACCAAAGGATGTAACTCCAAGTACTATTATTCAAGAAGTTGATGGGTATTTAAATGATCAAGAATTAGATAAACATACTCTAGAAGAGAATGTAGCATCGACTTCATCACAACCTAGGAGAAGTAAAAGAGCAAGAAAGGAGAAATCCTTTGGCCCGGATTTTCATGTATATTTAGTTGAAGGATCTAGAAGTTCTATATTGACTATGTTTCCATATGTGTTTAATGAGGAAGGTGATCCTTTGACGTATGATGAGGCCATGAGATCTCAAGATGCTCCTTTTTGGAAGGAAGCTATTGATGATGAGATGGATTCCATCATGGGGAATAACAAATGGGTTTTGGCGGATTTGCCTCCCAAGTGTAAACCTATTGGGTGTAAATGGATTTTCAAGAAGAAAATGAAAATCGATGGAACTATTGATAAGTTCAAAGCCCTGATAGTGGCTCAAGGCTTTTCCCAAAAGCCGGGTATCGATTATTTCGATACATATGCACCCGTTGCTAGAATCTCTACTATAATGTTGTTGATTGCTCTTGCGGCTATACACAACCTTGTGATCCATTAAATAGATGTTAAGCCAGCGTTCTTGAATGGAGAGCTAGATGAGGAGGTCTACATGAAACAACTCGAAGGGTTTGTTGTAAAAGGTCAAGAAGGTAAAGTTTGCAAACTCGTTAGATCTTTGTATGGGCTAAAACAAGCATCCAAGCAATGGCATCAAAGTTTGATGAGGTTGTGTTGTCTAACGGATTTAAGTTGAATAATTCGGACAAGTGCGTATATAGCAAATTTGATGACTTAGGTCATGGTGTTATGATTTGTCTATATGTAGATCTTTCCTATCATCAATATTCTCCATGGAAGATTTTGGAGAAACGGATGTCATTTTAGGCATAAGAATTAAAAGAAGCAATGAAAAATTGAGTTTATCTCAAACACACTACATTGAAAAAGTACTTTAGAACTTCAATGTTAGTGATTGCTCTTTTGTATCAAAACCTATGGATCCAAGTGAGAAATTAATGCCAAATGATGGTAGTGCGGTATCTCAACTTGAGTATGCACGGGTCATAGGTTGTTTGATGTATGCTATGACGAGTACTAGGCCGGATATCGCATTTGCGGTAGGAAAGCTTAGTAGGTATACTAGTAATCTTAGTATGAAGCATTGGCATGCTATTCATCGTGTCTTAAGGTATTTGGGGAAAACCAAAGATTATGGTTTATCCTACAGTGGATATCCTTCGGTTTTATAAGGTTATTCGGATGCAAGTTGGATCTTTAATAGAGAGGATCACTCTTCCACAAGTGGATTCGTTTTTCTACTTGGGGGAGATGCTATCTCTTGGGCTTCTAAGAAACAAACTTGCATTGCGGACTCCTTCATGACTTCGGAGTTCATTGCTTTGTCCTCGGCTAGTAAAGAGGCAGAGTGGTTAAAAAATCTCATGATTGAGATTCCTTTGTTGCCAAAACCAATATCGCCCATAACGATACATTGTGATAACGATGCAGCTTTGGCAATGGCATATAGTCAAGTTAATGGTAAGTCAAGGCACATTGGTGTGCGACATCCATATATTCAAGGACTTATCAAGGATAGTGTTATCATTGTTGACTATGTACGGACTACGTATAATCTAGCGGATTGTTTTACTAAGGCCTTGGCTAGAGATACGGTGAAAAGGATGGCAATTGGTCTTGGATTGGAGCCCTTAGTTAATCACGAGTGAGGGAATCTTAACTTAACGCCCAATAAGACGTTGGGTCTTAAGTTCAATAAGATTAATTCCTTTATTTGATGATTGAAGAACATTTGTAAATATCCTCTAAGTATTGTTCTTGCTTTGACTATGATGTTGATAAGAGGTTGTAAATCTTGATAGTTCTCTTGTTATGCCTTATCATAGTGGCATGTTTATTTAAGAGTTCTACCTATGTAAGTGTGAAGTTAAGCCGCTTCAAGTAGCTATAGGGGCATAGCTATGATACACTTATGAATGATACAGACACATGGCTTAAAGTGTCAAGTTTAATGAGTTCAAGTAGTTGATCTTGTGTGTATGGTATCTTCAAGTTTTCCACTATGTATTGAGATTGGTTCAATCGCTTGCGACACCTTTCGGATACGGTTACTTGGAATGTATATTATACTAGGTGGAAGTTCAAGTCTTACTACACTTTCATTGATGCATGAGATTGTTTGTTTTGATGGTGTTTAGTGCTTATTATCTTTTAGAATACTCTAAATGGGGGAGGATTATTGGATAATTTAGAGTATTTGGTTGATTTTATTCATGTAACGTTAACTTGAATTACTTGGTTATAGTGTCGTGATTCAAGTTACGTTAAGTTGCACATTGGTGTTTACGGTATAGTAAACATGTTATATTAAAGCGTTGGAATAATACGAACTATAGCGAAAGCAAACGGAAGCGATGAAGCGACAAGTTACGTTAGAGTGCTTATGTTTTGCGGTTTTGGCTTTTGGACGGTTATTGGCCGTTTCTTTGCTTATTGACGTGCATATATGTGGTTTTTACCACAGATGAATGTTAAGATATTCATATATTCTCTCAAAGAAAGCACTCTCTCAAGTTCTCTTTCATTGATCATCAAGCACAAAATCACACAATATTTGTTCTCATTTGACAAGATTCATACGAGCGTGACTCTTGTTGTTCTTCTTTATATCTCGGAGGTGAATTCCGTGTAACCCGTGCTTCGTATAGGGTCGGAATATCGTTTTTGGGAAAGTGTTTCCAAACACGCCTAGAGGATCGTTTGTTCGTTGTTGTCTTTATCGTGTTCATCTAATTTTCCCGGTTACGAGATCTAACAGGTTTTGGGGTAAGGGGATTTTGAGTGAAATCTTGTATTGAGAAAAGCTTTGAGTAAAGCAAGAGAAAGGGAAAGAAACTTGAGTGAGTTTCATTGTAAGTGTGAGGCTTTGAGTGAAGCAAGAGAAGGAGAAAGAGAAAGAGTGAACTTCGAGTGAAGTTCGAGAGGAACAACAGTTGTGGGAACTGTTGTTGGGAACTTGAGTTTAGGAACTCAAGTTGTGGCCCGAGAGAAAAGTAATAGGTTTGTAAACAGAGTCGTTTGGCCGATTA
Organism: Patellifolia procumbens; assembly: GCA_947645195.1. Lineage (NCBI taxonomy): Eukaryota > Viridiplantae > Streptophyta > Magnoliopsida > Caryophyllales > Amaranthaceae > Patellifolia > Patellifolia procumbens. The sequence continues at coordinate 1,054,917 of CANSGD010001508.1, read as the reverse complement.
TAGTGAAAAGTATTGAGTCAAAATCCCTTGTGGTCGAGGTCGTTTCTTCCTATTGGGCCTAGGAGGTTTTTCCTCGCTAAAATCTCTTGTGTATTTCTCTTGTTCTTTTCGTTGTTTTATAATTCCGCAAAAAGTAACGTATATTTCTCACACTATAATCCCCCCCCTCTTATAGTGTTCCCTTAGAAGTCAACACATTAAACCAAACAAAAAAAAAATACATGTTTTTGGTATAAGCATAGAGATTAAGCAACTAAGCTAACCAAATTACAAGGATTAGTAATGCAAATATGACCCATAATGGACCCAATACAAAAAATCTGTTTGACACGTTTGATTTTTTTTGTCTCTATGATATTGCTAGACAACAGAGGATGAGGATTGATCCTGGACTATAGCCTAGATAATGGAAAGTTGTCACTCTTCCCTTTGGATAGCCCAAATACGAGGACGGCATATTTTTTCAGGGGATAGGCAACAATCCAGTAGTCAAATTGCATGATTGCATCCATCACATTATCACACTCTACTTGCATTAGTTTCCAGGTGCTGAATTGCCCTAGCCAAACCCATATTATTTTGAATGATATGAAGCACGATCCAAGCAGTCAAACTCAAAAAGTATCAGAGTGTATAAAATATAGGCCCCCTGTTCCACTTATAAATCAAAGACAATTTCGCACCTAGAAAAGGAAGATTACCTTCTACCTAGAAATGTTCAGACTTCAGGCAAAGTGCACACTGATAAAAGGGAATTTTCACATTATGAATGACCTGCATGACAACAAGTGGTAAAGTAAATATCAGCACAATTCGCATAACAGAGCAGATTACAAAACAAGTTGACAGAAAAGACAAAGGAAGTAGCACGTTCATACCTTAAGTAAGCATACATTTTGTTGAGAGAGCAAAGCACTATGTATTATCAGATACGGAGCTTCCTTATACATAAGGTCACCATCTCCAGAAACAAAGCAATAGATTCTTGGCAGATGGATTTTTTTTCACTTGAAGCAGAAGTCAAAGAACCCAAATCTGTGAAATAACTCCCTGAGGTTGTTCCTCAAAAGTAGTTGGCACTTCGCAGCGGCTCGCACACTCATGTCAGACATGAAGACGAGTCTAAGTGTCAGATTTGACTGTTTTCTGACAAAATTCTACTGGTCAAGATGTAGTGTACTGTACCACATCCATGTCTGAGTGTGAGAATGTGACACGGGTACTTGAGTTATAATGAGGAGTCCGAGTGTGATAGCTCACAAGTATCACTTCACTGATATATCCATACAACCGTTTAGAGAAAGTGCCAAATGTAGCACACAGTTGGCTAGTGTAAAAGAATGCTTACATTGTAACCATGATACTGGTTTCCAGAAACTGCCTGAAGGTGAGCAAAGCTGGTTGACATTATGATATCAAATATGATGAAATTTGCCACTTAATTTCCTTCTTATCCCATCGATGATAATCTCAGTTCACCAGTGATCTCCGCAAGAACATTCCCCGTCTTTGAAATGATGAAATCGATTAGTGTCTCTGACAAAAATTTCTCGACTTTCAAAGCTGGATATAAATTTTATAACCACATGGCAATCACAACATATTCTAAGGTTCTTAATTACACGAAGAGGAAACCCTGCAGGTGTATTTAGGAGGCCAAAAGCTATAGCCAACTTCTCACTGTGTCCACACAGCATCTGCTCCTTGTCCTGGTCCTCCACATCTTGTAGGACATAATCAATTTTAGGATCTAAGCCTGCCTTTTTCATCTCTCCGCCGAGTGTTTCCAACTTTTGAATAATCTGGGCCATCTGGGGATGTTCTCTATCCCCGGCTAGAAGCATGTGGACTTTGTTCTTGATCTCAATCCAACTACATCCGGGGTTTTTCTTCAAGCCTATCTCCTTCATCAAATCCCTCACCCTGTCAACATCATTCCACATGCCCTTTGAAGCATAGATGTTAGAAAGAAGGACATAGTTACCTGGATTTCTAGGTTCCAGCTTAAAAAGCCTCTCTGCTGCTCTTTCTCCTAACTGCAAATTTTTGTAGATTCTACAAGAACTTAACAGAGCTCCCCAAACACAAGCACTTGGCTCAAACGGCATTTCTTTAATCAATGTATACGCTTCTTCAAGCTTTCCTACACGACCTAAAAGGCTCACCATGCAAGCATAATGCTCCATTTTAGCTTCAACACCATGTTCTTCATGCATGCTATTGAAACAATGCCACCCCTCGTCAACAAGGCCCTTCTGGTTACATGCAGATAGCAGACAAGTAAATGTTACAGCATTTGGCTTTTGTCCACTCTTGAGCATCAAATCAAACATCTCCAGGGCATCCTTGTCTTTTCCGTGCATAGCGTATCCACCAATAATTGTATTCCAGGATACTGAGTTTCTGGTGGTCATTGCATCAAAACATAGTTGAGAATCACTGATTTTGCCACACTTTGCATACATATCTATGAGAGCACTGCCAACAAATACATCATCCACTATTCCCCTCCGGATAGAAAAACAATGTGCTGCTTTTCCATGCATTAATGCTGCAATATTGCCACAGGCAGGTAGCAAGCAAGGGATGGTGACAGAATTTGGCTTCACACCAGCTTGCTGCATCTCTGTGAAAAGCTCCAAAGCCTCAACATCCTTCCCATTTTGGGAACAGCAACCAATCATTGATGTCCAAGAAACGACACCTAAGTTCATTCCTTGCTCTCTCATTTGGTCAAACATTGCAAGTGCGTCATCAACAAGACCATTACGAGCAAGGGCAGAAACTACAGCATTGCAAGTGCCTATTTCCATACAACCCATTTCTTCAAACACCTGTTTCATCTGAGACACACACGCACACTTACCATACATATCAACAAGGGCACTAACAACCCATTTATCTGATGCAAAACCCCTCTTAATCACACAACCATGAACTTGAATTCCCACATTTAAACCCTCTAAGTCTGCTATTGCAGCTATAACACTAGAAAAACTACTTCCATCAGGCTGACAACCTCGCAAATGCATATCATAAAACACATGTATAGCCTCTAGATACTTTCCACTTTGATTGAACCCTGCTACCAAACCATTCCAAGACACTAAATTAGGCTTCAACCCCAACTTTCCCATATCATCAAACAATTTTTTCGCTGTACCCACATCGCCATTCCTAGCATAACCCGCAATAATAGCACTAAAAGTGACAACATCTGGTTCAGGAATAACATCAAGCAGCTTATGTGCAACATTCAACTGACTACATTTAACATACATATGAACTAAAGACGATTGTACAACTTCATCAGAAGTGCACCCAGAAACCAGTGCAAGTCCATGAACCTGTGTACCAAGTTTGAGGGCAGAAACCGCGGCACACGCCTTCGCCACAGCAGGGAGGAGATACCCATCAAGAATCACACCCTTGGATAACATTTTTATAAACAAATGAAGAACATTGTTATAAAGCCCGAATTTTGAGAAGGCATTGATGACAGTAGAGAAAGATGATGTATTGGGTTCTTCAATTGAGTCAAGAAAGATTGTAGCTTCAGTGAAACATTGGTGATTAGCATAGAAAGATAGTAACTTTGAGGAGAGTGAATAATCGAGAAGAAAGCCAGTTTTGAGGATGTAAGCATGAACTTGACGAGTAGAAGAGGGTGAAAAGGTGGCTAAGTTGAGAATGGTGGGAATTTTTAAGGTTGCTTCGCTTAATCGGAATACTGATTTGGTTGCCATTGCAACTTATTACTGAGAATATTTTAGATAACCATTTGAAGCATGTATTTAGTATTCCACGTTTACTCACAAACAAGAATTCATCACCTTAGATTGAACACGAATTTATTCAGTGGTGCAACTTTTTTCGTTATCAGAGATTAGAGATTAGAACTATGACGAAAATATTATCAGAGATTAGAAGTTGAGGACCTTTAAAACAAACCAACAAGATGAAACGACTGTTTTCCTTGGTTGAATTAGCGTTGCCATAAGTTCTCTTCGTCTAATTCTATCCCAATTGAATTGAACTCATTGAGCTAAATTGAACTGAACTTATTAGAGCTGAACTTCGGTATTAGGGCAAGTTCTCTTCGTCTAATTCTATTTTAATATATTGTAGGTTTTTGTAGCTTATTTGTATGATCTAATAATGATATCTAGTTGGTAAAATAAAACAACAATTTCAAATTAGAATACTCGTATTGACATGAAATCAAAACTAAGCTCAGCCATGATAATAATAGTAATAATAATGAGTAAAGATATGATAACAAAAAATATATATATAAAAAATAATAATGAATAATAATATAAAAACAGTAATAATGAGTAAAATAAATTAGACCAATGATGATGATGATGATAATAATAATAATAATAATAATAATAATAATAATAATAATAATAATAATAATAATAATAATATTAAATAAAATGGTTAAATAATGAATGGAGCTGAACTGAACTGAACTTATTGGAACTGAACTGAAATGAACTGGACTTCTTAGAGCTGAACTGAACTGAACTTATTAGAGCTGAACTGAAGTGAACTGAACTGAACTTATTAGAGCTGAACTGAACTGAACTTATTGGAGCTGAACTGACCTGAACTGAAAATAAGCTTAACAGAACAGGCCCTTAGGGTCTGCAGTCCAGATCTAAGGGTGCGTCTCACGTATCATAAATATAAGTACTTAGGGCGTGTTCGGCAAGTAGTGGTAGAGGTAGTGTTAAGATAGAGTTTAAATTTTAATTTAAAAATTTAAGTGTTTGGCAAGGTAGTGGTTAAGGTAGCTGTTAGAGGTAGAGGTAGAGTTTAGGTAGTAGTTGCAGAAAGCTAAAAAAATGTAGTGGTTGAAGTGAGAGGTAGAGGTTGGAAAATATATAATAAAGTTTTTAATAAATAATAAAGGAAATATTTTTTAACAGCTACTCCAACCGCTACTTTTATCGAACACTAATTTTTACGTAGTTACTTTGACAGCTAATAACTGACAGCTACCCCTACAGCTGACAACTACCTCCACAGCTATTGTTGCCGAACAGACCCTATCATAAAGTACACGTGTCGAATAAACCTTAAAAAAGGGGCCACATATCATCTTAATAAAATAGCCAGTACACATGTCATACATATAAACCTTGACAAATATTGTTTGCATTCGGCCCATAAAAGATCAAACCTATACCAAATACCAAACCCTACATCCAACAGCATATATAAACCCCACAACTACCTTCATACACCTATTGCAATAAACCCTACACAACCATAAGCACTTGAATTTTCACTTTATTTTTCATCACAAAATTGCAAGTGTTCCACGGTAATAGCTAGAATGAAATATACAAATGTAGAACAAATAATTTCTCCACAACCATCTGGTACGAGTTTATTGTCTGCAAATTCAGCAAAAGAAGTACAAGCAAATTAATTTTGTACTTTAGCAATAGACATGAAGAACCAAGCATTTCTCCAACGTAAGCATTTCTCCATAACCAATTGAAAAGGAAATCAAAGTTATGGTTATAATTGTCACAAAAGTGATGATAAATTTATTAGCGTTTTGAGTCCTCAATTATAGTGTTTAATAAATTAGGATTGTAATTGTTACAAAAGATAGCGATGGAATACAAATTTATTTTTTCTCCCCAAATTTATTTTTGCTATGAAATCTTTGGATATATTATATGTGAGCATGTGATGTTTGTAAACTTTTGTCTTCACATACACTTTAATATACTTTGTAATAATTTTCATTGGTATGAACAAATCCTAAATTTCACGTTTTTTACTATGATTAATTATCATACACACAATCTTATATTATATCCTCAAACCATTGATAATATAGATAGATATTAATTTAAAAGACATATGTAATTGAAAAGGTCAAATGTATGACTCATTAAAACTCTTAACTAATATAGCAATAATCAGAATTACATTTTAATCCATAATATCAAGAAGTTTTATTCTTATCACTGATTGCTTTAAAAAATCTAACTTGCCCATATACTAACTGTTGGAACATTTATGCATAAATGGGCTTGAACTTGTGTTTGACTTGGTTTTTCTTGGATACTTTCTTGGATGCTTTGGGTGATTAAAGTCGATGCTAAAACTTCTAAAGGCCATTAAACATGAGTTAATTTTGGTTAATTAGTGGTGTTAATTGTGTGTATTCGTACCATATGTTACACAAATTAATCCTATAGTTAAACCAGAATTTTAATTCATGTTTTAATGGGGTTGAATGCTCATTTGGGCTGTTTCTATCCTTGGTAATGCCTATAAATAGGCTGCTAGTTCACAAGTTTGAGAGGGTGAAAAAATCAGAATATCTCACAACTCCCTACAACTTGCTTGCACTTAGAAACTTCTTGCAAACTTTTCTAAGTGTGTTCAAAACACAAACTAAAATACAAAGTCCTTTAGAATTCACTTTGATTGATCATAGAAGTGAATTACAACTCCATTGTATCTCATTAGTTATTTCGTGTAACCCGGTGATCCTAGAGGGGCGAAATAAATAGGAAAGCGTAGTTTTCGTGCCTTAGAGTGGTGACATATCCGGTTCCCTCTTGTTTCTTTGTTCATCCTCTAACAATCTATTAGTTTAATTTCTTTCGGATATGGCTTCATCGCTCAAGGACTTGACTTTGAACTTCCAAAAATTGGATAAGTTTGAAGGTGCGGCTTTTCGTCGTTGGCAAAAGAAGATTCATTTCCTCTTAACGACTCTCAATGTGGTGTATTTGCTTACAACACCAATTCCGGCTTACCCGGAAGAAGGGGTTGAGGAACCTTTGGAGACTACGAGGAGGCGAACAAAGTGGGAGAATGATGACTACATTTGTCGTGGTAATATTCTTAATGCACTTTCGGATGCCTTGTTTGATCTTTACCAAAATGTGGAGAGTGCAAAGGAGCTTTGGGATTCTCTAGAAGCTAAGTACATCTCGGAAGATGCTTCAAACACTAGACATACTTTGAAACAAGAAGTGATTGAAGTGCGGAATCTTGAAAGGAATGGTGGTTTTCTCCATGTTTAATGATTCAAGACATTTCAAGTAAGAACTTTCTTGTCCATTAATATGATTATTATGAGAACATGTATAATTGTTTTCTCTATGGTATATTTTTTTGACATGGTTAATCAAAATATTTTTGATAATGTCTTGATTATAATTAGAGATGTATTGCCATGTTTCCATGCCCGTTAAGATGATTGGTAAAATCATGTAAATTAACTTTGTTAATTGTTGAACAATATTTTGGTTCATGAAATGGGTGTAAAGTGCTGTTAATCATGCATGGATGGTATGAAGTATCAATGGATGTGTCATGTGTTTGGCGATTATTAGATTGACATGCAATTTTGTTGGTTATAATTCAAGTAATTGCATGGTTAGTTTGACTTGGTGCCATTCTACATGTGCACATTCATGAAGGTTATTGGTTTCATGTATTGTTGATATTCATCAATATAAATAGTGGTTATGTACTTGTCTTTTTGAATTGGTTTAATTTAATTACTTTTGGACTTAGTATTAACTTGATACATGAATGGTTAATAATTTTATTATTGTTGTGTAATGTAAAAATTTTAATTCATGTATGAGTACTTTTGGTACGGTATTGAAATAGATTATATATATGTAAGACAAGGAATATATTGTGTGTATTTCACAATTTTGTCTAAGTTTATACATGATTAATAAATCAAAAGTATAAGTGAATATATATCAAATTTTGGTAACATATATTTATATGGTAAAATTTATATATATGAGGAGAATTCTTATACTTGATATTGATTTAAGAAATGTTTTTAACGTTGTTGAAAACATTGATTTGTACTTATTATTAGTATAATGGAAGATAAAAGTTTATTATCTTTGATCTAAACTATTTAATAGATGGATGTTGATTGAAAATAAAAGTTGAGTCCTTTGGTAGTAGAAGTATATACTTGTTGCTAGTTGAATCATGGATTAAGGAATTTGATTTTACACAAGAAGATAATTTACTTTCTTATAGAAGGTTTATTCTTTAAGAAAATGGTGTTTTCATGGAGGAGGTCTATTCTTCATGAAAATGGTGTATTTTTATGGAGGAGGTTTATTCTTCATCTAGATGGTTGTCTTCTTGGAGGAGGTGTAATTCCTTTGTTATCCGATTTAGACTTGCAACTTATTTTCAAGAATTAACACAATTTTGAAATTAAATAGTTGAGGTATTATTTACCTTGATATGTGAAGTCTTTTATGGTTAACCCATGTATCTATCATTAGTTATTGTGATATACTTCAATTTATACCAATTGGTAACCATGTATATAATGGAATCATGACACATGCATATGCGACAATTTGTGTGCATGATTCTATATAACATGGGGTTGCAATGGTTTATGCAATGGGATTTCACTTGGATAAATCTTTGGCCAAAGTGTTATTAAGTTAAAATTGCATAAAACATGGATAAAAGGATGGGTTTATAGCCTATTATACAATCTCAATGAAAGGAAACTCAATTTGACTCTAATACAACGCTAGATCTCAAATTCAATGAGGATAGAATTTCGTTGATGTTGTGAGCACTTGAAATTTTCATCCCAAGGTAAATACTAAACTCGCTGCATTGATAAAGGAGGATGAATTAAGTTTCTTAATAAATCTTTGATAAAATGCTCAATTGCAGGAGCATGTGCGTAAAGATTTACCTATATGAGTTAGGGGTTTGGCCGCTTCATCAAGTTCTAGGCTTAACTTGAAATGCTCATGAATGGATATGGATACCATGGCTACTTAGGTGTCGAGGGTTAAAGGAATTTTTTGTTAGTGCTTGTGTGTATTGTATCTTCGATAATTCGTAGTGATTGTTTGATTCAAAGCTTAGTCTATCATAACAATTGGAATTATCGTAAAGTATACATATACTAAGTAGAAATTCAATCATTATGTTATTTCTATTTATGCATGAGCATGTTATTTTGTGTGAATTTTTTGCAAGTTGTTGTTTTAAGCTTGTCAACATTTATGTCATAAATGGAAGGAGGGTTGTTGGAACATTTATGCATAAATGGGCTTGAACTTGTGTTTGACTTGGTTTTTCTTGAATACTTTCTTGGATGCTTTGGGTGATTAAAGTTGATGCTAAAGCTTCTAAAGGCCATTAAATATGAGTTAATTTTGGTTAATTAGTGGTGTTAATTGTGTATATTCATACCATATGTTACACAAATTAATTGTGTGTATTCATACCATATGTTACACAAATGAATCCTATCGTTAAACCAGAATTTTAATCCATGTTTTAATGGGGTTGAATGCTCATTTGGGCTGATTTATATCCTTGGTAATGCCTATAAATAGGCTAGCTAGTTTACAAGTTTGATGGTCAAACGGAGGTGACAAACAGGACACTTACTACTCTCCTCAGGACTCTAGTCAACAAGTCACAGAAAGATTGGGATCTAAAGCTAGCACATGCAGAATTTGCTTATAATAGATCACCTACATATGCCACGAAGTGCTCTCCATTCGAAGTGAACTATGGGGTTAATCCTTTAAGCCCCATTGATTTACTACCTATTCCAGTTGAAGTGAGGCAAAGCAAAGATGCAGAGGAGAAGGCAAAGGAGATGAAGAAGCTTCACCAACAGATTAGAGAACGCATTGAGAAGGTTAATGAAGCTTACAAGGTCCGAGCAAACAAGCATCGAAAGGAGGTCATTTACAAGCCCGGGGACTTGGTATGGTTGCACCTAAGGAAGGAACGATTTCCATCAAGAAGGAAGAACAAGCTGATGCCAAGGAGTGATGGTCCATTTAGGGTGCTTGAGAAAATCAATAACAATGCATACAAGATAGAACTACCAAGTGAGATGGGCAGCATTTCGGCCACCTTCAATATGGGTGACTTAGCTCCATATTTGGAAGAAGATTTCGAGTTGCAACATAAACCCCAAAAAAAAAAAAAAAAAAAAAAAAAAAAAAAAAAAAAAAAAAAAAAAAAAAACCCAAAAAAAAAAAAAAAAAAAAAAAAAAAAAAAAAAAAAAAAAAAAAAAAAAAAAAAAAAAAAAAAAAACCCCCCCCCCCCCCCCCCCCCCCCCTAAAAAACCACACAAAAACCCAAACCACAAACCCAAAAAAAAAAAAAAAAAAAAAAAAAAAAAAAAAAAAAAAAAAAAAAAAAAAAAAAATGAGAACAAAAAATAGGGATAAGTCAAAAACACAAAAATTATCAAATAAATTGTAGAATTCGATATATTAACAAGATTAAAATTCCATCAATGTCATATGTGATGTTAATAAATGTAAATAGAATGGGGAAATACCGATCTAACCTGTCGGTTATTTTCGATCAAATTTCTGATACTAAAAACCCTTTTGTGTGCAGAAGACTTCTCCAAACCGGGGGAGAATGATGCAGGAGCATCCATGATCAAACCAAGTCTCCTAGCAAAGAGTCATCAAGAAGAGATCAAGGTGAAGGAGATACAATTCATTAGCTTACTTAATACAATTTCGAACAAGCAAGTACTTCGAATTGTTAATTAAGCTTAACACCTTTTTAATCTATTTTAAGCCTTGTTGATTAATGCTTATGATCATCTTAACATCATAAAGTATTAGTAATCAAGCTTGAATTATGATTAAATAGCTTAAATAATTAGTTCTAAGTCATTAAAGTAAGCCTAGTGAAACTGTTTTGGAAGAACATATTTTGTACGGTTGGTTTAAGGGGTGTTTTGAGCATGTTTTTGAGCTTTATTCTTGGCTAAGGCAACCATACATGACTCACCTGTGTGCTGACCTACATCACCAACAAGCATGTGAAGAGTTGGAGGCAAGAATCAATAGGAATTGAAAGCTTCATCCAAAGGTATCCAAAACCGCAGCTCTGTGGCGACTTTCTGGGTCCCATTTCATCAGTTCTGGGCAGCCGCTTTTTTAAGCTTTTGGGGCTGAATTTTTGAGGATATTTTCCTTAGAATGTCTATTTTATTACCTTAGTTTCCTTTTTGCAGTAGGATATTTTCGTTTCTCAGAATATCCTAATCATTGCACCTAGGTACTGAAAACTGGCCCAGATTTTGTAATATTTTAAGATAGCTTTTGTTACCTAAGCAAAACATCACCAAATGACGTGAATTTTTGGTATGTTGTTGCTTTATATGTTAGGATTGTAATGTAAGAAGTTTCATTAGACTTTGTTGAATGAATTGAGAGTTATACTCCTTTCTTTGAGCTGTGCGCTTAGAGTAAAAACTGGACAGATTGTCCTAAATCAAGTCTTTGAGTTAATTAGCTAACTAACGTAGATTAGTTACTAATTTAACAAAGCAAGGTTGCACCAAGAGCTCTTATTTGACATTGGTGGCCTAATTTGGTGGTTCTAAGGCTAGTGAAAGTGGTGGTTGTTGGCACGGTCCCAACAAGGCTTGATGCAAAACCGTTTCTTCGGTTCTTAACCAACGAATGCTCTTGATTATGAAATGCTATATGCATCACGATATTAAAATATTGATTTAAATGTTGATTTTTGGTGTCTAGTCGAAATTCAGTTTGGACTAAAATGGATCACCCTTAACGTCTTTCAATTTTTCATGTTTATATTATATCAGGTGAATTCGGTTTACGTCGTATTAATTTCGATTTTTAATTTGGTCATATTAAGTAATTTAGAAATCTTATTCAAATCGAGTTTATGTTGATTAAATCTGGGTTTGATTTCGGTTTGGATTAATTTGGATTTCGGGTATAAATCGGTTTGAGTTAATTTTTATTTGGATATTGAGTCAATTTTGGATCGAGTTAATTTTTTTAAATTGGATTAGATTAATTTTGTCACGTATATATTTTTATTCAGATTTTTTAAATGATATATTCTAAGAAAATCGGCTCTTTAAACAAAAAATTTCAAGATCCGCGACTTGCCCGAGTGATCTCGAGTTTCTGGGTCTTGTTGTATCTATTTTAACAAAACCCAAGGTTTAGACTTTTCACACAATCTGTAATGACAACGACGGTAATATCTTGGCTCTTGCACCGGTGGCAGAAAGAGATGAACCTAAGAATGAAAATATCAAAGAGTTTGCTCATACAGTGTCTCGTCAAGTTCGGGAGAATTTCCCTTTGAAATAAAGCTTGTGTTTGACCTTTGACAATTCACATGCAAAGTAAGTTGTGATGAGGTGTGTTTTCCAAAGAAAAATGGAGGTTTGGGTATTAGAGATGTGCAGAGTTGGAATAAAGTTGTTGCGGGCAAACTTGTATAGCATATTGGAGCCATTAAGAATACCTCATGGGTCAAATGGATACATTCAGTGTACATTCAAAGTTCTAACTTGTGGATTTTTTTTTCCATCGGCTGATACTAGTTGGGTTGTGAAGGACATTTCTAAAGTCAGAGATCAGCTTAAAATGATTGATATGGAAAACTGAAGCTCTCATCAGGAATATTCAATTGGCAAAGTGTATAAACAAATTAAAAAGAGTGATGATGTGCAGAATTGGTGCAATGGGGTTTGGAATAGGTTTTTCTATTCCAAAACACAGAGTTATCACATGGTTAGCAGTTAACGGAAGACTGCAGACCAAAGATAGGCTACACAGATTTGGCATTGCAGATGATGATGTATGTAGCTTTTGTGGGAAACAGCAAGAGACTCACTAACACTTGTTTTTTTGCTTGTGAATATAGTATGGCAGCCCTTCAGCTGATTCAGAGCTGCTTGGTGATCAAGAACAAATCACAGAACTTCCAACAATTCCTTCTATGGATCAAGTGCATATGCAAGGTGAATCAGGTGAGGAAGAAAGATGTTGCAGCATGTATACCTGGCCTTATATATATATATATCATATTTGGATATATAGGAATATATCTTTTTGGGATAAGAAAGTTTTTTGTACCAGAGTGATGGTAGCACAGATCATAAGTCTTGTTAGAGATAGATTACAGAGTATTGTAAATGAAAAAAGTGAGTAGCATAGATAGGGAGTGGATACAAAATATTTTGTATAGAGTTTTTGTTTGGATTCCTTTTTGAGCTTTATAGTCCTTCCTAGAAGGTTTGTAAAGTCTCATAAAGGATTGTTAGGGCGTAAATTTGTTATGTTTTTTTGGCAGTTGTATATATTTTTTGCTTACCAAAAAAAATCACACCACCCTGTGAACCAAACGGGGGTAAGGGTGTTGAGCTTTACTTGGCCTGTTCTGTTCTCCTTTTTGCTTTGTCAATTTGGAGTCCTAGTATGAGGGCTGCACAGTTCTTATCTGATAGGGACTGTGCATATATCAAACTCATTTTTTTAAAAAAACTCTGTATTATAGAAAAGTAGTATATTTATAGATTTGGGTAGTATATTTTAAAAATAATGTAGTATATTTCATAAATAATGAAGTATATTTCATAAATAATGTAGTATATTTTATAAATAATGTAGTATATTTATATACAGTTTAAGGTAGTGGAGTTTCTGAATAAAGTATCTTATTTTAGAATTTCATAAAACTTACTAGAAATCGTAGTATATTATTTTAGAAAATGTAGTATATTCCTATCTGATAGATGTATTGTTCACATCTATCAGATAGGAACTAAGGCTTTTCCATACTAGTATAGTACTACCTCCATTTTTAATACTCGTATCATCAGAAGCTTTTACGCATTCCAGTGCAAATTTTGAACGCTAAAAATCTTGGATTACACATAAGAAAAAAATATGCAAAATAGATATAAATAATCTACACGCCGGGACGAAGCTAACAAGATCCCACATGACTATAATTTCCCTTACATATAAATCACAATGTAGATTATGAGGGACTTCTGTGAATAGTGCTACACTTAGAAATGATGCGAGCATTAAAAAGTGGAGGAAGTATATAAGTTCTCTTATTTTGAGTTTCTGCTGTGGGCAGAAATTATGGGAATCCAATTAGATCTTTCCTATATATGTTTCACCACTTAAATAATTTGGATGAAGAAGACAGAGATATAGCGGAGTTGTTTGAAAACTTTAGTAGACCTGTAGAAGTCATTCCTTATGTGGTCTCTCTCAAAGAGGTAGGAAATTCACTCTTCAACAATTGGGATTTCCGCCATGCTCTGGTTAGCTACAACAAGGCTATCAAGTGTCTTTGTATTGTTATTCCTGCGGTTTACGAAGATTTTTCATGCTTGCAATAACAATTCTCACCTCCGGAAGTTAGTGTTATCACTTCATTTGAATTTTGTAGCTTGTGTGCTTAAATTAAATGAGTTGATATTTATTAATATTGGGGGTTGATGAGCGGAATGTGAAAGCTCTTATAGAAGAGGGGTGGCCTTGGTAAAATCTGATAGTTAGAAGAAGGCTTATGATAAGGATTTAACTCGAGCAAAGGCATTAGAACCCAACAATAGGGACATCAAGTTAGAACTTGAAGGATTGGAGAAAGTCATCTCCTAGCCTAGCACCTAGACTGAACTGATATAGGCTAAGAAGATGTAAGCACCAAATTAACGCCACTTGTCGGGAGAGCAAGCTTAACTGATGTAGGCCTATTTATTGGCTAATGCAATTCACGCAAGCCAATGTAGCATTTGATTTGCTAGGTAATTAGTACCTGCCATGTGGCTAACTTATCATTGGTTAGCCAATCAAAAGACTCCGTTTTAGGTAAAACAAGAAGGTACAACCACCTCCCTATCTAGTATAGATACCCTTATTTCACATAAAAAGGTACACAGTTTTTCAGAGTTAATACATTGCTTTTTTCAGAGCTTTTGCTCTCTACTTTCTCTTTCTACATATCTGACTTAAGCTTTGGAGGAGGAACCACCCAAAACCCTCCTAGGTTAGTTTTCTTTTTGCAGGTTTGAAAGACGATTCGATTCTTTGTATACATAATTCTCCTAAAATTACCATCTTACCCTTTAGAGGCCCGAGATTCATTTCTAGTCCCGCAACATTTGATGTTATTTGTTAAGAGACGTTTATCAATGATTGATTGTCCTTCATCTAACATAACACGTAATAGTATCATGCAATTGGTAGTTGAAGACACAATAGAGGACGAACATCCAACCCACGGATGAGGCCTTCAACCGGCTGGCAGGTGGACGGGAGACATCCAACTGAGGATGCCAATCCTCTACAGTTAACGATATTGGTTGAGAACCTCAATCGTCCAGTGATAGTAGCTCAATTGGAAACTATCTTGCACGACTTCCAGACTAAGATGGTTGTTGTCTTTCAGCAACTAATCAAAAACAACATGTTTTACTTTAATATTCAGGACATCAGAGAGGGGTCACATTAAAGGAAACTCATCGTGCTGAAGTAGTTGATCCGAGGCCTAGTCAGCATGCTCATCCAGAAAACTCCCAAAGAGTTTCAAAAGGAAAGCAACGGATTAGGAGTGATAAGCCAAGAAGGCTCAACTGGAATGTAATAGTTGATGCCCAAGGAGGACAACGGGGTTACCTCCCAGTTGGAAACCTTAAGGATTAATGCCCATCATTTCTTAGAGGCCAAGAAGGTGGTTGCTCAACAAAGGTCAAGCACAAGCTTTACTCCCCATCTTAAGGATCCATCTTCGTTCTCTTGCTCTCATATGGAAGAAGAAAGGCTATCTACTTCAATAATCTACTTTCCTTAAGAGCCCAGTCTTCAACAACCAATGGCCTATGCCCACGTTGGATATAGGGCATTGTCATCTAAACAAGGGATTAGAGAATATCAGTCTTTAGTGAAACATGGGGGGGGGGGACTTCACATCAACTGGCTAACGCTGTTCT
Source organism: Patellifolia procumbens (assembly GCA_947645195.1). Lineage (NCBI taxonomy): Eukaryota > Viridiplantae > Streptophyta > Magnoliopsida > Caryophyllales > Amaranthaceae > Patellifolia > Patellifolia procumbens. Next base: position 1,039,108 of record CANSGD010001508.1, on the reverse strand, counting down.
TGGATAGGATGATAAATGTTCCCCCTTATCCCAAATTCAAGTTATTGACCATCGATTCTTATCTGGATGATCATTTATCTACTTACAAATGTGTGTGCAAGTTGTGGATGATGCCAGTGGTGCAATAATTTCCCAGCTACTTTGAAGGGAGTAGCTAAAAAATGGTTTAACAAGTTCTAAACAAGATTTGTCAACAATTACACTGAACTCAACTATCTATTCACTAACCACTTCATAGCCAGAAGACCAACATACATATGGAAAAATAATCCAGGCACCCAAGGAATCCTTGAGAAGTTTTGTAAAGAGATGTAACCTTGAGGGCCTTTAGATCAAAGATCTGAATGCTAGTGTCGCCTTTGATGCATTTATTCGAGGACTATGGGAGCTTTAAGTTTGAATTATTCAAAAAGAAGGTGACCACTCTCTCAAAAGCTTTAAAGGAGGCTGAGGCCTTTTATTCATGCTGTTGAGGTATGTGCTGAGGCTAAGAACCCTAACCAGAATAAGGTAGAAGAAGTGGTGCAAGCCAGAAAAAGACCCCAAGCAGGCTAAAACTTGGAATGTGGCTCCAACAAAGAGCATGTATAGGGCCGAAAATAGAGGAGTAGAGGCTAGGGATCCAATAGAGTTTAACAGAATCCCCGCTCTATTTTAATAGAGATCAAAGATCATCATGATCTAAATGCTTCAGCTGAAATAAAGACTCCCTACAAGTATAGAGATAGGAGCAAATATAGCCACTTCCATATGGACCGCGGTCAAGAGACAAACGTGTGCAAAAATCATAAAAGAGCTCTTGAATAAATGACCTAACAAGGGAAGATGAACCCTTACTTGCCCCAACGTGGAAGAAATTTTCATCAAAAGAAGATAGACAAGGAAAGAAGAAGGACAATGATGGCACAAACGCTGACATCTTCTCTGGAGGTTTTGTAGCTGGTGGACTTACTACCAAGAGACACAAGAACTATGTAAGAGAACTTGGCCAAGTCTTGTTGACTGACAAGACCAAAATAAAGTTGTTTCCCAAGGTAGTAATTAGCGAAGAAGATAGGGGAAATTTGAGACCCTCATGACGACCCTTTGGTAGTAAAGATGAAAGTGGGTAACCTCAGAGTTAGGCCAATTGTGATTAAGTTCCACTGATAGTATTTCACTTGATTGTTTTTCTCTTCTGAAGTTTGATGAACACTAATTGACCCATGTCTGTCACCCTGTCATTGGGTTTGGAGGAGGGATCCACCCCCATGGGGACAACAACCCTGCTCGTCAAGGTTGGTGTAACACCTTGGGTTTTCCCAATGATAAATTCGAAGTGTTACTAAAGATCAAGAACAACAAAACAAATCTATATATAAGCTTTTTGGAAGTTCCGGATATTCGTTTATCAAAACTCAATAGGATTGTGGTCTTATTTGAAACCAGACTTCCTCAAATTAACAATAAACAAAGTCAAGCGTTTAATATGACGTCAAACTTATTCTAACTTAGTCAACAAAAGTCATCATATTCAAACTTGTATAAACTTATTTAATCTTAGTCAATCCCAAAGGAAATAAAATATAATCAAATCTCAAAACCAATTAAAATGCTCAAATGAATGAGAACCACCCACATGGCCTCCAAATAACACAATCCAAACAATATTGTAAGATAATCGTAGGAAAGCTTTATTACGCTCTTCTCGGATTCCCTAATGAGTGATATATGATGCATCTGTCTATGATGTCCTGACTTCTCAATCCTTAGTCCATGTGAATCTCGATTCATTCTTCGTCAAGATGGTCATTGGCCGAACTATATTAGATAAATCTTAACAAACCTTTTATAATAATAGGTCAATTCCAAAAAAAAGCTTCTCACTTCAGTCACATTCTTTGGGATAGGCCAATCTCTCACATATTCTATCTTTGTGGGGTCTACAAAAACTCCCTCCTTCGATACAATGTGTCCTAAAAACGACACTTTCCCCAACCAAAACTCACACTTTGATAACTTAGCATTAAACTGGTTATCCTTATGTGTTTGCAACATAGTCCTTAAGTGTAGTACTCATGTGGAATAGATGAGAATATCATCGATAAATACCACCACAAACATGTGCAAACATGAACTAAACACTTGGTTCATCAAACTCATGAAAACTGCATGTTCATTATTCAACCCAAATGTCATCACAGTAAACTTAAAGTGTCTTTAAAGATTCCTAAATACAGTTTTATGTATTTTATCTTAATCAACAATTTTCAGTTGATTATACCCAAACCTCAAGTCTATCTTTGAAAATACACAAGCTTCCTTTATTTGGTCGAATAGATCATCTATCCTACGCAGAGGATACTTGTTTAGTCTATACACAACCTCATACTACCATCCTTCTTTCTCACAAATAGTCTAGGTTCTCCCTATCGTAAAACACTAGGCCTCATATAACGTTTTTCCAATAAATCTTCTAGTTGAGTCTTCAACTATCCCATCTCCGCAGGGCCATCCTACATAATGCTTTTGATATGGGTCCCGACCCAGGGATCAAATCTACAGTGAAATCTATGCTCCTTGAAGGTGGCATACTAGGAATTTCTTCATGAAATACAACAGGGTATTCATTAACTATAGGTATCTCATCTATTGAAGGTTTTGGATAATCCATCTTTCTCATATTACACAAATACCAAGGTAACCTTTGTTTCACAAATTTCTTTATTCTCAAGGCTGGAACTATCTTCATTCGGGGTCCTTGGGACACTTTCCTATAACTTAATTTCTGTCCCCTAGGCCATGTTATGCTAACCTCTTGATCCTTATATCCAATCCTCGCTTTATAAATTCCCAACCAATTAGTGTTCAGCTAATTAACATGAATCTCTCCTTGGAATGGATTGGTTTTAGATTTCTATAAGCATGAAGCAAGTTTCTTATACACAGGTGAGAAACCTTTAAATCATGAATTTTATTCCATTGCTCAAATACCAAGAAATTCTTATAGCATCTCCTCTAGTTTGGATAATATTCAACTCATTCCTTTATTAATTCTAACTTTTGTTCCGGTATATATCACCATTTCCACCATTCTACCTTTCCCCAAAGCGATTTTGGCAGTTGTCTGAGTCCCTAAACTAACTCGGACGTCATTCTTAACTCTCGATGTCCCATATTCTTGTAGAAATGATACTCCACCAAATTTCTTTCACAGTAACGTCCTGGGTGGTTGTTCCCACACTACTTACAGTAATAATATCTCTCTCTATTGGGCTTTATCCCATTTCCAGTCCCACAACCATTTATGAATCCCTTAGAATCTTCACTTTAAGCACGAAAGTTGTTGTTGTTCAAGAAGTTCCCAAATGATTATGTTTCTTGCTTTAGTGATTTTGACTCTGAAAGTTGTGATTCTCCTTCATCTTCTACACTATGGTTGTTTCACCATTAACATTACTACCTTGTTTCTCATTCTGTCTCTCTTAATCAACTTCCCTACATGGGAAGCTCTTTGGCAGTGGCGGATGCAGTTAACAACATTGGTGGTCAGGTGCACCACCGTAAGTTAACAAATATCATGATGATGCGTTATGATTTGAAGGTTGATGATGCTCGTATGCATGATTATGATGCGATGATGATGATTTTATGGTGATGACGATACGTTGATGACTGATGATGGCGATGATCAAATAGTTGGTGACAGTTGGAAGATTATTGATGATTATATGATGGCTGATAAGTGATAATTAATGATGATATATGTTTTGCGTGAAGCAGAGGAAAGCATCTGATATATAATGTTTGGTTTTTATGATTTTTTATGACAAATTTTGAATTTTCACTTTCATTTCCTTTTTCTTCTACTTTAGTTGCTTTTCTTTGACCTTTTTTTCTATTTCATTACTTACTAATTCCTAGGAGTATAGATATCCAAAGTAGATTAGATTCATTATTAGATTTCCTTAATTAGTTTTAGAGAGAGATTGTTAAGGTTAGGGAGGATTAACCAAAATAGTTTAGTTTAGAGAGAGAGAGAGAAGTAGGTTAGTTCGGAGAGAGTGTGATAAATTCCACTATTTTGATTTTTTTTCTTGTTATTTCAATTGTTTTGCGTAGAGTTCATGAATTGTTCTTAAACTCAATTCAATTTCATTTTATAATATTAATTCATTGAAATTTCTAGGTTGATTTGTTCTTGAGTTTGTTTTTGAATTTCCCAAGCGAGTATACTTGCTTTTGAAGTCAATGTTGATTCTCTCTACTAAAACGACAAGTGTAGAAAGGGTATTTTACGGAATGACATATGTGAAAGATAACCTACTAAATAACATAGGAGATGAAAGGTTGAATAATTGCTTGATTACTTATCTATAGGAATATATATTTTTAGATGTTAAAATGGTTGTCATTATGGATCGATATCAAAATATGAAAACACGTTTTGAAAAACTTATATTAATCTTTAGTGCTATTTTGTTGTAATATGGATTTCCTTAGACTTTTTTGGTTGTAATATAATTTTTTTTAGTAATATCTGGTTGTAATATGAATATTATGTAATTTTTGGAATAAGATCTATTATGAAGTAGTTTCGGGAAAAAAAAAATATATTCATAGGTGATCAATGAAAGATAGTGAACTTCTTATTATGGTACCACTTTTAAAGTCGACCCAAAAATCCAATTAGCTTAAAGCATCCCAAAAATCCTGCATCCGCGACTGCTCTTCGGCATAAAGCATCCAAGTCACTTTCCACTAGTAATTGCACTTCTAAATTCAACCCTAGCTCAATATATGCATCCTCTTCGCTTACACAAGGTGCATCGTCGTGACAATACTTGAAGTACTTCATGAACTTTTTATGGTACCCCTCTACAATCCCGACACCTGTCTCTAGCTTTACAAACTTATTAGACATCTATGAGGTGGACAAAAATTTCTCCCTAATGGCCACTTTAAATTCTTTCAAACCAAACAATCTCCTAGTACTATCCTCACTAGTAGGAAGGTTCTCAGATTTTACTCTACCCAAAACGAGCTCTTAGCATTATCCCACAAGTATTCAACGTCTTTCTAGAGATGGTACATGGTTTGATCGACACATAATTCTTTAGGAAATTGTACCACAATAAATAATTTATCAAACTCTCACAGGCAATTCTCCAATGATGTAGGTTCTCCAGTCCCAGTATAGGTTGGAGGTTTATTTTGGGCTATCCTCTTGCTCACAAACGATACGGTAAGGACCATAAAATTTCTCTCTGTCCAATGCCTTCTTTCCCTAGCCAAACACACCACTAGTTCTCTTAAAATTCTCCCTGATAAACGCGTAGCTCTCTTGTTTCTCGATAATGGAGGTATGGTTAAGTCTTCAATTACTTCTACTTGAAGTAACAATACTATTATCCCTATATTCACCTAAAATTACATACAGAAACACATAAAGTTGTTCCACAATGCATGGTCACATAGCCAATAATTTCCATACTACTATAGCAAGTAGTTCAACCAACCCATTCACGAATTCACAATCCATCATACTTTATTAACCATAAAGTAAAATAATTATATATTCAAATATACATTCCAAAATATCATAGTATTAGTCAAATGATAAGGAAAAAAACTCCCTTTCCTCTAGGCGTGCGCCTACTACTAAAAAAAATATTCTCTCTCCTTTTTGTGCTTAACACTTATTTCTATGGATTATTATCTAATACTCTATACTTGTCCTTTGTGCTTATAGTTTCCTCAACAAATAATAGCATCTCCAAGGTCTTCCCTCTCACAGTATCCCTGGATGTCAAAATTAAGATATTCTCTTGTCTCTAGCATCTTATCATCTTATGTCAATCACAGTATAAAAGGGGCTGAATCTCAATGATTTCTTCTACCTCGAACCCTTACTTAGGATCTTCTTCACGGTAATCTTCAAAGTCTTCCTCCATCTTTATAGTCTTGAAAGGCACCAACTCATATAGAATAGTATCATTCTCCTCATGATCACTTAAGTAGTAGATCTCTTGAGTCCCCAAGTGTGTCAGAACCTCGGGCAATAGGCTCCTCCTCTAATGGAATGAAATCCTCCTCTAAATGTACAATCTTAATTCCAATCTCCTAGCCGTAGTAGAGTCAAATAAGTTCGGTAAAGGTGTAGTAGAAGTGGAAGCATAATTAGTAAACCGACTACTAAGTGTCATTGAGTTCACCCCAGAAACAATCTCTGCATGTCCTTATTGAATTTCTTTAACCTCACAGACTCATTAAAGTCGATTCTCAACTCAGTACCCTCAACCGAATCTCAAATAGTCTGGAGATATAGTGCTCGCTAAACTCACCAACTCTTCTCTCGAAGATAGGCAAACTAAGTGTCTCTACGTCATACACGAAGCTATCTTCCGTCTCACAGTGGTCTAAATATTATTTTCAGTTTTTCTGAAAAGTAGACAAGCAATCCCATAAATTTTTATACAAAATCACTTAAAGATACAAAACATCAAAATATTCATAGTTTTATCCACAAAAATATCATTTGCACCATCTACAGGTGTTATATGGCACAACATAGTACAAAAACACAAAATCCTTGGAATATGTTCTCGAACCTAATGAAAATTAATCATATAGTTCCACAAAATATTGGACTAATATAAATTCTCTAATACATTCTAATAAAAATATAGGTTTTATAAACCTAGTTTTAGAATTATCTGATCATGGGAACCACTCCTTAAAAAATTTCTTTAAACCATAATAAATTCCTGTTTACACCATTCTCCTGTTGTGAGGCTCTTCCTCAACGACTATTAGAGTCGACAAACTTTAAACTGAAATCAAACTTTGACTGCCATTCGGTGACACAGCTAAACAAAATTCACAACACAAAAGACCCAAATAATCACATTGAGAACTCAAACAATGCATATGCACATATAATATGCTCAGATGAACGGTCTAATGAGGCTACTACGAAATATTTACTCATGGGTGGGGCAAGCTCTTCTATTCTTGCTCATGCTTTCTCTTGGCTATATGGTTCATCCGGTGGAGAGATTGAGCTTCAAGAAATAGTGAATGGACTTATCAATACACAAATGTATAACTCCCCGGGAATTTCAATTGCGCTTATATTCATCACTGTAGGAATTGGGTTCAAGCTTTCCCTAGCCCCTTCTCATCAATGGATTCCTGACGTATACGAAGGAGTGCGGTTCGTTCGACAAATTCCTACCTCTCTATCTATCTCTGAGATGTTTGGAATTTTCAAAACTCCATGGACATGCAGAAGAGAAATGTTATTCCCACTCGGACTAAGATATAATTTTTACTTGTTCAAATAACAATTAGGTGAAGCAGGGTCAGGAACAACGAATCTCTTTTCTTTATAATATCTATTTTGCAAGTTCGTTACTACGGGTAGTTCCTACAAAGGATCGGACTAATGACGTATACTTAAATTCTCGACGTAGATGCTACATAGTGGGTTCTGATCCTTCAGAGACTACGAGTGTAATAGGAACATTCGTCGACAAAAGGATCGCTCTAAGATGATCATCTCATGGCTATTGAGAACGAATCAAATCAGATGGTTCTATTTCAAACTTTCTGACTTGCTCCTACGGGACCAAGATCGAAAAGATTGAAAAAATTAGTCATTCGTAACCACTGATGAAGGATTCATCGAAAAGTTAAGGATTTAACCCAATTCTACCCATGTCATACAAAACCTTTTGGTTTAAAAGAGTAAACAATATCCAATTTACTCTTTTAGTAAAGAAAGACATGAACATGCTTTCATACAAACAAGGATCAATAATTCAATCACAACCAAAGTTATCATGATTACTAACTTACGTTCAACACAACCAAGTTAGTACAATCTCACATAAGTCCATATTAATATTAAGGTACTGTGATACATACCTCTCCAAGTAATAATCTCACAGTTAGGAGCTATCAACAAACTTCTATTGTCCCTTTATGATTTGAGCTCCTTAAACAATGAATAACTTAATTTAGAATCCAAATAATTAATATCCTCGTATTAAAATATGGGCAGTTTCTTAAGCTTAACGAAAACCTTCAAAAACTCCTTTAATAACCCTGTTTAACTCCATAAAACATAACGCCCTTATAAGGTCTTATAAAAGACACCAATATAATTAAAGAGAACAACTTTAATGAATTTACAATAATATAATTTAATTAATACAAAATTAAAACTTCAAATCTAATCCTATAATTATGTTTAGAACTCCATAAAACTTATAGGTTTTAAGTATGAACAAAAGATAACAACTTTAACGCGTAAATCTAATTAAACTCCTAAATCGAATATTTTCCATAATTAAAATTTACAACAGTCCAGAAATATTAAAATTTCAAATAAAAAATATATATATATTTATAATAGTAGTTGCACTGGCAGCAGCCACGCAGCACCGACAAGCAGCAGCCAGCCTACGGTGATGCTGACCATCATTACGTGCAGCGTGTGAGGGTGGCGTGAGGGCTCGGAATCCTAGCGAAAACCTTAGTGGTCGAAAATCCAAACAAAAATAAAGATTCTATCTTTGGTTTCGAAATTCAACAAAAATGATATTAAATAATCGTCATTTAAACACAAATCTAACCATATGATTTTTATAATTTTCTAATAGGAATTACTAACACAAATCGAAATTCGAGCATTAGGAAGTATGGAGAACGAGAGAGAAACTTACAAGTATTTTTGGAAAAGGTAGCAAATGTCACTACTAGAATTAACATCTTTAACGACGACGGAATTCGTCGCTAAAAGGGTAGGAAATCGTCGTTAAAGGCAATCAACGATGCGTTTTTCGTTATGGTCATCGTTACAAGTCATGTCATTATTGATATCAACACCTAAACATCAATGATCTTCAATTTCCTCATTAGAACCATAGATCATACGTAAAGAATCATAAAAAAAAAAAAATAAAAAAAAAAAAAAAAAAACAAATAAAATAAAAAAAAAATTTTTTTAAATTTTTAAAAAAAAAAAAATTTTTTTATTAAAAAAAAAAAAAAATAAAAAAAAAAATAAAAAACCAAAAAAATAAAACCAAAAAATTGAGTGAATTTTTGAGGGACAGCTAACACCGAACCTATGCAGCTTAGTTGTAGTTTGTAATATTTCCTTCATCATAATCCAAACAAAAAATCGATGCTTTGGAACAAGCATTCTATTCCATACATACTTATCCTAATATATTCTCTCATCATCACCAAGCAACAACATAAATACCTTAGTGAAGGTGATGCTCCCACCAGTTTCCATCCTTCACATAAACCCATTGGTCCATTTAATCCACAAATTCTCCTTCTAGCAGTTATTGCCCATATATACCTGCCCTAGAATCAATATTCAAAACTTAAACTTGTCTAACCCCTAAGCCACCAGCCTGCTTGGGAAGACACACATTTAGACAAGCAACAAAGATAGTTACCACTATAATACTCACCAGTCCACAAGTAAACACATCATTTCAATTTCTTTCAAAACTTTCTTAGGTAATGTAAACACGTGAGCCCAATACACATGGATACTGATCAATATAGAATTAACAAGAGTCAGCCTACCATGATAGGGAAGCTTTCTAGTGCACCAGCTTCTAATTTTGGCAGTCGTTTTTTCCACAAGATTCATACAATCTTTCACAATAATCCTTTTAAGGCAAATAGGCACCCCTTAAATACTTAAAAGGAAATCCACCATGCTTGAAACCGAAAGCATCAAGAATTCTCTGAACTTCTCCCCTTTGCATGCTAAAAGTGTAAATTTCAGATTTATGCTCATTAACGTCCAAACCAGAGGCCTCAGCAAAATGCTTAAAACCTTGCAGCATGGTATAAACAGACACAAAATCCCCTTTACTACAAAGAATCACATCATCAGTAAAACACAATGGATTCAGTTGAATTCCAGCATGTATGGTTTAAATTGAGGTCTCTCACCCACCTTTTTCAAAGTTCTGGTGAGATATTCCATACAAATCACAAACGAAAGAGGAGATATAGGATCACCCTGCCTAAGTCCTCTTTTTTCCTTCAAAGAAACCATAATATTTACTATTAGTCAACAAAGTGTATATAGGAGAGCAAACACACTCCATAATCAAGTGAATACTTTTCTCAGGGAAAGGCAAAGCATACAACATGTCCTCAAGAAATGGCCAGTCAATGGAATCATAAGCCTTCTTCATATCCATCTTAACAATACACGCAAGGCTAACATTTTTTCTTCCATAGCTCTTAACTAAATCCTGGTAGATCATAATATTATGAGCAATAAATTTACCATGGATGAATGCCCCCTGATTCTCAACTATAATGGATGGGAGGACCCCCTTCAATCTATCATAAACGACTTTTGCAATGCATTTATAGATTACATTACAAAAAGCTATAGGCCTAAACTCAGTAACATTACTAGGACATTTTACTTTAGGAATTACAGCAAGCATGTCATTATTAACTTCTTTTAAAAGCTTACCATGAGCGAAAATCAAGAACAACATCAACAATATCAGCTCAAACAATAGGCCAAGCATCTTTTGAACTAGAACAAAAAAATTATACGAAATAAGAGACTGAATTCTAAGCTTATTATGTTCTTGTAACTACACCAAATAGCTATCTAGATTGACTCAATTTTTCAGAATTAATGACCTATCAAGAGAAGAATAAATATAAGACTTTAGTACATTGAAATATATATTTAATCCTATAACATCAAGAAAATGTATATAATTAGTATTCTAAAATAAATACTCCCTCCGTCCCCCAAAGGATTTCCCATTTTTCCATTTTTGTATGTCCCAATTACATTTCCCATTTCCTTATTTGGATATGGCCCACCTACTTTAATAATATTATCCTTGCAAAAAGTATTTGCCCCCACACTCTCTTTCTTAATAAACAATTCTAAAAAATACCTACTACCTTACTTTTTCATTATAAAATGAAAATTTAGACCCCACATCAACCTTACTCCTTAAACTTTGTGCCCAAAGGAAATGGGAAATCCTTTAGGGGACGGAGGGAGTATAAACTTATACTCTTCTACAATTATCTCTTAAGGTTGAAAACAAGCTATGGCACATGAATAAGAAATTTAGATGACAAAAAATATTTATAAATAATATCCCAAATGGTTGAAGTATGAGCATAGGCTAAGTTAATTATATCCAACCTCTTAATATTAGATGACAAAATATATCAGTGGTATCCCCTTATCTAAACCACAACTATAACCCCCTTTCTCTACCTGATTACGAGAGAAAGCAATAAAAACATTAGACAATAGGAGCTGGCAGCAGACCATGCCTCTCGGTAATCAGAGGAAAGTAAGAGAACAAGTGAAATGATCCATCTTAGGTCAGGAAGAGAAACTTTTAAATCCAATGCAACTCAGCACTTAAGCAACAAAACCAACCACAATAGAGGAGCAAGCGGCAGTAGGTCGCATGACCAACGGGTCATCTGAGCAGCAGCATTAGGGTAAGGTCCTGCAACTGCAACACTTGTAGCCCATGAACAACAGCAAGCAGCCATGCATGGTGGCAATCGCATCACCACCACCAACAACGATTAGAGGAACAGGAATAGAGCAACGAGATAGACAACAAGTCTGATGAGCTTGAGGATGAGTATGCCATTAAGAAGAACACCAGAGATCCAGTATATCACAATACTAGACGTTTGGCTCTCAAAGTATTTAATAACTGGATTCGTTAGAATGATTCTCCCAAACAATGAAGAATAAAGCACAAACGATTACACATGTACAATTATGGTACAATATATAGTCCATCAAAAGATTTTGGAGAAGCAGAATCATCCATAGGAAAAATATTAATATTAATTCAAAGTCAATAATTATAATAAGATTATAAATAAAGGAAAAACTTATAGTCTTCTACAAAAACACTTGAAAAGGAAAAGAGAGAGCAGTGTAACCACGTGTATTATGAACTTTAGAAACAGCAAGGAAAATTATGGCAATAACTATTCCAAGTGCGATCGCAACTATCTAAGAGCTTAAAGATGAGTATAGGATTTAGTTAAAAGGTCAGTAAGTTAATAACGAAATGAAGAAAACACTTAATTTAAGATGAACTTATAAACAATTAAGCATACCTTTTCACCTAATGCTAATTGAATAACAACACATCACTCAAGACTTGGATAACTATGTCTCCATTATTTCCACGTGTCAAAGAAACTTATCCTGATTCAATAACACTTTTACATACTTGGACCTGATTACAGCAGGCTGCCGTTCTTCGGTGAGAATCTAACTTACAAAGTCTAAAATATAAATTATATTACCATCGATGGTTATAAGCATAATAATGATCTGAAAAAGATTGTCAAATTAACCAAGTAAGCAAAAAAAAAAAAAAAACTGAACCCTATACTTACCAATCCACCCCGGTTAATCTTAGCTATCACATTGATGTTTCAAAAAGACTATACTAATCACATATAACCTAGAACACCTTTTAGACTTCAAATTTTCTTCCAAGCTAGACAAGTTCTTTTGCAGCTCAACCATTAAAAGACCCATAGTGCTTTAAAACCCTTTTCAAAACTCCTTTCCAGTTTAAATAAAAATCCTAATGGGCTCATTAAAAAACTGAGATTTTCCTTTAAAACCCTTTTTAAAACTCCTTTAAAATGACATCAAACCCATTAGGTCGTAGTCCTTTTAAGGCTATAACATCCATTCCAAAAGCCCTTTACTATTAAAATTTTCAAATCAACTTCAATACTATATGAAAATCTATAATGTGGTTTCAAAAAAATCCATTTCATAAAATAAATTATATTATAATATTAATTATAATATTTAACTTCTATAATATAATAAAATTATTTAAATACTCTATAATTAAATACTTTGGATGATAAAATATAAGTTGAAAGATATAGGGTATTATAGTAGGGGAGAAGGAAAGGTCAAGGACCATTATCATCAAGTTCATGGTGGGAAAGGACTTGACAACATACAATATAATCCTTGGTCATCTCACTCTCAATCGTGTTAGAGTTGTGGTTGTTACACATCTATAGCAGTTTGAAAGTGATGATTGGAAGTTGGATGTTTGTGTGGGGATCAGCAAAAACTAAGGAATGCTACTTGACGAACTTAAGGCCATCGTCATGGAAGAATGGAGAAATATCCCAATTGCCCGATGCTTCCCTAGGGAAGGCGGCTGAAACTATCCTGGTGCTTGGTACCCCCTCGAGGAAGGCGTCTAGAGCTGCCCTGAGAAGAAGAGGAACCTTGTTATTCAAAGAAACTTTTCGCCACCATGAAACCTGTACTAAAATGTTCGGAATCAGCTAAAGTTCCTGAAAATGTATGTATTGATGACACTTGTCCAGAGAGGACCGTCCAAGTGGGGTCTTCCTTATGCTCTGAGCTCACAGAATGCTTGATTTGCTTGCAGAAAGAGTACGAAGATGTATTTGCTTCTAGCTTAGAGGAAATGACGGGAATAAACCATGTTGTGGTCGTCCATTAGTTAAATGAGAACCCAAAATGCATGCTAATTTGTAACAAGAAGAGACATTTTGGCGAAGACCGTAATAAGGTTGTGGACGTTGAAGTTTAGAAACTATTAGATGCAAAGTTCATTAAAGAAACCTTATACTCAGAATTGGTTGCGAATGAAGTCATGGTACCCAAGCCAAAGGAGACTTAGAGGATGTGCATGGACTATCGTGATCTTAACAAAGTTCGTCCATGGTATAGCTTCCCGTTGCCTAAAATGGATCGGAAGGTTGACTCAATAGCCGACCATGCTCTGTTAAGTTTCATGAACGCCTACTCTGAGTTCCATCAGTCACCCATGAGCCAAAATTATCAAGATAAAGCATCCTCCATCACCGAAAAAGGGCTATATGGTTGGACTAAGATGCACGTTGCTTAAGAAATGTCTCGACCATCTTTTAAAGGGTGGTTAATGTTGTGTTTCAAAAGCAGTTAGGGAGGAATATGGAATTCTATATAGATGACATAATCGTCAAGAGCTGGCAAGAGCATGACCATATAAACAACTTAAGTGAAATGTTTGACATCTTGAGGATTTATGAATTGCGGCTTAACCCAAAGAAGTGTGTATTCGGAGTGACTGCCGATAAACTTTTTGGTTTCATGGTTGACCAAAGAGGGATAGAGGCAAATCCTACTTAGATCCAAGCTGTACTAGACATGAAATCGTGCAGCAAGATGATAGATTTTAGTCGTATCACCTAATCAAAAATAAACCTACAGACCTCTAACTAGGTAGTCAGTGGAAGCAGGGTCGAATCCACAGGGAGACAGAGTTTCTAAATCAATATTCAACCAATTCAGCTACTCCAGATGAAATCAGGGAAGAATTAATTAAACTAATAAATAAACTACAGAAGACGGGATAAATCGAGGAATTGACTATGGACTAAAAACCTAGGGTATTAGGTCGGTCCACCATGCTTATACCAATCAAATAGGGTCAACTACTACCAAAACCTAAGTCAAGAGTCGGGGGATTAGAGCCTATGTTGAGCTATGGTTAAGATCAACGCTCATAGTTCAACATACGCCGCATGGTCACTAACGTAATCAGAACTACTGATGTGTCCTAGGCCTCTAGTCGTAAGACGGATCTGTGCAAACAACTATTAACCACAAGCAACCAATGAAATTGCGCAATAACATTAATTACTCAATAAAGAACAAACCACATCACAATCACCCTAATCAAGCCCTAGAAATTGATAGAAATCTAAATCACAATCATGGTATAAACATGGCTTTCCTATCTAACACCCTAGAAAGAGACTACTCAGACATGATCGAATTAACAACGACAAAACTAATATGAAACCCTAACAATTGCATCATGAACGATTAAATAAATAAATAAAGCAATCAAGAATAACAAAAGTATTTAGGGTAGGAAAGAGTACCAATTGACGGAAAGCAGGAACTTTTATTAAAATCGAATCCGAGGTTCAATCACCTTTAATCTAATCTAAAGTGTTTAAACTAAAATAAAGCTAAACAAAGAACTATGGAAAAACTAGAATAAAAAGATGTCCCCAAAAATAATGAGGAAAACGGTATTTATAATACCCCTCAAGTATAATTAAAAATAGGAAGCAAAAGACGAAATTCGCGACAAATGGCACCATACCCGATCGGGCCCGAGCACAGTACCCGATCGGGTGCCCAGCAGCTTTAGCATTTTTGGTCTTGGGCTTTGATAAATCAGCAGCGCAACAGCAATAAGTCAACTGGGCCTCCACCCGATCACACACCCGATCGGGTCGTGGATCGGGCGCCCAGCAGATTAGCATCTTGGCGCTTGTGGCGTAGCAGCAGCAGAGGATCAATTGAATATTATGGCCCACCCGATCGGGCCGTGGGCAACCACCCGATCGGGCCAGGCGACCAAATGGGCAGCAATATCCTCTCGAAAGCAGCAGCAGAATGAGACATAGCAGCACTAGACCCGATGGGGTCGGGCGGTGGATGCCCGATCGGGTCTGGGCACATGTGTGCTCGCCCGATCTGATCGGGCATACCTTGCCCGATCGGGTCCGCAACTTTCATACCCGATCATAAATACTTTGCCCGATCGGGCCATTTCTGCC
Source organism: Patellifolia procumbens (assembly GCA_947645195.1). NCBI lineage: Eukaryota > Viridiplantae > Streptophyta > Magnoliopsida > Caryophyllales > Amaranthaceae > Patellifolia > Patellifolia procumbens. The sequence continues at coordinate 1,023,454 of CANSGD010001508.1, read as the reverse complement.
CGATCAGTGCACGGAAACCTCCTTTTTGACTCCTTGGCTCTCTAATCTTCACGTTTAGGGGTCTTGGGACCTCCTAAACTACCCATAAAGCTTGTGAGCCATCCTACATGCCCCGTAACATCTTTTAAAGTCGTGGTTGCTTCAAAATGGTTCGGGAATAGGGAGAAAACTCCCTAAAACCTGCAATTCAACACTAAAACACAAAACCACAACTATATATGATAGTTAGCACAAAATAGCTCCCAAGAGCTCCAATGACGCACAAATTAGCTTGTAAATAAGGGAGAAAAGACTATATAAATACGTGATATCACAAGATCAAGTAAGTACATCGGCTAACCGGCTGTGTGAACACTAGGAAGATTTTTATCCAAGTCTGATGACAAATGTCATCATTTCTTTTCCGCCATCAAGAATAAATCTAAGTTTGAATGGACGCAGGAGGCTGAAGAAGCCCTTCGTAAGGTAAAGGACCACCTTAGTGAAGGAGAAAAGTTTTTTGTAAATTTATTTGTCCCTCAACCCCCATGTTGTCAATGTTGTTTAGTTATCTGAAAGGGGTGTCATTCAGATTCTCGTCTACATTACGAGCCATGTGTTAAAAGATGCGGAACTCCGTTGTTTAGCGATTGAGAAATTCGGTCTAGCCTTTGTCACGGCCATCCCACAACTCAAATCTTACTTCTTAGACACACTATTATGGTTTATACTGGCAAGCTGTTGAAGAAAGTGTTACAAAAAATGGAGGCGACTAGAAGGATATTAAAATGGGCAGTTGAGCTAAATATGTTTGATATAAATTTTGAGCCAAGAAAGGCTATAACGGGACAAGCTATAGCTTATTTCATTATTGAGCTTACTCGTCTAGAAGGCATGGGTTTAGAGCATCCTTACCAACCCAACGGCACAAGGCATTGGACTCTAATGCTAGATGGGTCGTCAACAGCTAACGGCGTTGTCAATCATTATTTTTGAATCTCGAGAGGGAAACAAGTTTAAATATGCTCTAAGGATTCATCTCCTAGCATTCGAACAATGAAGCGGAATATGAAGTTGCGCTTGCCGGCATTAAGATGTGCAAGACAGCTGGAGCCTTACGCTTTATTTGGATAGCAAAGATGGGGGAAAAGGAAGGGGAGGGAGAGACGGGGAAGGGGAGAGAAGAGAAAGGGAAGGGTAAGTTGTGGTCCATTTTTCCTCCAAATATTTGCAAATTTTGAGGTATTATGTTTATCAAAGAAGGAGGGAAATGGATCTCCCCACTCCCTCCCCATCTCTCCCCCAAAATTTTTCCCAAACGAGATAAATTACCCCCTGTCTTTCTCCTCTCTCCCTTTCCTTCCATTTTTTTCTATCCAAACAATGTGTTAGAGATAGAAGCAAAGTTAGATTTTTTGTTGGTGGTCAACCAAGTTGAAGGAGAGTATGAGTGCAAGGAACTGGCAATGATGAGGTATGTTCAACTCATCAAGGATGAACCTTTGAGGAGGTTTGTCTTATAGTAGGATCTGCGATCTAAAAACAATCAGGCTGATGCACTATCTAAGTTGGCTAGTTCAGTTGCTTGTGATACCCCCAAGAACGATGTCATGGGACGTGTTTATCTAAAAAGCATTTCGTGGATTTGAATCTCTTTCTTGACAAAGGATCGTCTTAGATGGACCCTTTATTAAAATACAAGGCCACATGCGAATTTCCTAGTGATTTTTTGAAGGTAAAGTATGTCAAAGTTAGAGACAAATGAATTTAATTGTGGAACAGAGGCCTGTATAAGATAGATTTTAACAAGACCTTGTTGAAGTGTTTGCCTAAGGATGAAGGTATAGACGTCCTGAAAGAGCTTCATGAAGGAGCATGTCCCTTTCAAAGTGGGGCATGGATTTTTTGGTCCATTTCCAACAGCTGTTAGTCATAAAAAGTTTGTTATTATCGCCATCGCTTATTTCACCAAGTGGATTGAAGCTCAAATCATCAGCGAAATCACAACCAAGGATGTGAAGAGTTTCATAAAGAAGAATGTGATTACCCGTTTTGGCATGCCTTGAACTAGTATTTGACAACGACCCCCGTTTGAAACGCCCATACTAAAAGAATGGTTGGCTGAAGAGACATTAGAAGTCACTTTGCAGCCATGGCCCACCCCCGAGGCCCCAAGCCAATGGACAAATAGAATCTTTCAACAAGATTCTCTCAAATAGTATAAAGAAGAAATTAGATTATGGCAAGGGGCTATAAAGAAAGGAGCTACAACTAGTTGTCTAATCTATTAGAACGACTGCGAAAAAATCAACGGTAAAAATCCATTTATGCTCGTCTACGGAATCGAAGTTGTGCTACCCATAGAATTGGAAGAGTCATTTCTTTGAGTCCTGTTATATGACGACGAGGTCCCTAACGATAAAACGTTCAGCCAAATGTTAGGGACCATCTGGTTATGGCCAAGGTTGTAGGGGTAGAGCACTTGTTCAATGAGCTCGTGCAATGAAAACTTTACAACAACATCTAAGGCCAACTTATAAACAACAAAGAGGCATTAGGGGGGTTGAGAATGGTTCCCTTTGGGCCAGGTATGCCAAATTCATACCCCTACATAGGAATGGTGGCCAAGAAGAGATCAAGGTGCTCCTTTACCTTATCGCATCATTTTTTGTTGGCCAGTATGAGGGGGGGTTGGAGTAAGGTCCCAAGCGTTCTCTTTCCTGGTTGGTGGTCTAGATCAAATTTCTCCTCACTCTCCCCCAAGCGCATATGCCTCATCCAAATGAGTAGCCTCTATGTTTGGAAAGCTAGAAGCATTGCTTCTAGAAGACTCTCAACTTCCCTCTCTTTTTCCATTCGTCCAGCGAACTCTTCCGTTTCCAACTTGGATATTTGTAGAACAAGCTGGCATCTTCGACAAGGTGTTTGTTCGACACGAGGTGTATTACCCTGCACATATAAGTAGTGGATTATCAGACTTCCAGGGCCGAGCCAAATAATATTGAGATAGGGATGTTTAATCGGAATAGGCCTAACTCTAGCATTAGCTGAAGAACAAAAATTAGCAGTTTCAAGGGTATGACTCACTGTCATGCAACTAAAATTATTTAAAGATTGTGAAATTTATTTTTTTTGTGAAGAACAAAAATAGTGAAATCAAACAAAATTGAGAAAGGGGGAATAGATAGGGGTTTTCCATCAGTAAAGACCAAGTTCCACATGACACCTTTTTACAGGGACACGTGGCCAAAATCTCCTTTTTCCTAATCACTTTCCCTCTAGGAAAAATTGAATGGTTTATCTCGTGAATTAAAGAACTAATACTAGTAAAAGAGAATTTATAAGTATTAGGGAACAGATAAGTCCCGTTTGAGGAGAAAATTTAGTAACAAAATAAACATAGGCCTTCTAAGGAAGGCCAAATGTTAGGCCAAGGAGATTAGAACTCTTCCAGCTCACAACTCTTACATTGAGACAAAAAATGAAACCAGATTGGGATCGTAAATTATCTTTGTTACTCTGGAATAATCTCACATCCGTGCATCTAGTAACAACCAACTCTATTTCTCCATCATATACCAAGAAGTGATCCTTAGTTATTCGTAAGTAGTTAAAGATATTCTTTGAAGCCACCTAGTGTGCGTCACCTGGGTTAGACTGGTATATGCCGCGTATGCTCAAAGCATAGGCAAAATCTGGTAGATTGCAAATCATAACATACCTAATGGAACCTATTGAAGCAACATAGAGAACATTAATCATGTGCTTGACCTCATCAGGTTTCAAAGGAAACCGAGTCTTGCCAAGTGATATGCCATGTTGCATGGGAATGAAACCTCTCATAGAGTTTTCCAGTTTGAACCTAGCAAGAACACTATCAATATAAGTGTCTTGACTAAGTCCAATCATCCTCTTATACTTATCTTTATAAATCTTTATTCCCAAGATATACTTTGCCTCCCCTAGTTCTTTCATAGATAAATTGGTTTTAAGCAACCCCTTAACTGACTCAAGCATGACATTATTATTTTTTGTTAGATATAAGACAATAAAATTTAAACTACTCCCCATCAACTTCTTGTATACACAAGATTCCACTTCAATTCTACGATAACCAAACTAGTTGACAGGCTCGCCAAATCTGAGGTTCTAACTCTTGGATGCTTGCTGTAGTCCATAAATGGACTTCTTAAACTTGCATACCTTCCCTAGATTATGTGGATCTTAAAAATTATGGCGTTGTTTCATATACTCATCCTCTTTTAAGAGCTCGTTCAAAGTGGTTTTGATATATATCTGTCATATTTCATAGTCATGAAAGGTAGCAATCGCAATCCTAATGGATTTTAGCATGGCTACTGGTGAGAAAGTTTCTTCATAGTTAATATCATAAGCTTTCCTGAAACCTTTTGCATCTAACCTAGCTTTTAAAACTAATGTTCACGTCTTTGTCAATTTTAATTTGACAATCCATTCGCAACCAATGGGTCTCACTCCATCCTGAAAATCAACAAGTTTTATGCTTGATTTTCAAACATATATTCCATTTCAGATCTCATGCCTTCAAACCATTTATCGGAATCCTAACTCTCCAAAGGATCTTTTTAGCTAGTAGGTTCATCACTTTCTAAAATCGTTATTTCAAAATTTTCCACCAAAACGAAATTAACACATTTCTCTAGTGGAATGATGGTCCTACTAGATCTCATTAGGGAACAACAATAGATCTTGGTTGTTAGACTCAAATTTTTTGTATGGATTAGATCTAAGTGAGACGATAGGAGATTCGTGGATAGGATGCACCACCTCCTGAGCATTTTCATATCGGGCCTCCTCTAATGAGCTGTTAACCTTATCCATTTATTGCTCATCTTGAATTTTTTCGAGATATATTTTTCTCCCACTTGTCTTCTTGAACACAGACTCTTTTTACAGGAGGACACTATCGCAATCAACAAACACTTTTTTTCCCACAATTGTAGAAATAATACCTCTTGGTCTCTTTGGGATACCTCGCAAAAAAACATTTGTCAGATTTGGGCAAAAGTTTATCATAGAGAAAACGTTTCACACAAACTTCACACCCCCAATCCTTTAGAAAACCCAACAATTCCTACCTATATCTCATATGAAGTCTTATTTATTGATTCGGATGGAGCCCTACTAAGTGTAAACGCTGCTGTTTCTAGAGCAAATCCCCACAAAGATATGGGGAGATCAATTAGGCTTGTCATGGATCGTATCATAATAGGACGACCTTAATATCAAGGGATAATAATCCTAAATGTGAGTAATTAAGATTAATTCTTGTGGTTATATCATTAAACAAAAATTCTATTAGAGACACCTTGTAGAAGATATGACCAAGAGACCCTTAATATGGATGTAAATTACAATTTAAACCAGCCAAACCATCCTTATATTTTTAAATCATTAAACCATATAACAATTAGCTCTAAATAACAGATAAATTCATTACCCAAATCAGCCTCCAAATCCTCCTCTTTCACGCCATTTCTAACGGACCAAAGGAGTTATAATCTTCGTCAATATTTATGGTATTTTGTTCTTATGACCTTGCATGTAAAGCTTGATTTCACTCCCATACATCAAGGTGGATATTGGGAAAGCTTTATTTAGGGCCTACGCAGGGCCGTCTTGAACATTTTGGAGGCCCTGTGCCAATAATACAATATAAGCCCTCTAAAAATTTTAAACCACAACTATAAAATATTGCTTCTCCAACATAACTCGAGTAGTATTTAATGCAAAAATCTCTCAAAAAATCATATCTAATGAATTTTGATTTTTTATAAAATCTAAAACCAATAATTGTTTTATGTACAAATAAAACTACAACGTAACTTGTACCGTTCGTATTCTTAAACTAGCTTAGAAAAGTAATGATTAAAGCTAAATTACCAAGTGGCTTACTCTAGTGCCAAGTGCCAGTCTAGAAGATCTATGGAAATAAAACGTGGAAACACAAAACCAACTCAATTCACACAATCATAATTTCACATAAGAAAAACATATGAGAAGGGAAAAAAAAGGAATACTCCCTTACCATCAGGCTTGACGGAAAACAAATCCCATAAAAGGTGCATCAATCCAACAGGTGAAAATATGCAGATGAGGGCGAAGTTGTAATGTTACAAGTGATTAGCAAAAAAAATTAAATGAATAATATAGTAAGTTTTCTTTTTAATGTTAATTTTAGCACCCTCTCGCGTCAATGATTGAGAGAGGTTTAAAAATAGAATTTCTTATTATGTTAATAATGAAGTAAATGGTTACCAACATTCATTTAACCGTGGGAAGTTGATGAGTTTTAAGAAAAATGTAAAGAGAGAGTTACAATGATCTAAAATTGCATGAACATCTTAGAAAGCAACATCGCTTTTCTATTGTTCAGCAAGTGTTTTGTTGAATTTAAGCCCTTAGAAATAGAGGCCATGTTCTAAGGAACAGGTTAGACTCCCTCTTAGCTGGGCCTGGGCCTACGAGATAAGGATTAAGGAGAATTTGGGTTATCTTCTTCACAAGGAAATCAATAAGTTCCATCAACCTTTTGGGTAAATTAAGCCACTTATTTCAAAAGAGTTTCTTATGAAAGTTTTGGTGAATATTACTACAAGTTTGTTATTTATGAGGATCCAAATAAACCAAGTTTAAAAAAAGGAATACTCAAGTTATAAGCTTTGAAATTTAAGGTACAAAATTCACTCCACTTTGGGAATTAAGGAATTTAGGGCAATTAGAAGACCCTAGAAATTATGAAAGATTGTGGAAAACGAATTGAGTATATTATTTCATAAATTATATGAGCTACATATTATTTCATGTTTGGCTAATCACATGATTTAGATGTTATGTGAAATTATGAATTTAAATTATGTTTTTATGAGCTATAATGACCATTGACATGATTTGTGAGACCACGATCAAATTGTAAATTAGGAAAGTGATTATTATGCTCTGACATGTTGATACAGTAGCTAAGAGAGTGTTAGTGAGGTTTCATGTGTGTTTTAAGCACTTGGAGCTTTCCTAAAGCATTATATAGTAGCTAAGAGAGAGTTAATGAGGTTACAAATTGTTTAAAGGAATTTATTGTTTTTCCTAAAGAATATTGATTTAATTCACTAAATAATGTGTTCAAAATTTTGAAAAAATGAATACACATATGTTAAACTTTTATGAAAACTGAAATGTTTTGCGTAAAATCGATGTTGATCCTATAGAATACTAGATTTACTACAAGGAGGGGGGGTGAATTGTAGTAATGGGAATTTTAGACACTTTTTGAGGAATTACTAAATTTAATAAGAAATAAAGAAATAACTAAGTAAGAACTCAAGGGATACTTTAAACAAAATTTTCTTCCAAAATTCTCTACGAAGAAATCTTGCCCTTTTTATTTATAATAGTTGTTATACCCTATTATAGATAACACATCACTCTGTTCCTCTATGATATGGTTCCCTGTAACCTTGTTCCCCCTAAACACGTGACTTTCTCTAGAAGTCTTCTCTTTTCTCTTTCACTCTTAAAGACGGAAATTTTCTTACAAAATTTCTCTCACCCCAACACTCAAAATGAATTACAATGATTATGATGAATTGAAGAGAGAAAACCGAATAAACTTGCTTAGATAAATTACATGAAAATCTTGAAAGTCTTATAACTAAATTCGATCTTCTTCAGCTTTAAATAACAGATTTGATGCTCCACATTATGCTCCATTGGGTTGTTATGGGCGCTTAATTCTAGCCCACGTTTAACCACCTCTTCAGCCGTTACTCCTCAGATTCAGCACACCAAGTCCATGTTCATCCAGCCTCTATATTCACTTAAGCAGTGCCGTTAGTGAGTGCTAGGAAAGTGGCAGTTAGTTATGCCTCCTAGAATCTAGGAACTTGCTGACCAGCTTCTTGGTTCCTGATTTGTAGCGAGGTAGTTGTTGTTTGTTGCACGATCAGTTTACTTAGTCATATACATGTGCATTCATTACCACTAACTCCACTAATATTATGGAAATTAATTTTTGGTTAAAATTAATATTCTACAACGTTGGTGTTAATCAAACCAACACAATCAAGTAATTTATATGAGTGGATAAACAATTAATATAAATAACTTAATTTTGGTTAAACTCATAATCAATTCTCCATAAGTTATAAATAAGCTATTTATTAATCAAAATAAAATAAAACTAATACATTCTATAAAATAAATTATTACAACTAAGTAACAAAAATAATCCTAAGTCAATATAAAACTAATTAAGACAAAATACAAAAATACTTTATTTGTCATCATCAAAATAACGAATACAACAGTCGAACTAATCAAATTTAATACAAAGATTTTTTGAAAATCGATTAAACCCGTTTGAAATGTTAAAACGTCAAAGGAATTTACTAGAGGGGATTCCAAAAGGTGTTTTGGTTTACAAACCATCAAACGAAGTAGAGTCTACCTCACTTAATAAGTTATTTATTTATCATATTTAAATTTCTAGGATTTTAATATGCGAAGTAGAATGTCTTGATAAATATCGGCTTAACATTCTCGGACGAATTTGTAAGCATTAAGGGTTCGAAATTCAAAAAACTTTCCTCGGAGGGCTATCAACCCCAAAGGAAGTTACTTGAGATTATTTTCTCATATAAGACACTTGTATATTACAAAATGGAATTTCGTTCAAATTAATAAATTACGGTTTTCGCTTTGTGCACTATAACTCGGTAACCAAATGAAGTCTTCCTAACAAAGTTTTATGTGGATCTTCCAAGAGGGTGCAGAGCACCTCATAACATGAATCACTATTGTACCTGCTACATTTAAGTATACTTTTTGATACAAAAGAAGCTTTGTTAAAACAGATTACGATTTCTAACTTATAATACTGTCCACATTTTGGATTATATAATATATTTTTTCAAATGTTTTGCAGTAAACGGATATGAGTATATCAGTGGGGACATGTCCTAGCTCCTAAGAAAGCTTAAAAGCGCGAAAATAAGTCGAAACGAGAGCTCCAAAATATGTAGAGGTTAATACTTTGTGTACACCTCAACGTGTATGACCACTTCATGAAACTCGGTATTTGAAATAGGTAAATGTGAAGTTATGAGATATATGATATGTTTTTAAGGGAATATTAGCCTACAAGTCTTAATAACTCAATTAGTAAATTACCTTCCATTACATTATGTTTGAAAAGGGGATAATTTCCCTTTTGCATTATGTTCAAATTAAAAATTATATTTCATTATATTATGTCCGAAAAGGGAATCATCCCCCAATTATATTATGTTTTAAAAAAGGAACTATCTTCCATATATTCTATATCGAGTATTATAAAAGTATTGGAAAACCTTCATGCAGCTTACGGGATATTAGAACCCCCATTATCTTCACCCGCTATAATATTTTTTTAGAATGAATTGTGTAACAACTTAAGCTAATTTTATTCTATGAACCTGAACTGGTGGGGTCTAATTCATTTTTATTTTGCAAGACCGTCTATCAAGGTAGATAATATCTGGATCTGACGATTATGTACACTAGATTCCCCGTGGACGTACTTTGTGAAAGTTATTATGGAGGATTTTGGAATTATTGAAATATAATTAGTGTTCGAAACTCTTTTAAGATTATTTGACACTTATACTTCGTCAAACTCATTTCCTTTATAAGTTTTCGATATAGTAAGTAATAATTATGCTATTTAGAAAATTAAGCTTTCATTAATGTAGGGTTAGTCTGTAATCCAAGTAGCTAAATTGGCGGGTTGTTACACCTATCACCTATCATATCTACTAGAGTCTGATTCCTTCTTTAAAAAACATCATTTAATTGCGAAGTTCCAAGTGGCGTTTTTTGTGAAAGTATTCCACAAACTTTTAAATGATCAACAAACTTTTGGGTAAGATATTCCCCTCCGAGATCAAATCGTAGAGCTTTAATCTTCTCTCCAGGTTGGTTGTGTACTTTATTTTGTACTTCTTTGAATTTCTCAAAGGATTCTAACTTATGCCTCATAAGGTAAACAAATCCGTATCTGCTTAAATCATCATTAAAAGTAATGAATTAATTAAACCCTCCCCTAGCTAATCTACTCATAGGTACATACACATCAGTATGTATGTGGGCTAAGAGTTCATTGGTCGTTTCACTCAAACTAGTGAAAGGTGACTTAGTCATTTTCCCCGTTAAGTAAAACTCACAAACATCAAAAGATTTGAGAACTCAATCTTTATAAAGTTTTCAATTCGTTTTGAACTTATGTAGCCTAATCGACAAGGCCTATGGTATGTAGGGTTTGATTCATCTGACTTATGTTTGTTGTCTATGTTATAAAGATGTGTTTCTAATTATAAAACGTACGAACCATTTAATAACTTAGTAGAGACATAGACCATATTATTGAAATAAGGAGAACAACTATAATTTTTATTATTGTGAATGAAAAAAACCTCATAATCCAAAATAAAAATTGAAATGATGTTCTTAGTAATAATTGGAATCTAAGAACACTTATTACGTACTAAAACTAATCTATAAGGTAAAGTTCGACGGTAAACTCTCATTGTCCAGGCGTCAACTTGAGCTCAACTGCCAATACACAATTCTACCTCTCCCTTAGCCAGTCTTCTACTTCTTTCTAGTCCCTGCACATGACAAATAATGTGACAACCACATCCATTATCAAATACCCATGATGCATACGAATCTAAGTTAATCTCTATAACTTAGTTACCTCAAGAAGAAACTCCAGCCTTCTTATCCTCTAGATACTTAGGGCAATTCCTCTTCCAATGACCCACCTTATAGCAATAGTAGCACTCATGTTGCGCTACTACTTTGGTTTTGGATGTGGCCTTTGGTTTGTCAAGCGTGTTTGATACATCAACTTTCTTGCATTTTCCCTTGTCCTTCTTAGTAGGAACTCCATACCTCTTGAAACCTTTGCCCTTTTGCACTTTCAGATTATCCTTATGCTCTTGTATTTGCTCATTTGGCAAGCTCCGCTCAACTTGGATCAGCATACCATACAACTCTTGCATGGTCACTTCTCCTCCTTGCATATAGAGGTTCAAACATATGTTCTTATATGCGGGAGTAAGCGAATTGATAATCATATCAGTTGCTAGCTCTTGGGGATAAGGAAAACCCAACTTGGTCATGTGCTCAAATTGACCAATCATATTGAACACATGAGGGCCAACTGATTTACCCTTCTCCAATTTGCACTCTAAAAGCTTGCAGTGCGTTTCGAACCTTTCCAACCTAGCATCTTTCCGAAACATGGTTCGCAGTTGTTGGATTATGGTATGGGCATCCATGTCATTAAATAGCTTTTGAAAATCAGGTTCCATACATGTAAGCATCAGACATGTGATAGGCACAGATCTATCTATGAGTGTTTGCCTAGCTGTCTTATCAGCTTGGCACGCATTTTTGGGAAGTTTAGGAATATGAGTTTCAAGGACACTTTCTCTCCCTGCAGCTCTGAGAACGATTCTCAGATTCCTCTCCCAGTCTAGAAAATTCTCGTGGTTGAGTTTATCTTTTTCAAGAAAATTGTGCAGATAAAAAGCAGAGTTGTTGTTGTTGTTACTGGCCATGCTTGACTATAACAAAGTAATAAACAAGGATTCAATTAATATGTTTATCAATGTAGTGATTTGAAGAATTTTAAACAACTATTAAAACTCTATTCAAAATTAAAATCCCATATTTTGTAAAAAAAAAATCCAAGATCCCCTTCAATTATGATTAAACTAATTTAGACCCTGTTTTTTTGTTGAGTTAAACCAAATATTAGCTTGTAAGTTTCGTAAACCTACCCTATACCCTGAAATAGTGAACGACAGCCTACTTTGACAGCACCTATTACTCATAGTATATGGCTTTATAGGTGTTAAGTTTATAGTTTTGCAATTTGTTAAGCGTTAGTGGGGATATTAATCGATCATCTTTTCCATTTCTCCACCACACTGCTTTAATACACGTTCTTGCTTTCTACGTTTCCAATTCAGTCGACTTATTAGCTGGTGATAAATTTCGGCCCAAATATGCTAAAGTTATGAATTTAGTTATAGGAAAAGCAATCAAACTTAATATTACATTTTTGGGGATTTAATTTTATTATGTTATTTAATTTCAAGTGAACACATAGCATAAATAACCACACACAAAGTTAAACAAACATTTAAAATTATGACACAAAACCCAACCAATTTTCGATTTCGGGAAGAATTTTGTTTGTACTAGATAATTGCATTAAGATTTTGCACCTTTTTTGTCTATGCTTTATAACCAATAGTTAGACTATTACTTTTTGAGTATTGTATTATCAAGTGTTCATAAGCAGGGAGACTTCTTTTGATCTTATTTAGAAGTGGTTCATAGAAATTTTTTAGAAATAATATGGTCAAAATATACTAACATATCTGTTATAGGTAGTTGTGCATATAAAATTTCAAATAGAGAGAGTGATAATTAATTTTAAATAAATTCCATGAAGAATGTGTTGTGATAATGCCTACAAACTATAATAATGGTATAATGGATAGTAAATTAAAATTTACAAGGAAAGTAACATATTTTGTAATTATCTACTAAACGGGGCAGAGGTGTTGTCATTGCCAACACTGAACCCTAAAACACTACATACACACGTATTTATCATAAATCATGATATTGACCCTAAAGAACCATTACCCACAATAAAAACGCATGTTTTCAATACAATTAGAGAATTTATTTATTTTGGAGTTTTGATCAAAGAATACTCACAAGATTGAGATCAAAGAGCGTGTTTTGATCCACCTCGAGGAATTGCTTAAACCCCTCCATAAGTTCATCGTCAGAGTTGGGAGTGTCGGCGTGTTTGTTGCAATATTCGATAACTTTAGAGAGTATGTTTCCGGTGACATTAGGCAACGGTGTCTCCTGGTTGCTGTCGTTGAGATCCTCTACCGTGTGCTTGATAGTTTTGCTCTGCAAAGCTACGTTCTCGACGTCGAAAGTCTCGGATGCCATGGCGTTAATTGATTGAAATTAGACAGATGAAATAATTTTTTTGGTTGTCAAAGAGTACAAGAACGACTTTGATCAACTGGGTATTTATAAAGAAGATGAAAGAAACAAGGGTTTCCAAATCCTAGTCTATTACGCCACCTTGCCCTGCACCCAAGTTTACCTAGAAAGCACCCTCCTTTCTTTCTTTATATGTATACTAGTTTTATATGCACGCGTTGCGTGATGATTCTGCTGAATGATGTAAAATTTTGCATAAAAATATAATATTTACTTTATTTATAGTGTTTGATATTATCTTATTCAAAATTTAAAAATGTAAACATTTAGTTATGAAGAGTTGTTCCATTTAATCAAGAAATAAAAAAAAAGAACAATATTGATTTTTCGTGTCCCCCTCCTCTTCACTTAGAGAATAAAGATAGAGGTTAATTTATTTCAAAGTATAGGGGTTAATTTATTTTTAAACTTTGAAAGATATAATAGTAATTCTATTAAAAAAAGAGTTAATTTTTTTATCTTTAAAAGATTTTAACTAATCATATTAGAAAAGTGTAGGATTTTTTTATATACTTTTAAAAGACATAATCGAAATTATATGAGAAAGTGTAGGATAAATTTATGTTTAATTTTTAAATGATATAATCATAATCATTAGGAGTAAAAAAATTCAACTTTTTTTTTATTGGAAAGCTTAAAATAATTAGAAATAAAAAAAACTTTTAAAAAATCTTATATTCCTACGTGATATTAGAAAAGTGTAGGATTGAATTAAAATCTTTTTTAACTTTAAAAAGTACGATGAAAATCATATTATATTAAATGCATGAACAATTTTATTTTCAACTGTTTTTTGAAAACCTTATAATAATTAGAAATGAAAGATAAAAAAAATCCTATCTAGGAGATATCAAAAAAAAATGTAGGATTGAATTAAAAGTTTTTCAACTTTAAAAGATATGCCTATTAGAAAAACATAGGATTATTTCTTTTTAATTTAAAAGATAGGATCGTAAGCATACTATTAATCTTTTTTTTTGTTTCTTGAAAACTTTACAATATAATTAGAAATGAAAATACATTGATCAAATTCTCTCCTCTTTTTATGGAAGCAGTTATCTTTTGAATTGTGATATATTATTTTCTGATTTTTTGCATTGAACGCTAGTTATCAATTTTTTTAATATATATTAAATGTTCAACAGCCACCATTTGAGGAGGAAATCATGGTAATTATCCTTTTTAGGTTGAATTAGTTTTATTTTTATTTTTGATCTATTTTGAAAGTATTTTTAGTGTCCCCCTACTCTTCACTTATAGAATAGAGATTTTTTCGGGGTGAACTTTCCTTTTGTTTCACCACAATTATACGGTTGAGATTTTCTAGAGTTGAAAACCTTAATTTGTAGAGTTTAATCAAAATAGAAAATAATATTAATAACTAATTATTTTGTACATTTGTAATTACTATGATGAGTAAACTCAACCAACTCAACCCAAAAAAAAACTTTAGAGGATGTCAACACCAATTATACTCCTTCCGTTTTTATTGAATAGGGACATATTGATTTTTGTTGTAATTCGCATCCTATTCTTTGAGCATCATATGCTACTTATACATAAGGAAATACATAGTCATGAGAGATCTTGCTTGATTCCTCTTAATGTGTAGTATTTTTAATATCAACTTTTTATAACTTTTACTCATGTGTAATAGATTTATTCATGATCAAATATTTGCATTGACAAGCGTGAAAAGTACAAATGTCCTATTAAATAAAAACAGAGGGGGTACTTCTTTTATTTGCTCTTGAAATATCGGTAGAAGATAGACTCGACTATAAAGAAGCAAAGCCTTATCTAGTGATAAGGAGTGAACTTTCCAGCTTTAAGCTTGGTGTTTAATCCCCACTAGGGCACTCTAAGGGTAGGGATATCCCCCCTACTCCCAACCACCTATCTCGCTTATTCGAATCGGGTGGACTCGCGAGGGACAAAGAAGTAGCGAGTGGTTGGCTGCGTTGAGGCGCCAGGCCTGCGAGGTCTGTCGAAGTCAGCGACGTGGTTGGGCATCTGTGGTGGAGTGGTATTGGCGGTAACATCGGTGATTGGGGCGTGGGACATGGTGCCTGCGGTGGTGAACAACCGATGGCTAAGGTTTGGGAAAAAAACGTGTTGTTAAAATTAAACGGAAGTGGGGAAAAAATTTAACCTAGACTTGTGATACCATGTACGAGTATTGAGAATAATTGGCTAACCTTTTTAGGTTGCCTGGCACTATTATTCATAGAGTGAATAAAGTTGTCTCTAATAATTATCGACTAAGAGTCTAATTAACCAACAATGAAATACCCTAATACTTTGTATATGCCGGTCGTTTATATTATGACAACTATTAGCTTGTACTCGAACTAATGCACTAGTTAGTTAAAATGTCAAAATTTTGGTTGACGTTGTAAGTAGAAATTCTCATAAAATTCAAATTCATAGGAATAAATCCTATAATCAAATTCATGATAATTTTACAAAATTGTTTGATTTGCAATGTGGGAAGTAACTTACCGTAATAGAAATTTCTATTTACTTATGGGGGACTAGGTAAGAAACTTCCTACATTTTGAGGGAGATTGAAATTCCTATGAACTTTCACTCCCCCCCATTTTCACTATTTTGTTGTTAACCAAACAACTTACGTTCTTTGCAATTCCTCGAAAGTCTAAAATCTCATGTTTTCTCATGTCAACCAACAACCACTAAATCTGTGTAGTCTTTCTCTCTTTATATATTTTTATATTTGAGATACAAGAAATAATCAACAATTTTCCACAGTACTTCTCTCTATAGTAATTACTCTCATCTCAAACATTTATGTGATTGAGATATATACACAACTGATCCAATGATATATGTGCAAGTTTTATTGGGTAAGTTAATCAAATAAAAAAACAGATTTAGTAATAACTAAAGCAAAAATATATCTTTTATAATTTTCTTTTATTTTGGTATATTAATAAGGACAATTCGTCAGAAACAACCTTTTAGATACAACTTTTTGCGAGAGACAACCTTTTAAATTTTTTTTTACATTTAACAACCTTGTATAATTATTTTGTTTTTTGCGAGAACACACCTTATCACTCTTTTGACCACAAGTTTCCAGCCTTAAACAAGTCAGATTTCCTAATTGCACCTATAAACTTCATTTTCCCTCCTTTTTTTATGTACTTGCACATTTCTCCACCCTTTCCACATTGTTATATGTATATCCCCTGCTTGGCTGCTTCCTGCGTTTCTCATCTTCAACAAATATGAAATTCTCAATACTCAAGCTAATTAGGGTTCTTCAAATAATTTTTTGCCCTCTTTTACATTTTCATTCAATTTTCCATTTGTGCAAAACTTGAAAAGCTAATTTATTTTCTTCTCCTTTTCTTTCTTTGTCCTTTTTAGTTTTTTTTTTCTACGGAAGGAAGTTTGTAGCTTGCAAAATTTATAGTTGGTACTGTTGTGTTTGGAGCACAAGTTTTGGCAGTGTTTAATTAATTTTCATTCAATTTTCCAATTGTGCACAAGTTTCCGGCCTTTGACCATTGTGGCAAATCTGGCAATGCTTTGGAAGAATGCAGATTAATATTGTAGTTAAAACTGCTATTATTTCAAGTGATAGAATGGACCGTTTTGGTCGATTTAGACAATAAGAACTCCATTTAGCCCTTGTTTGGTTAAGATGAAATAGAGTTTGGAAACGGAATCAAGTATCAATTACCGTTATTGTGTGTTTGTTAAGAGGAAGAGGAAACTGAACCCGTTTACAAGCTGAAACAAATACCACCAGTTTGTTACCTTGCCTCAAGCACTGGTAACATATGGTGTTTCCCGCTGGAAACAATAAAAGAGCATGGGCAGATGAAGTTGTCGGACTATATTAATGATGCCTGGTGGTAAGGTGGTCCCATCTCACAATTTTACCCACTATTGTCCTTCTAGTATTTGGGTTGTGCAGGAAATGACAACAAAGAAAAAAAGGGTGGAGGTATTTAGGTGGGGCCGGGTGGGCAAGTGGGGCAAGGTGATTTCTCTACATATACATACATAAGAGCATTTCCGTTTTCATTTTCATTTATACCAAATGTTTCTGCCAAGAAACTTAAGATGAGATTATGATGATTTTGGGATGATCACGTGCAGTCTTGGCTCGAACCACGTGCTAGCTGGATGACCTGCAAAACGGACGGAAGACTAACCCGGGGATTTTCCAAGTAAAGCCTCTCCGATGCCAAAGTCAGCTATGCGGAGTTATGATGGGAATGATGATGTAAGCTTATGTAAGCAATAAAGGGGGGTAGGTAGAGAAATGATTAATTACCTTTTACTAATTGGGTGGTTGATGCTTTTATAGGCAGAGATTCCTGGGAAGGGAATCTGGCGATGTGGGATCCTTGCTGTTGTAATTTACAGTCCCAGGTTATCTGGAGCAATGGTATTTTTGTCTTTTCCATGAGGAATTGGGTTGGTCAGCAGGTGGGCCCAAACAATTAGCCCCGCGCCAAGGGCGTAAAACTTAATAACCCCCGTGAGTTGGCGGATTGGGCCGTTGGCGGAATGCCGTTTTGATCGAATGTTTCCGGAACCGAAAGTAACGCTTGTTGGCTTTATGGAATCCGAGGGAACGTGGTGTTTCCCCTCGGAATTCCGAGGGAGGCATGGTTATTGTCTGTTGGATTCCGAGGTAGGCAATGAGATGTTGGTTTGCCAAATTCCGAGGGGGGCCATGTGCACTGTTCATGGGATTCCGAGGGTCGTCGCATCTTTGTTTTGAATTCCGAGGGAGATATCTGTTGTACTGCTCCTTGGATTCCGAGGGTGACCATGTGCACTGTTCATGGGAATCCGAGGGCCGTCATATCTTTCTCTTCGAATTCCGAGGGAGGTATCTGTTGTACTGTTCCTTGGATTCCGAGGGTGACCATGTTCACTGTTCATGGGATTCCGAGGGCCGTCATATCTTTCCCTTCAAATTCCGAGTGAGGTGTCTGTTGTATTGCTCCTTGGATTCCGAGGGCCTCCCTGGGTACTATTCACAAGATGCCGAGGGAGGTATGGTGGTGTTTCCCATTGGTCCCGAGGGCCTCCTCGAATACTGTTCATCACGTGCCGAGGGAGGTATAGCGACACCGATCACCATTTCGAGGGGCATAGGCTTTATATGTGGTGTGGCTCATATGATTCCGAGGGCCACCACTAAGAAAGGTAGGGTGTCGGAATCTACCAAGGGCGAATAAGTCCCTAGGTAGCCCGAGCACCTACTTGATGCTTAGCCATATTTTGTCTAGGTTATAATGAGCGGTGTCCATGATTCCGATGACGACCACTAGGCATGGTAGGGTGTCGGAATCTACCAAGGGCTAGTAAGACCCTAGGTAGTCCGAACACCTGCATGATACTTAGTCATATTTTGTCTAAGTTATAATGAGTGGTGTCCACGATTCCGAGGATGACCACGAGGCATGGTAGGGTGTCAGAATCTACCAAGGGCTAATAAGACCCTAAGTAGTCCGAGCACGCACCTACCTAATACTTAGCCATATTTTGTCTAAGTTAGAATGAGTGGTGTCAATGATTCCGAGGACGACCACTAGGCATGGTAGGGTGTTGGAATCTACCAAGGGCTAATAAGACCCTAAGTAGTCCGAGCACCTACTTGATACTTAGCCAAATTATGTCTAAGTGAAGTGATAGTTGTTTCATGGATGTGATGTGGGGTTTTTTGACAAGACTTATACATCTGTTTTGAAAAGGGTGGAGTTAATGTTTGTGGTGGTACTGTAGATTGAGCCCAACGCATGTTTTGGCTCATTGGGCTAAGTGTTTCATTCGGGAAACCCCAAAAAGAGGTTGTCGTTTGCGCGGCTTTCTTGAGAGTGAACAGCGTCAAAGAGGGGGGTATTTAATGTTGGTGGTTGAAACTTCATTTTCACTCTTTGAAAATTTACTCTTGCCAACTTTCTCTCTCTGCTTTCTCTCTCTTAACCTCATTTGAGTGTTCTTGCTCCCAATGAAGATCTTCAAACTCATTCAAAACCAGGTAAGTTTTTCTTGTGTTTTGCTTTCCTTTGCTTTAGTTCAATTTGAATTAGGCCTGTTGGCCATTTGAGCATTTTTTTTCATAAATAATGGATGCTCAATCTGATCCGAGCACCTCCCATACCGTTTTTGTTTTTTGATCTGAGGGGGTGTTTGGTGAGGAACATGGCTCAATAATACCCGAGGGGATTCCTTTGACCTGTGACTCGGAAAGTTTTGAGAAGGAGCCCGAGGGGGAGATTCCTTACCCATGGGAGCTTTCCGTTGCTTTCCCATCTAAAAAACATAGTTACTTAGATTCTTTTTTGAATAATGGTGTAGTTACTGTCCGAACACCGACCATGACCGAGGAAGAAGTGAGGGGGGTCCAACCAATTATTTCAATAGGCCTATGTGGTTAGCTTTGTTGGATAGGGAGATAGAGTACTTCGCCGCTGGATACCATGTAAAAAGCCCATTCATGTTATATAAACAGAAGGCGATTGCTACGGTGTTGACCCCGCCGCTGGGATGTATAGCTATGTATAAGGCGGATTTTGAAATGGGGCTTAGGTTTCAGTTGCACCCCTTCATTAAGGAATTTTTAAACGAGTATAACTTGACCATTTCTCATATTCTTCCGAACACTTAGGGTTCGGTTAATTCTGTGTTGGCCATTTGTGGGATGTTGGGCGTCCGTTGCACCGTACGCCTATGGAGGAACATGTTCAAAATAATGGAGGCTCCAACGGAACGCCACGGGGCTGGATGGTGGCTCTTCCAAGCTCGCCTTATGTATAAAGTTCTTGAAAAGCCAGTGACCAGCCAAAAGGAATTCCGAAGAGAGTTTCTTTTCATCTATCAGGGTGATGGTTGGGACATTCCGACTGTCCACCATCGCTACGAAGCCAATGCCTACCTCAACCTCCGGGTCCCTGAAATTTCCGAGGAAGAGGCTGTCGCGGCTTTGTATTTTAGAAAGGAGTTAAAAATAATAGATGGTTGCGAGGCTTGGGTCCCTCCCAACTGGCTTCCGAGGCCGGGGCTCTTGACGAACGAGTGCTTTTTTTCAGCTCTTGGAGTTAGTCCAGCCTATAATAGGGGTAAATACTTGTACATATTTGTTTCTTTTGAACTAACTTATATTCATACTTAGCCTTTTTTGTTTATTGCAGACATTGCCCGAGGCCTGTTGGATACTGAAATGGCCGAGAGGATGACTGCTCGTCAATTGATGGCCGAGAGGCTTCGCCAAGATTCAGGGGCGAAGCCAGGAAAAAATATTGAAGGGGGCCGGATTCGTGAAACTATAAAAATCACCATGACAAAAAACAATATATGTTCTTAGTAATAAAAAAGATGTTCGCAACATTTTATTAATAACAAAGGAACATAGTCCCTCTTAACTAAACCATAAAAATATGTCTCAAAATACGCTTTTAATAAGGGATCTATCTTCATCACTTAAGTTGCACTCTCCTATTTTTCATAAAATAAAAACCATCAATGATTGAATCCATTTTAAACTTGGTAGCAATCTCCTTCTCAATATAAACAAGCAAGTAATTCGAAAGAAAGTCATCTTCCATCTTGTTTCGAAGGACACTCTTGACAATTTCCATAGCCGAGAAAGCTCTTTCGGTAGTTGCTGTGCTGACAGGAAGGGTCAAAACTAGTCGAATCAATCTATCAACCAAAGGATACATAACAAATTTTCTTTTCTCCACCAAACTTCTACACAAATCAGTTATGGTACCAAGACTTCTCATATCTAGGTGATTAGGTATATCATAGTAGAATTGATCAAGTTCATTCTTCAGATATCTCTTGTTCAGAAAAGTCTTGTGGATAGTATTTCTCTGCAAGAATACATATGTTTTCCACATTGAAGTCTTTATAACCATCAATAGGATGCAAAGATGCACTTAAGATAAGTAACTCAGTTGTTTGCTCACTAAATCTGCTATTGAGTTCTTGTAATTGTTGATCTATGGCTGCAGTAAACACATTGACCCGATAATGATGCTCAACAGTTATAACATCTTTGTTGCGCCGAGATCGAATAGTCTCATAATAAGAAGCATTCATATCTAGAACTTGAGTGTCATGGCTACTACAAAAAGTGTTTACCTTTTGTAGAAGACCTTCCCAACCATCATCTCTGGACTTTTGAATCAAAGACTTTGTTCCACCAACTAAATGCATAGCATTTAAAATGTCCTGTGACTTATGCTGCAAAGCTCGACAAAGTCCATTTGTACGTCTCATAAGTTCTTCCATCAAATGTAAATTAAATACAAATTCAAATGACAATAACTTTCTAAGAGCAGATTTAGCATCCTCTCGTTGAGAGTATGTTGCTCAATGATCAATGGCTATCTTCTCAAGGACTATACGAGTTGCATTGAACATTCTTATGACACTGCAAATAGACTTATAATGAGAACTCCATCTAGTATCCCCAGGACGTTGTAAAGTCCCAATTTGATTCAATCCTTTTCCCGTCTCAACCTCTTCAATTTCAATTAAATTCTACAACTCTGCAACCTGTCTTTCCTATAATTCATCATGACGCTTAGAGGAAGAACTAATAGTGTTAACTATAAAAACTAGATCTTTGAAAAAATCATGAACCTCAGCTACTTCTCTTGTGGCAGCAATAAGAGCTAGTTGTAATTGATGTGCTAAACAATGCACATAATATGCATAACGACAATCTTTCAAAACAAAGCTTATAAACCATTTCATTCTCCCCTCATATTACTATCTCCATCATAACCTTGTCCTCTTAGGTTTTGAATGCTCAACTCATGATTAGACAAAACTATAGAAATCTCTTCCTTAAGAGTCTGGGATGTTGTATCCTTGACATGTACTAGCTCCAAAAACCTCTCACGCAAGAATCCATATTCATCAACAAATCTTATCACAATAGTCATTGTTCTCTTTTAGAAATGTCTCGAGATTCATTAACAATTATGCAAAATTTTGATTCACCGATTTCCCTATGGCTTTCTTTTTGCACATTTTGAGTAAAGACATGTAGAATCTCTTTCTGAATGTCAGGGGAAATATATTTTGCATTTTGTGGGTCGTTGTCAAGCACAACATCATTCACCTCCTTGCTATACAATGCTAAAAGTTTTAGCATCTCTAAAAAGTTTCCTTGATTTTTTAAACTTTTGGTTTCATCATGCCCTCTAAATACACAATTTTGAAATGTAAGCCACAGTACTACATCTATTGAAGCTTTAATCCTTGTGCGATTATCTTCAATCTGATTTGGAGTTGCTTTTTCATATGAATAGTCAATGTGCCCTTTTAGATTCCGAATATTATTCCAACATAAAACTGAATACCCATGGGCAGATTTAGTGTCTTTTCCAACATGAGCTCTAAAAGAACACTCTTTTCCACCAATTTTTTTCCAGTTTTTAAATTCTTGTGCCGTGAAAACATTTGACCCGCTTTTTCCTAACGGGTCCTTTGGAAAAAGAAAACATGGGAAACAATAAGCAGCATGGAACCTAGGAGAATATTCTAGCCAATGAAATTTCTCAAACCAACTAGCTTGGAATCGACGTTGATGATCTGCCCTACCTGAAGAGGGGAAATTAGGTAGAGAAATTTGATATGGCCCATACGTGACGTACGCCCTGATAATGCTTTTTTGCTCTTCTGGAGAATAACTACTAATTGGCTTTCGTAAAGCTGGATCACGTCTTAAAAGGGTGTTACCAACTCAAGTCTTGTGTGTAGTGAACCTTGTTCGTTGGAAATTTGACTAGAAGTACCTATATTGACATCAATTGTCGGTTGAGTGGCTTCATTAGGATTTGTATTATCGTCATTAGGACTTGTGTTATCCTCATTAGGATGTGTGTTATCATCCAATCGGACTGTAGGATTTACTTTTGCAAAATAAGAGTCAATTGTTTTCCTCTTCATATCTGAAATCTGGCCTAGAAAGAATAATACGATTTATTAACAAATCACTAAGGTATAGCAGTTAAGGGTATAATTTTTATCAGAATGAAAATATTGGTTATCAATTAGACAACTAAGTCAAGTCGTAGTCACCAAGATGTGAAACAAGATACGAAATAATTATCATGAATGATACCAAGCAATATGAATTTATGAAGTAAACTAAACAGAAACCAACTAATTCATGAAATCAACTAGGTAAAACTAATTCAAATGAACTATAATATACTTTATAAGACAAAATTACCATAATAAATTGTAAAACTTTAAAAACTATAAATTTTAATAGACAAGCATAGAGTAGGGGATTACCTGCTTGTGATGATGATAAAGGGCAATTGATAAAGTAGTAAAGCGTGATTGCCTGATTGGCATTGAGATTCTTTGAGACTTTTACCAAAATCAACAAAAAGGGTCTGCTACTTGGTGCCTTGGGATGAGAATTGAGAAAGCAAATTGGTGAATTGCTTTTTGTGTGTCCGGGATTCAGAATTGACAGGGATTTGTTTTACTAGTATTGCTTTTGTGGCGTCGAAGCGTGCCGCTGCCGCAATCAGCCACTTTTTCACTTTTTTTTTTAATATAAGATATAAGGGCTTAAATAGTAATTTTTTTAATGGGCCATGGGGGAGGCCATGGCCCCCACTGCCCCCCCTCTCCCTCCGCCCCTGCCAAGATTTGGCAGCCAAGAGAAAGGTCGTTCCGACGCCGCTAGAGGTATTTCAGCTTGATTTATTTCAACCATCCGACGCATCTTTCTAACTTTGCTCTTTTTTCTTTGATGTTAGGACCCAAAGCACCCTAGTAAGAGGAAGAGTCGGCCTAAGAAGGTGACGATGGCTCCGAGGGAGAGGCCATCGGCGGCGAGTGGGGCTATTGTGACGATTGCAGTAGTCTCGGCTAAAAGCTCTCAGCCTTTAGCTGATGGGGGCTTCATCTTCCCCTCATGCTATGGAGGCGGCTGAACAGGAGGAGGAGATTCAGCCTCTCCTCGGCTTTGAGCAAGAAACCGAGGAGCCGTCACCAAAACGGCCGAAAACGGCTTCACCTTGGAAATCAGCTTTCCAAGGCAGAGACTCGGCTTCTGGTGAAGAGGGCCATGGCTTCTCTATACACTAACGAGGACGAGGTGTCGCAGCTTCACGCTGCCTGGATTGATGTAAGTGTCTGATGACTGTCTTTTGTATCTTAACTTTAACTTTTGACTTCGAATTCTGACCCTTTGTTTGACTTTGCAGCTGTATGTACGGATGACCTATTTGTCCCGACAACGCTACGAGGCCAGCTAGAAGCTGATAGAGGCCGAGGACAAGCTAAGAGTGCTCGAAGAAAAGCAGATGAAGCACCATGACGACCAGGACAAGCTAAGTGTTCCCCATCATTCTGACCTACCCACGCAGTGTCTGTACCGACTAGGATGGACTCCTTCGGGATGTTACTCTTGCTGAGTGCGCTTCCTCGTGCCGGTTAGGCTCAGTTTGTCTAGTTGGTACGTTGGGCCTTTCTCGCCTTCTGTTCAGCTTGTTTCTTACATCTTCTCCCCGTCTGAGGAGCCCTTCTTCTATTATCCTCTGGGCGTCAACCCCACGATTTGGTCTATGCCCTTCACTCCTTGCAATTCGAGGCACTCTCATTGCAGGAGTGAGTAATTGTTGTGCGGGGTCCCTTGTTATCCGGGGGGATCTTTCTCGTTCTCTGTTTGTATCGTTTACTCGCGGACCTTGATCCCCATTCAGAGGCGGTGTGGATTGAGTGTTCGACAAGCGCTGACTTCCTTGAATTGCCTGGACAATATCGTTGATTCTCGAATTCATCATGGCCTCGAGGTGTTCGAGGTCATACCTGGTGACCGCGAGTTCTCCGTGTCTATCTCTCCGACACTGTCCGTTCCCATTCCCGGTTGGCTAAATAGTCTCTTGATTGACAGGCTGTATCACCTCTTGAATGATGGGCTCATTCTCGACAGCTGGAGTGGTTCTGCGTGGTCTGGCCATGGCTTTTTGTCGACTGACCTTGTGTATCCCCACAGACGGCGCCAAACTATTTCTGCCAAGAAACTTAAGATGAGATGATGATGATTTTGGGATGATCACGTGCAGTTTTGACTCGAACTACGTGCTAGCTGGATGACCTGCAAAACAGACGGAAGACTAACCCGGGGGTTTTCCGGGTGAAGCCCCTCCGATACCTAAGTCAGCGATGCGGAGTTGTGATGGGAATGATTATGTAAGCTTATGTAAGCAATAAAGGGGGTAGGTAGAGAAATGATTAATTACCTTTTATTGATTGGGTGGTTGATGCTTTTATAGGCAGAGATTCCTGGAAAGGGAATCTGACGATGTGGGATCCTTGCTATTGTAATTTACAGTCCCAGGTTATCTGGAGCAAGGGTATTTTTGTCTTTTCCATGAGGAATTGGGCTGGCCACCAGGTGGGCCCAGACACCAAACAATTAATAACAATAACCCTTATCCCCTACCGTTTCCCTTTCTTAACTAATACCATTCCATTCCGTTTCCACTTTCTATACCAAAAGACCCCTTAATGTTTCTTTTATTTTTGAAAGAATGTGAGAACCCAAAATAAATAACCACAATGTGGAACTTTGAGGTTAGTGAGATACTCAAATTAACAATACCAAAAAAAAGGAAAACAATTGCCTTTTATATAAACAAATTAAGGTTAAATGCTTACTACTTTAGGTGAAACAGAGCCTTAAAGTTGATTTGAAGATGAATATTGATAGCCTTGAAGAGAAGATAATATTAAGATAGGGGGATTTCGACAGTGGTGGTCTGGTAGAAGAGAAAAGATTTTTTGGTTTTTAAAAAATAAAGGATTTATATAATGGGGAACAAAGGAGGGAAAAGTAGTGCGGAAATAAGAAAGAAGGAGTGCAAATAGGAAATATGACTTGGTCAACGCCGGAAACTTATGGTCGTCGACAGAAAAGAGTGATAAGGTGTATTCTCGCAAAATAAATTTATACAAGGTTGTTAAATGCAAAAATAATTTAAAAGGTTGTTTCTCGCAAAAAAAGTGCATTTAAAAGATTGTTTCGGACTAATTTTCCTATTAACAATGAAAAATTCTGAAGGTAGCACAGTTTTGGCTTAATCCAAATTTAGAAACCTAACCTTTTCGTATTCCAACATTAGTCGCTTAAGTTCAATGAATCCAATTTCATTTAGTAGCGTGAAAATTGAGAGTGTTAATTTGTTAATTAATTGAACTTAGACAATGTTTTTCAAATGACTTCCTTAAATTTAATCTATTATACCAGAATCTACTATGTCTTTGTAGACTAATCTTTCAAATTTCTTTCTTCCACAAGGAGCGTGGACCTGGAATGACTATGCATAGATTACCCTTATTTGTGTGGTCAAATGTGATGTTAATCGATTCCAAAGACTTTTTTTTTTACATGAGCAAATCATACATAAAACCAAAATTTAGTACAAGCTTAACTATATCGACCTCTTTTCGCTCTTACATTGCTTTCAAAGTAGTGGTTATAATTTAATGACGTCGTTCTCTTGTCACCTACACCTACTTTGACATAGTGAAAGAATTTGTTGAATCTTATTTTCGTTGCAACATAGTTGGATTAGCACTTAATGAAGGTGAGAGAGTAGCTGCAATACACAAAGGAGGTAGTTGTAGTTAAAAGCCATTCTGAGAGAGCACCACATCGTCACTCACCTCGACATCTATGTCCTTGGGCAGAACATAATCCTCACTAACTTGTATATTGACCATTGTCACATTTGTCTTGGACAGATCATAAGCGTCACTCACTTCGAAAATTCATTAGGTCTAAAAATCGTAACTTGATTCCCTTTAGAAATGTTATCATATGTGACGGTAGAAAATTACAAGTTGATAATTCCTTTTTGTTATTGATAAATGCCAATCTTGATCTCCTTGGACCTGCACAAATATATTGCCTTGACTTTTCAAGAGTTTCATCCCGCCATTAGCATCTAAGTAGCTTCCTCCATTGCTTTCCAAGCAAATTAGATTGTCTTCCTGCCACTTTCAATATAGGTCGGCATAAAAGGGCCTCTTTCATGCCCTTAGCTATCTTGCACTCATTTTTGGGAGGTTGTTTCCCTCGTAAATGGGCAACCTTGCTGCTGAATAAATAAAAGGGAACAAGTCCCAATAGGTTGACTCTTGTTAGTCCAATAGCTCATTGGTTTAGTCTCTTCGTTACGAACGTTATTAATGGAACCCGCTTGCTCAACATAGGTTCCTAAATTTTCATAAAGGCTATATAATTCAAATCTGATAGCTTTTCAAGAAATACTAATGCTAAAACTTTTTCAAAGTCTAAGGTAGTCGCCCGAACATTGTCGGTCCTACCATACACTTGACCTCTTCTGTAGAGACATTAAGATTAGATTTGGCAGGACGTGCATAAAACATTTTTCTGGAAAACTATTTTTCTCTACTTTAAGCTTTACATTGTTTGGTTGACAAAGGAGTGTAAAATCATTTTCCCTTGAGTAAAATTGCTCTCTCAATCATGGAAAACCATTTTTCTTCAAAATGAAGGGAAAACTATTTTCCTTCTTCTTCCTTACCTCCCTTTTATCCTCCTCCCACCACCTCTCCTTATTTTCCCTTCTATTTTCCTTTTTTCCCACCATCCTCCGTACATGGTACTAAACAATGGAAAACTAGTTTTACAATTGCGTTTTCCATTGAAATTATTTTTCGTGAAAATTATTTTACATTGAAAATGTTTTACACCCAACCAAACAAAGTTTTCGTATCATTGCCGTCCATAGTCAAGATGATAGAGCAATAAGTGATGGCATTATTGTAGTTTTGAAGATTCAATCCCGAAGCTGAAAGGTTTGCAAAACAGAAACGTGCAAGTTTGGCGAGATCAAGATCGGTGCCTTGTGAATCCTTATCAGATAGTTCATGAATTACCCAAAAACTATTTCATATATTAGAGATTACATAGTGCAAGCTTTAACTCAAGTTTCCTGAAGTAGGAATGACCGAATGACCAATTTCCTTCACCTCGTTGGTCCAACTAACTAGCAATTGTGGAAAAGATGAATCTAAATTTCTGATTTTCATCATAATTTATAAAAGACACTTGCTGCTATCGGCACGATCAATCGTGCACGTCATTTCACGTAATTTAATGTTTAGTTAAATGAACTGAACTATTAATTTATGCTATAGTTTCATTCTTGAAAATTAAAAGGAGAAAACCAAAGAGGAGACGGGGAAATTATAAGAGCTAATCAACCAAAAAAAGGACACAATAATAAAAAATAAATCTACATCTGACAGGGAATTAATTTGAACCTTATGAATTAAATAGGGTGACTATCCAAAAACTCTTTAAATTGGCGTAAATAATTAAATACCCTTATCAAATGAGTTATCCTCAATATCCTCTAAGATTTTGTCATATATTAGAAGTTAATGGGAGAATTTATGTTAGGGCTACTTGAACTTAATATGACCCACGATATTTAAACTAGACACATGACATGAATGTTTTGGTTTTCATC
This sequence comes from Patellifolia procumbens, assembly GCA_947645195.1. Lineage (NCBI taxonomy): Eukaryota > Viridiplantae > Streptophyta > Magnoliopsida > Caryophyllales > Amaranthaceae > Patellifolia > Patellifolia procumbens. The sequence continues at coordinate 994,835 of CANSGD010001508.1, read as the reverse complement.
TGTATATATGTTGTGTAAAAATGTGCACTTTGTTTTAGAATGACTGATCTTAATGGCTTGTTGATGTAAGACTAAGACCTAGCTCTTTTGGACTAGATTAGTCAACAACATTTAAGGCAATTCAACTCCTTTTGCCTCCCAAATTTAGTTCAGTTTAATTTAGCTTCATTCAACTCCAACCAGTCCAAAAGAATGGAGCCACTAGCCCACTATCATACATTTAAATTTATTTGCGACTCTACTGAGAATGACAATTGTATGATTACCGTTACTAAATCAACTCAAGTCTCAGCGACTTGCGTCAAAGGACATTGCAAATTAGCAATTACAACACGTCAAACAGCCAAACGCGAACCCAATAATTAATCAACTTCAAGCAGAAGTGCCAATCAAGCTGTTTGTAGGATCATTTTCAAGTGATAAACCTTTCAGTACGGTTTCAGGTTGGGTTTCAGGTCGAATATTAGTCAATTTTACTGCCAACTAGCTTATATACTAAAACAATCAGGTGAACAAAAAATTAAACAGGTTAGATCAACCAGCATACCCGGATCCACATCAACCAGCATAGATTGTGCAACAATAGGACGCTGAGAATACTAGAGACATTAACAAATAAAAGAATGCACTGCTCGCCAATGTGATGGAAAAAATTACAACTACCAAAACAAACAACTCAACCTACTCTCTAGGAAAGAAAAAGAAAAATTGCCACAAATTGGGCAACAGGACACTTTAATCTAAACTATAGTCTATAATGGTACACATTTATGATGTCCTAAAAATACAATTAGTTGACAAAGCAAAAAAAAACAATGTCAAACATAGAGACAGAGCAGCCATTGCATACTTTCAAAACAGACACCCCTGCGCATTTTCTGTTCAAGGAAGAGCAATTAAGCATCTCCAGCAGCAGCCTGAGCAGGGCCGTTTGAGCGCCCACCTCGGCCACCCCTTCCACGACCTCCCCTCCCACGGCCACGACCTGCAATGCAGATAAAGCATTAGCATCTATCGGCATTTTGGGGGTATACTAATAGCTCATTCTTTTCATTCATATTTAATATCCATTGACTGATTTCTGTAGAGAGTAGAGTGTTTAACCAAACAGCCAGGATCTTAGCATGACAAAAAACTGAAGTAAAAATATACTAGACACACAATAGTCCATATTTTTTTTCTTTTTCGCGATTAAAAGAGGCTCTGCTTATTGCTTCACTCACAAAATGCACCAGCTTCAATTAATGATGAACGCTCATGACCAACTCAAAATTTATGACCAAGTACTGGCCTCAACAATATATAATATGGAGCAAACAATCACGCATTGCAGCTAAGCACAGTCCAACTCAATTGCAGAAACAAGGAGTCAATGGACCTAGTTAGTTCTCCAAGGTTAGGTGCAACTCAAGAAACAAGGGAAACAAGGAGGACCAACAAAGAATTACCACGGCCTGGAACTGGTGGGCCTCGATTAAAACCTCCTGCATTTTGCTGGACATCAACAATAGGTCCATTGTAATTAAATCCCCCCCTTCCACGGCCACGAAAACCACGACCTCTACCTCTGCCCCTACCGCGGGGATAACCACGATTCTGATCCCAGCCTCCATCCTCATAATCGGCAGACATAAACCCATTGCCTGAAATTAATGATGCCAATGTCACAATATGTTATTGAGAATATACCTGGACTCCTGCTCTCACATTAGAGCAAAAGAAAGTTAGCAGACAAAAGGGTACAATGAAACAAACCTGGTGGACCTCTGCCCCTTCCCCTTCCTCTACCACCACGACCCCTGCCTCGAGCACTAGGGGACCCCTCTGAACCATTAGGAACATTAGAAACAAGAGATTTAATTAATTACCGTTGAAAACCAGAGCACGCTACATGAATAATACCTCCTTCATAATCATAATCATTTGATGGTTTCACTTGATCAGCGGGCAATGGAGGCTGATACCTAGAAAATATTAAGAAAGCTGTTGTAAGGAAACAATGACATTAATAAACATCCAGCTCCATAACAACTTTAGTCTGCATGACAGATTCCATAATCTCGATCGTTATCTCCGTGTTCCAATAACATAAAGAGCCCAAGCTCCATTCAAAAGCAAGTAAAGAAAATGAATTGGTTCAAATGATCTTCGAATTTCCATAAGATACAAATTCGGTTGAATAAGAAACAAAGTATTCTAGAGTCCTTCAAATATGGAATCTAGATTGTCCCTTTCAACTCTTGCTCCAACTCCTGACTTTTAATACTCCGTGTTTCACAAAGATCTTTTCACGCATGGCAATGTAAAAGTTTAAATATTACTATCTCTAATTAAGTATTTGTAAAATTTATAAAAAATTGTTATCGGACAAATACATATCGTGGCGAATCTAACAAGACCCTGCATTTATCATTCACATATAAATCACAAACGTTAGGTCGATGATCAAAGGGGTATACATGAATCGAGATTGTCCCTATCAACTCTTGCTCCAACACTTGACTTCTAATACTCCTCCGTTTCACAAAATCTTTTTCACACATGGCAATGTAAAAGTTTAAATATTACTATCTCTAATTACGTATTTGGAAAATTTAAGAAAAATCAAAAATCTGAAAAGTACATATCGTGGCGAATCTAATAAGACCCCGCAATGTTTCCTTCACACATAAATCACAAACGATAGGTCGATGATCAAAGGGGTATACGTGAATCAAGTCAATAATACATAGTGCAACAATAAACGGGAGGTGTATTACTCTAGAGAGGAGGCAAAAAAGAAAAAATAGCTCAAACTTGTCACTGCCATTAGCAACAGAATAAAGAACACATTAGCTAGGCATCTCTTGTCAATCTTGGATAGAATAGCAACCAAATCCAGGAATACAACAAGCAACATAAAACTTAATGACATGGAAAGAAAAGCAACCACCCACAAATGGCCAAACCGACTATCTATTACCACTATCCTTATTCTGCAAGTTTTTTGTCACAGCATATTCTAGCAGCACTTGTTATCAGGAAATCTAAAAGCAGATGAAGCCAGCTCACCCGAAAGCTGATGTATCCAACTCCTTCTTTGATAGAGTAATAGTAATCATTGAAACATGCCTCGTAGTCTCAATGCTGCAAAAAAAAATACGACTGTCAGGGCTCAAGAGATATAGACCAGTGCATAGTTCAAAAATATTAAAGGTAACAACTAACTCAAATTATTAAAAGCACAAACAGCAATCTAATTTACATAAAAATGCAAAACTATTCTGCTCAATACAGATGGGAGAGTTCTTACGGAAGGAGGCCTTCCTCTATTGGCTCCCATGTATCAGTAATACCAGTAGATCCAATCGATGTAATTTGGTGCAGACCAACAATTCTTCTCTGTAAACCAAAGTAAAAAAGGTTAAAAATATTAGACATAACTGTGCACAAGAACGACTATGTTGAAAGCAAGCTATACCTTAATCAGCTCCACAATTGTCACAGTCTTATTGATTGCTCTACCCATAGCCTTAAACACAATCTCTTCAGAACCTTTCTCCTGAAGACAAACCACGAGAATGAGACAAAGCTTGTTACAAGCATAAACATTATGTAAGACATAATACATTAGGCCCCAAGGACACCCGTTATCAAGCAAAACTGATGCAGAACACCTTTGAACCAGCCTTCAAGCTTAGTTATTGATGGCAATATATCATACACATGAGACAGGGGTAAGGGAATAGAACATGAGCTCATGGACTGATCCAGTAAAAGGCCAACTTGAAAAATCTTGCTGGATCTCAAATTCAACTTGTCAACAACTCAAGTCAAATGACCTTAACTCGTGAAACTCAAGACTCCATTGCTATCCAATTTTCCTTTACCGTCTATATTTGTTGAGCCTTTTACCTAATATTTACTCTGCTAATTTTTAGTCGTACTTAAAGGAAATGGCAGAAATTTTAGGCTGGTTGTACGAAGGTGTCATGTACAATGTTGAACAAATCACATTCGAGAAGATAACATTTTCCAGAAAAGGAAATGGCACAACTAACTCAATAACAACCCACACAGAAACATGGTACAAACAAATATAAAAGGTCCTCCGTATCAGATAGAACGTATGACATTCACACTTAAATATATTCAATTGAAATTAATACTACCTCCATTCCAAGTGTATTGCAACATATGGGGTTGGCACATTTATTAAGAAAAGCAACAAAGTGGGTCATCTTCCCACTTGCATCATGTGATTAATAAGTAATGAAGAGAGAGAAAGGTTGCACATGTGATCTTTTTGGTGATTAAAATAGAAAGGTTGCAATTAATATAAAATTGCCAAATAAGGTAAAGGTTGCAATACACTTGGAACGGATGTAGTATCTTTTATAATCTCTCTTATTAAACGCTATATTTTCTCTGCTTTTTTACTATTGTTATATTCAGTTTTCAATCATTCCAATGGGTAAGTTCAATGCTTAATTTTATGTTACGTTTTAATAAAATAATAAAAAGTTGATATTTGGGATATATGCATTGAGAAATCTAATGCAGAATAGATGGTCAAAGGATAGTGTGGGCATAGTAATCGATCATATGTTGCAATTAAAAAAATTACGGAAGTAGAAAGTTGATATTTTGCAAATATAAATCAAAACTTATCCAACAACATCTACATATTAAAATTGGTTTATACATCAGATAAATATATTCAATAATTTAGAGAACATGTACTGATATTGCAGTTTTATGCATTTTAGTTAAAGAGACCCGAATACTTGGGATATGAGCAGTGCAAGGGTCAATAAGCTGCGACTAATAAAATTAAAGGTAGTATCAATAGTTATTCCCAAAATTCATAAGTTAACTCGAATTGAGAAAACATTTCAAATTTGATGTTTACATATTATCAAAAACTGCGGTTTGAGCTTTTTGCCTTTTTGAGGTACGATAAGCTCCAACTAATATCTTGTTTAACTGGCCTCAACATCTTTTGCTCTTCATATGCAACTAGGAAGTCACCAACTACACATAACTAGTGAAATTAAGTAGATTTACACCTTCTTAGTTTCAAAGACACATCATGTACGGAGACATAAAAGGGAGCCTAGGTTTAGGCATGTGCTGATGTGAGTGCACATGCAAGAGAGAGGCACGCTCTTTTTTATTTTTGCTATTATAATATCGACTTTATAGTAAAAGAGTCCAAAATAAAAGTAAAAAGGACATGAGTTTAGGGTTTCTCTTTCGAGAAAGGGTTACCAATTTAGAGATGAAATCAAAGCAAAATCATTCAGGTTATCGAGGGAAAGATTTAATTCTAAGAAAATTGGACCTTTCATTAGTATTTTGTTCAAATTTTCTGTCAAAAACCTCAAATTCGCGCATAACTAAAATTACCCAAAGGCCAGCGTCTTAGGTGAGCAAGACCAACACTTTGGATACAAGTTTACCACCACTATATATGCTTGGAGCCTAGGTTAAGCCTAAACTATGAGTGATGATTAAGAGCTTTACTAATCTAAAATGGCTATTTGCTAAAGAGAGGTAAAGAGGAGAAAGTTTTGCAATATGTGCTAAGGAAGGACTTGAGATTGGAACTTTAACAAAAACTTGACAACCAGACAAACTCAAAATTCTAATGTCTGCAGTTGTATTAGCAACTTGAACAAAAACAAACAAAGTGTTCTTGGTCCAAAATAAAGATTAGAATTTTAACAAGAACAAACATACAAGACAACCTAAGTGTGGAGATATGGATGTGCAAGGTAAAAAAACTCATATCCAATCCTAGAATTATGTTCTTATGTCCAAAAACTTTGGCCCATCTTAGGAATGTATTCATTTGTCCAAAAATTTAGACCCAAATTTGTGACGCTTAACCAATTCACCAATACCCGACACTCATATCACTCTTATTTCGTGTCCCAATCCACATAGAATATATGATAGACGAGAGGTCACCAGTTATTGATTCATATACAAACATAGGAAGCAAAGGATACACATTCCTAATCGCAAAAAATGGCCATAAGCATCCATTGGGACCTTCTATATGAAGAAACAACGAAATCGATTCAGCTACTATCATTTCATTCTCCTAACTATTGATCCACTTTCTCACCTCCCCTCTCCCCCTTTTTTCACTTCTCTCCTACTTTGATTGGTCAATTCAATCATCCCATTCTCCAACACCCAAGAGGCAGCCCAAAAATTCACTCCACATCTTCTCGCTTCTTATCAGATAACAATCTATACAGAACCATTCTTCTACACCATCCTTCTTGTCCATAAAACAAACCTAAGAAATTAGGATTGGTCCCTCCGTAACTGTAAAACCATGTCATCTCTTTCATAATGAGAAAGCTCCAATTTTTCATACAGCAGTACAAATATAAGACTATACTATATGCATTAAATAACATACAAAATGCACCCTTTAGTAAAGAAACAGCAAAACATAGCAGCAAAATGTACATGAAAAAATATATACCGAAACAGGTAAATAAATCAAAGTAAATAGAATCCTTCAATGATTGATATTCAAATAAATGAATTAAATTAGAAACCTGAAGAAGAGTCATAGCATAAGTGATATAGCTGCGCATCCTGCCCTGACTGGTAATGCGAATCTCATTCTCATCAATCGGTGTTTCGACTTTCGGCTTCTCTACCTTTACGTACTGTTCCATTTTCTCTCTGCAAATCAAATTTATAATACAAAACCGTATGAAAATTTATCAAACGGAAGAGGAAGAAGACGAACAACAACAACAACAACGATAACAACGATGACAACAACAATAACAACGATGACAACGACGATAACAACAACAAAATCGAAGAAAACCGAAGAAGAAACGCAGGAATCTGAGAAAAGAAGGATTAAAAACCTGAAGAATGAGCGTTAGATGTTGATGTTGTTGTTGTTGAGGATTGTGAACCGGACACCAGGAAGGAGCCCTGTAGGTTGGCTTAGTATCTTCTTTTACGCCCTAAAACTGCTGACTGGCTTCTTCTATTGCTTTTATACCCCCTCTTCCTCCCTTTCAAAACTGCCCTAACCACCTTCTTTATCCGGTTTACCCCTTTTTTCTTCACTGGTTCGGGTACTAGTTTCTCCCGGTTTAATCCTAATACACACATAATAAGGGTTGCTCACTACTACTAAAAACAGTTGAATTGAATTGAATGAGGTTTACCTAAATTGAACTTAACCCAACTGAGTGAAATATATTTGTCAAAAAAGACCATATAAGTTGTACATTTTGTGAAAAAATACCTTATATGATAATTTTCGTGAGAAAACACCTTATATGACGTTATCGATCAAATCACACACCTTGTTGTCATATTTGGTCAAAAGGGTCAACTTTCGGGTCATTGACTCTCTAGTTTTCCCTCTCTTTTTTTGCATTAGATTTTAGAACTTTTGGCCAATTACAGCCATGTAAAATACCCTATTTTCTAATTACAGCCATCATCTTTTTTTCTTGTGAATTATGGCCATGAAAAACTAATATTTAAGTAAGTTGTTGCCATTTTCACTAATTACACCACTAATCCATAGTTTGACCGGTCAAATCATGTTTAATATTTTATAAATCTTTTTTTATTTAATTTTATAACATTATAAAAAGTATATGTTTTTCATATATGACATACTAATGAGCACGTATTTCGAGACCACATTTAATCGCGTTTTTCGGAGAGAACGACGTTTTTTCGAAAAACGGACACCGCCTAGCGCCCTTTATGGGCACGAATTTTGAGAATCCCTACGAAACGAGTACCTACAGGCCGGATTTTCGAGCACGTACTCCGAGACAAGTTTTTCAGACTGAACACGGCATTTTTTTCGAAAAAGGGACACCGCCGTGCACCCACCCTTTATTGGCACGAATTTCGAGAATCCCTACGAAATGAGTACTAGTAAGCCAGATTTTCGAGCACGTACTTCGAGACGAGTTTTTCGGACTGAAAATGACATTTTTTCGAAAAACGGACACCGTCGGGCGCCCTTTATGGGCACGAATTTCGAGAATCCCAACGAAACGAATACCTACAGGCCGGATTTTCGAGCACGTACTTCTAGACAAGTTTTTCAGACTGAACACGGCGTTTTTTTTTCGAAAAAGGGACACCGCCGTGCAACCTTTTATAGGCACGAATTTTGAGAATCAAAACGAAACGAGTACCTACAGGCCGGATTTTCGGACACGTACTTCGAGACGGGTTTTTTTCGTTAATTATAGGATGTACGACGGTATCCATTTTTTGAAAAAACGTCGTGTTAAGTCCGAAAAATCCTTCTCGAATTAACATTCTAAAGAACAGAATTAACATTCTTAAGATTCTAAAGAACAGAATTAACATTCTTTGACAATAAGTTTATAACTATTCGCCATTAAATTAAAAAATTCTAGTTATTCCAAATTTGATAATGGATACTTATTCCAAAACTCAATTAAGTGAACAGAATTAACATTTTGAATATAAAAACGAAGTGAAAATTAATTATAGGGAAAGGAAGAAGCAATTATCACTAAAAATATAAGAATTACACAGGCAGGCATTAGTATCAGTGTGACAAAGCTGTGTGCATCTTTATCTTTTCCTTTCCTTATATAAAAGCAATGGTTGATTAGTATCACTTCTTAACAACTTATCCAAATTCCCTAGCAGCAATATGTTTCCTCTTAAGACTTTTAGTTAGGCATGGAACCTATCATCCTCCAACCGTTCAAAGAAAAGGCTGACATCTGCCTATCTCTTGCTTCTCGTAGTAGAATGTATTGTTATCTTGCTTTGATTAAACTTGACTGCAACATAAAGTGTACCAATTAATTCATTGATCTTCGAATAAGAAAAAAAATCAAATTGGTTATGAGAGGACAAACGTTGCCAGAAACAACATCATGAACAAACTCCTAAACACGATCAAGAGTAACATCAATATGACTCTTCAAAAAGGAGGTGAGCAAGACTAGAATTCCTCAACCAATAATGACCCACCATTCAACCTTCACCAGGGTCAGCAACGGCGCCATTTTCAAGCTTCTCCATAGCTTTCAAAGCTTTAAAATTCAGAAATGTCCAATTGATTTCAATTAGAACAAGCAAATTGAAATACCTTAGTACAAGTATTGCGAACCGAGTGTTCCAAAATAAATCAGTCATTGTTTATGTGACAACTGTTTTGGACGAATTTAATATGGACGGGCAATTCGTCGAAGAGAGTTTGCAAGGCCGACAATTCAATAACCTCAATTCGAATAATAATGAAACAATAAGCAAGAGAGTATAATTGATTATATAAAGCAATAAGCGAGTAATAGCAAAAATGTCGTAGTCTGTACAATGAGTTAAGTAGGGTATTTATACTAATTACATACATGTATCATAGCCGTTTTTTAACCTAACAGAATCCCTAATTGGATAAATAATACGCTAACTTCCTCCTATAAATCAGGCGTCCATTTCCATCCGTTGGTAGACTTAGTCTTCAGCATTCCCACGTTTTGTCTCACGTGCCACTGGCGTGTCACAAGCCCGTTATTTTAATGATAATTTAGCTCAACCTCTCTGTCACGTGAGGGCGAGTTTCAGCCCACAACAATTGCCCCCAATTTCCCTCTCTTAGCAACAGTTGAGAAAATAAAAAGAGGAGGGAAATTTGAAGTCTTTGGAACCGCACTACTTGAGTGTCGGCAGTTCGAGAGTTAAATGGAGGAGAGCAAAGAACCATCACATCATTCATCTTCCATTCCATTTGCCGAAACAGGTACTTTCTATCTCTCTTTCTTCATTTTCTTTTGATTTCTTCGTTGCTTGCATTCATTCTTTCTTTCCTGCAAAATCAATTAAAACTGGCTACTAGAAAAATGAGATTCAAGATGATCCATCCAAAGGCAAGTAAATCGATAATCTACTCTTCATCGGACGATGATGAACCGGAATTCGCACCCCGAGGGATCTTAGAAGAGAAGAATTCTAGGCCCTGCAACATGAATGATGCAGATCTACTTCATATAGCAAGAAATCACGGGTTTCCCCCTACCGTCAACATGCGCTTACCGTTGTCTGATCAACGGCCGGACTTCTTTTGTAAGGGGTGGCTAACCCTTTATGAATACCCATTTACCTTAGGGTATAGGTTTCCCTTTTCTTCTCTGGTGCGTTCGTTTCTTGAGGCGGTGCCTGTGGCGGTGTGTCAATTGATGCCACAGGTTTGGCGGATTTTGAGGTCTCTGGAAATTTTGTCAATGAAGATGGGAGTCGAATTTCTAATGGAGGATTTGGCTCTCTCCTACTCCGTTAAGCCGATAGGAAAAGGTAGGATAAGTCTGAGGCTGAGGAAGGGTCGTACCGCTCTTGTTACGAAAGTAGATGCAAATGACAGGGGTTGGATGGAAAGATTCTTCTTCGTGGAGAGGAAAAGTTTGGGAGAAGGGGGAAAGATGTTTAGATCTGAATGGATAGTGAAAGGTATTTACCGATCTTCGTGCAATCTTCTAGTTTTCTTGTTTTGTTGACATCCTCACTTTTATGGCTTTGCAGATTTTGAGTCGAAGTTGTTCGTTGCTCGTCTGGAGTTGCAAGACGTTACTGAGAAGTTTCTGCAATTACCTGAGGCTGACATGACCTATCCTATTGGTATAGAAGAGGACGACGTCCAAATCTTGGTGCCCCCATCCGTCTCCGCTACTCCGTCCGTCGAAGCCAGGAAGCCTGAGTTCGTGCTAGAGTCGCCATTGTTGAGTGGTAAGCTTTGGTTTTAGTTCGTCATTCTTGTATAACTCGTTGGTCATGTATCTTGATGAGCTGGCCTTTTGTATAGGAACCACTAGGACTACCAGATCTGTTGCTGGTAACATGTCAGCCCAAGAGCTGCTCGCCCGTCGTCGTTCCCGCAACCCTACAGGAGGAAGCCCTTCTGTCGTACCTCCGCCACTGCCAATGCTCCCCCGTCTGTGCCGACGACTCCTTCTTCGTTTGTAACGGGCAAGAGGAAATTCTCTATTGAACTCCTCTTGTTCCCTGCTGCTCAAGCTGGGTGGGACGTCGTTTCAATGTCGGACGTTTTGGTCGACGAAGCTGCTTGTCTGTTTAGGGTATGTACTGTTTAGACTGTCTATTGGATTCTTTAGCACGTATGTATTTGTGTTTAATGATGTTCCCTCGTGTAACAGGGTCTTCAGGCCAACTTGGCGGGCATACAGAAGGTCGTCCGTCTAGAGGCTGAGGCCAAACGTTTGGCAGACGTCGAGAAGTCTCTCAAACTGAGGCTGCAAATTGCTACTGAGCAGATGCAGTTTGAACGTGCCAAATCGAAGGACTTAGAGGACGAGGTGGAGAAGTTAAAGATCGAGGTGGAAGATGCAGCGGGGTATCACACATGGAAGACGAGGGCGGAGCTGATGAAGGAGTTTAAGGAAGGGCGGCACGCTGACTAGAAGCCCGACGAGGATATAGCTACGTTTGAGAAGGACTTCGCTGGTACAGCCCCAGGGATGGATGAGGAGGAGGTCTTGGCTGAGGAGGGAGCAGTTCACTCTGCACCGGCGTCTAGGGTGCCGGCGGTCGAGCAGGGTGATGCAGCAGCGAGCGGGGTCGTGGTCCTAGAGAAGACGGCTGAAAATTAAGCATTTTATTTGGTTTGTTTCGAATTCTGGCTAAGTTTTTGCGCCTGTATCCGCTTTGTTTATTTGGATAATTTCTAGTGTGTGGATATTTGGATAATGTTTGTGTCTCGGATGTTGTTTCTTTTATGTTGGTTTTTGTGAATTTGGCAGTACTTGGTGGTTGGTGGACTATGTATGCTTTTGGTGTTTTCGTAACTTTTGCATGTCATGTATGTTTGTATGTCGTATCGTTCGTTCGTACGTTCGTATGTGCTGCGCAGCTCTTTGTTGTTCATTTGTTCCTTCCCCTTGTGAAGGGAAGAAAGTCGTTCTTTGTATGCTTTGTACTGCGTCGTAGCAGTCGTCGTTTGTTTTGGTGTCCCTGTGTCAAAAGTAAAGAAAGAGAAATGGGGGACTAAGCCGTTGGACAAGCCAACGGCTCTTCGACGCCTAAGTCAGTATTTGTCGTTTTATGAAGGGTAATTCACAAAGGACATAGAAGGCGTACTAGGAAGTGAGGCGACGGACTGGTTGCTTTTGTGATGGTCGTTTGTCGTTCAAGTTATTGGTTCCTGCAAAGTTGGTCATTTTGAAACGGGCTGGCCGTTGGTTGTTCGACCAACGGCCCTCCGACGCTCAAGGTTGAGTTAACATACCTGGGGCTCGGTTTTACTTACGTGGTCGTCGCATGTTGTACGCACACAATGTTTTTCTTTTGTCTGTTCGTCCCTGTCTTGCCGTCATTATAGACGGGCTGGCCGTTGGTGTTTCGACCAACGGCCCTCCGACGCTCAAGTCAGTATGTGTCGAAGGGAAAAAATAACAAAAGAAATATAAAAAAATAGAAACAATTGCGTTAATGAGAAAGATTCAATAAACAAAAAGAGGGTGTTCAGAAGTGGTACAATTTGAGATTTGCTAGCCAATCAGGGTACTGGACTTCGCGTATCTTCCCAGTCTCGAGGAGTTTTTGCACTTCGTCGTCGACTATATTGTTTCGTTCAGGGGTGAATTTTCGACGCTTCTGTTTGACAGGTTTGCAAGCACGGTCAACATTTAATTTATGCATAATGACTTCTGGAGAAATACCTGGCATATCGTTGTGCGTCCAGGCGAAACAGTTCGTGTTCTCTCTCAGCAAGTCTATCAATTCCTTTTTGACGTCTTCTGGTATGTCAGCTCTAATGTGAACTACTTGTTCAGGTTTGGCCGGGTCTAAGACGACTTCGTCTAATCTTTCGGGCTCTGGTTCTTTATAGCCGTCGTCTCGCTGGCCGTCCTGTAATTGCTATGCAACCTGTTCGTCGATCTTGGAGGGCGTCAGCGTCGCTTTGTAGCATTCTTTGGCTATCTTCTGGTCGCCTTTGATTTCTTGGACCCCCCACTTGGTTGGGAATTTGATCGTATGGTGGTAGGTAGAGGGGACAGCTTGCATGTCGTGTATCCAAGGCTTACCCAAGATCACGTTATAGGATGACTTACAATCAATTACGAGGAATCTTACCTGGAGGTTGACTCCTTGGGCGATCTCGCCGACTGTGCTTTTTGACTCTCCGCTAAATCCTACTAGAACGGTAGATTTTTTGGTGATATCATCCAAGCCTAGACCCATTTCTGTTAGAGCGTCCAAGGTGATGATATTGGCGGAGCTTCCGTTGTCGATGAGGAGCCTCTTGAGCAAGAAGTTTCCTATGGTCAGGGAGATCACTAGTCCGTCATGGTGGACGTCTGATACGTCATCTGCATTTGATTCGTCAAAGGTGATTGGCTGATCGTCGTATGTCGATTTTCTTGGCCTCAGGGTCGGCTTTTCAATGTTGCATTCCTTCGCATGTCGTTTTTCTGCAGAGTATGTTAAACCACAAACATTAGACCCACCAGTTATTACGTTAACAGTTTTAATAGGAACAGGAGGGGGAGGAGGTTTGAGTTTAGAAGAATTTTGTTCTCTCGATATGGCGCTTTTAGCTTTGTCCGACATGACGTCTTTGAGATGTCCGGCGCGTAGCAGGTAGGCTACTTCTCTCCTCAGGGACACGCATTCGTCGGTCAGGTGGCCGATGTCTTGATGGTAATCACACCATTTCGTCGGATCCTTCTTGTCTCCCGGTTTGCTAGACTTTCCGGGCCACCTGAAGGCTTCTCCCATGTTCATCAGGTACTTGACTAGGCAAGAGGTGTCGACGCAGAAGTTGTATTCTTGGATCTTTGGCGGCAAGTCTGGGATTTCCTTCCAGTTGTCGCTTTCTCAGTCGACTAAGGCAACCTGTGCTTCGTCATTGGCTCGTCCATAGGGCTTGTACCTGTTGTCAGGCTGCTTGTTGAAGGCGGCCTTCCGGTTGGACCTGTCGTAGCTTGAGAATTCCTTCCTCGAGTCGAGGTCTTCTTCCAACCTGATTTGAGCTAAATTTTTTGCCTGCACATCCTCAAAAGTAGAACAGGGATATTTTGTTAGATCTCAGTAAAGATCGTGTCGCCGAATAGTCCTTGTCGGAATGCTTCTATGGCAGGTGCTATGTCACATCTCAGGATGGATACCTTCTCCCTGTTGAACCTCTTCAGGTACTCTCTGAGCGTTTCGTTCTGCTTCTAGACGACCCGATATATGTCGCTGGTCTGCTTCTCCAAGCTGCGACTGCTGGCGAATTGTTGATTAAACATATTGACGAGCTCAGCAAAACTGGAAATGCTCCCGTTAGGAAGGGTGATCAGCCATTGTAGGGCAGGGCCTGATAGAGAGGACCCGAAGCCTTTGTAGAGACAAGCTTCTCTCATTTCTCGTGGGACGGGAATGGTCATCATTCTTTGTTTGTACTGAGAGATGTGCTCGTCTGGATCCGTCGTTCCGTCATACAGCTGCATGTTAGGAGTGGAGAACCTTTTTGGAATGTCCACGACATCGATGCATTCTGAGTATGGTGAGTCTGCGTAGCTGTTGGGCAAGGCTTCCTTCATCGGAGTCGGGACGCCTGATATTTTGTTGATGAGGGACTGCATCATTTGGACCTTCTGCTCTAGATGATGAAACACCTCTGGCACGGGGGACGTCGTCTGAGAAAGGTTGACTAGGACGCTTTGATTGGGCGTCCTGAAGGTGACGGAGCGTCCTGGCATGTTGCTGAATAGCATGTCCCTGCTGGAACTGGGTCTCCTCGGGCCGGAGGAGGATTCGTCGTCGGACGGAGTGAGGGCGATGACCTGATTGGGGTGGTCGTCACCACGTCCGATGTCTCAAAGGTGGCGAAAGGGGTCATGAGGGGCGTCTGCTTAACCCTAGTGACATTTTGGCGAAGGGGTGTCAGGTCCACCACTTGCTCCAGCATGGGTGAACCGACTGACAGCAGGCGTCCATAGTCGTCGGGAACGGTCGTAGTCAGATGGTGAGGCTGGGGAGACGGTGCGCGTTCCTCCAGGCTGAGGCGACGAGACACTTCGCTAGTGTCACGTCGATAGACAGATTTGGAGTTCGAGACGATAGACGCCACAGATTGGATTTGAGAGCGCAGGGCGTCGTTCTCGCGTTGCAGGATTGGCATCTTTTCTTTCAGGGAGTCCATTTCAGAGACGCGTGCTTTCAGTGCGTCCATCTCGGCCAGTCGTCCGGCCATCAAATCGAACCTTTGGTTGATTTCAGCAAGACTAGTAGCTTCATTTTCCATGGAAATTTGTTTTGTGAAAGTAATTACGTGACTTGTTTGAGGCTATTTCAGAATTGTAGGCCCCACGGTGGGCGCCAAATTGTTTTGGACGAATTTAATATGGACGGGAAATTCGTCGAAGAGAGTTTGCAAAGCCGACAATTCAATAACCTCAATTCGAATAATAATGAAACAATAAGCAAGAGAGTATAATTGATTATATAAAGCACTAAGCGAGTAATAGCAAAAATGTCGTAGTCTGTCCAATGAGCTAAGTAGGGTATTTATACTAATTACATACATGTATCATAGTCGCTTTTTAACCTAACAAAAACCCTAATTGGATAAACACTACGCTAACTACCTCCTATAAATCAGGCGTCCATTTCCATCCGTTGGTAGACTTAGTCTTCAGCATTTCCCACGTTCTGTCTCACGTGCCACTGGCGTGCCACAAGCCCGTTATTAATTTAACCCAACCTCTCTGTCACGTGAGGGCGAGTTTCAGCCCAAAACAACAACGAATGGAAAAACGCGACGTCTAGCAGCGGTCGCAGCCTCAATTCGAATAGCTAAAAAGGACGTAAAACAAAAGACATAAGCCTAAACTTTGGATTTGATATTAACTAGGCAAATTAGCAACAAAAGCCAAAGTAAATTAACAAAATTTAATTTAGGGTTTACTTACTTTAGCTGTTGAATTTGTGGTCGTGTGGGTTGCGGGTGTCGCGAGGGGCTGAGTGGGCTGTGTGAAAATTGCGAGCGGCGTCATACGAATGACGGATACCCGACTGAATAGGGCAGCGAAATGGTGATTTTGGTTGGCAACGGACGGTGTCGTATTGATTTGGGGCGTAAGATTCCATGGAAAATGATTGAGGTCATTAACTGCACACAAAAGAGGGAGGTTGTGTAAACTTCGGCGCGGTCGTAGAGGGAGGACGATGCGGCGGATTATGGGCGGTGAATCAAGGGCTTGTCACTGGTCAGAGTGTTAGGTGGAAACTGATTTTGAGAGATAAATTATTAGAAGAATAGGAGGCAAAAGAATTAGGATGTTAGGAAGGTGATGATTTTGTTTTTTATGATATACTAGTTTTAGGCCCGTGCATAATGCACGAGAAAATTATATGTGTAAATAATAATAACTCAAATGATGATTAATATTCTTTTGATATGATGATTAAGCTGATAAAGGTTATGTTATGCGATAACAAAGTTTCATTCAAAGATTGCCTTTTGCTCTTTTTGAACTTTCACTACAAAAGTTGCTTTCTATAAGACTAAAGGGAATCATGTAGCACACAAAAGTAGGAAAGTTAGGGATATATATAGATATTGAATCTGTACAATAACGCGTTTTAAGTTTATGAAAAATGATGAATGTGAATTATTTATGATTTAACTTATCAATAATTAGAAATTTATAGAGAGGTCCAACGTGTCTTGGTTAACATGAAAAACCCGTGTTGCAATCTTTTTAAAGAAGCAAGGAGAGTATTTATTATATACATAAGCTATATTGTATATAAGATGAACTAAATTATCGTTTTAGTAACAAATTCTATATTAAGGACCTCTTGTATTCGGCATAAATGGACGGGAATGAAGTGAATTGATAACGGAAACAATTGAAATGAAATTAACTAAAATGAATTAAAAGGAATAATGAAATATGACAATCAACTATAAAAGTTTGTCCTAAACTAAAACTACTGAACTGAAAATGAGATAAAGAGAACATACCTTAGAAAAGTAGAACTCTATCAGATTTATGTAATACTTCCTCCGTTCTTTAATAAGTGACACACTTGTATAGTGTTTACTATTCACAGTTTAATCTTTGATTAGATTTGGTGATTTATCTTTTAGGAAAAACATAGTCATGTGAGATCTTGTTAGATTCGTCTCAACATGCATTAATTTAATATCAACTTTTTATAATTTTTACTCGTTGACAATTATAGATATTAATGTTTGAAATAATGCATTGGCAAGCGTGAAAACATGAAGTGTGTCACTTATTAAGGAACGGAGGTAGTATTTTATTTAAAAAAATCGATTGTAGTACTACCTAATGATTTTTTTTAAATAATATAGAAACAATTACATAATAACATTATTCCACAAAACTAACAATCTTATTAATTTAAAACACAAAGAAGCTTTCCACTTTTCGATCTTAACATTGACAACCATCTTGTTTGTTGAAGAAAGTTCTCATCTACCGACGAATTTCCATTGTATTTCCTTGGCTCTCATCTCCTTCCAACGTGCGCTTCTGAGGAGTTATAGAGGACGGAGTCATTTTCCTATCACACATCTTAAAGCTTGAATTCACACTTGCATTGCATCCTATAAAATTAACTGAAGGTAATTTCATTTCATTAATTCTAATTAGTAATTTAAACATAAGCTACTCGAATTTATTCAATGTTTTTTGACCATGACAAATATCTTCTCAAATGTTTCAACCTCTTTCACACTCTGCATCATTTTCCATCTTGAATTTGCTCTCGGCCTGTAGTATTGATTGAATAAAATAATTTTACTAAAAAATAAAAGTTCTAAACCACACAATTTGCAAATGTTCTATGTAATACTTTGAGTATATTGACAACACTTAAATACCTCAACCTTTATATATAGACTATGTAATACATGGTACACCAAGGCTATTTTTTGCTCAAATAGAGTTGGGTGTACTATGAGCATGGTACACCCAAGGCTATTTTTTGCTCATGGTACACCCAGGTGTATGATGCATACTCTCTAGACTCTGCCGCTTGACAAATGAAGAATCTTTGTCAGATAATCTTATCACAGAATAAGTAGTCTCCCACATTGGATTCTTCTTGGAGGGAGTATCAACCTTGAAAAGTAGTCTATTTCCTAAAAACTATTCCTTAAATATTTCCGGGAATATGTCTTTGTCTTCTTTCTAAAGATCATATATGATTAATGAGTGAGTAAATATACATTTTACATTTGTGATGCGTTGATATATTAGTGCCAAGGGTGATACATTTGACATTTATCATAAACTTCATTATATGGGTATAATGCATTAAGTTACTACATACCTCATCGATCATCTCTAATAGATCCGCATCACTCTTCTTCAATAACCTTGACACTTCCCTTTCGAACATCATAAAACATGCATCACCCGTTTCGTCATTTACATAAACTTTCAGCTTAAACCTTAATTAAAAGAAATATATTATATGTTAGACAAATGATGATGATTATATATCATTATCAACTTTAGTTAAAGGGCTATGTCTAACCTTGGAATCATTGTCTTGATAATTGAGTTTTCCTTCTTGCAACGTATTGCATCACCCTCTCTTTTTAAGCCACTCAAACACTTCTTGCATGCATTATTAACTTTAGTTAAAGTGCTTGGCTTATTTCATTTGTTATAAAATTTGTAAACTCTTCACCATTCTGCCATAAAACACAGGTTAGTGACTGCTTCTTGTTCATAAAAACAAAAGTTTAACTTAGGGCCTGTTCGGTATCGCTGGGGTTTTCAGTTTTTTGTTTTTTTTTTAATTAGAAAGTCATATAATATATGTCCCATAACAAATCAAAAATTAGTCAAACTTATTGAAAACATGAAGATTTTGAAAACTGGCAACTGAAAAGTGAAAACCACTTTTTGTGCTTTCCTGTTTTTTGGTTTTAGTTTTCAAAAAAACTGACAACTGAAAACAAAAAACGATAACGAACATGCCCTTAGTTCTATAATAATATGAGTAACTATGCTTTTTTATATAGGTTTTTGTTTACAAATATTTATCGTACTTCAAGTCAGTCCAATCCACGGTCATCATCTTCGTGTTTGTTGTATACTTGATGGGAGTATAGCTGACTAATAATAATTATATTACAATTTGGTGTAATATAGGATTAGTCAACAATTAATAGAAATATATAGGTAAAATTATAAATCCAAGTTTATCTAAGTAGTCCACGCCAGATACTATCTTGGCTTGTATATCATCAAAACTGCTAAACTTGAAACCATGAAGGGGTATAGGCATTTTCGCAACCTCTTCCGTTATAGAGGAGTAGTTTAATGAAATCTTGTAGTCATGATAATATGATTTCTCAAGTCCAGTGTTGTCTAAATCTAAAAAGTTTGAAAATTTTCGCATTGCTCCTTCAATTCTTATGTACAATTAGTGAATAAGATTTTTCCTACACGTGCCTTGAAATTTGTTTCCCTATAAGTAAAAGAAATAATTGTATCTTAAAGTTAGTGTTCTAAAACTTCTTTTTTTATTAAATTTATCAATAGCAACAAACATTGTACAAAACATATGACTACCTCTTCGTCCATCAAAATCATTTCAATGGATACTACGACATAAGGTTTAGAATAGTCTGGCCAGTAAGGTTGTTAAAATCGCGATTCTAACTTGAATGAGGAAGGCATGTTAAAATCGGATAGAATCGAATCGTAAAATCGTAAGAATCTAAAAATTTGCGAAAATTGAGTTTTATGATGCAATGTATAATTTATTTAGCTGTCTTTTATCATTAAATTACTTTTTAAAAATATTATTTATTTATTTGATCTTTTTATTTTACAATAAATCATTAAATATGGTTAAGATTAGAAGTGCAAGGTCACCAAATTGTGTATTAAAGAACTGCTACCAATATTATTGTTGCTGAAAAGACGAGTTTGAGTGAATATGAAAGTGAATTGAGTAAGATTAATAAAAATTGTACTGAATAAGTGAGTGTTACTCATTTAGGAAAAGAAAAACATTTTAAAAAAAGGCTTGGCCTATTATTTTAATGGAACATCGAAGTTTTCTTAAATTCGTATGGAATCGTTAAAATCGTAAGATTTCAATAACGATTTTAGGATTCGAATGATTTATTAAGATTCTAATTAAGATTTTAACTGATTAAGATTCTAGTTGCGATTTAAATCGTTTTTCAAATTAAGATCGTAAAATCGTAAGATTTTAAGACTTAAATCGTGAAACACGTAGTATTCTAACAGTCAGAGTGCACCTCTGACATGTTTTATTAACATCCTTAATATTAATCAATTGACATCCTTTGCTCCTCCTTGTGTCGACATTTTTGAGTGAACAGTCACACTATTTTTTTCACTAAAGTCGCAGGTATGAAGTAGTTGTATTCCACAATGGTAAATTGTTTAAGTCAGCCCTAATTTATATAGGTAGATTGCCTATTTTATATATTAAGTATACAATTTATGGAATAATGTTGTGCTATATGATGGTGGGTAGATTTTAATTGGATACCATTGACAGGCTAAAGTCGTATCACCTAATCAAAAATAAATCCTAAACTCCTCTAACAACAATAGTTAAGGGAAATACGGTCGAATCCACAAGGAAACAGAGCTTCGAAGTCAATATTCAGCCAAACAGCTGTTTATGCTAAATTCTGCTAAGGCAAAACTAAGCTGGGAACTACAGCTAGAGTACTGCTAGGTAGCTGGAAGCTGCTGAACACAGCTAGAACGAGCAAAGAAAGCAGAACAGAGACAGAGACAAGACACCAGAGATGGTGACGCGGAAACTCGTGGAATAAGGGAAAAATCGCGGGTGGCTTTGAGTCCACCAATCCACTATACTTTTGATTACAGCCCTAGTGCCTTTGTATCTATGTAATTCGTAAGCTCTTAGAATAATGTGTTTGTATCAATATGTAAATGCTAAGTGCGAATGAACTTGTGTTTCTATACAATCATTTCAACTATATATATAGCAAAGAAAATAAATCCGTTTGAACCAACAACGTCTTGTAACTGCAATGAAATCTCCATTCATATTCACCATTAATGCTGCTAAGCATGATCTTCGCTCATAATTGTCCTTCTGTGCTTATGGCATTCACTCCTCTGCGGGTTTTTAAGCTTTGTCAACTTTGAATCATAACGTCTTTTGAACGAAGCTGTATTCCTTAGCTGGGAAGCTTTAGCTGGCTCTCTTTAGCTGGTGGGCTCCAAGCTGAATTCTTTAGCTGGAAGTCTTAACCTGGGAATTCATAGCTGTAATGACTTTTAACCTGCATAAGTAGCTGTATAATTTTCCTAGCGTAACAATTCCCCCAACTTGTAGCTTGCGCTGTTGGCCTTGTGTAGTGAAGCTACAAGTTAAAATAACACTTCAATATAACGTTTGTCGTAAAAGATAGAATTTCAAAAAGCGTAGATCTTAAATGAAACATGCTGTAGCCTTAAAGAACTGAGTTTAATCATTTACTTGAGCCCATTTAATTCAAGTAATAAATACTAGCCGTTTTTATGTCAGAGTAGCTTAAAATCAAAAGATTGCGAAAAAGATTTTCATTCCGTTTCCTCTTCTTCTCCTCTGGTAAGTCTGCTCCTTCTCTCTCTTCCTTTCCTCTTTCGCCCTTCTGCATGCCTTTTAAACAGTCCGCTAGAAAGAAAGTTTTTCCTCCTAAACTTACATCGATGTGCAAGGCAAAGGATGATGTAGCTTCTACCATCACCTGGGAGGATATTGAAAACATTAGGGCTAGAGGGGGTTTCCCTGAAAGCACTGAATTTGTAGTCCCTGATGAGTTCAAAAGGCCGGAGAAGACTCCGGATAATCTTGTTTGTTTTTATGAGTACCCTTTCTTACTAGGTTACAGTTTTGATTTTACGCCTTTGGTACGTTCTTTTGTAGAAGTTTTAAACTTCTCACCTGGCCAGCTGATGCCAGGGTTTTGGAAAATTTGCTTCACTATCGAATCAACCACTAGGGATTGGAGTCCTACATTTGCCCTAGAGGACCTTCTTACTCTTTATAGCCTAAAGATCATTAATCCCAACAAAGTCACTCTAAAACAAAAGCCAAAATAACCTAGCCCTATAGAGGGAACCGGTGCTTCAGAGTCTTTTTAAAAGACTCGTTTCTTCTTTGTCGCCAAGGATTCCCTTGGTGAAGCTGGGGCTTTTCTCCCCTCTGGCTGGCCTGCTAGAGGTATTTTACTGTTTTTCTCTTTTTCCTTAGAATATTTTATTAACTATGGTCTTAACCTTGCCTTTTTTCAGGTTCTTCTGAAGCTGTTGAAACCCTAGAGGATAGAGACGAGAGAGAGAAGGTTTTTCTAAGCATCTCCCTGGACAAGAGAACCTATACTCCCCCTTTTAAAGCTATCCCAGTCTCTTCTTTGACTCCTGCTACCTCTGGAACTGACTCCATGTCTTCAGGTAGGCTAACCTCTCAGTTAATTTATTTTTAGGGTTTTGCTAAGTGTAATATCTTAACTACTATCTTACTATTTTTTGTGTAGTCAAATGTAGTACTTTGTCCCAAGCTGATGCTATGGCTCGGCTAAAGAGGAAGAGGTCTGGAGTTCCTACTGCCTCTACTCAATCTAAGCCAGCTACCCCTGCCAAGGTTGCCACTTCCACTCCTAGCATACATCCCCCCATTATCAAACTGGACTTGGACCCTCCTGTTCCCAGCACTTCGACAGTTAACCTGACGATGCCAGCAAATTTCCTATCTGAGGATGGGTTAAATAATGGTGTATGGACACATGCTGAGAGGCTATTTTTCCCTGCAGCAGCTAAATGCCTCAGGTCTGAGGACCCTGAGGTGATAGTGAACCATGCGGTTCAATATTCTCTCCAAGTATAACTATTGCTATTCCTTAGTCCTTTAATTTTGACACTTTTACTTCCTAGCTCTCTTATGTGTTAATACCTTTATGCTAGGTTCTCCAAAACTGTCTAGCAGCACGCTCTAGTTTGAGAGCTGTTGCTACGGTGTCCTCTCAGCTTAAGGTTTCCCAAGCTGAGGTGGCTACTTTGAAGGAGGAGCTGGAGAAGACCAAAAAGGAACAGGCTGTAGTTGAGGAGCAGCGTAAAGTCGAAACACTGCTCCTGGAAAAAGAGAGGAGGCAAAGAAGCTCTTTGCAGCTTCAGCGGAAGCTGAGATCGCTGCTGCTAGGGAGGAAGCCAAGGCGGCTACCACCAAGCTAGGAGAGGTGGTGAAAGAGAGGGATGTTCTGAATGCTCAGCTGGCGCACCAAAAAGAGCTTCCTTTGGATAAAATGGCGGAGGTTCAAATCGTCGAGCCTTCCAAGCTAGCATATCTGATGCTGTTCGGGAACCTAGAGAACAAAGAGCTGCATAAATATACTTATGCTTTCCTAGCTACTATGGGAAGTATCACAGATCTTAAAGCTCTAGCTTTGGGCTTAACTCCTCCTGGGCCGGAAGCGTCTACAGCTGACTCCTCAGCTAAGGATCTAGCTGAGTCCTCAGCTAGAGCCACAGCTGATGTTCCCGTTGAGCCCTCCAGTAGTTCTACCCCAGCATCTGAAGTACCTGAGCAGACACCTACAGCTGAGCAGATCCCAACTAAGGATGCATCCTAATTATCCTCTTTGAATGTATTTTATTTCTGTCTCGTCAAACAATTTAATTTCTTGCTTTAGATGATTTTACCACCAGCCAAGGGGCTGGTGTGTCTTTTGAGCAAATTTAACTTCTGATATATATGCACAACTTTAGATCTTTGATAAAATGAGCTAGCTGCTTTATGCTTTTACCTGGCGTTTTTTGATGCCAATGACTTGTGTGTTGGGCCCTGTTACCTAGGTGTGTAGCCTTTAGCTGATGCAACCCTGGTAGCTTGATTCTTTGATAGCTTGTTTCCAAGGTGTCTAGTTGTACTTGCATCTTTAGATAGCTTAGGGGGCTAAGTAGTGCTCCACTTGTAGCTAGTCTTGCGGTACCTGCATATGTTGGCTAGGCCAAGATAGTCGTTGGAATAGCCAACGACTCTCTGTTGCCTAAGTCAGTAAGGATTTTAGGAAAAATCTTTATAGATAGAAAGTGCAAGGAGGATGGCCTAACTTGGCGTTGCTTGGCTTTACTTAGCAGTTTTTTCCTACCTGGTGTAACTGCTTTGTAGTTGACATCTTTGATGCTCAAATTTGTTATCTAGTTTCTTAGAAATGGTAAAGTTTCAGATGTGAAGCGTTCCAGCTTCTGGACACAAGTTTCCCTTATGTTGTAGCTAGGCGATATGCTCCTTTACCTATTACCTGTTCAATCAGGTAGGGGCCTTCCCAGCTGGCACCCAGCTTCCCTGCATTCAAATCCTGGGTATTTTGGAAGACTTTCCTTAACACCCAGTCTCCTTTATTGAAAACTTTGGCTTTCACGTTTTTGTTGAAGCTGAGGGCCGCAATCTGTTGCTGGGCGGCCATCCTAACTAGTGCACTGTCTCGTAGTTCTTCTATGGTATCTAAATCATAAGACAACT
The DNA here is from genome assembly GCA_947645195.1 of Patellifolia procumbens. NCBI lineage: Eukaryota > Viridiplantae > Streptophyta > Magnoliopsida > Caryophyllales > Amaranthaceae > Patellifolia > Patellifolia procumbens. The sequence continues at coordinate 970,304 of CANSGD010001508.1, read as the reverse complement.
CAGAGTCATTTAGCTCACAGGTTAAGAGCCCATACCTGGCAGTAGGAAAAACTACTTCTGCTGGCAACACAGCTTCACAGCCATAGACTAATGAGAAAGGGGTCTGCCCTGTTGCTCCTCTATGTGTTGTCCTGTTGGCCCAAAGGACTCTAAGCAGCTCTTCCACCCATTTACCTTTTTTAGCTTTAACCTCCTCTTGATGCCATTAATGATCACCTTGTTGCTGGAATCAGCTTGTCCGTTAGCTTGTGGGTACCTAAGTGTTGATGTTACCAGGTTGATGTTCCATTCGTGACAAAATTGTCGCGTTTTATCACTTATAAACTGTGACCCATTGTCACACGCAATTTCACTAGGTACTCCAAACCTGCGAATGATGTTAGTATGTATAAAGGCAATCACCTCCTTATCCCTTACCTGCTGGAATGCACCAGCTTCAATCCATTTAGAAAAGTAATCAGTCAAGGCCAGCATAAATACTTTTTGACCTGGTGCAGCTGGCAGCTTCCCTACTATGTCCATGCCCCACCTCATGAATGGCCAAGGTGTTAATGTGGGGTGTAATGGTTCAGAGGGCTTATGTACCATACCTGCATGCTTTTGACAACTTTCACATTTAGCTACGTACCTCTTGGCGTCCTTACACAACGTTGGCCAATAATATCCATAGGATAAGATCTTGTTAGACAAGCTCCTTCCTGCTGTATGTGAGCCACATTCTCCCTCATGAAATTCTTTGAGGGTAGCTTCCCACTGCTCTTTCTCCAAGCACCTTTGCAACAGATCCTGCTTAGCTGCACGTTTAAATAAGACTCCAGCTATTACCTGGTACATGCTAGCTTTCATGCGTATCTTTCTTGATTCCAGCTTGTCATCTAGTAGTATGTCCCTTTCTAAGTAATCCAATAGTGGCTTTGTCCAGCTATCAGCACTTGTCTCATCACTAACGCTAAGTACGATGTTTATCTCCTTGTTAATAGCTGGCACAGCTAAGTGAGCGATAGGGATATTACTGAAGCTGCATTTCCTAAGTGCGGAACCCAGGTTAGCTAGTGCGTCAGCTTTCGTATTCTGGTCTCTTGGAACCTGTTGTATTGTAAACTCTTGAAAGAGCAGCATCTTTGATTTGACTAGCTCCAAGTAAAGAGACATCTTTGAGTCTTTAGCTGCATACTCTCCTTTTACCTGGCTAACGATAAGCAAGGAATCACAATATACCTGCAACCTGGTTGCCCCCAGATCATGAGCCACTGTCATACCTGCAATCAAAGCTTCGTACTCGGCTTCATTGTTAGTAGCTTTGAAATCACAACAAATAGATCGTACTATCATGTCCCCTTGTGGCGATTTTAGGACTATACCTAGCCCAGCTCCTCTAAAGTTGGAAGAACCATCCAGAAATAGTTTCCAGCTACCTGTAGGTGTTACCTGATTAATATGCCGTACTTCCTCATCTGCTGAAGCAGCTAGGTTAGGACTGAAGTCTGCCACAAAATCAGCTAGGGCTTGTGATTTTATAGCCATTTGGGGTTGGTACCTGATGTCATAGGCGCTAAGTGACACAACCTATTTGCTCATCCTGCCAGTATATTCAGGTTTGCGTAATACAGCTTTTATAGGATAATTAGTCATAACACATATAGGATAAGCCTCGAAATAATGTCGGAGTTTCCTCGAAGCTGTATATAAAGCTAGGACCAATTTTTCTAAAGAGGTGTACCTGGTTTCTGCATCAAGTAAGGATATACTGATATAATACACGGGTAGCTGCTGATTGTCAGCTTCCCTAGCTAGTACTGCGCTAACAGCTGTGCTGCTCACAGCTAGATAAAGCTGTAAAGTTTCACCTTGCTTTGGTTTGGAAAGTGCGGGTGGTGTAGCTAGGTATGCTTTAAGTTGCTGTAAAGCAGCTTCGTGTTCTGCAGTCTAATCAAAACCTTTATTTTTCTTAAGTACATAATAGAAAAGATGGCACTTATCTGATGATCTAAAGATAAAACGATTGAGCGCTGCTTCTCTTCCGGTCAGCTTCTGAACCTCTAAAGTTTTTGGGTGACTAGATATTGATGAGTGCTCTGATCTGATCTGAGCTAGCTTCAATTCCTCTCTGCGTTACTATGTAACCTAGGAACTTACCAGCTGGTACTCCGAATGAACATTTTGTTGGGTTCAGCTTCATGTTGTATTTTTTCAATACATCAAAGGTATCCTGTAGATGAGATACATGATCTCCGGCTTGCTTGGACTTCACCAGCATATCATCGATATAGACCTCCATTGTGTCCCCTAGCTGCTTTTCAAACATCTTGTTGACTAGGCGCTGATAGGTAGCACCTACATTTTTAAGACCAAATGGCATAACTTTATAGCAATATATACCTCTTTCGGTCATGAAAGCCGTTTTCTCTTGATCTTCTGGGTCCATCAGGATCTGGTTGTAACCTGAGTAGGCATCTAGGAACGTAAGTCTTTCATGCCCCGCTGTAGCATCTACCAAGGCATCAATATGAGGTAGGGGAAATGGATCTTTGGGGAAAGCTTTGTTTAAATCTGTGAAATCGATACAGACTCGCCATTTGCCGTTCTTCTTTCTTATCACAACCACGTTAGCTAGCCAATCAGGATATTTGACTTCCTTAATCATACCTGCTTGCAGCAACTTTTCCACTTCCTCGTTGATGATCAGGTTGCGTTCAAGTGCGAATTTCCTTCTCTTTTGTTTGATAGGTTTGTGGTTGGGATTCACATTCAGCTTGTGAGTGCAAATGGAAGGGTCAGTTCCAATCATGTCTTCGTGCGTCCATGCGAAGTAGGTGACGTTTTCTTCGAGGAATTCGATGATTCTGGCTTTTTCCTCTGGTGGTAGGGATGCTCCAACCTGTACTGTCTGTTCTGGTTTTGCAGGATCCAGCACCACTTCTTCAATGTCCTGTTCTTCGGGTTTGCTGGGTGGAGGATGCTGCTGTAATTGCTAGATGTCCTCCTTCTTAAGTTTGAGAGAGATGCTGTAACACTCCCTAGATACCTTCCTGTCCCCCTTGATTTCTTGCACTCCCCATTGGGTGGGGAACTTGATGGTTTGATGATAGGTGGATGGCACAACTTTCATCCTGTGAATCCAAGGTGTACCCATAATAACATTAAAAGCTGAAGGACAATCTACGACACTAAACCTGGTTTGCATATTAACTCCTTTGGCATAGGTGGGCAGTGTGATTTCACCAATGGTGATGGCAGGTTCTCCATTGAAACCGTATAGGACTGTTGACTTCCTGATGATATCCTTGTCACGTAGTCCCATGCTTTGTATGACGTTCTTGAATATGATGTTAGCAGAGCTCCCATTGTCTACCAACACTCTCTTGATCAAGCAGTTGCTGATGGTGAGGGATATGACTAGCCCATCATGACGATCAGCTTCCTCAGCTTCCTCTTCTTCCTCGAAGCTGATGGTTATGCTTCGCAGCTCCCGCTCCTCCTTGCTTCTGTGCTGGATAGGAGCTGCTTTGGAACCTTCTCTAGCGAATCGCTGAGCTGCTGAATAGGTTAGTCCACAAATTTATGAACCTCCAGAGATAAAATTGACTACCTTATCATGTGTCGGATCAGGTGGTGGCCTAGCTGGTTTGCTGTTGCTGTCCTTGCTAGGTTCGTCCTTCTGACCCTTCTTCCCCATTAGATGCTCTAGGTAGCCTTTTTTCAGCAGCCAAGCTACTTCCTTCCTGAGAGCTTTGCAATCTTCAGTTAGATGACCATGGTCGCCATGGTAGCTGCACCACTGGGAGGTGTCTTTTTGCCCATTGGGTTTGTTAGTCTTCCTGGGCCACCTAGCTGCTGAACCCAACTTTTCCAAGGCGTTCACCACACCTCCTGCATTAACATTAAAGCAGTAGGAAGATAAAGGAGGGAAATCTGTACTTTTAGACCTGCGAGGAGCTTCCCTAGCTACGCTGCTAGCTTGATCACGCTTCTGGTATGGCTGATGGCGCCAATCGCTCCTTTTGTTGCTGTTGTTATTGTTATTCTGAGTTTTTCTATCGTAGCTAGATTCTCCTCCATACCTGGATGCATCATCCTCTTCTACACGGATCTAAGCCATAGCTCTAGCCCTGGCTTCTTCAAAGGTACTACATGGATACCTGGTTAGTTCATAATATGAGCGGGATTTAGGGATCAAACCTCTCCGGAATGCTTCGATAGCTATTGGGATGTCCAGGTTCTTAACAGAAATCATTTCCCTGTTAAACCTGTTCAGGTACTGGCGTACAGCTTTACCTGTCTTTTGTATAATGCGGTACAGGTCGCCTATATGTTTCTCCAACACCCTGCCGCTAGCAAATTGCTGATAAAACTTATTAATAAGAACAGAGAAGTTAGGGATAGTACCAGCCCTGAGGGTTATGAGCCATTGTAAGGCAGGTCCACCTAAGGTGGCTCCAAAGGACTTGCACATTGTAGCTTCAAGGAGGCCTTCTGGGATAGGTAGGGTCCACATCTTCTGCTTGCACTGGTTCACGTGATCGTATGGATCTGTGGTTCCATCATACAGCTTGCCAAATGGGGCTAGATGCAGCTTCTTTGGAATCATGGCTCTAGCTATCTCTTCTATGAAAGGTGACTTGGTATAGCCATCAGGGGTCTCCTCAGCTACGGGTGTAGGTGCCACTGACATCTTAGCTAGCATCCGCATCATTTTCCTATTCTGGGATTCAAGGAGAGCCAGCTTTGAAGCTGTGGGATCCGTCTCCTCCTGGTTAGGGTTTTCTGGAATGTCCTCGGCGTCTTCATCAGCACTAGCTTCTGAATTAGTTAACTCCAAGACTCGAGGTGTCATGCTAGTACGTCGTCGTGAAGTCTTCTTGGCGTTGCTCTTAACTGATTCTAATTCTTTTTGTAAGTTTTCAATGATCTTGTTGGACTCCGTTTGGGCTTCCTGTAGAGATGCGAGAGCAACTCTCATTTGCTCAGGAGTGAATTCAGCCATTTGAAGTTGGGTGTTTTCAAGAAGGGATCGATAATGAAAGATTAGATATGAAATCTAGCTGTAGGCCCCACGGTGGGCGCCAAACTGTTTACGCTAAATTCTGCTAATGCAAAACTAAGCTGGGAACTACAGCTAGAGTACTGCTAGGTAGCTGGAAGCTGCTGAACAGCGCTAGAACGAGCAAAAAAAGCAGAACAAAGACAAGACACCAGAGATGGTGACGTGGAAACCCGTGGAATAAGGGAAAAACCGCGGGTGGCTCTGAGTCCACCAATCCACTATACTTTTAATTACAGCCCTAGTGCTTTTGTATCTATGTAATTCGTAAGCTCTTAGAATAATGTGTTTGTATCAATATGTAAATGCTAAGTGCGAATGAACTTGTGTTTCTATTTAATCATTTCAACTATATATATAGCAAAGAAAATATATCCGTTTGAACCAGCAACGTCTTGTAACTGCTATTAAATCTCCATTCATATTCGCCATTAATGCTGCTAAGCATGATCTTCGCTCATAATTGTCCTTCTGTGCTTATGGCATTCACTCCTCTGTTGGTTTTTAGGCTTTGTCAACTTTGAATCATAACGTCTTTTGAACGAAGTTGTATTCCTTAGCTGGGAAGCTTTAGCTGGCTCTCTTTAGCTGGTGGGCTCCAAGCTGGATTATTTAGCTGGAAGTCTTAACCTGGGAATTCATAGCTGTAATAACTTTTAACCTGCATAAGTAGCTGTATAATTTTTGTGGCGTAACAACAGCTACTTCAGACAAGATCAGACAAGAAATAGCAAAACTACTAATTACACTAATAAAAGCAATATAAAAGTAGGATTTAAACTATGGATTAAAGGTCTAGGGCATTAGTTCGGTCCACCATGCTTATACCAATCAAAAGGGTCGAATAACTAATAAAATCTAGGTCTAGGGTCGAACAATTGGAGCCAATGTTAAGCCTATGATCGGGTCATAACGCTCTCAATTCAACATATGAAGTGAGATCGCTCACATAATCAGAATTACTAGTGTGTTCTAAGCCTCTAAAAGTAAGTCTACAATCGGGTCATACTCAAGTTGTCAAACATAGTTCATGAAATTGTACACTGACATAAACCATGAAATAAAGAACGAATCACACTACAATTGAACTAATCAAAACCTAGAACTAATAGCAATTCAAATATGAATCATGGTATAAACATGGTTTTCCTCCCTAAAACCCTAGAAATTAAACTACTCATACATGATTGAATCAAAAATAACAAAACTAATATAAAACCCTAATTTTTGCATCATGAATGAGTTAAATAATCAAACTAAGAAAACAAGAATTAAAGAAGGAATTAAGAGTAAGAAAAATACCAATTGACGGAAAGCATAAACTTTTATTGAAAATAATCAAAAGTTCGATCCCATTTAAATCTACTATAAAGTGTTTAATTGAGAGAAGTTTTAAAACTAAAAACTAATGAAACTCCAAATAAAAATCCCCCCTTTGAAATAAATAAAAAAATTCCTATTTATACTCAAACTCCAAAAAAAGAACAAATAAAGGAAGAAAAACAAAGAAATAGAAAAAGGGGCCTCCGTGCAAGATGAGTGAATCAGCCAAAAAGGACAAATTCGGCCCACTTCCTTCTCTTTGTACGTTGCAGCACTGGAATGGGGCTTCGCCAATCAGAGCCCAGCCTCACTTTGCACGCTCAGCAGCAGCATGAGCTTTGAAGTCCGCCCGATGGGCTCGAGCAGATTCGCCCGATGGGCTCGGGCAGATTCGCCCGGATCGGGCCAGAAACACGGAGCTCAATTTTTCTCCTCTTGGCACCATAAACACGCAGCAACATATTGGTGTTGGGCGCCCGATGGCATCGGGCCATCCAGCTCGATCGGGCCCGAAACAACTTTGCGCCACAACCAGCACCCTTGAAGACGTAACCTCAGCCCGATGGGTCCGGGCCGTTACGCCCGATCTGGCTGAGCCCTCTTTGGCTCGATTTTGTTATTTTCGACCTTCCGGACTCGATTCTAAGCTCCGAAGCAGCCTTGGGAATCTCCTACTGCACCAAACAGGCCTCGTAACCACTCTACGTGCCTCGTAACCAACTCCTAAAGCCGTGGTTGCTCAGTAAAGCTCGGAATAGGGAGAAAACTCCTAAAAACTGCAATTCAAACACGAAAATACAAAACCACGACTATAGATGATAATTAGTGTAAAATAACTCCGAAGAGCTCCAATTAGGCACAATATAGCTCAAGAAAAGGGGGGGTAAAAGTAAAACTATATAAATAATCACGATATCAACCATCAAAGAGTGTGAATGATGCCAGCATGAATTCAAAAACCTAGCCTTTTTGAACCTAGTTGTCAATATTTCACATGCTTACCCAATCTAGTTTTGTATCCAAATTAAAGAAAGTAATATGCCATATTTTTTTTACGTGAAATCAATCCTTAAATGGTATTTTGTGATATGAAGTGCTTAAGTCAAGTTATATAATATTCTTTAGGAAAATAAATATAGAATATTTCATTAATTATTGGTTGCCTTTTTCTATTATATATATTTTCTAAAGAACAAACTACACGACTCTTGGTTACGAAAAAAAAGTTAGTGATTGACTTATTATTAGATTTTTTAGCTTATTATCTCCTTTTTCAATTGATTTATTATTAGATTTATTATTAGGATAATAGATATAGCTTTATCTTTGCTCAATTATTTGATACTTTTTAAAAATGAATTATCTTAAGGCAAAACTAAACAACACTGTTGATTACAAAAAACGAAATTCAAAGGAAAGAAATATTAATTGATTGATGCGTGAAGATTTATGTAGTTATCATATCCTTTTTTATATTATAATGTTTCAGTAAATCACTAAAATTATATCAATTATTAGTGAAATGAAGTAAATTAGTTGTCATACCTATTTAGTTACACATTTTTAGCATAAAATCAAGGAGAGGGGTAAAAAAAAAGGCAACAATCTTTTGTCCATTATATACGTGCATGTTTTCCTTAATATGAATTACCATTCATCTTTTCACTTAAATTAATAATAATGCCATTACAATGGACTGATATATTTTTATTTTAAAATTATTACATAAGTGAAAAGATGTTTTAAATTGTTCCCTAAAATACTATCTCATGCGAAATATGTGCATTAAGGAAATCTGAGCTAAAAATGTTCTCCTTTTTTCCCCGAAATCTTGATGTTTAGTAAATGTACCTTAGTAAATCACTGAGATTATGGAATTTAGTTATAGTTTCCAAACATATTTAGTTACACATTTTTAGCAAAAAAATCAAGGAGAGGAGACGAAAAAAAAGCAACAACCTTTTTTCCCCACTATGTAAGTGCACTTACATGTTTTTAATATTATTAAGTATTTAATTTAATTAAAAACAATGGCATGTTATATATTGACTGATATCTTTTAATTTTTAAATTAGTATATAAATCAAAAGATGTTTCACATTTAAGAGTTATATATGTTGACCCAATATGGTTTTGATGATGACAAACTAAAGTAATTTAACTAACAAAGTTTATGAGTTTTATGTGTGCAAGAATCATTGTAAAAGGTTGTGCCTATAGCATTGAGAATGCTTGTTATGAAAGGTGTGCGAGGTGCATTGTTCCTATGGATAAAGAGAATACAACAATCAAGGTTGAAGTGAAGAGGCTTGACTTGAAGATTGAAGTGAAGATATTCAAAGGAACAACTATCCTAACATGAAGGAAGCTTAGAATGCATGAGTTTGTACAAGTTCCTAAATATAAAAAAGGAACAAGATTCGGAAAGGTAAGGCAACTTGAGTTATAAAGTTGGAATGAAGATTTAGAGTCTCTAGTTAAGTTCCCAGGTTTATTGAGTCTAAAAGGTAAAAAGGTTGTGTCGGTTTATATTAATTAAGTCTACGAGTTCCTTTGGCATGGGAACTTACCAGATGGGAACATCCTGTCGTAATATAGGAACACACACCAACACATAGGAACTTGAGTTAAATGTTAAGCAATGTCTTCAAAGTTTGAGAATTGGGAATTGGGTTCTGTTCCTATGTTGGGAACAGACGTTGGTATATTTTTAGAATAAAGGTTGGGAACAGACCTAAAACGTCATATGTTGTGCGCCTAACATATATGAAGCGCTTAACTGATTTTTGGGAGTCCTAACTTAGTTTGACTAAATCCACTAATTATGGGAGTTTGTTAGGAGTTTATTAGAAAAAGATTTTAAAGTGATTTTCTATTTTGAAAAGGATAATATCTTATTAATTGCCTAGAATAATGCAAACTTTTGGCGATTTGTAAATAATAATGCAACCTTTCGATTATTCTGGAATAATGCAACCTTTAATACCCCATTTATTTTAAATAGCACAAATGACCGGTAACCTGAACCATTGGTAATTTTTTATTTAAAACTTTAAATTTTAATAAATATATTAATATAAAAAATAAATAAATAAAAAACCCCCCCAAACCCCCACCCCAGCTTCCCCACCCCCCTACCCCAGCCCCAACCTCCCCAGCCCCTACCCCAGCCCCAACCCCACCCCAGCCTCCTGATAGGATTTAGTCGTGTCACCTAATCAAAAATAAACCTACGGACCTCTAACTAGGTAGTCAGTGGAAGCAGGGTCAAATCCACAGGGAGACAGAGTTTCTAAATCAATATTCAACAAATTCAGCTACTCCAGATGAAATCAGGAAGGAATTAATTAAACTAAAGAATAGACTGTAAAAGACGGAATAAATTAAGGATTAAACTATGGAATAAAAAACCTAGGGTATTAGGTCGGTCCACCATGCTTATACCAATCAAATAGGACCAATTACTACCAAAACCTAAGTCAAGAGTCGGGGGATTAGAGCCTATGTTGAGCTATGGTTAAGACTCAACGCTCATAGTTCAACATACGCCGCATATTCACTAACGTAATCAGAACTACTGACGTGTCCTAGGCCTCTAGTCGTAAGACGGATCTGTGCAAACAACTATTAACCACAAGCAACCAACGAAACCGCGCAATAACGTTAATTACTCAATAAAGAACAAACCACATCACAATCACCCTAATCAAGCCCTAGAAATTGATAGAAATCTAAATCGCAATCATGGTATAAACATGGCTTCCCTATCTAACACCCTAGAAAGAGACTACTCAGACATGATCGAATTAACAACGACAAAACTAATATGAAACCCTAACAATTGCATCATGAACGATTAAATAAATAAACTAAGCAATCAAGAATAATAAAAGAGATTAGGGTAAGAAAGAATACCAATTGACGGAAAGCAGGAACTTTATTGAAATTGAAATAGGTTTGATCACCTCTAAATTAATCTAAAGTGTTTGAATTAAACTAAGAACAATGAAGAATAAAACTAGTCTAAACCTCTTGAAAGATGAATAAAAAGATGTAAAATAAATATGTCTCTAAAAAATGAGGAAAAGGTATTTATAATACCCCTCAAGTCTAAATAAAATTCGGAAACGAAGGTCGAAATTCGCGAGTAAGTGCGCAAGACCCGATCGGGCCCGAGGCATCCACCCGATCGGGCCGACGTACAAAGTCACCAATCTGCGCTCCTGGGCCTTCGTATAGTAGCAGCGAAGCAGCAATCCAAGTTTTACGGCCCACCCGATCGGGCCGTGGGCAGCCACCCGATCGGGCCAGGGGACAAACGAGCCCAGCAGCTTCTTAGCATCCGCAGCTTCACAATGGGACCTAGCAGCACCCCACCCGATCGGGTCGGGCACACTATGCCCGATCGGGTCTGGTGCATTGATGCTCGCCCGATCTGATCGGGCACACCTTGCCCGATCGGGTCCGCAACTTTCATACCCGATCATTAATACTTCGCCCGATCGGGCCATTTCTGCCCGATCAAAGCACGGAAACCTCCTTTTTGACTCTTTGGCTCTCTAATCTTCACGTTTAAGGGTCTTGGGACCTCCTAAACTATTCATAAAGCTCGTGAGCCATCCTACGTGCCTCGTAACATCTCGTAAAGCTGTGGTTGCTTCCAAAAGGCTCGGGAATAAGGAGAAAACTCCATAAAACCTGCAATTCAATACTAAAACACGAAACCACAACTGCATACGATAGTTAGCACAAAATAGCTCTCAAGAGCTCAAATGACGCACAAATTAGCTTGTAAATAAGGGAGAAAACTCTATATAAATACTTGATATCAAACTCCCCCAAGCTAAACCTTTGCTTGTCCTCAAGCAAACAGCACATGAACATGGAATAGATTACCTCACCCCAAAGATAAAAACAAATCAAAGCTCAAAATATTTTCAAGACTAAGAATCCTTCAAGCAGGCATAATTCAAGTTTGGCTCATCAAATCCATCCAACCACCAATCATTCAAGCAATTTATCAAACTCAAGCATCCACAAAGCATACAAGTCCTGAAAAGACACTCACAAGGGTGTCACTCCTCTCAATTTTTTCGCAGGCAAAGAATGTGCCCGAACACTCACCAACCCGACCATAAGTACCCTTCCCACTCACACTCTCATGTGTTTAAGAAGGTTCAATGACGCTCATCCTAGTCAAGTCGACTCAATTAGCAGAAATACTCTTTAACTTTGACAAACTAATTCGAAATCAATCAAATGAACATTGCAGACGCGAGCTCAAGAGGACTTTATAGGGTTGTAATGGGGCTTAGGTGAGAGGTAGGGGATACTTTTGGGTAATGTGGTGGAAAAACCAAGAAAGGGGGAGCATAAACCATTCAAACAAGGCCTAAGATGGCCTTCACAACTCCCAACAATCACCATAAAACCATGTAAAATAACCTAACTCTCATAAATCAATGAAAAGCGCATAACAAACCCAATTTTCTAGCAATGGAGCGAATATTCTTTTATGAACGTACGTGAATGAAAGAACTATAATTCTTTTGAATTTTCATTTCATTTTTCTTTCATTTTTCTGAACTTCATTCACGCAACTCTAAACTTGCTTTTCTTTTCTCTTTCTCACTCTCAAACCACAGCAAATACACTTTTAGATTCCTCAAAAACCAAACTAAACCAACAAACCAATCTCAAACTCAACCCATACAAAAGCTCCCCCAAGCTAGGCTTGGAATAGTATCAAGTGAAGGCTTTGGGCTCATAATAGGGGTTTAAGTAACACGAAACAAGTCATTAGGCTCAGCGGGGCTAAGGAGGATAAAAGTATATCAAAAACTCACTCTGAAGCTCAAGAATCAGACAAAAGAACGCCTCTATCACAGCACATGCTACAAGTCATCTAAAATCAGACAAGTACGAAGTCAAAGTCAAGATCAATCCACTAAAGAGGAACTAACACACAAGAATAAACTGGATAATAATATGAATCCAAAAGGCTACAAAGAGGCCTCACAGTCTAACCAATTCAGGTATGCAGCACAAAGTGGTCTAATATAATCCAAAAATGCTCGAAATCATAGCAATCAAACATCAAATCATAGCCTCAAGATCACAAATGCCCAGCTATCCAGAAAACAGAGTCAAATCAATTTCAAATAGAGCACAACAAGGGGCACAGGGAGGCAACTAAACCAGTCATGGGAACCATATTTTTTTTGATTTTTTCAGTATTTTTCAAAAGCAGTAAAACTATTATAGAAAGCAGTAAAAGAGATAGGGAATACAAACAGAACTCCTCCCCCAAGCTGAACTTGGCAGTGTCCTCAATGCCAAAAGGTGATAAGGACTATGCTAAGAGGAAAAACAATGTTAGTACCCTCACTCTCGCTCACAAAAAGAATGAAAATAAAAAGAAAAGAAAAAGGGAAAGAAAAAATACGAGTTGCCTCTCGCACAGCGCTGGTTTATAAAGGTCCCGCACGACCATAATACTCCCTCTCTCAAATAGGAGGGGCTTGGCAATGAGTGCCACCCTCATCAAACATCTTTCTCCTCCAAATGTTCTTGACAATGCCTCCAGACGGTGAGGCAACCTTAGGTGGAATTGGAACCTTCTCCACACCTACTTCATCCAGAACCTCATCCTTGCAACAAGATTGTTCAAGCATAGGTTCCTTAACAGCATTGGTTAGTTTAAAAATCACTTTATCATCACCATCACTCAGAGTTAAAGACTCAGACTTGACATCAATGACAGCACCAGCAGTACACAAAAACGGCCTGCCCAAGATAATAGGAATCTGGGCATCCTCATCCATATCTAACACCACAAAATCAACAGGGATATAGAATTTCCCTACCCTAACAGGAACATCCTCTAAAACATGGGTATTTTATAGAACGATCCGCCATCTGTAAAGTGATTTGTGCGCATTTAAGGGCTCCTATGTTCAGTTTCTTATAAACAGACAATGGCATAATAGAAACAGAAGCACCTAAATCACACAAAGCCTTATCAATAAAAATAGGTCCAAGATGGCAGGGTATAGAAAAACTACCAGGATCTTTTAACTTTGGTGGGGTTTTATTTTGAATAAAAGCACTACACTCTTCAGTAAGAGCGACACGTTCTACCCCACCAAAGTCTCTTTTCTTAGTGATCATGTCTTTCATAAATTTGGCATAAACAGGCACTTGGGTAATTAAATCTGTAAATGGAATCGTTACCTCAAGGTTCTTGACCATAGCCAAGAACTTACCAAATTGCTGAGCGACCTTAGATTGTTGCATCCTGTGAGGAAAAGGTAGCCTTGGTGTAAAAGGCGTTTCAGAAACCTTCTCCTTTTTCTTCCCTGTTTGTTCAGCTGCTGCAGACAAATCGACTTCAGACGTCGAATTCTTCCGTTTTCCTTCCTCTACCACCCTCTTCTTCCCTGCAGTTCGGGTAACCTCATCGATGGGCACTGGAGGGGCATCATATGCAATGCCACTACGAAGAGTGATGGCATTCACATGTTCTCTCTGAACTGGTTGCCCTGGCAATTGTCCCTGCTGCCTCTGTGCATTAGATTCTGCCAACTGAGCAACTTGAGCCTCGAGAAGTTGGATGTGCTTCTCTTGGGCCCTCCTTGTTTCCTCATTTACCTTTTGCATAGACAATATTAGTTTCATCAGTTCAGAATTGCTAGGCTCTTGTGGGTTGTTTTGTGGAGGTGGGGTGTGGAAATTTTGTGGAGTTTGGAAGTTATTGGGATGATGGAAGTTTTGTGGTGGTGGTCTTTGGAAATTTTGTGGGGTTTGATGGTATGAAGGTTTAGGGTAGTTTTGTTGAGGTGGAGGTTGATGGTTTTGTGGGTTTTGGTAGTTATGTGAAGGGGGGAAGGTTTGTGGTCTTTGTTGGAAGGCATTGGCCTGCTCCATCTGAAATTGACTGAACTGACAGTCATGCCCAAAATGACCCTGAACACCACATACCTCGCAGTAAGATGAGGTAATGGGTGCTACTGCAGACATAGCATTGATACTCAAAGGGGGTGCTGCTGAGGAAGAGGAACTGAAGGTGTTAATCTGCTGACTCAGCTTCGCCATCTGCGAAGTCAATAATGCAATGGCATCTACCTCCAGTACCTTCCTCATGATGCTTCGGGAAGTGGAATGATCATTGGCTGCGAGGTTTGATAGAAACTCATAGCCTACATCCACTTCCTTATCCAGAAAAAACTCCTCCTGCAGACGAATCAACAATACTCTTCGTCTGAGGCTGCAGACCATTGTAAAATATCTGCGTCAAGAACCATTTGTCCCTGTTGTGGTGTGGATACTCTCTCTGTAAATCTCTAAACCTGGCCCACGCTTCCCTTAATGTTTCATCAGGCTCTTGGGAAAACGTGGCTAGTTTATTTCTGATTTCTGCTGTTTTAGTAGGTGGGTAATACTCTCTCAGAAACGCAGCAGAAATCTCACTCCATTCAGTTTCCTGCACATCGTTCAACCACTTCTGGGCTCTATCTCTCAAAGAAAACTCGAACAACATGACTTTTAACTGATCTGGAGTGACGCCAGCATGTTTAACGGTTCGACAAAGTTGTTGAAACCGTTGCAGATGATTTGCCGGATCTTCAGTAGGATGCCCACCAAACTGATTTTGCTGGACCATGCTGATGAGTCCAGGCTTAATCTCAAAGTTGTTAGCGGCGATGGTGGGCATGGGTGGTTCAGTAGAAAGACCATCCGGGTTGGGCACCCCATATGACTTCAGTGATTTTGACATAACTGAATTCAAGGTGTCTGTTCCAGAGGTGTTCAGCTGAACAGACTGCTTTTCTTTCTGCTTTATCTTTCGGATCCGCCTGATCGTCCTAGTAAGATCGGGGTCCGCTGGAATTGGGGAACCGTTTCTTTGGGACCTGGGCATACAAAAGAAACAAAAAGCAGCAGTAAAACGTACCTCAATTGGAACAATGAAGTTCCAACGAGGTACAGAGAAGTAGACCAAATAATCAAATAAAAACTTAGAGAACTAGCCGTCTCCCGGCAACGGCGCCAAATTTTGATAGGATTTAGTCGTGTCACCTAATCAAAAATAAACCTACGGACCTCTAACTAGGTAGTCAGTGGAAGCAGGGTCGAATCCACAGGGAGACAGAGTTTCTAAATCAATATTCAACCAATTCAGCTACTCTAGATGAAACCAGGAAGGAATTAATTAAACTAAAGAATAGACTGTAGAAGACGGAATAAATTGAGGATTAAACTATGGAATAAAAACCTAGGGTATTAGGTCGGTCCACCATGCTTATACCAATCAAATAGGACCAATTACTACCAAAACCTAAGTCAAGAGTCGGGGGATTAGAGCCTATGTTGAGCTATGGTTAAGACTCAACGCTCATAGTTCAACATACGCCGCATATTCACTAACGTAATCAGAACTACTGACGTGTCCTAGACCTCTAGTTGTAAGACGGATCTGTGCAAACAACTATTAACCACAAGCAACCAACGAAACTGCGCAATAACGTTAATTACTCAATAAAGAACAAACCACATCACAATCACCCTAATCAAGCCCTAGAAATTGATAGAAATCTAAATCGCAATCATGGTATAAACATGGCTTTCCTATCTAACACCCTAGAAAGAGACTACTCAGACATGATTGAATTAACAACGACAAAACTAATATGAAACCCTAACAATTGCATCATGAACGATTAAATAAATAAACTAAGCAATCAAGAATAATAAAAGAGATTAGGGTAAGAAAGAATACCAATTGACGGAAAGCAGGAACTTTATTGAAATTGAAATAGGTTTGATCACCTCTAAATTAATCTAAAGTGTTTGAATTAAACTAAGAACAATGAAGAATAAAACTAGTCTAAACCTCTTGAAAGATGAATAAAAAGATGTAAAATAAAGATGTCTCTAAAAAATGAGGAAAAGGTATTTATAATACCCCTCAAGTCTAAATAAAATTCGGAAACGGAGGTCGAAATTCGCGAGTAAGTGCGCCAGACCCGATCGGGCCCGAGGCATCCACCCGATCGGGCCGACGTACAAAGTCACCAATCTGCGCTCCTGGGCCTTCGTATAGTAGCAGCGACGCAGCAATCCAAGTTTTACGGCCCACCCGATCGGGCCGTGGGCAGCCACCCGATCGGGCCAGGGGACAAACGAGCCCAGCAGCTTCTTAGCATCCGCAGCTTCACAATGGGACCTAGCAGCACCCCCACCCGATTGGGTCGGGCACACTATGCCCGATCGGGTCTGGTGCATTGATGCTCGCCCGATCTGATCGGGCACACCTTGCCCGATCGGGTCCGCAACTTTCATACCCGATCATTATTACTTCGCCCGATTGGGCCATTTCTGCCCGATCAAAGCACGGAAACCTCATTTTTGACTCTTTGGCTCTCTAATCTTCACGTTTAGGGGTCTTGGGACCTCCTAAACTATTCATAAAGCTCGTG
Organism: Patellifolia procumbens; assembly: GCA_947645195.1. Taxonomy (NCBI): domain Eukaryota; kingdom Viridiplantae; phylum Streptophyta; class Magnoliopsida; order Caryophyllales; family Amaranthaceae; genus Patellifolia; species Patellifolia procumbens. The sequence goes on along the minus strand of CANSGD010001508.1, from coordinate 953,462 downwards.
AGCCATCCTACGTGCCTCGTAACATCTCGTAAAGCCGTGGTTGCTTCCAAAAGGCTCGGGAATAAGGAGAAAACTCCATAAAACCTGCAATTCAATACTAAAACACGAAACCACAACTACATACGATAGTTAGCACAAAATAGCTCTCAAGAGCTCAAATGACGCACAAATTAGCTTGTAAATAAGGGAGAAAACTCTATATAAATACTTGATATCACCTCCCCCATGAAACTCCCCCACCCACCCCTACCCTAGCCCCACCTCCCCTACACCGGACGAACCCCTCCTCTCTGAAACGCCACACCCACCTCCCCCCACCTCCCCACCACCGGACGACCCCCGCCTTCTCTTTCTTTATATCATCGTCGTCGCCTTTCCTCTTCGCTTCCCCGGACGAAACCCCTCCCCCCGCCCTCGCTTCCCGGACGAAACCCCTTCCCCGCCTTTGCTTCCCCTTTCCTCTTTGTGGTTGCGCCACCACCGGACGAACCCCCTCCCCGCCTTCGCTTCCCCTCTTCTCCTCGTGGCTGTGCCACCACGAACGCTGTCTTCTCTCCTCCTCGGTGCTTAGACCAGCCTTGCCGGCGAAAATGGGGTGGGGTAAGGTTGGCGGCGGCTCTGGTGGTTTATGGCTGGGAAAATGAAGTGGTGGGATGTGGGTGGGGAGGAGAGAGCGAGGACTGACGGTGGGGGGAAGGGGTGGGTTTGATTTTTTTTGTTATTTTGTTTTTATTTTACTTTTTAAAATTATTTATGAGAGCCAATTATTATGCGACAAGTGTCCATTTTACCTATTCTTCAATCATAACCGATTTTGTCCTGTTTAAAGTAAATGGGGTATAAAGGTTGCATTATTCCAGAATAATCTTTAGGTTGCATTATTATTTGCGAATGGCCAAAAAGGTTGCATTATTCTAGGCAATTTTTTCTATCTTATTTTTAAATCTTATCTTTTTATTTTAAGTAAATCAAAAGATTTTTTTTAAATAAAATCTTATTATTTTTTCTTAAATCATTTATTTAAAAATGGTTTAATTTTTTTTCAAGAAAACACTTCCTACGTTCATTACTATTGCTACACGTTTACAGTGAAAAATTAGTGGGAAGTTAAAAGATTTTCTTTTTAAATAAAATCAGATTTTTGATTTATTTAAAATAAATTAAAAATATATTTTTCCTCAAACTATTTAATTTAAATGATTTAATTACTCCCCAAGCAAACAGTAATCACGTTCAATCTCTCTACTGCTACACGTTTAATAGTTAGGGGTTAGTGGGCTTGATTAATTATTTCCCAAGCCTTAATTATTTAATAAGTTTAATTAATCTCCAAGTATTTACAATCACGTAATGTTTACTGCTTAAGGTTTTTATCTAGTAGTGGGGTGAATGGTTAATTATTTCTCAAGAAATATTCTATAAAAACTAATTATTAATTAAGTTATGGATATCATGGGGTTAGTGGGTTAATTAGTGGTAAGGTATTTCATGACTACTTATGTTATAAATAGGTGCCTAACCTAAAGTTTAAATGTGTCGGACTTTAAACAATCCTCCATATAGAGAGTCGAATTTTAGTAGTCCTTCCATAGTGTGTCTGACTTTGGTTTTAATTGAGTTTAACTAAGATAGAGTTAGTACCTATCCATTCCTTCAATATACTCTTGTGTTCCTTATACATTTCCTACTTATTCCCTTATTGTTATTATCGTTTGTAATCTTGTTTTTGGGGTAAGGGGATTATGAGTGAAATCTTGTATTGAGAAAAGCTTTGAGTAAAGCTAGAGAAAGGGGAAGAAACTTGTGTGAGTTTCATTGTAAGTGTGAGGCTTTGAGAAAATCAAGGGGAAGAGAAAGAGAAAGAGAAAGAGAAAGGAACTTCGAGTGAAGTTCGAGAGGAACAACAGTTGTGGGAACTGTTGTTGGGAACTTGAGTTTAGTGGCCCGAGAGAGAAAAGTAATAGGTTTGTAAACAGAGTCGTTTGGCCTATTATAGTGGAAAGTATTGAGTCAAAATCCCTTGTGGTCGAGGTCGTTTCTTCCTATTGGGCCTAGGAAGTTTTTCCTCGCTAAAATCTCTTGTGTATTTCTCTTGTTCCTTTCGTTGTTTTATAATTCCGCAAAAAGTAACGTGTATTTCTCACACTATAATTCACCCCCCCTCTTATAGTGTTCCCTTAGAAGTCAACAATATGCCATAATTGTAAGCATTCATTAGCAAAAAATGGAAAGTTAATGATTTGAGATATTATGGCAAGTATACTTAGGATTGATACCGTGATTATATGATGTCATAAGCAAAGTATGGCACCAACTGAGGTTAGCATGAGTGTTTAAGGGCCTCTTGCTCCTTAACCAAGGTCTCGGGATCGAGCCTTGGGAAAGGAAAAAATCTCAGCTCGGAGGGATGTTGCCCATCGAGGTACCCATGCAAACTCCCGCGGGAGATTAGTCCACTCGCCTAAGGCGGTGGGAAACTCCTCGTAGTAGTACCAAAAAAAAAAAAAGCAAAGTATGGCAATTTTGGAGATATTGGGTGATAATGGTCAACGCTAAATTAGCGAATGAATAATATACTGTGGTTAGTGCTATTTTAAAAATAAATTCTCATTGAACATGGTGACACGTAGGCTAAATTCATTTGGTGTTGACATGTGGTTTTCTAGTGAGCCAAATGAACCGAGGGACGACATGTGTCAACAATGATTTTGTTCTATATAATTATATAGATTTATTTTAAATTTTTTTAGTTTAAAATTTCTTTATGATTAAAGTGTTACTTAAAAATGTTACCAATCTTAAAAATGTTACATTAAAATGTTACCTAAATAAAAAGTGTCACATAAAAAGTTACTAGCAAACAAAGTGTTACCTTAAGTGTTACATATTGATGGAGTGTTACTAAAGTGTTACTTAAATATTCTACAAACTTGGATTTAAATAGTGTTACCATATACATGTTACCTTACGCCAACTTTGTAGTAGTGAAAGTACAAATGTCCCTATTAAATAAAAACACATAGAGTAATAGCATAGAAATATACTATTACAATAATTAAAATAATTACTAAATTATTAATTACAACAATAATTAATAATAAATAATAATAATTAATGAATAATGAATAATGATAATAATAATAATTTGGTTGATATTAATTGATCATTAAAAATAAAGATATAATAGTAATAATAATAATATGAAATAAAATTTTAAACATTTATTAGTAATTAATATGAATAATAATTAGTAATACAAAGTAATTATAGTAATTATTAAATCTACTAATTTCTTATGATAATTATAACAATAATAATATCTAATAATAATAAAATGATGAGAATAAGAAAAAGAAAAAGAAAAATAAAAATATTTACTATTACTCCCTCCACTTTTATGTAATTCGACACTTTGACATTTGTTACTATTCACAACTTACACTTTCACCATATTATGTTGTCCATAAGTGAGAAAAAACATAGTCTTGTGGGATTTTGTTTGATGCATCTAATGTGTAGATTTTTAATGTCAAGTTTTCATAATTTTTACTCATGTGCAATTAGAGATATTCGTTGTCAAAGATATGCATTGGCAAGCGTAAAAAGTACAAATGTACATATTAAATAAAAATAAATGAAGTATAATTTAATAATAATAGTAATAATAATGTGTAAAAATATAGTCAATTAGATAAATTTGTAGCAATATTAATGAGAATAATAAGAATAATAAGTAAAAGAGAGTATATTAAATAATAATAATAATAATACTTATAAGTAAAAACAATTATTATAATATAATAATAATGATAGATTGACAGTAGCCTTTATCCCGTATGTGAAAATATGATCATGTGAACCTCGTATTCCGAATTATGGAATTTATGTGATTTTAGTATATTCATGATATTACGTAAAGTTTATTGCATTTATTTATATATGTTATGACACTTGAATACGTAAGAAGTATGGGTTTATGGTATGATATATGTGAGTTATGCAAGTTAAATGATTATCATATTTTTAACAAATGATATATGTTTCATGTTATATGTTTAATCGACTAAACCATGTTTATGAGATTAACGTAATTTATAGCTATAATCGACCCATGATTCATGCTTGTGATTAAAAGTACGTTCCAGTATTAGTGGCAATATGAATTATGAAATATGTATGATGTATGATTTTACATGACAAGTATGAAATTATATGACCAGTATGATTTTATGTGCCAAGTATGATTTACGGCTTTATCCATTTTTATATGAAACTCGATGTTAGCGTATGTTCGCGTGATTATTTAATGTGTAAGTGAAGTATGTCAGTTCTAAGTGATGATTCATGATATATATGGATTGTGATTAATGCTTTTAGTACCAGACTCATGACTCATGTGAATTAAACAAAGTATTCGCGAATTACATGGTTTATGAATACGTATGATTTATATGCCTATGATAGACTAGTGAACCTATGATTTCTCCCTATGTGAATCATTAAAAATAATCTCAAGTGTGAATCCATGTTCAATATGATGTATGAAATGTTGTTGTCCATTAACGGTAATTATGAGCTTCTGTGAAGCAAGTTGATAAAATATGTGAAACATGATAAATGAAAGTGACAGAGTTTCTGGCATAATGAATAAAAACGCAAGATATGAGCCGTAGACCCGGAAGGGTTACCGCAAGGTGGGAGGGATTCTGCAAGGCTATAGTTGCCAGTAACCCAGTTTAATGACGTGAATTATGGAATCTTAATAAGTGTTATATGTTACGTGAGTGATCATGATTAAGTTATGTTCGGTAATTTATGAGGTTTAGTTCATATGCATGTTTATATGATTAGTTTATGGTTATTTAATGATGGAAAAAATGGATCAAACAACACAAACTATACGTTTGTTGCACAAAACAACGCGAACAAAAAAAGGTGCACAAAACAACACGAACTTTTTCTAATTGGTGCAAAAAACGACATAAGTGGTTTTTTCGCCTGAGATTCTCTATTTCCGGTGAATCTTTAGTATTTTAGCTTTTTGATTTCTATTACTCATACACTGTAGACATTCCTTTTGATTTCTTCTTTGAACATTTGCCACTCATCCTCCAATTCTAGGGTTTGATAGACAAAATCAATTTGGGGGAAATTTTAGGGTTTTAAAGAGGAAATAAGGTGATTTTTAGATCTAATACTTTATTTAAAGTGGAGGGAAAAGATAACAAAATAGAAAAAAATCTAAGATACTAAAGATTCACCGGAGATAGGCAATATGAGGCAAAAAAACCCACTTATGTCATTTTCTGCACCGATTAGAAAAAATTCGTGTTGTTTTGTGCACCTTTTTTGTTGGTGCTGTTTTGTACAACAAACGTATAGTTTGTACTGTTTGATCTAATTTTTACTTAAATAATTTATGTTTTAAGTTAAGTACCATGACTTATATGAATGTCTTAGTATGATTATATGAAGCGTCTCATGACTAATTGCTTGTTTGTGATTGAGGGTTGCTTTGTGAGGTATGGTTTGTGATGTGTGTGAACACAAGAGTAAAAAAGAACTGAAAACATGATAAGTAGTAAAGTGGAAAGAGGTTTTGACTGTTAGAAACGTATGATGTTTCAAGAGTATTAATGGAAACCTATGTGGTTTCAAGCTATTAAGAATGAAAGGATGGAAACACATGATGTATCAAGATGCTGTGTGAATGTTCATAAAATTATTAAGTCATAAAGTATATATTGATGATCTATATAGATTTATGAATGTCCTTCCATGTTATTAGTCCTATGCGTGACACGTTGTGATTTATTAAGAACGAAGTATGATTACGAGATATATGATGTCATATGCTTACCTAGTTTAACTTCCGAGTTGCATAAGTTTATGTGTGACCTTGTGAACTATAATACGGTTGTTAGCGTAATTGTACACATGGTGTGAAAGCGAGTTTTATACAAAAAATTATGATTTATATGTCAAGTATGATTTACGGTGCTAAGTATGATTATGCTTACATGTATCGTGACACATGATTTACATGTTGTATGCTTGTGCTTTATTTCATGTAAGTATGTGAGAGGGGTAAAGTGTGAAACGTGATCCGGGAACCATGATTTATGAGTTTACGAGTATATTTATGATTACGTTAACGCTTATGATGTTTAAGTATGTTATGGGGATTGCTCGGAATACAAGTCCATGAGTTAATGAATTAAGATACGATAATGAAAAGTGGAAAGAGAATGGTTCTGTTGGCTCAGAGTTATGAACTGAACTGGTAAATGGGCAGGTTACAGGTAGAGGAAAGGTTTATGATGTTTAATGGACCAAGTTGGCTAAGTATGATGAAAAATATGACCAAAATCGCTTTCGGGCCAAATTTTAGTGGTTTTCTGTCATATTCTTCATTCCCCCCAGTTTTCATTCGATTTTCGTGAATCAAGTGTCCATATCTTCATCCCCCCCCCAATTTTCATTCTATTGGATATTTAATTGGGCAATAATTCGTGAATTAAGTGCTCAGATCTTCAATTTAACGTTTTTTGTAAACCCTAGTTTTATAGATTCCAGCAACCATAGTGAACAGCCCAGATTCCGCCGGTGAGTGAAAAACCACCACCAAACAGCGTAGATTCCGCCGGCGAGTGAATAACCATCACCAAACAAAGCAGATTTCGCCGGCGAGAGAGTAGGGTAAAATCAAACGGTGAGAGATTTTTATGACAAAGTACATTACCCGTTTATATTCCGTAAAGTATTTTTATTACTTACTATGAAGCTTTTGATGAAAAAATGATTTTATAAGTTTATCATTTTAAGATTTTATAAGAACCTCATATGAATTTTAAATATTCAAAACTCTCGAACTTAATTATATAATTTCGTGTTATTAAAAGAGAAACCGCCCTCGGAGCTCAGGAAGAACGGATATCAACGATTAAGGAAGAAGACTATGGTTCTGCCAATCAAGGTAACAACTATTTCTAGTACCCGCAGTTCACTTGAAATATAATTATGGGATTATAACAACGTAGTAACTGATGGTTTATGATTTTTCTTGTTATTAAAGCATGCTTTATGTTTCATGATGAGAATTCATATGTAAATATTCTATTGAAATATTGTGAAGCATGATCGAATGACTAAAATATGAGACTCTATATCTAAATGAGGTAAATCTGGAGACCGAGAATATTGTATATCGCCTGTATAAATTAAAAGAAATGAAACATGATAAATTTAAGTGAAAGAACTGGGGTGTTGGTTGTATATATACTGACTATGGTCGTGCACTTACCGTGATGTTTACTGTTTACTATGGCATTGGCCCGTTACCGTTATTACTTATGAGCACCGACTCCTTTATTGGGGCAATAGCCCATTGTGGGAGATATTCCACCAACTCAAATATTGTTAAACAACCTGAATGAATCTGATAAAAGGGAATTATGGATTGTACATCATACTGTAATTGTAAAATTTTGAATTATTCTTTCTTCCGTTTTGCAAATAAAATGAGTTGAAATGAATTTACGTTGCTAGAGTAGTTTGTTAATGAGTCATTGACTCATACATTTTTGTATTGTTTTAGGTGTAGCTAGGAAGGCGGTAACGAGTTGTGGAGAGGATTAACTTTTGTAGGTTTTCGTAATTACCGCTTATGTTCTTTTTGTAACCTATAAGAACTAGTATAGTACTAGAATATTGTTATATTGTAAATAGAGTTATTATGTTATTTTGTTTATTACCTAAGCTGAGTTAACATTATGGTTTTAAAATCTGACTGTTGACTTGAATTAACGTAAGACATTAATGCCTTTATCTAATAGGGTTTTTCGCTGCTATTAATACTTTAATTAGGGATTTTAAGGTCAGGGCGTTACAAGACTCTGTCAAGATATATTCCAGGACATATCATTTTAACTAGGAAAAATTGACAAGAAAAATCCCACCTTTGGTCGGTCTTCCACCACTGGTACCACCTTCAATTAATCCAGCAATAATCCCACCTTTCACACACATATTCTCTCATTGGGCCGTGACCTGTTGGTGACCTATAATTGCGGGTGATCTTCCTAATTGCATGATTAATAGCTCATTAGGTATATTTTAAACTTAAAATTTTAATTAATTAATGTTTTAAATCAAATTTATTTTAAGAAAAATACCAAAAAAACCTACCCCCTCCCCTCCCCTCCCCTTCCCCCCCACTGCTGCCCCACCCCACCACCTCCCCTTCCCCAGCCACCCACCCCTTCCCCTTCCCCTGCCACCCTTCCCCTCCCCCGCTGCCTCCCCTTCATGTTCCTCCATAACCACCACAAAACGTCAGCCCATACCGCAGGACGAATTGACGAGTGAACAACCACGACCATCGCCGGCGACATCACTCAGCCACCGCACAACTCTTGCGCCGGTAAGGAGTTTGGTAGGGGTCTCCTTGACCACCTGAAATCACAGCAAAAACCACCCGAAAGAGTGCAACGATTGCTCTGTTATGTTCGAACACTTGGACCAAATTCAGAGCAGTTTTTCTGCCATGAAATCAAGCAGCAGCTGGTTCCGGTGGGGCTGCGCTGGCGGCGCTGGCGCAAACGACGGCGCTAACACTGCTCCTTGGTCGAGTCGTCGATCGCTGGTGAGCTCGAGGAATGTCGCGCTGGCAGGGGAAGGGGAGGGAGGGGGTGGCAACAGTGGCAGGGGGAAGGGAGGGGATGGGGATGGGGGTGGGCTGGGGGAGGGTTGTCGCCGGTCGCCGGTTGCCAGTCGCCTGTCAAATAGGAAGAGGAGGGTGGCAGGGAAGGGGAGGGGATGGGGGTGGGGTGGCATGGCAGCAATGGGGAAGGGGAGGGGTTTTGAGTTTTCCTTTTTTAAAGTTTTTTTTAAAAAGTCAACGGTAATTTTGGCTGGTCAAACATGTTGCCATCGTCTTGTACCAATGAGAGAATATGAGGGTCAAAGGTGGGATTATTGCTCGATTAATTGAAGGTGGTACTAGAGGTGGAAGACCGGCCAAAGGTGGGATTATTCCTATCAATTTTTCCTTTTAACTATTTGTAATATTTCTATTCCCTCACATCTATGATACATTAAGATAGGTCTTAAAAATGGTCATTATTCGGTCAAGTTCGGTGCACATCTCTAAATTTCTTACTATGATTCCAAAGGCGACACAAGCCTCTAAGGTTAATGCTTTCAGGCCAATTCCATGCTGCATCAATCTATAAGCTCATTACTAACATTCTTACTACTAGGCTTCAAGCCATGGTAGGGCACGTTGTTGATTCCACTCAATCTAGTTTTATCCCTAAAGAGCATAATCAATGGTTGCTCTAAAAAGTAAGATTTTCAATTATTTTATTACTTTCTTCCAACTCGTTAATAATTTACTATTAGCTTTAACACAATTTTTTCATCCTAGTGGTTGATCCATGATTTTGGATCTTTACCTTCAAATGTGGGTCCCACATGACACAAGCAGCACCAACCTCCTCTTGCCACATGTGTCCTTGTTATCACACTGCCATGTGTACACCCTTTCCTTCCTCTTCTCTCTTTTCTTAACTGATGATCTCTCCAAATGAGATCTTCACCATGATCAGATCTTCATTTTTTTCCTTCCACTTTTTCTCTCTCTTATTTTTTTATAATAAAAGTACACCCTCTCACTTGGGATCATCCAGTGGGCTTACTCTAATAGACTTATTGTAGACGATATTCTCTTGACTACTAAACTAGTTAACATTTGCCCTAGGAAACAAGTGCCCTTAAATGCATGATTAAGGTGAACCTCAAAAAGCCTATCATTCTGTTGAGTGCGTGTGCATAAAAATTACTCATTGAGCTAGGATTATCCTTTAAGTTTTTGTCGAGTGGATTTGGAGTGTGTTACACTGTTACTACACTATCATACTCAATTTTGATCAATAAGCACCCTTGTAACCCTATTAGATATGAAAATGGTGAGGAAACTTCTGTAAGCTTGGTTATGGAGTATCTTTCCAAGTGCCTGAATAACCTTTAGCTTATCCCGAATTTCAACTTCCATCCAAGGTGTGCGAACTGAGAAGTTGCTAATCGCTCACATGATGAAGAAATATTATTTAATATTAATTGAATACTATTACACAAGCTAAACAGAAAAAAGAAGAGTAAACCAACAAATCGTTATGGATACCCTCTTATTCACCTTCGGCCAATTTCGAAACCTCCCGTCTTTGCATCGCTATTATCGTCTTTGTAATTCATCCATTGACAACTCTGGCTATTTGATTAAAGCTTTTCTTTTATCACCCATGATTTACTTGACATAACATTTTGTGCTTTCCACGAGATCGAAGTTAGTTCTTAGAAGATGATTTAGTCAAACTACAGAATACTTGAGATACTAATACTCATGCTTCATTAGCAATACTGATATCCTTGTTCCCTCTTTGAGCAACCAACAAGTGGATCGATAATCTTCCTCCATCCATTGTAATCTATGGAAGAGCCAACATCAGGCAAAGGAAAACCATTGACAAAGAAAGCTGGTGTTCCAATAACACCTCTTGAGCAGCCATACTGCACAAATAGTTTGAGACATCAACAGACAAATACAAGACTATTACTTAGATAGTTAGATACCGAACTTTTTTCAGAGAAACATGGGATTATAAAACAGAGGAAATAAGGTTAGGAAGTCTACTGTGATACCTTAAATGAAACCCGTGTTTTGAGATCCGTCTTCCTGTCACTAAAGCCAGATTTTACAGCAGAATAATAGGCATGGCCAACAGACTTTGTTGCGAAGTTTATGATGTGATCTAAAATCTCAATTCTGGTCATGTTGCTTGTCTTCGTGTTGTAAAATTTATCCTACAGAACATATAGCAAGGCTAAGTTGGCAGGAAAAACATATACTCAAAAACAATGACCTGATAAGAAAGGTCTTAGAGGCATTTCTTTTCTTTAGGTAATATTAATCTGATACCATATGAATCATCTGGAACTCCATTCTACAGTTGGCTCATCAGTTTGCGGGAAGGGAAAGTACTTCATCTTGCGATGTAAATTCACACTAGTTTCCATGTCCATTAAGTCTATACATCTCGGCGATTTCGGATTAATAGGGTTGTAAAATAACACTACATGGTAGATATTGAGCAATGTCAACCTATCACCTACATCAAGGGTCAAGAATCTCCCTCACCATTCACCCAACCCACTCTCTTTTTCTCCTCCTCCTCCACCCATCTATCACTTTCTCACGGTCTCACCTCCACGACCCCACAACCACAGTTACCTCCTGCAACGCTTAGGCAGGTGCAATCACCATGCTACAAGTCCGACATGCCCATCGCTGCACATTGAGGCTAAATCATAGATTACAGAAAATAAAAGGATCCCCAACCGCCCTAGTTTCCCCATTTGTACAAGACTGTCAGTAACGTCTCTATGACCAGACCGTGTAGGGAGGATTGACGGGGGCGGAGGAGGAAGGGGTGGGTGGTGGTGGATGAGGAGGTTGGAGGCTATGGAGTGCAGAATAGGTGGTTTCTGTGATGGGGGCTGGGGGGTTGCTTGTTGGGGGGATAGAGTGTGTGAAGTGAAAGAATTATAGACATTGATTTCAAGAGAATGTTTGATCTTAGTCGTTATAAAAATCCGGCATGTAGAGTAGAGTTGTTTTACAACTCTATTCGATCTAAACCAGAGGCAAAGATGTGAACCTCCAATGGACACTCTCTACCAGAATTGCACAGCCAAACATCGATAATGACATATCCATCAGTCTAACAATCTCAAATTGGTTATAGTGTCACACCAAACCAGCTAAGTAATAAATCACAAAAGGCTTTTGCCAGATAAAACTGGAAAAGCAATTACAAAAAACTAAAAGCAAAGAAAAATTAAGATAGTTATGATTTAACATAAATGGAGAACAAAAGAGCTTCAGAAGCAAGGTTCAAAGTCACTCTCACAATAAAGAAGGCATGAGAAGAAACAACTGCCATTTTAAGCAATAGCACAAGATCCAATAATTTGACAATGATGCTGAAGACCAAAGGAAACATAATGAAACAGTAAAATTATAAAACCAATCCAACCACCAGTTACAGACGAGACAGAGAACCAGGCTGATTGTCAAAAGCATATTAGAGACAAAGAGCATCACTAAAGCCAAGAAACGTATAAAGTACAATAGTACAACATAAAAAAGATGAACATTTTCACCTGATCCTTGAAAAAACTTTCCCATAAAGGGTATGTTGCAGAACTGTTCAATCCATTTACAATGTGCAGTGCCCGAGAAGATACAAACGCATTATCATGGTACCTAATTCACAAAAACATGAACAAAAGTTGGACAATCATCCTGGTAAAGATTATTCAATATACATTGCTCTGGGAAAAAATAAAAACTATACCAATAAGCTGATACATTAAGCTACACATTTCTTAATTTACAATGCAAAATATCATTACTATCGTGAAATTTCAGGAGTTATTCTTTTCAGTCATCATATTTTTCATGATAGCACTTCATTTCAAGAATATGTCAAGTGTAAATCCATAATTAGCCCAAGTAATTAAGCAATTCACTTTTATTTTTATTTTTTTTGGTGCTTATGAGCCACGAGGGCAGGATGAGAATCGATTTCAAGACATCCTGGAATCGGGAGAGATGCTCTAACCAATTAAGCTATCCCTCACTCTCACGAACCAATTCAAATTGAGGGGGCAGGAATTCGGGATTTTGCAACAAAGTTCCAAACTTTCAACTCCATACATGATTGACAATAAGACCCAATAAGAATCAGAAACATAGAACCTCAAAAGCGATTGAATGAAAAATCTAAGACATACCCAGGTAACAAATATCAATAATAAACAGTAAAAAGTATAAAGTTATACTAGAAATTGAATGAATTTACTCACGGGAGAGGGAAAGTATGAACAATGAGAGACACTTTGGAGCCATATAGATGAAGAAGTTGTTTGAGAGGAGGCCAAGAATCACGGGTATCTGGGCAAACAGGGTCAAAAAAAGCTTCAATGAGAATACTGTCAGGGTTGAATTTATTGGGGTTACCATATACAAAACCATCAAATTTGGCAGGAATTGACTGAGCTTGAGCAACCCCTTTGGATTGGGGATGAATGGGATGGAGGAGAAGAAGTGAGAGGAAGAGAGGTGATAAGATTGATAGGAGTTTTGATGGTTGGGAAATTAGGGGGACTTCTTGTGCCCGCATTTTCTTTGCTTGCTTGTGTTTTTCGCTCTATAGCACTATTGTGTCCACTGTCCAGGTTCGAGGTGAATTTGGGCATGACTTATGAGTGACGGCTATTTATATGACTGGGACCCGGGGAAACTGAGAATTAGAGGCGTGAAAGTAAATTATTACTGCGGACAGCGTACAAAATTTAGGATGCACAAAGAAGCACGTGTCATTTGCTTTTTGCATGTACTCCAGTAGTCCAGTCCCTCATTCTGATTTGATCAGTTTCAAGTTCGGGTTAGAGCATCAACAATGGTAAGACTAGCATCCTATTAGTCTTACTATTTTTCTCATTTCCTCCTTCTTACACCTCATATCCCACTAAATCTCCACTAACTCATCTATTTTACCTCACAATGGGTGGGTGGGTTGATTTTAATTGGTCTTTATATTTCTCTCTCCTACTTTTACTATCCCCCACCACACACTCTATTTCTTATCCAATAATATAGAAAATCTTTATTTTTACATAGACTAGATTATTTATATTCAAATTTATATTAGTGAGAGATTAATTATTAAATATGCATTTTAACTTATTATTTTTAATATCAAACTATGTGTACCAAGTTACCCTATATAATGGTTACTTACTTGAAATAACTATTTACAGAAAGCGAAAATTGAGGTAAGGTTTATTAAGATAGCTTTTCAAATTCCTTTTTTTTATTGGCTTAAGTATGTGAATATAACTTATTTTTGGTAAGAGAAAATGAGTAAAAAGAAAAATAGATTAGAAAAAAGTGTGAGAAATTATGTCAAATTTGGGCTCATTTTGTAGACAAAAATAAAATATATCGTTGGTACAAGTATTTTTTTATTAATTATTGACAAAGTTATTTTTATTTACCATTAGAATAAAAGAGCCATTGTAAAATATTTGTAGAAAAATGAAAAGTTTCACCCTTCAATTTCCCTTCTATGCGGCAGTAGCAGGCGAAATAAAAAAAAAGAAACAATTGACTTGTTGACAAACAGCCACATGGATGAATTTGAGTGGTTGGGGCTCTCCATCCGAGGAACTCACTAGTCTAGCAGTAGAGACCAACCCCTTTCCTTCCCAAAACTAGACTAATTCCCCACAATGGTGAAACCAATTAAAACTAGTCTTTTGCATTCTAAGACCAACTAAAACTCCCCATTGTACATGCTCTTAGAGACTTGAAGCTGATAGTATTGTTGTTGATTTTTTTTTTTGGGTAAGGAGAATTGGTCCGGATCCCGCTCGGATCTTATTGCGCTAGGCACTTGAGAGTAGGGGGGAACGGTAAGGGAATCCCCACTCCCAAATGCCCCTAGTGGGATTTGATCCCATAACCTTGAAGTCATGGGGCCAAACTCTTATCACTAACCAAGCCAAGCTTGGTAGTATTGTTTTTGATGCTGTTGTGTTTGATGTTGTTACTAAGGGCATGCTTGGAAGGATGATAATGTATTAAGGAGGTACCAAAAGTCAAATATGGAAAAATTAAGAAATTTAGAGGTGTGGATAAAGGAGATAGAGTGGTGGTGGAGAGGACAAGATGGTGTTGGTTGGAAGAAAATGGAAGAAAGAGGTCAAACATAGAATGAGGGTAATAGTTACCTCGGCGTGGTGGTAGATAATCATTACCCCATAATGAGGTAACAGTTCCTCTCTCTTCCATTTCCTTCCTACTAACACCACTTAATTATCATCTCCACCACCACTCTATCCCTTTTTATCATTACCTCTAAATGTCTTAGTTTTCCTATGTTTGACTTTTATTACTCCCTAATATATTACCCTTATTTCAATCATGCTCTAAGAGTGAATCTTCATCCTTCATATTAGTGTTGTTTTTGGAAATCATTTGTGAGTTAAGGACGTGGAAGAGTTTTAACTTTTAACGGAGAATTGAATTGTTGCTTTCTTCCGGTTCAATTAGTTCTTGTGCATTTTGGCCAAGATGTATGTGTGTTTTTACAAGCTTTTCTACTATGTAGAAATGAAAGGAATTCAAATTTGGGGAGCTGTGGAACGTGGCGAAGATGATGAAGTGCAGGGGCGGCTGGGTGTGGCAGATGTGCATTAAATGAAGCGACAATGGAGGGATGTGGTGGTGGGTTTAGGAGAGGAAGACCAATCGAGGTATTTGAAGCGTTTATTGGAAAAGGGAAAGAGAGGCCAAGAACAATGTCAGATTTACATCCGTGTTCAATTGCAACCGAGAGTACCTGAAGCTAGGTAATCCTAGGTGTTGGTAATAAATTGCAAAGTTTAGAGGTTTAGATCAATTATTCTTTTTAAAACGAATAGGAGAGGAGTGGTTTAATTGGATAAAAGTCATTCGACACTTATAGTAACTAGTTGTTGGTCCGTATGCGTTGCACACGATCCCCCAAGGTAATAAAACTTCGTTTATCAAAAGTATCTTAAGTACTATTTTTGGGATAAAATCTCTTTTATTGTATAGTATATTTTGAATTGTATCTGAAAAAAAAAAGCAAGAGTAAACTATGTCATTTGGATTTTCATCATTGTAAGTCTACCCTCAGTCAACTTCCTCAATTCATATAATTACACAAAATAGTAAATGATGAGTTTTAAATGTAATACCGCAAGTGCATTGTGTTAATAAAGCCTTGTAAGTACGGGTCGAATTCACAGGGAGACCGTTTTCACAATTAATGTTCAACTAAACAACTACTTTAGACAAAATCAGGGAAGATTAACTGAATTACTAATCAAACTAATGAAAGCATGATTAAAATGAGAATTTATCAATGAATTAAAAACCAAGGGTAATAGTTTAGTCCACAATGCTCAAACCAATCAAAAGGTTCAAATAACTACCAATACCTAGGTATAGAGTCAAACAATTAGAGCAAGTTAATCATATGGTCAGGTCTACGATCACAAACATAATCAAAGCTACTAGTGTGTTCTAAGCCTCTAAAAGTAAGACGGATTCTTACGAACAATAATAGCTCTAATCACAACCTAGGCACTAAGAACAATTCAAAGAGTAATCATGGTACATACATGGTTTTCCTTCCTTAAAACCCTAGATTGAAAGTCTACTCACTCATGAATACGAAGAAAACGATGGATTCCATATAAAGATTCATACTTGGCAATAATAAACAAAATTGAAATTAAACAAATCAAGAACGAAACATAACAAAGCGAAAGAATTACTGCAATTGAGTCTGAATAACGTACTTTATAGAAAGCAAATAAATCAATCCCATCTTCACTCATAAGAGGAACTAAGAATTCTAAGACTTAGGGATAAATAATTAACAATGAAAATTAAGACGTGTCTAAAAATTATGAAGTTAACTATTTGTATTAAGGCCTAAAAAGGGAAGAAAAATGAATGGAAGAAATGTGCATCTCAGTTCCTTTGAGGTGTCGCCGGTGGGCCTTGTTTTCTTCTTCTCTTGGATTTTCAAGTTACATATTCGAATCTAAGTGCCCAAAGGCCTATGAGACACAACCAAGGGACCCCATAACTAAGTACTGGTGCCCTCGAAGCTCTCCTATCAGATGCAGTTGCTTAAAGACAACAGAAAGTAGGGAGTTCCTAAAACCTGTAATTCAACATAAAACAACCAAACCACAACTAGATAGAGAAGTTAGCTTAAAATAGCTCATAAGAGCACAATATGACGCACATTTTAGCTCAGAATTAGGGGGGAAACTATATATGATAACATTATACCAAATTATCAGTAGGATGTTAGTAAAAAAAAACACTTCAAGTCGGAAGCATGTCATTACAAAGATTCTACAATAATCCTTACATGGGATATAGGATAAAAAATCCCACTAATGGGGACAAACTATTTTCGTAATAAAAATAAAAGTTTTTCAATGAACCAAACACCCACCAACAATGATGAACATAACAAATCAAGGGTTTTATAGCCTTTGAGGCTAGTTGGTTGTAAGTTGTAAAACTGGTTTGGTTGGTTATATATCTATAACTTACTTACTGATATATTGATTTCTTATAGAGTTTTTCCCTCTCTTTACAAGCTAAAATGTGCGATATTGATGCTCTTGGGAACTATTTATGCTAACTATTTCGATATAGTTGTGGTTTGTATGTTCCATATCGTTTTGCAGGTTTTTAGGGAAAAACTCCCTATTTACTTGGCGTTTTGATCACCACGCTATAGAGGAAGGTTATAAGGCATATTGGCGGTCTCGAGATGGTATTCGAACCCCGTTGTGAAGAAGAAATATGCAAAAGACTTGGCGTCTGAAGCCAAGAAGAGGCAAGAAAGAAAGAAGCTTCGCCCGATCGGGTACGAGTAATTTAGGCCAAAACTTGAGATTTTCCATCGAGCGGAGTTATACTTAGCCTCTTTTGCTGAGAATTCTGGAATGAAGAAGAGACACACACCCGATCGCATCGGGCGGCCCTGCCCGATCGGGTGCTGGTGTTGCGGCCCCGATCGGGTGATCGTTGCCCGATCTCATCGGGCGCTCACTTAATTTCTGCTGATGAATGATTGTTCCCAGGCCCGATCGGGCGGCCCTTTGCCCGATCGGGTGGACGACACGGGGACGCGATTTTGCGTTTTTTCCCACTCTATCTTATTGCTTTCTTAGAAACTATAAATACTTTTTAGGTTATTTTTATTTGTATCTTTTAATAAATTGAACATTTAGAGAGCTCTTAGTCTAGTTTTCATAGTTTTCTATTGTAGAAGAGATCCGAATACTATTTCAATTCAATTAAAGTTCCCGCTTTCTGTCAATTTGGTAATCATCTTTCTTATTGCTTTATTCTTATTTCTCAGTTGATTTAGTTTCATTGTTTATTATTCGATTAGTTCATGATGCAATTCTTAGGGTTTTTAATTAGATTTGTTATTGTCAATTCAATCATGTCTGAGTAGTTCTCTTTCTAGGGTGTTAGATAGGGAAGCCATGTTTATACCATGATTGTTATTTAGATTCCTATTGATTCCTAGGGCTTGATTAGAGTGATTGTGGTGTGGTTTGTTCTTAATTAGTGATTGATGTTAGTGGCCAATTTCATGGATTGCTTGTGGTTAATAGTTGTTTGCATAGATCCGTCTTACGACTAGAGGCCTAGGACACATCAGTAGTTCTGATTACGTTAGTGAACATGCGACATTTGTTGAACTATTAGCGTCGAGTCTTAACCATAGCTCAACACATGCTCTAATCCCTCGACTCTTGACTTAGGTTTTGATAGTAGTTGACCTTGTTTGATTGGTATAAGCATGGTGGATCGACCTAATACCCTAGGCTTTTATTCCATAGTTAAATCCTCGGTTTAATTCGTCTTCCTTAGCTTAATTATTAGTTCAGTTAATCTTCCCTGATTTCATCTGAAGTAGTTAGTTGATTGAATATTAATATAGAAACTCTATCTCCTTACGGATTCGACCCTGCTTCCATTGACTACCTTAGTTAGAGGACTGTAGGTTTATCTTTGAATAGGTGATACGACTTAATCCTATCAAATTTTGGCGCCGTTGCCGGGGAGACGGTTAGTTTTCTAGTTTTTATTCGATTAATTAGCGTACTTCTTTTTGCCTCATTGGAACCTCCCGTTCCAATGGAGGCCGTTCTCACGGTTATCTTGTCGTTTTCTCTTATATGTCCAAGTATCAAAAGAAAACTCATATTATTCCTGGAGATCCCGACATAAAAGCAATACTTCGGGATCTTAGAGCAGAATTTGATCAAGAGAAACCAGATTCAGAGATTTCTACATTACCAATGGCGAAGTCACTGAAATCTTATGGGGTGCCTAATCCTGAAGGCATACCCACAGGTCCACAGATGCCCACTATTGCTGCAAACAATTTTGAAATCAAACCTGCACTAATTAATATGGTGCAGCAGAATCAGTTTAGTGGGCATCCTTCTGAAGATCAGGCCAACCATCTGCAGAGATTCCAACAACTCTGCAGAACTGTTAAACATCAAGGAGTCATACCTGAGCAGCTGAAAGTTATGTTATTTGAGTTCTCACTCAGAGAAAAGGCTCAGAGGTGGTTTAGTGATATCACTGAAACAGAATGGCTGGCGATTTCTGCTGCATTATTTCTTCATGAGTATTACCCTCCCACAAAACAGCAGAAATCAGAAACAAGTTGGCCACGTTTTCCCAAGAGCCAGATGAGACATTGAGGGAAGCGCGGACTAGATTCAGAGACCTACAGAGGGAATGTCCACATCATAATATGGACAAGTGGTTTCTGACGCAGACTTTTTATAATGGTTTGCAACCTCAGACGAAGAGTATTGTTGATTCGTCTGCAGGAGGAGTCTTTTTGGACAAGGCAGTTGATGAGGGTTATGACTTCCTAGAAAATCTCGCAGCCAATGACCACTCATCATCTAGGAGTTTGACTAAGAAGGTACTTGAAATTGACGCTATTTCATTGCTTACATATCAGATGGCGTAACTAACTCAGCAACTACATACAATAAAGTCCTCTAGTTCAACACCTCCGCCTATGAGCATCAACGCCATGTCGGCAGTTGCACCCATCACCTGATCCTACTGCGAGGTGTGTGGTATTCAGGGTCACTTCGGCCATGATTGTCAGTTCAGTCAGAATCAGATGGAGCAGGCGAATGTTTTTCAGCAAAGACAGCCAAATAACCCCTACTCCAACACTTTCAATCCTGGTTGGAAAGACAACCCACTTCTTTCCAATAGAAGCAACAACGTTCAAAACCCACAGCCACAAAATTCCTACCATCCCCCACAAAATTCCTATCAACCTCCACATAATAACCCAAAACCTAACTACTACCAAAACCAAGGGAATTCTCACAATCCCCCTGGTTTCCAAAGACCTGCCCATCAAAATTATCAGCCAGCACCACAAAATGCAACCTCACAAGAGCCTAACAGTTCTTAACTGATGAAACTAGTATTGTCTATGCAAAAGACAAATGAGGAAGCACAGAAAACTCAAGAGAGACAGTTGTTGGCTATGCAGAAAGCCAATGAGGATGCACAGAGGGCCCAAGAGAAGCACATAAAACTTCTCGAGACTCATATTGCTCAATTGGCAGAAACTAATGCATAGAGGCAGCAAGGGCAATTGCCAGGGCAACCTACACATAGGGAGCAAGCAAACGCCGTTACTCTTCGTAGTGGCACTGTTTATGCTGCTCCTCCTATGCCCGTTGATGATGATACTGTCCCTAGCAAGGAGAAGGAGGTAGTAGAGAAGGGATTGGAGAAGAATTCGACGTCTGATGTCAAACTATCTGAAACAGCTGAACAGGCAGAAAAGAAGAAGGAGAAGGAGAAGGTTTCTGATACACCTTTTACACCAAGGTTGCCTTTTCCTCATCGAATGCAAAAGTCCAAGGTGGATCAACAACTTGGTAAGTTCTTGTCTATAGTCAAGAACCTTGAGGTAACAGTTCCTTTCACTGAACTTATTTCTCAAGTGCCTGTTTATGCTAAGTTTTTGAAGGAAATGATCACTAAAAAGAGAGATTTTGGTGGGGTAGATAGAGTCGCACTCACTGAAGAGTGTAGTGCCGTTTTGCAAAATAAATTTCCACCTAAATTGAAAGATCCTGGTAGCTTTTCCATCCCTTTTCATGTAGGTGCACTTTTTATTGATAAAGCGTTATTTGATTTAGGTGCATCTGTGTCTGTCATGCTTTTGTCTGTCTGTAATAAACTGAATATGGGGGCACTTAAGTGCACTCAAATTACTTTGCAGATGGCTGACCGTTCTATAAAATACCATCTAGATGTTTTAGAAGACGTCCCTGTTAGGGTGGGAAAGTTTTACATTCCTGTGGATTTTGTTGTGTTGGATATTGAAGAGGATGCCCAAATTCCTATTATATTGGGCAGACCATTTTTGTGCACTGCAGGTGCTGTTATTGATGTCGAGTCAGGGTCTTTGAATTTGAGTGTTGGTGATGATACTGTCACTTTTAAACTAACCAATGCTATGAAGTCCCCTATGCTTGAAGAATCTTGTTGCAGGATAGATGTGGTAGACAAAGCTGTGATGTCTGCATTCCAGCAGATGTGTGATGCTGACCCATTGGAGGTAGCATTGACTGATAGTGACTCTTTAGGCATCGATACTGATGTTGATGCCTGCCTTGCTGATTTAGTGGGTCATGGAGCTGAACAGAAATAGGAAACTGTGGTACTTGAAAGTGTATGCTCTAGTTCTACTCCTCAGGTAACTAAGGTGGAACTCAAACCACTACCCTCTCATTTGAAGTATGCATTTTTAGATGATAAGGAAGAATGTCCTGTGATTGTCAGTACTAAACTTACAGATAGCCAATTGAAAAGCTTGCTTACTGTGCTTCGTATACACAAGAAAGCTATTGGGTATAGTATTGATGATCTGAAAGGCATTAGTCCTGATTTTTGTATGCATGGTATTAATCTGGAAGAGGATCACCGCCCTTGCATTCAACCTCAGAGACGTTTGAATCCTAATATGCAAGAGGTGGTGAAGAAAGAAATTATGAAACTGTTAGATGCATGGATCATTTATCCCATTGCTGATTCGAAGTGGGTCAGTCCTGTACAAGTGGTTCCCAAGAAGGGGGGGACCACTGTTGTTAAAAATGAAAAAGGTGATTTGATTCCCACTAGGACTGTCACAGGGTGGCGTATGTGCATTGATTATCGTAGACTTAATAATGCCACTCTGAAAGATCATTTCCCCCCCCTTTATTGATCAGATGTTGGAAAGGCTAGCCAAACATAGCTATTTTTGTTATCTGGATGGATATTTTGGTTTTTCCAAATTCCCATCCATCCAGATAATCAGGAAAAGACTACGTTTACATGTCCTTATGGCACCTTCGCATATCGTAGCATGCCATTTGGATTGTGTAACGCTCCCGCTACTTTCCAACGCTGCATGATGGCCATATTCTCTGATTTTATTGAAAATATCATGGAAGTGTTTATGGATGATTTCAGTGTTTATGGTTCTGATTTTGATGTTTGCATGCATAATTTGTCCAAAGTGCTTAAAAGATGTGTTGAAGCAAACCTCGTGCTTAATTGGGAAAAATGTCACTTCATGGTGAATGAAGGTGTCGTTTTAGGTCACTTGATTTCTGAGCCTGGCATCCAAGTGGATAGAGCAAAGATTGAGGTGATCGAGAAACTTCCCCCTCCAATGAATGTCAAAGGAGTGAGGAGTTTCCTTGGTCACGCGGGGTTTTATCGCAGGTTTATCAAAGATTTTTCAAAAATTGCGAAACCCCTCACTCAATTGTTGCTAAAGGGTGCCACGTTCGATTTTACTAATGATTTTTTGGAGTCTTTTGACAAGATAAAGACATCTTTGATCACTGCCCCTATTATACAAACCCCAGATTGGAATCTCCTTTTCGAGATCATGTGTGATGCTAGTGACTATGCGATAGGAGTCTTTTGACAAGATAAAGACATCTTTGATCACTGCCCCTATTATACAACCCCCAGATTGGAATCTCCTTTTCGAGATCATGTGTGATGCTAGTGACTATGCGATAGGAGTAGTGCTTGGTCAGAGGAAGGATAAACTACTCCATGTTATTCACTATGCCAGCAAAACGTTGGATCCAGCCCAGGTTAATTATGCTACGACAGAGAAGGAGTTGATAGCCATAGTCTATGCATTGGAAAAATTTTGCACCTATCTGATGGGTTCAAAAGTTATAGTACATACTGACCATGCTGCTTTGAAGTACTTGATGGCCAAGAAGGAGGCCAAACCTAGACTCATCAGATGGATTCTTTTGCTGCAAGAGTTCGACTTGGAAATCAAAGATAAGAAGGGTGCTGAGAATGTGGTCGCCGACCACCTTTCTAGGTTGAGGTTTGGATCACCTTCTGACCCTCCTACAAATGACTCTTTTCCTGATGATCATTTGTTTTCTGTGTCCTCTAAATCTCCTTGGTATGCTGATTTTGCAAACTATTGTGTTAGTGGTTCTCATCCTCCTAATCTTACATATCAGCAACGCAAAAAGTTTTATCATGAGGCTAGAATGTATTTTTGGGAGGATCCTTTCCTATATAAGAAGTGCTCCGACGGGATGTTTCGTCGTCGCATTCCTGATTAGGAAATAGAAGGTGTTTTGCTACATTGTCATAGTATGCCTTCTAGTGGTCATCTAGGTTCCCAAGCGATTGGTTTTAGAGTCTTATATAGTGGTTTCTATTGGCCTTCGATTTTCAAAGATGCCCGTGCCTTTTGTTTGTCTTGTGATGCTTTTCAGAGGACAGGTAATATTTCAAAAATGCTAGAGATGCCACAGAGTGGGATTGTAGAGGTCGAACCTTTTGATGTGTGGGGGATTGATTTTATGGGACCCTTTCCTACCTCTTGTGGGAATAGGTATATTTTAGTGGCCGTCGACTATGTGACTAAATGGGTAGAAGCTATAGCATCACCGACCAATGATTCAAAGGTTGTGAGGAAGATGTTTAAGAAAATAATCTTCCCCCGTTTTGGTGTCCCTCGTGTTGTAATTAGTGATGGAGGTTCTCACTTTTATAAGAGCACCTTCAAGGCCCTATTGAAAAAACATGGAGTCACCCACCAAGTCGGTATTGCCTATCACCCTCAGACTAGTGGCCAAGTAGAGGTGTCTAATAGGCAGATTAAGAGAATCCTTGAGAAAGTTGTCGCTAAAGCTAGAAAAGATTGGTCTTTGAAACTTGATGATACTCTTTGGGCGCTCCGCACTGCTTTTAAGGCTCCTTTAGGTACCACACCCTATCTATTGGTTTATGGCAAAGCTTGCCATCTACCAGTGGAGATGGAGTATCTTTCTGCGTGGGCGGTCAAAGAGATTAACCTTGATTTGACAGCTGCAGGTGAATCGCGACTTTCTTCAACTCAATGAGTTGGATGAGCTCCGTTTGGATGCTTATGAGAATTACAAGCTCTACAAAGAGCAAACTAAGAAGTTGCATGATAAGATGATAGGAAAAAGAGAGTTCAAGGTTGGCGACAAGGTCTTATTGTTCAATTCCAGGTTGCGGCTGTTTCCTGGAAAGCTCAAATCTCGATGGTCTGGACCATTCGAGGTGACATAAGTGAAGGCACATGGTGCCATCGAGGTTGTCAACCAAAAAGGAGAGAATTTTAAGGCAAATGGACAGTGTCTGAAGCTGTACCATGAGGGTGCTTTTGTTGGTTGTGTGGAGGAAATCCGCTTTGATTCCTCCCCACTTGATTCATCTGTCTAGAGAGGTAATATGGTCGTGCGAGACCTTCATAAACCAGCGCTTTGCGGGATGCAACACGAATCCCTTAGTTTGTTTTTCTTTTCCTTTGTTTCGTAGTCTGTAGCATGTGAGAGAGCGTGAGGGTACTAATGTGTTCTTAGATCTTGTGTGTTTTGATGTACAAATATGCTATTTGAGGAGAAACTTGAGCCATGCTTGCCCCAGACTTGCAAAGAGTCGAGCTACTTACTGAACAGTAGCTCGCCCGATCAGATCGGGCCGCGAAATTTTTTACTGAGAAAGGCAAAAGAGGAGCACTCGATGGCATCGGGCGAGGTATGCCCGATCGGGTGCGCAACCCTAGCACCCGATCAAAAATCCCTTGCCCGATCGGGTGGACAGCAAAAGTCAAAGTCAAGATCTGCCAAAAGGGACTCCCACCCGATGGCATCGGGCAATCTACACCCGATCGGGTCCGCGACTTGAGCACCCGATCATAATAATGTTGCCCGATCGGGT
This sequence comes from Patellifolia procumbens, assembly GCA_947645195.1. Lineage (NCBI taxonomy): Eukaryota > Viridiplantae > Streptophyta > Magnoliopsida > Caryophyllales > Amaranthaceae > Patellifolia > Patellifolia procumbens. The sequence continues at coordinate 928,492 of CANSGD010001508.1, read as the reverse complement.
GGAGCCGCAAAATTAGAGCCAGGAAAAAATGAACTTCCACCCGATCGGGCGGCCCAGTGCCCGATCGGGCCTGCGCATATATGACCGTCAAAACACACGGTTTTCCTTCCTTTCTTTCCACACCATTCACTTCCTATCTTTACACTTCAACTCTCTCTCTCTCTCTCTCTCTCTTCACTCATCCTCAAACTCCCAAACCCCAACCTCCATTAAAACTCCATCTTTCTCCCTCAAATCTTCATCCTTTCTCCTCCAAACTCCATAAAATCTCTTTCTTTTCTCTTTTCACCCTCCATCTCACAAATTTCAAACCCACAAAAATCATCCTCCCTTCTCCTTTCTCTTCACCACTCACCCAAAACTCCATCCTTTGTGTTAGAAAAGGGTTACAAGGTTCAAATTCATCATGGCAAGCAAGTTTAGAAGGCTCATTAGAGGTGAAGGCTCGCGATAGGCGGGAAGCAACACCACCACCACCACCACCACCACCAGAAGTTCCACGAGATCCCCAGTAGCCGGAAATCATTTTCCGGGATGATGAGCATCGCGAAAAGTTCCTTCGATTTAAAAAACATAAGGTACTTCCTACTCGTTTTCTCGATCTTGAACTTTTATCTAAATTGAGATTAACTGAGGATTTTAAGGAATTTATGAAAATTTTGGGCATGGAGTTGTTATATAATGTGCATGTTAATACCTATCCTCCATTAGTTTATGAATTTTTAAGTAGTTTTAGTCTGACTAAGCCCCGGGCCGGTCCAGTTACCCACGTCCATTTCAGACTGCCAAACCAAGAACACTCACTCACCCTTAGGGACTTTGCGGGGGTTCTTAGGTTACAGGTACGGGGCGACTATTACCCAGCGGACCACTTCAAAATGGCCCATACTTATTTCATGCTTACAGGGGACACTGCGCCTTTTGACATCCAGCATTGTCATTGGGCGAATTGTCATCACCCAATTATTAGCATTTGGCTAAGGTTCATGGCCCAGACTCTTTTAGGGCATTATGAGGGTCACTTGGTCCGGGGGGCCGAGTTAGTCGCCATAGGTAGCTTCATTGCCAAGGGCTCCAGGGAAACATTTCAGTACAATTTGACACACCACGTAGCTATCCAGTTCGAGCGTATCTCGAACTCGCTCCCTAAGCGTAGGGAAGACGACACTTGGACCTCTAGGAGGCTAGTCAACGGGGGGTTGATCACTTTGTTTGCCCGGCAAATTACCGGCTTTGACGAGACCCAGCGTACCCCCGTCCTCGGCCTACCCTCATCGACCTCACATACCTCAACACCCTCAAAGTCCTAAACCGCTTGCCTGACCAGAGATTTCAGTGGATGATTAAATCAAAAAAATCCATCACCCTACCCGACCCTAGAGCCCGCATGCGGCCCCGTCAGGAGAACTACCTACTCCCTATAGAGGGAGTTGACCTTATTGTCCCCGACCCCGAGCCCCCTCGTCGTTCATACCATAGGCGTCATACGCCGACCTTAGACGAGGGCGCCTCCACTTCTACTCATCCCCCTCCTCCCCCCCCCCCCGCACACCTTTGACTTCACTTCTATGATGTCGACCCTAGGTCGCATGACGGGGATGGGACGGATGAAAGGGATGATCAACGCAAACACCGCCACCCTAGCGGGATATGGCACTCGCATTGATCAACTCTACACCCGTGTTGATGAGATGGGGGGACGGATAGATACCTTGGCCCAAGATCAGCACTTCGCCCTTTATCCTCTCTATGACGACTATTGTAGGCGCGGCATTGTTGAGCAGACTGCTCAACACCCCTCGTGGTACCATTGGAACCCGAGTTATGGCCAGCCTGCCGGTCCGACTGATGACATGGCGGAGGATGAGGAGGAGGAGCCTGCTAGACAGTCCGTCTCTTTAGGAGACTTTGGTATAGGGCCTAGTGGTTTTGGTGGTGGTTTTGATGCAGGTACTAGCGGTTTTGGTGGAGGGATAAGTGGTTTTTCAGGTGATCCCTCAGGTGGTGGTTACACAGATGGTGGCGGTACTTCTAGTGGTGGTTTCTTTAGTGCCCCCACGGATGATGATATGGGCGCCTGATGCCCTTGTTCTCTCCTCTCCCTCGTTGCAATGAGGACATTGCCTCGTTCAGCTTGTGGGAGGATCTCTCACTGTGAGTACTCTCTTTACTGCTTTCTAGTATAGTTTACTGCTTTCTAGTGTAGTTTAAAGCTTTGATAGAATAGTTTACAGCTTTGAAAAAAATTGAAAAAAATATATATATATATATGATTGATCATGACTGGTTTGATTGCCTCCCTGTGCCCCTCGTTCTGCTTTTATTGAAAATTATTTGACTTTGTTTTCTTGATAGCTGGGCATTTGTGATTCTGAGGCTTTGATTTGATGTTCGACTACTTTGATTTCGAGCGATTTCTGACTATACTATACTACTTTGTGCTGCATACCTGAATTGGTTAGACTGTGAGGCCTTTTCTAGCCTATTGGATTCATATTATTATCCAGTCTATTTTTGGTGTGTTAGTTCCTCTTTAGCTGATTGATCTTGGCTTTGACTTCGTACTCATCTGATGTTTGGTGACTTGTTACATTTGCTATGATAGAGGGGTTCTTTTGACTTACTCTCGAGCCCCAGAGTGTAATTTCATTATATTTTTATCCTCCTTAGCTCCGCTGAGCCTAATGACTTGTTTCGTGCTACTGACCCTTATTACATGCCCATGGCCTTCATATATTTATTATTCCCAAGCCTAGCTTGGGGGAGCATTTGTGTGGGTTTAGTTTGAAATTTGTTCTATGGTTTGCGTTGCTTGAGGAATAAGAGTGTATTATTTATGGCTTCGAGTGTGTGAAAAATGAAAGAAAATTCGAGTTTTGAGGTACGTGGATGTTGGTTCGAAAAGAAAAGAAAAGAAAGAAAGAAAAAAGAGGAATCAAAGCTTCAAAGACAATAAAATCCCCTCATTCACGTTATCTACAAAGAAAAATTTTTATGCCTCATTGCTTGACGATTGGGTTGTTGTGAGTTTTCATCATTGTATGAGAGTTGGAATTCATCTTGTGGTTACTTGATATTGTTGGGAGTTGTTTCGGCCATCTTCGGCCTTGATATGGATTACTTTTGCTCTCTCATGCTCGGTTTCCACCCCATTTCCTAGAATTTTTCCCTACCTTACCCGAGCCCCATTACAACCCTGAAAAGTCCTCTTGAGCTTGTGCCGACAATGTCTATTGGATTGATTTTGAGTCAGTTTGTCAAAGTTAAAGAGTTGTCTGCTAGTTGAGTCGACTTGATTAGGATGAGCGACATTTTACCTTATTAAACACATGAGAGTGTGAGTGGGAAGGGCCATTTATGGTCGGGTCGGTGAGTGTTCGGGCATATTCTTTGCCTGCCACAAAATTGAGAGGAGTGACACCCTTTGTGAGTACCTTTTCAGGATTTGTATGCCTAGTAGTCACTTGAACTTGATGAATTGCTTGGATGATTGGCAGTTGGATGGATTTGATTTGCCAAACTTGAATTATGCCTGCTTGAACGATTCTTAGTCTTAAAAATATTTTTGAGCTTGGATTGTTTTATCTTTGGGGTGAGGCAATCTATTCCATGATCATGTTCTATTTGCTTGAGGACAAGCAAAGGTTTAGCTTGGGGGAATTTGATATATTGATTTCTTATAGACTTTTTCCCTTTCTTTACAAGCTAAAATGTGCGATATTGACGCTCTTAGGAGCTCTTTATGCTAACTATTTCGATATAGTTGTGGTTTGTGTGTTCCATATTGTTTTGCAGGTTTTTAGGGAAAAACTCCCTATTTACTTGGCGTTTTGATCACCACACTATAGAGGAAGGTTATAAGGCATATTGGCGGCTCGAGATGGTATTCGGACCCCGTTGTGAAGAAGAAATATGCAAAAGACTTGGCGTCTGAAGCCAAGAAGAGGCAAGAAAGAAAGAAGCTTCGCCCGATCGGGTCGGGCAACTACAGCCCGATCGGGTACGAGTAATTTAGGCCAAAATATGAGATTTTCCGCCCGATCGGGCGGCCTTGCCCGATCCCATCGAGCGGAGTTATACTTAGCCTCTTTTGCTGAGAATTCTGGAATGAAGAAGAGGCACACACCCGATCGCATCGGGCGGTCCTGCCCGATCGGGTGCTGGTGTTGCGGCCCCGATCGGGTGATCGTTTCTCGATCTCATCGGGCGCACTTTATTTCTGCTGATGAACCGCCCGATCGGGTGGACGACACGGGGACACGATTTTGCGTTTTTTCCCACTCTATCTTATTGCTTTCTTAGAAACTATAAATACTTTTTAGGTTATTTTTATTTGTATCTTTTAATATATTGAATATTTAGAGATCTCTTAATCTAGTTTTCATAGTTTTCCATTGTAGAAGAGATTCGAATACTATTTCAATTCAATTAAAGTTCCCGCTTTCCATCAATTTGGTAATCATCTTTCTTATTGCTGTATTCTTATTTCTCAGTTGATTTAGTTTCATTGTTTATTATTCGATTAGTTCATGACGCAATTCTTAGGGTGTTTAATTAGATTTGTTATTGTCAATTCAATCATGTCTGAGTAGTTCTCTTTCTAGGGTGTTAGATAGGGAAGCCATATTTATACCATGATTGTTATTTAGATTCCTATTGATTTATAGGGCTTGATTAGAGTGATTGTGGTGTGGTTTGTTCTTAATTAGTGATTGATGTTAGTGGCCAATTTCATTGATTGCTTGTGGTTAATAGTTGTTTGCACAGATCCGTCTTACGACTAGAGGCTTAGGACACATCACTAGTTCTGATTACGTTAGTGAACATGCGGCGTATGTTGAACTATATGTTGAACTATGAGCGTTGAGTCTTAACCATAGCTCAACACATGCTCTAATCCCTCGACTCTTGACTTAGGTTTTGATAGTAGTTGACCTTGTTTGATTGGTATAAGCATGGTGGACCGACCTAATACCCTAGGCTTTTATTCCATAGTTAAATCCTCGGTTTAATTCGCCTTCCTTAGCTTAATTATTAGTTCAGTTAATCTTCCCTGATTTCATCTGAAGTAGTTAGTTGATTGAATATTAATATAGAAACTCTGTCTCCCTGCGGATTCGACCCTGCTTCCATTGACTACCTTAGTTAGAGGACTGTAGGTTTATATTTGAATAGGTGATACGACTTAATCCTATCACTTACCCAAAAAACAAATCAAGGACAAAATTTAACTCCCTCCCTCCCGTAAACACGTGTTTCCAAATGCAACAATCCAAACCTTCATCTAAGTTTAGATTATTAATAGTATATAACAATGAAGCATAACTACGAAAAGAGAAATTCCATCAAGAGACTTTTCATTTTACTCTTTTATTTGAATTCGATCTTCACCCGAAATACATCCTATAGCATTAAACAAAATGGAAATTGCAAATGATGTACAAAGATTATTAGCAACGAATAGGACGAAAGAATAATACTACGAAATTAGATGCGATCAGAGCTTAAGTACAACATATGCTCATAAATTCCTAGCGGCCTTGAGAAGAATAAGCTTGCAATCATTGTAGTCATTTCTTGAAGAACAAATTCATTAGTCAATCAGTTGATCCCGAGTCATCCTCAATACTATATCTTAATAGATGAAAGATATTAACTACTTATTCTTATGAAAATTCTGGATTTAAAATGGCAATGTATGCGTCCTCCCAAAAATACAAATCTTCAAACTAAAGGTCTACAACTTAAATAAAAAACAAAGTTTTGTAAATTAAATGAGGGAGAGAATAAGACATGTTATATTAGGCCTAATTGTACGCAAATATTTTAAAAAAAACATATAATGTTTAAGTGATAGGGTTGTTCTGTAAAGTTGTAAATAAAGATAACCCTTCTTATGGATAGATGTTATCGCAGCTACATTAATGATAACGTTCATTTCAAGAAGGTGTTATCTTTGCTTCTACAAATTGATAACTATTATGTAAGATAGATGTTATCTTTGATATACCAATGATAGCACCTTCACAATGATGTGTTATATTTACTTTACATTACAATGACCTTAATAACACCTAAGAGGTGTTATGTTAAGCCCTATTCGAACGTTATGCTAGCCCCTTTATATAGTAGTGTGCCTCGGCTAATGCAATTGTCTTTCCTTTAACTCCCAAGGGAGATTCTTAATACATAGCTATCACCTATAACAAAGTTATTCTCATCCTACCAAATTTGCAAATTCCTCACTGTCACAAAATTTTAACCTAGATTTTTATTCTGCCTTTTATACCTCCTTATGTACCTAAAAGAACTGATAACTGGAGTGGTTCTGAACTCTCAGTCTTACTTTTTAATTATAGTTTAGGAGTTCCCCTCGAGCGGAGGGTCTCCTAACTATCCCCCACTTTCTCCTTACCTTTACAAAAAAAAAAAAAGTACAAATGTATTCATCAACTTGACAACTCCAAAAAAATCTTAAAATTTAGATAGTGGATAATTATATCATTCATCATGACAGGAAAACATCAAAAGAAATTTTCTATTATTTTTTATTTTACTTTCTCTTATTTTAACAATAATATTTATGACAAAGCCATTGAAAGGAGGATATATGAGCACAATATAGTATATGTAGTGTATTTTCATGGGCTTTCATTTAATTGACTTTGGCGTATACTTCATATACTTAGCAATGTTACACCATCAAACTTGGATACTTGGTTTGATTCTCTCCTATAATAAGTCATTTCGTCTCCAACGTATACATAAATTCACCAAATTTATTTGTTACTTAGTTGGTACCTGCGAATTTCACTTCGCGTAAAAGATTTTTTTTTTGGTAAGGAGAAGTGGCCCTGACCCCGCTCGGGTACTATTGGGCCAGACACTTAAGAGTAGGGGGTAATGGTAAGGGAATCCCCACCCCCCAAATGCCCCTAGTGGGATTTGATCCCATGAGACCAAGCCAAGCTTGGTAAAGATATATATATATATATATATATATATATATATATATATATATATCAATGTTTAGAGAAACAAATGTTTAGAAGTATATCGTTACAAATACTTTTGACACAAGTTTGAACACGAGAAAAAGGTATGGATTCGGAAGTAGAAAATAAAATTATTAGGAAGAAATATGTTATAAAACAATAGTATTCACGAAAAAAAGTTTAAATTAGCATGAATAAGTTTGTTTAATAAAAATCATTAGTCTGAAAAAAGGAAGTTAGTAAAAGTAATGTCATTTTAATAAGAAAGGTTCAAACTTCAACATAATTTATTAAGTTCAGCTTAATAAAGAAGTTATGTTCAGTAAAAATAAGTTAACTATACACTAATATTAACTAAGGCCATGTTCGCTTCATCTTAAATAATGGTATTCAAGAAAAATAAATTCTGTTGAGTAAAATAAGTTTAAATCTGTACAAAGGTCATGGATTCAAAAGTAGATTTTTTTTTATGAAGAACAAGTAGTTTACAACTAAGACCGTATCCAATTCACCTTAAATCAATAATATTCAAGAAAAATATGTTCAGTTTATCGTAAGTAAGTTCAGTTCAGTTCAGTTAAAAACAATAGTCTAGTAAAGAAAAACAAGATATTATTAAGATAATTTAAGTCCGTAAAAAAAGGTCAGCTCATTGAAACTTAATAAGTTCAGTTTAGTAAAAAGAAACTCTGTATAGTAAAATAGGATCACCTCAACAAAAGTATGGTGAATTAGGGCCTTACTTGTTTCACATCAAAAGAAATAGTATTCAATAAACATAAGTTCAAATAATAAGTTAGGTTCTTTACAAAAAGTTCATTTGAGTGATGATCTAAAACTTCAAAGAAGAATAGCGAACCTCTAAAAGAAAATTCAGTCTACTATAAATAAATTTAGTTTACTAAAATTCTAGAAAATAAGGTGAAGTAAACAAATATTAAATTGGTGTATATCGAAAAGAAAATTGTGGCTACTAATGGACATAATAAATTTAAGATAGGGGCCCTCAAAACTAGATCATCATGTCAACATTACTAAAAGAAAATTATAAAGATAGAGAGAGTTTAACACGACGTTGATTATTTATCAAGTTTAAAACAAGTAAAATAAAAATAGAAACAAGAAAAATGGCTAATTATTCCGCAGATAACAACCAAGTTACAATCAAATTTGATGGTTATACTTGTTGGAGATTATTCTACTTGCAAGGAGAGAATTGAACCAAGAATCCAAATTTGATGTCGCAACATTAGTAAATATACTTATAGGCACCAAGATCAACAAATTTCGAGGCGCATAAAAATAGTACACCTACATGTAATATGCTCATGTGTTTTCCTTTCATTAACTTTATATCAAATATTATTGTCAATCATGGAGATTGTAAAATTAACAAAATAGAAAAACCTTTAATGAATTATACTGCCTTAATAAATAATGTAATTAACAACTACTTAAATTTTGACTAATTACCCTTTACAAATGGCGCACCTTTGGAAGCTTCAAAGTGGTGTCGGTATAGGATGTACTCGAAGTTCCTAACTGTTTGTTAGGAACAATATCTCCTTTAATCTATAAGAAAAGGTTGGAATGAAGAGTGCCATAAGAGAAGTAATATATAAGGATGGAGGGCCCAAAAAAGGAAAGAGAGGATGTCGCCAGAGTGAGTTAAGGAACCTTGAAAAGCTGGCATGTTGTAAGGATGTTGCCATATTGTGGCGAATTTATCTCCATTGTCATTGAAATTTGAACTTTAATTTGTTTTATTCTACTACTTGGCTCTAAGAGTTATACTTTTCTTGTATCATGATGAAATTATGTGCTAATGTAGTTGTATTTGAATATGATTCTTATCTGTCTTACTATAGTTGGGGAGAGATGAAAAGAATACCAATTTTTTGGACAAACCTTATAGTATACAAACAAAATAGAAAACGAAGAAAGACAACAACACTTAAAAATCACAATAGAGCATACAAAAACAACATTTAACAAGAAAACAATTCAATAATATATAAAATAAGAAAAAAAGTGATGGGACAGTCATACAAGCATTTAAGTGACCTGTTTAGTTCATTCAATACTCGGTCTTAATTTTATGGAAAAATTGACGCAAAGAGTTCAAATTATTGGTCACCTTCTATAAACAGTCCAAACTATTGATAATCCATGAACAGTCCAAAACTATTACCCCAATCTTCTAAAAACAGTCTTATTGACCTATTTACCTGTTACAACAGGTAAAACTTTATTTATTTATTTATTTTTCAATTTTAACAACCTTTTACTTAACTTATATACAGACAAAAGTAAAACCAAATAACTCCCACCCCACTCATTACCAGCCACCCCCACCCCTTCCCACACCCACCCACCTCCACAACCACCACACCCAATCCACTTCCACAAGCACCACACTCAACCCACCCACCTCCACCCAAAACATATTCTGATAAGTACTAAATGTTTGATTCCCGTAATTAACAATCTCAACTTCAGAATTCAATCAAAAACCTTACTGCCCCAAAATGGTCATCCTCGCTCCAAACAACCCAAAAAATCTCTGAATTTTAACTGGTTCCTAGCAACCAAGGATTCCAAAAAAGAGAGTAAGGGCATGTTCTGTTCAGCTTATTTTCAGTTCAGTTCAGTTCAGCTCTAATAAGTTCAGTTCAGTTTAATTTAGTTCAGTTCAGCTCTAATAAGTTCAGTTCAGTTCAGTTTAGCTCCAATAAGTTCAGTTCAGTTCAGTTCAGCTCTAATAAGTTCAGTTCAGTTCAGTTCAGCTCCAATAAGTTCAGTTCAGCTCTAATAAGTTCAGTTCAGTTCAGTTCAGCTCCATTCATTATTTAACCATTTTGTTTAATATATTATTATTGGTCTAATTTATTTTACTTATTATTATTGTTATTATTATTATTAATATATATATATTATTATTTATATATATTATTTTTGTTATTATATCTTTACTCATTATTATTACTATTATTATTATGGCTGAGCAAGGTTTGGGTTGGTGCGCGGTTTAACCAAATTTCATATCAATATGAGTATTCTAATTTGCATTTGCTTTTTTAGTTTAATGACTAAATATTCACTATTACATTATACAAGTAAACTACAAAAAATTAGAAGATATGAAAAAATTACAAAGTTGCTAATAATACTGCAGTACTATTTATGGTACAACATTGTCGTTACGTTGCATATTAAAGATACTTTGTCGTTTTGTGGTGGGGTTTGGCGTATCTCTATCATAGACCAACCTACCACAAGCCGTGGTTTGGTTAGAACCACACATCAACCCATGTTTTAAGCTAATTATTATTATAATGGTAATATTAATTTACTTCTTACACATTATTGTTATTATATCATCATCATCATCAAGTATTAATATATTAATACTAATAATAGTAATTACTTATTATTAATTATTATTATTATCAGTAATTATTATTTATAAAATTAATTTATCATTATTATTATTATTATTTATTTATTTATGATATCATTTAATAATATCAAAAATAATACTATCATTATTCATTTGATATTATTCTAATTATTAGTTTAACTATTAGTACTTAGAATTATTATTCCTTATTATTGAATATTCATAATAATTATTATTTACTTATTATTTATATATTTGTTACAGTTTAATTCAACAATTCAGTTCAGTTCGGTTCAGTTCAGTTCAGTTCAGCTCTAATAAGTTCAGTTCAGTTCAGTTCAACTCTAATAAGTTCAGTTCAGTTCAGTTCAGCTCAGCTCTAATAAATTCAGTTCAGTTCAGTTCAGCTCTAATAAGTCCAGTTCAGTTCAGTTCAGCCCTAATAAGTTCAGTTCAGTTCAGTTCATCGCCAATAAATTCAGTTCAGTTCAGCTAGAATTAGCCGAAGAGAACAAGCTCTACCACTTATGCAATGCCATTTAACAATACAGCACAAAAAAGAAATTAAAATCAATTATAGCATTATAATTGGCAGAGAATTCAGCTCAAGAAGGAAACAATCCGAGCTTCCTAACAGAAGCAATATTTTTTTTTATAAAGGTAAGGAGAAAAGGTTGGATAGTTAGGAAACCCTCCTCTCGAGGGGAATTCCTAACATATCGTTACAAAGTATTTTGGACAGTTCTGAACCATGCCAATCTGTAATACAAAAGGAATCTAAGACTAAGTGACCCGTATTGGCGATCCAGTCTGCTGCTTGGTTTCCTTCTCTGAACACATGTGCAATCTGAAACTCTTGGAAAGCTCTGAGGTTGATTTTTGTGTCCTCAATAAGGTTGTCAATATGCCATGGAGTAGACCAAATTCCCTTGATAGCATTTATAACCAGTAAGTTATCGCCTTCGATTAAAATAGAAGAGTGATGGAGAGAAAGGGCTTATGGAGCGCAGTAGCTTCCGCTGTAAGGACAGAAGTGTTTCCTAGGTTGTGAGCTTCGGTTGCTAGGACTTTACCGTCGTGATCTCTAATGATATAGCCTGCTGCTGCCTTATTATTCTTGACGGAGCCATCGAAATTAAGTTTTATGAAGCCCACCAGAGGGGGGGGACCAGTTGACGAGGATGGAATGAATACCCGTCTTCTTAGTAACCTGGGGGATGGGGGAATCCATATGGGTAGGGGAAAATGCAAATTCATCATAATGGAGTCGCATCTTCAACTCGTGGGCATTAAGTCTTGCCCGATGGTAGATCCTGTGTAAGTTCAAACTTGTGTTGTTGAAGATAATGTCATTCCGTTCGTTCCAGATACTCCATAAGAGAAAGGTAAGCTTTGCAGCCAGGCCTTTATCCTTTAGGTGTTGTCTATAGAGCTCTTTTGACGGTACTGTTGCCGATAGAGCAACCCAACCAATCTTTCACCGGAGGTAGAACCCATAAGCCCGCCATTTTATGGCAGTTGAGGAAGTGATGGTCTATAGTTTCTGGGCAAGAAACATCACAGGTAGAGCACGTTTCAATTGGGATAATCTGTCTTTTAAACAGAATTGCACGCACACTAATCGCATTATGTAAAACTTGCCATATGAAGATCTGGAGCTTCGGAGGTACAAGAAGATTCCATATCTGCCGAAACTCCCATTTATGGGTGTCAGGACTGATGTTATGTGCCAACCAGTTTGCTGATTTGACCGTGAAGTCCCCATGGGAAGACATACCCCAAATGGGTGTATCAATATCAATATTTTGAGTAATAGTTATCCCACGGACCTGTGCTATTAGATCTGGAGGTAATATTGTGCTTAGCTTTTCAAAATTCCACTTTAACAGAAGCAATATTATGCAACAACAATGACTAACAGAGTAATTGTAATCCCAAATACGAGAATTCTACAGAAAATAGCATAATTTCTTACTGAAATTAACTGAAAATCCAACTAAAAACCTAATCAGTGAGACACTTACAGACCCAAATCCCCCGCCAAACAACCCAAAAATTCCACGAATTTGAGCGCAAAACCAAGCAACGGTCATTCCGCAAAAAGAGTAATATCCACGCCATGCTATTAAACTATACAGTACAAAAAGATATTAAAATCCGCTCACACATTGAAATTCGCAAAAAAATCAGCTCGACAAGGAAACGATCGAAGTTAAAAAGAGAGGGTGGAGGATGGGTGGTGATCGAAGTTAAAATTAAAATTAAAGAAGGAAAAAAATTAAAGAAGGATAGGTGGTGCTCAAAGGAAACGATCGAAGTTAAGATTAAAGAAGGATGAAGAAGAGAGGGTGGAGGTCTGGAGGATGAGTGGTGATATCAAACGGAAATTAAAAAAAAAAAAGAAAAAAATCATTAAAAAGGTCACGTGCTAGTCACGTGACCTCTAGTTTATCTGTTATAATAGGTAAATAGGTCAATGGGACTATTTTCAGAAGATTGGGGCAATAGTTTGGACTGTTCATGGATTATCAATAGTTTGAACTGTTTATAGAAGATGGCCAATACTGTTCGAGTCAAATTTTCCTAAATTTATTTAGTGACTAGTTTAATCCATTTAGTTAGTAATTTAATTCATTCGGCAATTTATGTGTTTTTTTAGGAATCGCTTGTTATATTTTGAGACTAAAATTGAAATAGGGAAAGGAGAAGAGAATGAACAAGTAGAATGTGCTAAATGTCTAGGAAAAGTATTGGATTAGAGTAACATAGAATGTTCTTGTTAATAGATTGTGGATTTGGTTGGTCTAATTTTATGTTAAAATTAGACCGCGTCTTTTAATAATTTTTCTTCCAAAATAGCATGGACGTTTTATTAATAATTTTATTTAAAAAAAGATATAAGAAAAAGTATTACGTGACCCTTCTCTCAAGGGTTCGAAAAAAGCATGGGCATTTTGTTAATAAGTTTATAAGAATCATCTATCATAAATTTTTACCCTAAAAATATCTTTAAATTTGTCAATAAACAATCACTTTTGGCGTTCGTTAATCGTTTCCTCAAAATATCACAAATCACTATTATTAAAACAACAAGATTTCATATAATAAAAATAAGAAGATATAGATCTTAAAATTTAAGTGAAACAAATAATGTTAATTTTCAATAGAAGAATAAAGTGAACATAGGCTTAGTCAAAATGTCAGTGATTAAGATTAAAATCATGATCATTAATCCATCGGTGCCAATATTTTAATTTAAAATAATGATGATATTATCATATCATAATAATCTAACAAATAGCAATTATGATAATTTAGCACATGGATTCATGATTTTGGCTCAAGATTGATACATTATATTTTAATGAAATATAAATTTAATCTAGAGCCAAACAAAATAGTTTATAAGATAGAAAATTTTGTTCTAATGAGAACTTGCGGTTTTGAACTTGAAGTGCCAAAAAAGTACTTATTAGAATTGAGAATATGGATTCAATTATATTTTATTAGGTTAAAGTATTAATGGGAAATCATGTGAGAAAAAGAATCAAAGTTTTAAATACATTTAGACTATTGTATGATGTATTTGGGAAAAATAGGAAGTGAAAACGTCTCATATAACACTGGACATGTAGGAAAATTCACGGGTTGAACACCGTACATGTTAGGGGTATCATTTTGATATTTATTAATCATTAATACCAGCAGTAATCTTATGAGTTCCTACAAAGTGGACTTACCTAGAATCATAACTAAAATAGTCTCTTATAATTATACTTACTGTGTTTCATGTATTCCTTTTTGGTCCATTTCTAACAATTTTTCCTACTTTGAATCTTTTCTATTTTTTGTAGTTTTATTTTCCATTTTCCCTCCAAGAACCACATAGTTACTACACAAATTTTTGTAGCATGGGTTTACATTAGAAACTTTTGCTATCGAACTAACCTATTCATCACAAAAGCTCACTTTCACACTTTTATTTTGAAAAAAGTAGAATACAAATATTGTAAAATACACAAATTTACCTTCTCCTGTTTACCTTGGTATCCCCCTACTAATAAATAGAAACCAAAAAGAAAACTGGAGGGAGGACTTTGCTTATGTTTATGTTTTTATTGTTTTTCACTTAGGGTTAATTGTCTAAATAATCCAATTACATATGTTATTGGATAATTGTCTTTAAATAGAACTTTTTATAACGAGGTTGAACGCTGAAAATACAAGTTAGAACAATTTGCATGTGAGGGTCTAATGGGTAGTAATAAAATATTATTGGATAGACACGTCAGATTTTGTAACTTTTATGCATCTACGTTGGCTCAAACAAGAAATAATAGAATAAAACTATAAGTTTGAATTTTACGGGTTAATAGCACAAAATAGGTACTAATATAAGAAAACTCCTATACTCCGGACATTCCTTTAATTTCAGACTAAAATTTCTTAAATAATTATAATTTTTTTTTAGTCTTGATCAAGTTTCAATTGGTTGAATTATTATTAAATAAATCCAATAAATATTAATTGAATCTTTTAGAGAGAACTTTTGGTATCCCGTGTATTTTTGCACTGATATAATTCTAGTTACTAAATATGATAGGAATATATTTATATTTTTCAATCAATCTTCTAAGTAATCGCATTTATTTGGTAGAGAATAAACATCGATTAGTAGGCCAATATGATTGGACCTACAACTAGAATGATTAGACTGATGAGGTCACACCTTGTAATTAGAAAGAGAATTAAAAGGCTAAGTTGGGACTTTGGTGGACGGGCCAATTAATAGGATTAGAGTTTACTCAAGTTTAACCTAGTCGAATGATGATTAATGTTTCCTACTTTGAGATGAATTATGAATGGTTATTATTTCATTTGTATATAGATATATGGGTCAACGAAAAGGCATACAAGGAAAGGTTAAGAGTAATTTTTAATAACTATATAGTTGAGAGAAATAGAAGTCCCTAATTTTTACTAGGGTTTTGGCCCTACATCAGTGTTCACGGACCAAATAGAGGGATACAATTGAAATCATTAATTTCTAAAGGTCCTTAGTTCGTTGATTATACTCTGGAGTAGTCATTCCCGCTTACAAGTTAAAGTCACGCGTCAAAGGTTGCTTATTATAAACCTTATGGTTGATACATGGTAATCTAGGCATGCGATCTTGATATAGGTGTTAGTAAATAACTATCATTGATAAATAATTGATTGAATGCTTGTTTTTTCTTCTATTTTGTAGTCATGTCTAACAACAACAAAAACAACTATGTCTTTAATTTGTATGGTTTTCTTGAAAAAGAAAAATTCAATCAAGATAATTTTCCAGACTAGAATATGAAGGATCTTGGTTAATTGCTATTACGTTCTAGCCATTACTAAGAACATTATTTCGGTTTCTGTTTTGGATTCGGAGGGGTTTTCATTCAATATAGAGAACAACAACTGTTCTGCTTATTTGAATGTTATGTTCTATTGTCTACTAAGATATGAAATGGTTTGTATGTTATAGAATTAGTAACACACATCTATAACACATACAACAAGAAATATAAGTCAAATGAATTAAACATAACATACCTATGGCATTGTCGATTAGGCCACATAAGTTCAAAATAAATTGAGAAATTATATAAAAGTAGAGTTCTCAAATCATTTGATGTTTGTGAGTTATGCTTAATGGGGAAAATGACAAAGTCTCTGTTCACTAGTTCGAGTGAATGGGCCAATGACTTCTTAGCCCTTATACACACTGATGTGTGAGGACCTATGAGTACATTGGTTAGGGGATGATACAATTACTTCAATACTTTTACTGATGATGTAAGCAGATATGGATATGTTTACCTCAAGCGGCATAAGTCATAATCCTTTGAGAAATTCAAAGAAATTTCAGAATGAAGTACAAAATCAACTTGGGAGGAAAATTAAAACTCTACGATTTGATCGTGGAGGGGAATATTTAACCTAAGATTTTGGTGATCATTTAAAATATTTTGGAATACTTTTACCATGGACTCCACCAGGAACTCCACAATGAAATGGTATCTCCGAGAGAAGGAATCACACCCTATTGGATATGGTACGATCCATGATGAGTCTTGTTGATCTCTTCTTCTTCGGGGGATTTTCTCTTCAAACAGCTTTGTTTATACTCAATAGAGCTCCATCCAAGGCAGTAGATATGACTCCATATGAGATATGATTGAGAACCGTTCCAAAAATGTCTTTCGTAAGGGTTTGGGGGTATGAAGTTTATATAAAACATTTACTATATGATAAACTAGCTCCCAAAGCTGATAAGTGTCTCTTTGTGGAATATCCTAAAGAGACCAATGGGTATTATTTCTACAATCGTAGCATAAACAAAGTGTTTGTTTCTCGTCATGGTGTCTTCCTTGAAAATGAGTTTGTTTCCAAGAAGACAAGTGGGAGAAATATATATCTCGATGAAGTTCGAGATGAGCAACAAATGGGTGAGGTTAACACCTCATTAGATGCGGCCATGCATGAAAATGCTCAGGAGGTGGTGAATCCTATACACAAACCCCCTACCATCCCACTTGGATCTAATAAATGCAATGTCTCTGACTTTAACAACTGAAGTTCTTCTCCTGTTGGTTCCCTACTCGATCTATAAGATCACCATTTCACCAAGGAAATTTTTGTTGATTTTCTTTTGATAAAAGTTCTGATATAACAAATTGAGAAAGTGGTGAACCTACTGTAATACCCCGATTTTTAACCTTATTTTATTAAATAATTAAGATTATTAACTTAAATGTGACCTTGTTATTTTATTCATTAAGTATTGAGATATCTTATTAAAATATATTTTGATTTAATATTTAAGTTATTTTAATAGATTATTGATATTAATTAAGGATTGAAATGATTTAGTAAGCTTGTGAGTTCAATTCATAACCATCTTATAGTCCGATCCAAGCCCAAGCCCAAAAGTTATTTCAACCAAGACAAAAATCAGAAATAAGAAGAAGGAAAAGAAAAATAAATCACCATCTTCTTCCACCTCCTACTTCTCCTTCACCATTGCCATTGGACCACCAAGAAGGCCAAGTGATAAGCTCAATGGAAAGATTGCAATTAGATAAGAATGAAACACAAACTTTCAGATAAGAATGACCCAAATTAAACTAATCAAATGAAAGAGAAACTCATCTTCATCTTCTCCATTTCATGTTTATCCATTAGAGGAGGAGAAGATTAAATTGAACACTTCACTGATTCTCTCTATAAATAGGTGCACAAGCTCATTCCAACTCATTCCATTATCTTTTCTTCCTTCATTAACACTAAGCACAATACCTCCACTCTTCTCTCTCAATCTCCCATGTTTGCCAAACCAGACCACCACCACGACACCACTCCGACCTACTCGCCACCACACGACCGCATAAACGCAGCTCTGTCACACCACCGAACTCCGACCACAGCAGCAACCACCTTTTCTCTCTTTCCAGCTGCTCCCCTATTTTTCCCCTGCTCTCTGCTGCGCCACCGCGACTTCTCTCGCAGCCCAGAAAACCACCGCGACTTCTCTCGCAGCCTAAAAAACCACCGCCGCCGGCCTCCTGAACCACCCCCTTTTTCTGCAAAGCTTTGCTTCCCTTTCCATCTTCCCTCTCGTTTTCTTCCTGCCAAGAACACCAAAACTAATTGTTTTTTACAAGCATACAAGCAAGAAGCTAAAAGCGAAAGCACCTTCGCGCCTGGACAACCAGGGCATGGGCTTCCCGTACAACACTACGAGTTACCTTAACACAACTAATAGAAGTAAAGGAAGAAATGCAAGAAAGGATACTACGCTGGAGGTTGACGTAGAGATAATCACAAGTCGTCACATCTTTAAGGGCAGAGATAACCAAATGAGAGTCCACACCCACCCAAACGTTGGTGCCATAGGTTTTAGCTGCTTGTATGCCTGCATATAAAGCGAGTAATTCCGCATGAAAGGGAGATAATGCATACACACGAGAACTGGCTGAGGCCGTCTAGGAAGACGTGGTGAGGTGCCATCCAATGGCCGCCACAATAGAACCATTACGTTGCTGCTTCCAAGCACCATCTACCACCAATCTGACTTGCGGGTGTACGGAAGGTTGGCCTGTGGAAAAAGTATGAGCTGGTAAGGCAACTTTAATAGAAGAAGGAAGACCTGATCGGCAAGTGTGGAGAGTGGGAGGTAGCGTTGCATAGTAGCACAAAGCTGGTTCATAATTTGCATAAGGCAGCAATCCTGGCCTTGGAAGATGATTGTATTCCTAGATTACCATATTGTCCAAAACATGGTAGTGAATGTAAGTATGGTGGAAGGATTCTGCTTGTCCCGTCGAGCAAAATAGAGGAAGAAGATTTTGAACCAATCGGAAAGACCCATATGACTAACTGTCGAACGTATCCCAAGAGGGGAAGCCAACCACAAGTGAGAAGTAACGGGACAATCTCGAAAGAGATGTGCAGCCGTTTCCTCAGCAACATGACAAAGTGGACACAAAGGAGAGATATCCAAAGATCTCTTTCGTAAATTATCTTTTGTGGGAAGGTTATTTTGAAGCAAGCGCCAAAGAAAGATCTGCCACCGGGGCTGGAGTTTCTGCTTCCAAAAACCTTCCAGAAGTAAGAAGAAGGGCGATGGCCATGGAGCTGTTGAAAGTACCACCAATCATAGTTGTTAGAATCTCGATTCAAATCGTAGAATCGTACCATTCTACGATTCAACTATAGTCATCCGATTCTATCTATGATTCTATACGATTCTAGTAACTACTAATAACTAACGAGGACTTTAAAAATACAAATCAAAATAGATCATGGAAACAGAGGTATTAATAAAAATATAAAGTCATTTTTTGCCTATTTATAGTGTAAAAAACTATTTTCTTTAATTATTTTCTTTTTAAAATTGTAATATGAGCATATTCTAATGGAAGTTAACTATAATATCTTGACTATACGTGTTTGTAGAATCGTATGATTCTACGACCCAATCTTACGATTTGATTCTAAGAGCCCTTCCGATTTAAAGTAGAATCCCGATTCTAATAACATTGCCACCAATATCATGATTTGACGGTGTACACACCATTGTAGGAGGGCCTCCAGATAAACTCATCAGGAGTAGGAGAGGGAGGATGAGTAAGAGGAAGAGCCAAGATCCTTTTTGCAGTAGAAGGGTGGAAGATATTCCTAACTAAAGGAGCATTCCACATGCACTAATGATCAATAAGATCTCCCACACAGGTAATATGTGGTGGGGGTGGAGCACGGAGTTAAGGGGTGAAGGTACCAAGCCAGTCTGTAAATGAAAGAGGTGTTGCCTTGCCATTAGTGATGCGTGTACCCAATCCCTGCTTGAACATCCAGATGACGTTGACAAGGTTGCGGAAACCCCAGGATGGTGGTGTAGGAAAATGTCCTAGGTGAAGCAATGGACTCTTAACATACTTGTCCATGAGGACAAGGCTAACCAATAATTGAGGATGATGATGGATACGCCAAGCCGTACGGAAAAGGGTAGCTTTATTTAAAACTTCCATGTTTGGAAGACCAATGCCTCCCGTTGATTTATGCTGTTCCAAAATGCTTGTCTTACACCAATAAATAGGGCTTTTATCCGCAACTCCCACCCACCAGAATCGCAAAAAAGCAGAACTCAGGCTCTTAAGAACTGTTTGCGGGAGTAGGAAAGCAGCCATAATATGGGAGGCCATAGTGGCTAGGACAGAATTAATTAAGAGTAGGCGACCAGCCGGGGTTAGCATTGCAAATTTCCATGAAGATATCTTCTGGTGGACTCGGTCACATAGAAAAGTAAAGAGCGCGACAGACTTACATGAGACTACAATCGGAGAACCAAGGTAGGTATTAAAGGATGGAACGGAAGCAACCTCTAATGGTCCGCGTAAATAATTTATGAAGTGTTCCGGAGTGTTACGGCTAAACTTAACAGCAGACTTAGTGGCACTTACCATTTCACTAGAGAGTGCACAAAAATTCATCCAATAAGAACCTTAGCCGTCGACATGATTGTTGCATTGCATGGAAGCAAAGTAAAGCATCATCCGCAAAGAAAAGATGAGATATAGGCGGAGCTGTCCGGCTAATCTTAATACCCCGAATATTACCTTGATGTTGCTCTTGCAATAGCTTACGACCCAGCACTTCCATGCAAAGAAGAAACAAATAGGGTGATAAGGGATCACCCTGGAGAAGCCCAGCTGATGGGGAAAAAGAAGCAGTAGGAACACCATTAACCAGAATTGAGAAGGATACAGTTTCCACACATTGAAGTATCCGACGAATCCAAATGGGAGGGAAATGCATATGAGTTAATTAACGTGGTGACCAAGAAATCCCATCGAATTCTGTCGTAAGCTTTATTAAGATCAAGCTTAAGGGCAGCATACGAATCAAGACCCTTCCGTTTGTGGTTTAGCCAATGAAGCATCTCATGCCCTAACAAAAGGCTATCACTCAACATCCGTCATGGAACAAAAGCATTTTGTTCCTGTCCAACCAAAGAAGGGAGGACATCCTTCAAACGGTTAACCAGGACCTTAGAGATAACCTTGTAGATGGTGTTACATAAACTAATAGGATGGAAGTGACTAGGCGTAGTGGGCTGGGTAACCTTGGGAAAGAGGACAAGAAAATTTTTATAGTAACAAATGACCCCCATGGAAGAAACCAAGTACATCAGCAACAACTTGGTCTCCTATGACATCCCAGTGACGTTTGAAGAACGAAGCTGGGAAGCCATCAGGTCCTGGGGCTTTGAGAGAATGCATCCGAAAAAGAGCCAACTCAATTTCATGTCTGGTAATAGGTCTGGTTAAATGATCTTGTCGTGTTTCAGAAAGGGTAGGAAGGTCGTGAAACCAATGATTCCAATGAGAAATGTGGAAACCACGAGCTGGTGGGGAGGACAGATCACGAAAATAACCGAGGAAAGCCTCGTGGAGAGCTGTTTCTGTTGTGATCCAAGTGTTGTCATGTGATAAAATAGCTTTAATAGAATTCTGCCCTTTTCTTTGTTGGACACTGCGATAAAATAACCTTGTAGATTGATCACCATATTGATCCCAATAGGATTTTGCACGTTGCTTCCAATATAGCCACTGAATAACAGCCTGGTCCTTATATTGTTGTCTTACGCGAAGCTTAGAATGTAAGTTGGCATCCGTAAGGTGATTCTGCACATAGGCAAGATGACGTGATAAATTACCCCATTGGATACCTTTTCGACGTTTGTAGTCTAAACACCAATTTTTACACCAATCTTTTATGCCGTTAAGCCGACGAAGAAGGGTGAACATATGAGACCCCATCCACTGTTTTTGATATTCACATCCGACAAGCTGAGTGATATCTGCAAACTGAAGACACCATGCCTCAATCCTATACGGTCGACGAACAAAAAGCGAGTGTGGGTTGCAGTCCAAAATAATAGGAGCATAGTCAAAAAAGAAGATTGGTAGGTGCCATACCAAGGCATCTGGCATTTCAAGTCGCCATGCATCATCACAATAGACTCTATCAAGTTTTTCAAAACTACAGTTATTCCCGAGTTGATAATTAGTCCATGTGAAAGGTGGTCCATGAAAGGGAATTTCAAAGAGTTGATGTTGTAACCGCCAAGCGGAAAAATCCAAAGCTCCTGGTATGGAAGCGAGCCCGCCATGTTTCTGTTCACTAAATTCAACTTTGTTAAAGTCCCCTATGATCATAATTTTTTGATGGTTAAGCAAGCAAGACCGTGATAGATGGTTCCATATTGAAACACGGTCCTCTCTCCGAGGGGCACCATATAGGAAAACCGCAAAATACTCGAACTGATTCATCTTTATATTACAAAAAATAAAGTTCGAGGTACATTCTACAACCATAAGATCTACAGAGAATTTCCAACATACTACTAATCCTCCACTACGACCAACAACATCTACACCAAAAGTATGTGGATACCCAAGACGTGTAGCTACAGGTTCAAAATGAGCTACATCGCATAAAGTTTAACATAAGAAAAAGAGGTCAACTGAAAATAACCTAAACACATAACTAAGATAGAGGACTAAAGGGACATCTTTCATCGCCCCCGTACATTCCAACTCAAGATTTTTATTTTCCGCTAGAAGGATGTGTCGGGCCAGCAGCGCCACCATCAGTATCATCCAGAATTTCGTCACCCTCAGACAATCCGAATTTGAGCTTCATGAAACACCCATGTTTCCCATAATATTTCTTTTGCCTCTTCCTACGTTTCTCCATTGGCGAACCCGCAACCCCATAATACTCAGCAGCATATGAATCAAATGGAGAGGCCCGTTTGTCTCCAACATGAGCTTGACAAGCAGCACGAGGGCACTGAGAAGATGATGCATCATTACCATTAAGCCTAATTTTCTTAAGTTTCCTTGCCATACGAGCCTCCATATCAAACATACAAGAGAAATAGACATCTAAATCCGAAGATATCCCAGTACCCGAATGTGGTGATGATGGCGGTGCAATACAACCAGAAGAGCATTGAGCAGGGAGAGCTTGCACTATCACTATAGCAGTTTGATTAGAGGGCCGAAAGGGGTCAAGGTCAGGGTATCTGGGAGCAAGCAAGCGGTCCGTAGACTGCAAGGAAAGTGATCCAGCATCCCCCATATCATAAAGTATACGACCACGCTTACGAGTTCCCAGATATTTTTGAATGATATTATATTCCTTGGAGCCAAAAAATTTAGCCAGAGACTCTATGAGAAGGTAATGTGAGGAAGAGGAATAAACCAGAGTAGAAATAAGGGTTGAACGTTTATGGGGGTTGGGTTGGAATTAATAAAGCAAGATGAGATGATGTGTGGGTAAACCCAAAAGAGCAGTAAAGGAGTAAATGTGAGGAATAAAGGAACGAAATAAAGTGACAGTTGAAGGGCGGCTAGCATAAAGAGAAGGATTGTGAAGGATGTTTGATTTTGTTAGTTCCAAGACCAAGCATTTATGGAGAAGTAGTGTGAAAACACCATAGAAAATATAATATAGGGAAGATAGGCTACTGTGAAGCATTAGTGGCAAAGTTTGGAGTGAAGGAAATACCTTTAGGTCAACACAGGAGAGCATAGGGTAGAGAATATCATTAATGAAGTGAGAGTGAATTGATGGGGCTGTGACACGTCCACGCTTAGTTTGCTGGCCATAACTTTGATTGACACCACACCGCTTACCCAGTATAGACCTAGGTTGATGATCCATGACGTAATCCATGGGACAAGATGAGGGAGTGTCGTTTGAAACACGCGCAAATTTGCATGAGGTGCTGTTGCGATGATGGTGGATCATTAGCATCCTCAGAAGGCTCCGAGCTCGAGCTTGTACTCGGAGATGGAAGTTTGTTGTAATTACCCAAAGAAGATGGACCTCCAACGGCCCACCCAGATGGTGTATATCCATAATCATCGTCACTACTAGATGATGAAGAAGACGTTTGTTGATAAAAATCAGAAGAGTGAGATTCCTTAGGAAACCGTATATCAAATCGCTCAATTTTTTTCAAACCAATAATCTTCGATGAATATAACAGCACATCAGTTTCTTGAAGGCAAAATCTTGATTAGAGGAGCCTAACTCCCGGAGGCGTGCTTGAATCTTAACAGCCGCTGCTGGGAAGGAAAGTTACAGCGGGACGTAACATGACCTACACATGCACATTTTTGACAAAAGACAAAGGCAACTTCGTAACGGAGATAGACTCATACCCGAGACCCATCTGGAAGTTAAACAATAAAACCCGGAACAAGAGGACTGTCGAGATTAACCCACATTCGAGCACGTAAGAAAGGTAGGATGAAACCCGAACGAGAGTGATTATCAAATTTAAAGATGAAGCCAACTTTTTCTAATGCTCGCCGAGCAACAATAATATTGTTAAAGATGGTGGGAATACCTTCCAAGGGAACCCACAAAGGAGCGTAATTAAACTTGATCTTAGGAAGAGACATTTTGGAGGTGAAAGCATTAAACACCATTAACGCTCCTTGGTAGTTAGCCATACCAAGGTTGTTTAGACCATCCCAATCTTCATAGTGGTTACATAAGAAGATGAAAAATTTTCCCACTTACTAACCTTGATAGCATCATTAGTTTTCCAGTGAAAATCGACCCATGCAGCAATATCTTCAGGATCGAAGACACGTTGATCGCGAAACTTACCAACCACCGCAAATTTCATTTGAGCAGCCATAGGAATGTGGTCAAAGGATGTTAACTTAATCACCGGACCTAACTTACATTTTCCACCGTTGAAATTGGTGTTAAAGTTGTTGAAAATAGTGTGGCTGGGCATGTTTACAGAGGTAGATGAAGAGAGTTGCATGAACTTGAAGAAATAAAGAGAGGAGTAAATGAAAGTGTGGGAGAAGCAGGTAGGTGTGTTTATGGTAGTAGAAGGGTTTCTCTGCACTCTTGGTTGTTAGAGAGAGAGAGAGGCTCTTAAATTTTAGAGAGAGAAGAGTCATATTAGGAATTGTTCCTTGTTCAAAGAGTTAAACATCCAAAACTAATTTGTGAAATCAGTTTTTGGAATGCTAAAATTCCCCCCTTAACCAAAGTCAACATTTGATCTCACAAAGGTATACAACCCATTATCCATCTTATTCCCTTGTTCATTTTTTAAGCCCAATTAGTGTATATTATTTCTAAAATTATTTTAAGAAATTATTGTTATTATAACTAATGTTTTTAAATTATGATAATGGCATTTTAAATGAGGTTTTAACCTAAAATTCCAGAGAAACGGGTCATTAAGGAAAAGTCTTAATTGTAGTTATAAGTTGGGTTGATTCTGATAATTATTATTTTATTGAGGTATTTGGAGCGATAATCGGAATGTGGGAATTCGAAAGGTCTATGGATGACATTCTTGGAGTAATGACTATATTATGGATTGAGCGATTTAGGTAACCTTTATGTCCAGCATTAGAATACATGCCCGTATGTTAAAATGCGATTATATGAACCTTTGTACTATGATAATGGAATTTATGTTATTTAATTTAGAATCATGATATTACCTAAAGTTTATTTAAAGTTTAGTGAATTTATATGTATATAGTATGAATTACTTTTAAATGTGAATGATGCAAGTTTAATGACCATCGTATGTTTAAGTAATGATTTATAAAATATGATCATGTTATATGTTTCTTCGAGTAAAAGCATGTATATGTAAATTACTATTAATTTATAGTTACGATCAATTCATGATTCATGTTTATGTGAGTGAAGTATATCTGATTATTAGGAATTATGAAGTATGTTATTTCATGCTGTTATCCATGAGTTGCATGCTTATATGATTTATGAATACGTATGTTTAGTATTTCCATGATAGACTTATGACCTAAGATTCTACCTCTGTGACTTATTATAAGTAATCTTAAGTCTGAATCCATGTTCAATGTGATATACTCCCTCCGTCCCCCAAAGGATTTCCCATTTCCTTTGGGCACAAAGTTTAAGGAGTGATGTTGATGTGGGGCTTGGTTTTCCTTTTAAAATGGAAAAGTAAGGTAATGGGTATTTTTTAGAATTGTTTATTAAGAGAGAGAGAGTGCGGGGTCAAATACTTTTTGTAAGGAAAATAATATTATAGTAGGTGGGCCATATCCAAATAAGGAAATGGGAAATGTAATTGGGACAAACATAAATGAAAAAATGGGAAATCCTTTGGGGGACGGAGGGAGTATGAGGTGTTGTTGTCCATTTACAGTTATTATGAAATATGTGAGCTTCTATAAAGCCAGTGTCGGGAACATGTTCATAAAGTTATGAAATATTATAAGCGAAATAATGTGAATTACGGAATCTTAATAAGTGTCATATGATTATGTGAATGAATTGAGTATGTTGCTTTATGAATCATGGGATGACATTATACTTTATGAATGACGGAACTATGAACGCTTCATAATCCAATGTTACCATGAATGATGAATACTGTTTACAATATGATTTTACTACCTATACAAAGGTAGAACTGAATGAATGATTGAAGTATACTGAATATCACTGATGGATATTATAAGTTATGAAACATGATAAGTTCAAGTGAAAGAACTGGGTTGTTAGCTGTATATATCCTGACTGATGGTCGTGCACGTACCGAGCTGTATCCTGTTTCCTGACGAGCACTGGCCCGCTAATGTTATTCCTGATGAGCACTGGCTCTTTTCCTGGGGCACTGGCCCATTGTAGGAGACATCCCACCCCTGAAATACAGTCCAACAACCAGTATAAAACGGATTAAAGGGAATTATGGGTTATTATGAAATCATACTTTAATCATAAATGATTGAATTATTCTTTCCTTCTGTTTAAAGTTTGAGGTTACATTTTAACGTAATGGATTTACATAATGCTCAGTACATATTGTTCATGACACGTCCTTGTACTTAAAGTAATTAACGTGATTGTGAGATGCATGACGTCAAATTCTAACATGGTTTAGCTTCCAAGTTTTACACAGTTTATGTATATCTATGAAGTATAAAAGTGTCCGTTAACATGATTGCATGTATCGTATGAACGTGAGTATTATAGGTCAAGTATGATTTATATGATTATTGTCTTATTTCAAGGAAATATGATTTACATGTGAAGTAAGTGTCTGCTTTATCTCCTGGATATATGTGCTTGTAAATGCAAATATTTTCGAACCAAAACCATTTTTACGGGCTGGAGTAAAGTTACTAGTTTTCCACTCATTTTGGAATGTTTTTGTGTTTTCTTGTTTCTGTATTTTTCTTCTGAACGAAGCTTAGGTTATGAAAGAAGGATGGAGATGGATCTGGGAAAAGCAAGTGCTTGGGATGGATTTCAAGAAATGAGATGAAGCAAGTATTTAAGGTCTTAGTTGTAATTATGAGATAATGAGCTTTTGTAAGAAAATTATATTATTGGTGGGCCATAACCCACAGGTTTATAGAAACGATTCCGCAAATCTTGTGATTAGTTATAATTAATGGTGATTAATTAAGGCACCCGTTTTCGGGGCGTTACACCTACCAGCTATAAAGATGATTTGGAGAGTTAGGACTCCGTGAAATAGCGTGAAGCCATGAGATCCGAAATGGAATCTATGTATGAAAATCAAGTGTGAGACTTGGTTGATTTCCCTGATGGAGTGAGACCCATTGGATGCAAATTGATTTTCAAATTGAAAACAGACAAAGACGAAAACATTAGTGTTTTCAATGCTAGGTAAGTGGCGAAAGGTTTTAGGCAAGTTCATGGTATCCATGCTGAAATCTATTAGGATAATCCTTGCGTTTGCTGCAGTTTATGACTTTGAAAGATGGATGCCAAAACTGCTTTCTTGAATGGGTTCTTGAAAGAGGATGTGTATATGACACAACCTCGGGGTTTTAAAGATCCTGAAAATCCAGGGAGGGTAGGCAAGTATAAGAAATCCATTTATGGATTAAAGCAAGCATCCAGGAGTTGGAGCCTCAAATTTTATGAGGTAGTCAAAGAGTTTGGAATTCTCATAAATGAAGAGGAATCTTGTGTATACAAGAAGTTGAGTGGGAGTATCATAACCTATCTAGTCTTGTATGTGGATGACTTACTTATCATAGGAAACGATAAAGTCATGCTTGAGTCAGTCAAAGAGTGGCTTAAAAATTATTTCTTTATGAAAGACTTAAGAGAGACAGTGTAGATTTTGGGAATAAAGATCTATAGAGATAGATCTAAAAGCCAAATTGGACTTAGTCAAGAAACTTATATTGATAAGGTTCTTGCTAGGTTCAACCTAGAAAACTCTAAGAGAGATTTCACTCCCATGCAACACGTCATAATACTTGGCAAGACTCAATGTCCTGCGACACCTGATGAGGTCAAGAGAATGAGTAATGTTCCCTATGCTTCTGCAATAGGTTCCATGATGTATGTTATGATTTTCACTCGACCAAATGTTGCATATAGTTAAAGCATATGTAGCGGATACCAGTTTAACCCAGGTGACATGCACTGGGTGGCTACAAAGAATATCCCTAAGTACTTACAACATATTAAGGATCACTTTTTGTTATGGTGGAGGAGAAAGAGAGTGCGTTGTTCCTTGATACACCGATGCGAGCTTCCAAAATGAAAAAGATGATTTCTAAATCTAGTTTCATTTTTGTCTCAATGTAGGAGATGTGAGCTAGAAGAGTTCTAAGCGGAGTATCATCGCTGATTCTACAACAAAATCATAATATTGAATGACCCTAGTCTAAGTCACTGAATTAGACATAAGTGACTTATCAAAAGACTAGCATAAAGTTAATTGATAGCGAAATTCCTTGGGCTATGGATTCATAGAGATGTCCAATCAAAAATATGGATGTATAGTTGATACATTGAGACTTGCCCTAATTGGATTCAAATACTTCCTCAGTTTTTTAAATGATACTTTTTTTCACGTATTTCAAGGGAGCGATTTAGGGGTGTAAACGACTATATTTTAACAAAAGCAAGTTTGACATTCTATATTACTTGTCTTAAAATTTCGTTGATTAATTTTCTCGTTTACATCCCTAAATTGCTCCCTTGAAATGCGTGAAAAAAAGTGTCACATTTAAAAAAATGGAGGAAGTAATAGAATCAGAGATATTATATTCAGTAGATTCCTTGGACATGAGTATGTCATAATATCCATGATATGATTAGTTAAGCTTTGACTTTGTTAAACGCCACACCATAAAAGGAGTTTATAAAGGCAATGCTCAGTTTAGCTACGACTCGAGTGGGAGTTATGGTCATAAAAAAATGAATAAGTCCTCCTATATGATAAGCATGATGTATTGGCCTCTTGATGAGGGAGAATTGCAAAAATGCATGTCCATGCTAAGTGAGATTAAAAAGTTGATCTTCATTTTATCAGTATAACCTCGAGGATCAAGAAATAAAATTTGAGTATATAACATCGTGTTATCAAATTTGGAATTAAGAGGATTAAGAAATTTTAACATTGTGAACTTGTCTACGGACAAGTGGGAGATTGAAGGAATATGTCCTTGACAATTTCCACAATTACTAAAATATCAAAAGGAATATAATTATAAAGATTATAAGTTAATTATTTTAGTAATCATATTTGCTTGTTAGAGAATAAATATCGATTCGCAAGCCAATATGATTGCGCCTACAACTAGAATGATTGATCCTATGAAAACACATCGTGTAATAACGATTAAAAGGGAATTAAAAGCCCAACATGGGCCTTTGGTGGACGGGCCAATTAGTAGGATTAAAGTTCCCTAATGTTTAACATATTCAAAGGAGAATTAGGGTTTTTAATTTCAAGATGGATTAGGAGTAGTTATTCTTTCCTATATATATGGATTGTGCATAATTAACATTATTTTTGATCTATTGGACTATACGACTTGTGCTTTTGCCTTTTGATGTGATTTTTAGGCTTTAGGGGCTATCTTAAGTAAGATGGCCCATGTAGGTCGTTGATTCCGGGTCCCAAGGTCAAGGGATTGAGTTCGAGGTCATTGGAGTTGCAAGAGTCAGGTTTATGAAGATTAATTGATCGTGCGTGGCAATGCATCTTATGGCAAACCCGTGCACTACAACGCATGCCCACACACTATTTGGCACGAGCGCACATTTATGTAGAAAAAGGAGAAAAAGTTACTGCTTCAGTCACACGCTCGTGCACTCTTTGGCACACCTGTGCACTACATGACACGATCGTGAGATCTGTCGGGGCTTTTATTTCCCGATTTTTATTTTCTTTGAACTCAATGGTTGTAAAAACGTTTAAAGAGGTCTCTATAACTATTTTGGGAGACTATTCATTATCTTAGTACTAGTTTACAATAGTTTAACTCTTTGGAGAGAGCTTTGAGAGGTAAACTCAATTGGATCGAAGATTGCTACTTTTCATCTCTTTAATTCAAGTAAAATTCCTAGTTTTGTTTATTGCTCTTGATTATTATGATGTCTTGCTACTACTTTATAATAGCTTTGTTAGTTCCATCATGAGTGACTAGTTCTCTAATATGGGGTTAGGTTGAGCCCTAGCCATGAGATGCATAGGAACCTACCCCCAATCCCTTATTTGATTAATTAATATTCTTTAACTTATTGAATTGTGCTTTGTTATTATCAATGCTAGCGTAGACGTAATATAGTATTGATTGATCATATTATCTAGTTTATCAACGACAATTGGATTTGGATGGTTTTGATCAGTTATGTTTTAGTTTATTGATTAAAATACGTGATCATAGTAGTCTACTTTAAAATATCTTGTTATACTTCATTGTTTGTCACTTGTTCAATGGAAATTCGTTGAAAATAGTTAGTAATTGATATCGTTTGTCTCTGTGGGATCGACTCTGACTTACCCTACTACATAGTTACTTAATGCAAAAAAGTTCCTTAAAATGAGCAAAAAAACTCTTAGAATTTCGCTCATTTAATAGAATTATTAACAAAACACCGAATATGAAATGAGCAAAAATAATTTAAATGAGTAAAACGTCCTGATAATGAGCAAAAAGTTCTTAGTAATCTGCTTGTTTGATAAAAAATTTAACAGTACCTTTGGATACATATGAAATGAGCAAATAATTTATTTAAACGAGGCAAGACACATCCTCTAGAAAAGCTTTATATCTGAAATTATGTGAGCAAAATATTTTTTTTTCCCAGTGTGTTAATATTTCACGTTTTAAATGTTGTATAAGTTAATATATGTGCAATTATATTACTAAGTGAGTAATGATTTTATGCTTTGGCATATAGATAATTTCTAAATTGCGTTTCTTTTAAATACTCCTTATAAGAAGGTCATAAAATAAGCAAATGAGCAATATAAATTTAAAATGAGCAAATATATTATATAATGCGTAATTAAATCACCTTAATTTTGCTCATCTTATCTTCGAGTTCGTTTGTTCAGCAAATGTGAAAATTAAACAAATATTATGCTTTATTTAAACAAGATAAGAAGCAACAATGCTCAAGTGCAAATCAAAAGATAAAATAGAGTCATGACTCATGATAACTAAGTATATGGGCAACATTATCTTTATGTTCTTTATTATTTATTCGAAAAGAAATATTGTAAAGCCTGACGTAAAAATAGGCAATCAAGCAATAAAAAAATTAGACATATAATTTTAAGATAGAAAAAAAAGGAGTTGGTTTACTATAAGACGGTCTTAGGTTAAACCTTAACTTCAGACCAACCCAATAAGCTTTAGAGAAGCTCATGACGCGCGCCACACGCTAAGCAACCCAGCCAAGTTGATTTTTTAACTTTTCGACCCAAAACCTTAACTTTTTTGCATAAAAATTCATAACTAATATCATATATGGAATCGAAACCCTCACTCCATTAGTCCTATTACATATGGATTTTTATGCAAAAATTAAAGTTTTAGGTTGAAAAGTTAAAAAAATGCAAAAGTTAAGGTTTTAGGTTGAAAAGTTAAAATATCAATTTTTCTGGGCTCTTTAGCATGTGGCACGCGTAATTGGGCTTTTTAATTGACTTATTGGACTGGTCTTACATTAAACTTAATATAAGACCGTCTTTTATAAGACTTTGCCCAAAAAAAGAGACAAAAAAGTACGTAAGTTAAATATGCATGTAATAAGACTAGAAGGTCAAAAAAAAAAAAGACAAAGGAAGGTACTTAAACCTTGGTATCTAATAAGGTTAATTATAAAAAAGCCTATGGTTTCCTCAGGGAGGTGCACCTGAAAATCAGGTAATGTAACTAGCACTAAGCTGCTGGGCTTTCTTTAATAGGTTTTCACACGCACAGTATTTGGGCTTAGCTTGGAGATGGTAACATTCGACGTATGATCCCTCACCTGCTCCACCTGAAAAACAAAAAAAGGGCGAAAAACGTGATGGATGGGTGACGGATGAACGAGTAACGGGTGATGGATGGATTAGGGTGAGAAAGTTTTATCCATCACCCCACCCATCACCCGTTTATCACCGGTTTGTTACATTTTCTTAGATGTCTATCATTCTATTTAAATTAACATAATATTTTTCCCTTTTGATAATTATCGGCATGTTTCCATAAACTTAACTTATCTTAATTTAACATGAAGTTTATATATAAATTGTGATTTTGCAAGTTTGATCTACTTTTCTCGTTTAATTATCTTAAATAGATGATCACCTTGTCACCCGATTCACCCACGGGTGGTGGATGGATGGAATAAGGGTGATGCTCTTACGGGGTGACAAATGGATGGAATACGGGTGATATTCTTACCGGGTGACAAATGGATGGATGAGAGTTACTTTAACCGGATGACGGATGCGGGTGATGGCTCACCCGACCCAAATCCCACCTGTTGCCATCTCTAGCTTAGCTGCCTCAGTTCGTATTAATTATAAAATTGCCAGCAGGTGTACCATGAGCAAGGTACACCCAGGTGTAGGATGCATGATCTCATGCATTAGGCAATCACCAAAACCCCACTTTATTACTAAATCGTCTAGATTGCGAAAACAAAATTATGTAGACTTAAATCCAGTTCAATCTTCAGTAAAACCAAAGGCAATTAAGTTTAATGGATTCACAAGAAGTTGTACTGAGATTTGGATTCAAATTTGTAGTAAAATATTGTCATTTTCGGATGGAATCTCCTAAAATAGTTAGTTAACTCTAAAAAATAGAGTTGGGGTTAATCTTAGCCATACAAACTATTTTCAAGGAGTACGGGATTCTCCCACATCTGCATATAAAAAAACTATTTTCAAGGGCTAAAATAACTCTACAACAAAAAGAAAGACAAATAAAACAATAAAAAATGAAAAAGATATGTTACACGTTCTTTGGGTAACTAACTACTTTTATCATTATCTCAAAATAATAAACAATTTCATCTTTTCCGAACTTGCGAATAATATTTCTAACAAAATCAATGACAGAAAAACACATAAGCACATTAAATCTGAATTGGTACCTTCTAACGTGTTTCCATGTTATTGACTTTGTTATACCTACATGCATCTAATAATGTTACAACGTCAATTTTGAATACTTGATTTGATTTCTCCTATCAAATAATTTGATCTCCACCATGTCTAGATGTCAAATCTGGTTGTGGCTTAGTTGGTATTAGTGACTTATTCCTGTGGAATCTAGTTAGTTTCTAAAACGTTGTCAAATGGTGTAATGAGGACTCCAATGGTCCATGAAACCTGAACTTCATAATCAACTTCATCAAAAACGAGACTAGAAAGCAACCCTCTCGGTGATCATCACTGATAAACGTAGAGGCTCGAACACAGTGGCAGATACACTAGAAAACAAGGTTCTTACGATGCAAGACGAGTTCATAGCATGGTTGGGAAGTAGGACACTCATAGAGTTTTGAGCTCATTGTTTGGATAGGACAATCTGATTCCCAGAAATAGATTGTATATAATCATGTAATGGGTGCTTTGATAATCATGTTTAGTTTGGGTAGAACCATTGACAAAGGAACTGTAAACGTTTCTTTTGGCCTACTGCCATTATTAATATAAGCCTAAACTTATTAAAAAAAAGGTTATAAAATTGCTGATGATTTATTGACTTTTGATGTAATACCGCTGCAATTTTAGTAATGCCAACCAAGCCACAACCAAATTTGACATCTATACATGTTGGAGATCAAATTACTTGGTAGAACAACCAAACCAAGTATTCAAATTGCACGCTATAATATTATAAAATACATATAGGAATACCAAAGCCCATAAAATGAAATAGACATTTATTAAAAGAGGGAATACCATTCAGCTGTTGTATGCTATGCATTTCCTACATTGAATCTGTCCGAACTAAAAAGTAATATTATTATAATGTTTCGAAAAAGATCAAAAGGAAAAAGCGATAATTCATCTGTTTACCTCGGAAAGGCAAGGATATTCCCTCCGTCCCATAATATAAGTTCTGTTTCTATTTTGGGAGTCAAACTTTAAAATCTTTGACTAAATATTCTTATTAATATATACCAAAAACATATTCATGTGGAATCTAGTTAGATTCATCTTGATATATACTTTTATAATATCAACTTTTCTATTTTTTATTAATACGAAATTGAAGATATTAAAGGTCAAAAGTACGTCTGGAAACTGTGTAAAGTAAATGGGACTTATATTATGGAACGGAGGGAGTACTATTTATGGACTGAGATCTAACTCTAGTAAACCCGAGCATTTGGAGAACATATTCAATCAATAAGGACCAATCAACCAAGTGCAATATGTTCTTATCGAATGATTTATAATTACACATGAGTTTTAATTTTTATAATAGTTTTTCACTCAGAATGTAAAGTAATAAATGCATTTTCAATTATTATGAATGTAGCTTAACACGAAAATAGCAACAAATATCTACGACATCTATCAATTATATGGAAAAATACTATGTTGTATTTAAAAAAGAATCATCAAAAGCCAAAAAGATCACTTAATTAACACCAAACTGGTTGTTGCATATACCATCACTCCCTCCATCTTTTATTATTTTCTTTAATTAACATTTCTATTCCTTCCGGTTGTTCACTTTTTAAATATTTATACATTTCTTTATTTGGAATGAGGCCATATGAAAAAAGACACAAGAATATACCAGTGATGGCAGTGAAACATATAGGGAAAAACTTCCAAAGGTTGGTAAAGAGTCAATTGTTAAATATCTATATAACTTAAAATTTCCTTAAAAATTAGACCTTTTTCAAATAGTAAGAACGAAAAGTTGAAAATTCACGTGCTATATACTATATAGCGACAAGCTTTATGGTCAAACCGCCTCATGATAAAACATTTAATTATTTAATTAGCTCATAAGGAAATCGGTTTTCAAGTATCTATCGTAGATTTTGCGATTTTAGTACTATCTTTTGGAATTTATTTTATTTCGTACACTAAACTGGTTGCCCAAAACTTTGGCTAAAGTAAATAAATAGGAAAAAAAGAGGAGAAATTACCAACTAAGTGATCGCCATGACTACTGCCCACAATCATCATCTTCCACCTCTTTAAATACTCCAAAAATGTTGTTTTAGAGCTTGTAGAAAAGAAACCCATCATTTGCTCGTAGTCTGAAGCAATAGACAGCGAAGTGTGGAGTTTGAACTTCTTTAAAACACATAATTTATAATGGCAGTGGAACAAAAAAAAGGGAGGTTGAGAATGTTAGAATGTCGCCAAAGTGACTTGGGAACCTTAAAAAAGATAGTCTATCCATCCTTCAGGATGTTGCCATATTGGTGAATGTGTGGCCATTTTGGTCTACTGTATCACATAGGTTGTGCAAATTTATGTAAACTTGGCACGTTTGTAAAGCATCCTACAAAAGAAATATTGTCATGGATGTTTGCAAGATGAGAGCATACTTACAAAAAAACTTGTCAAATCTGAAAAGAGTGCACATATTCATCCGTGTGCTAAGATTTGGCAACTTCTTGGTAAAATGAAGGTGAGCATCACGCTTTGGTTTACAAGGATTACCACTTGTGCACGCACAGTGCAAACTGGAGTGTCGATTCCGGTAATCGGATTGAGTTCGAGTGGGGTCATGACATATCGGATAATTTTCATTTAGGTTAGGTTAATCTTGTTGCTTTAAATTCACTCGAGCGGGGTCATTTCACACCAGGTCAAACTTCGTTATTTTGCCATCTCGTTCCGTTTCATGGTCGGATCAATATTAGGCTTGAATGGTGTAAATTAAATTGATTTAGTTTGGGTTTTTCAGGTTTAATAGAATTTAAATGGAGCAATTATTGTTATCGGGTTAAGAGCAGATTGAATCATCTAGCTTTGGATAAAGTTTAGGGTGAATATTGATTAGATTTGTCTTCCTTCAGTAGAAATCATTATTCAAATAGTGTCATCTTACTTTCTGATAAAGTGGATAGGTTTTAGACCCTGCCAAATCAAAGATAACATTTGATTTATTTAGTGTATTTACATTCATATTCTAATGGAGTATGGTTGTCTTAAAAATGTTAAATTTTGAAATAATTAAATGCAAATTGAAGAACAATCAATACAAAATACCATTTACGAGTTAAGAAAGTTTTACGCTGTAGAAATTAGGTAAACTGGTTGATGTACTAAAATAAAATCCAATAAGAAATAGGGAAATTTGGCCGCAATATCACCAACTATAGGGTGGGTGCACAAAATAGCACAATCTTAACCGAGTGCAGAAGGCAGCACCAACTAATGCTTGAGTGCAGACAATAACATAGAAAGGTCAAATTTGGATAATCCTTCAGCAAGATGTTTGTTGTATTCACTGTTTTAATGATGGCAAATAATGTTTTTGGACTTTATAATAAAATGTATTTAAATGGCTTATATCATTTTATGTGTTTAAGTTTAATAAACCGTTTGTTGTTATTTTATGTGTTTGATTAATAATTAAGTTAATATTAACTTGTGGAGAAATGGTTAAGAGTTTAACCTGATCAAGTTATTTAAATTAATATTGATCAAACAAATAAATAATATATTTTGAATCTAGGCTTTTATATATTAACTTAGCATTTATTTAAGTTAGTTTTATATTTCGTAGACTTAGATTTTATTGAGGATTTAATTTTATATTTATCTGTACTTTATTTATTTTGTGACTTATGAAAATAATTTATTTAATTATGACTTGTGGAGAAAAGGTTATGAGTTTAACCTATTCAAGTTATTTTAAATTAATTATTAAGCACTCAAATATGTATGTTATTATTTGCTTTGAATTAACCTAATAACATGGATTATTACTTTAAATAAAATAAGATTCCATGATATTAGATGAAGTATTTCTTGAGGTATTTATGCAGATTTGAACAAGTAAAATCTAATGTAGCAAACACTATGTCCATGCGCTTGAAGAAGAAAACTGTCCAGCTAGCTTGTTCCTGGAATCTAGGAAGTCCGTTAACTGACTTTTAAGTCAGCTCCTATTGTAACACCCCGACCTCTACGGGTCGGTGGGAGTCATCAAATAAGTATCTCAGACCAATAACTGGCCCCACAAACCATCACAAGTCCTTTAGGTGCATTTTGTCCTCACTCATGCGCTCCCTGAGAAACTTCCCCGGAGGTCACCCATCCTAAGACTACTCCCAGCCAAGCACGTTTAACTGAGAATATTTTAACAATATGAGCTCCCTGAAAAGAAGATGCACCTTGTTGGTATGGGTAGTACAACTAAATCCTTTAAAGCAATCATGGGGAGTAAAGGGAGTAGTCTTGGGATGGGTGACCTCCTGGGAAGTTTCTCAGGGAGCGCATGAGTGAGGACAAAATGCGCCGGAAGGACTTGTGATGGTTTGTGGGGCCAGTTATTGGTCTGAGATGCTTATTTGATGACTCCCACCGACCCGTAGAGGTCGGGGTGTTACAAATGGTATCAGAGCCAAATGTTCCAAAAACTCTCATTGAGTTGCTACATATTCCACGAGAAATGTGTAGTCTTATAACTAGGATTTCTAGTGTTTTAGGCTTTAAGTAAAGTACTTAGTGAGAGTTACTTGGGTAGGAAGAAATCCATGGGAATTATTTAATGGTATGCTCTCATGCTTATGAAGCATATTATATGTGTAGTTACGTGTGTTATTGGTAGAAACTAGTCTACCAATTTTGTTAATCTTATTTGCATGGTTTCGTACACGAAGTTATCAGAGTGCGCAGTGAAAGCGAGGTGATTTAGAGCCTCTAATTCTAGGTCGTATTACGCACTTAACTTGTTTCGTATTTAACTATTTAAAAATAAATCTATATTTTATTTTAATATAGTCGAGTGTGTTGCATTGTGTTTATTTTTATTTGTTTGTTGCTTGTTAGTATATGTTGTTGTGTATATATTTTTTTCATTTCTTTTCCAATTAAGCATTATTTTGTTTATATGAGTGCTACTTATTTATTTTTTATTTACAAAACATTCTGGTTTGAGTTTATATTCAAAATTTTATATTTTAGACCTCTGATTTTAATATATTTCATACTTATATTAGAGTTATTTTCTGACTTTCAAATTTTGCTATTGTTGATATTTTGAAACACTTTTTTGAAAATTATTTAATTCCAATCGTTTTACTATGGTTAGGAAAAAGGAAAAAGGTTGTGGAATTGTCTTTCAGGAGATTCTACAAACTACTTTTACCATCTTTGACCATTTATGTTTTTATATATATATTTTTCTCTTTAATATCTTATATTTATGTTAATCCTATTTTTATCATTTAATTATGGTAATAAGGTTTCATAGTTTTCGAAAATAAAATCACCCTAATGAGTTGTTATGGTGTTATTGATTAAAGTATGGATACAAACTATTTTGTTACAAGGGTAGCTCTTTCGACCACTTTTTATTTTACTTGCTGATTTACTTTTATTATTAATTTTATTTTCCAACTCATTGCGTAAAAGGATTTCAATTACATTTTGTTGTTTCTTGTCTAAACCTTAAATGTTTTCTAATTTTACATTAAGGTTTGGTTGTACTTTCGTTACTTCTTATTTAATAATCTGCTTTTCACCATTTGGTTTATTTTCGTTAAAAAGGAAATTTATATACTCAACTCAAATCTTAAACCTGTTTAGGTTGATATCAAGTTGTAATGGGTGATTCCATGCAGTTTGTGTCGACTATAAAAACGAATTGTTACATTTGTGTTTACAAATTATTATTTTATCGCCTATTTTTGCTAGTAGAGTTTTGTAGCGAAATTCATTTTTACTTTGTCAATTCCTTTTTGTGAACTTTCAATTGCATATATGTCTAGGAGGACGCTCTTATATCATATATCGATGATTGAGTTTGTAAGTGATATTTCTATAAAACCGTTAACTACTTCTCACTAAAGTATTCTTATCTCTTTAAGTGGAGTATATGCCTGTGTGGTTATCTCTATTTGAATCGATTTGGTTGTTGGATTTCGAATGATGGTTTCTCCATTTTCCTCTTACTAAAAATATTTATGATGGATTGTTGCATCAATTCTCTTATGAAAATTTTTTTCCTCCACTTTCAACTTTATTTGCAAATTATCTATATTTGTTGTACAATTGTTTTTACCTCTAATATTTAGCAATTAGTGTCTTTCGTATTTTATAAATGTTGTTGGGTACTATACTACTTTATTTTCTAATTCTTTTGTCTTTCAAAGTAAAATGTATATACTTTGAGTTATCAAACTTATTACGCAGAGTTGTTTACCTCTTAACTAAAATCTATTTGATTTATGTTTTCTTAATGTTCTTCCTCAGGAGCATTTTCTTTTGTTTTACTAACTATTTTTAAGTTTCGAGGACGAAACTCTTTTAAGGGGGAGTGATTGTAACACCCCGTAATTTCACTAGAAATTTCGCGCGTTAATTTATATGGTTTACATTGTTATTTATAACTCTAAATATAATTTCATTTATAAAATTATATTCTATTAAATAAATGGTCATATTTGAAGGCGAAAAATATTTCGGTGGATAATGTATTATGAGTATTAATTTTATAATGTAGTTAGTTATAAATTTAAGTGTTGTGTGATTAAATTTTGAGCGTTAAATTATATATATATTCGACGCTAAATTATATTTACTATTATATTTCCATAAAGCTTATATTTACTCCTACATTTTTATCTTGGGAATATTTATATATATATTTTTATATCGTATAATAGAATGTAGTGTTTTTTTTGGCATATTTTCAATACTCATGCTCATGCCGGTTGTTTGAAATGGTAATGTAGTGCTCGTGTATGCGGAGTATAAAATTTGTGTAAGTTTTAGTAAGTGTATATTTATATACGTTAATATTAATAATTTTTATTTATAAAAGTTTTAGTGCATATTTTTTGTTATGAGCGTTTATATAAATAATCGTGGATCTTGTTTACGCTACACCATACCTAGTATTATGGGGGTCCAAATTTTAGTCTTTGCATTAAGGGGATTTCTTGGATAGCTTACTGACCTTTGTAACGTTTATGATAATCAAAAGTCATACCCCTTCATTCACCCTCATAAACCACCCTCATCATGGCCATTATGCCCAATTAATTTATATAATTACTTACCCTTATGCTGAGTTAGAAACTCAGAAAAATCAACCCCTCCCCATTCCAATCACACGCCATTCACCAAGGAAAAGAAAGAGAGAAAGTCTCTCCGTTTTTCCCTTGCACACTCTTACGAAAATGAACATCGCCGGAGATCTAACCGTTGGATCGTCTTCAAATTTGGGAAGTATGTTCTTAACATCTATACCTTCACTTTGACCGGAGGAATTCTTAATTCGAGCTTTATATCACCAGAAATCGTGGTCGGAACACCACTGACTGTTTTAGAGGACCCTAAAATCGTTTAAAAGGGGAATACTTTGTTCAATGGAGGAGAAGTCTTCAAGGGAGAAGAAGGTTTTGATGATCCGCACGTTTTCTAGGCTACTATATTATGTTTTGCAGCACTCCTCTCGAAGATCGAGGTAACTAGCGTTTTTCTATCACGTTAGGAAATGAGAAGTAACCTTAGGTTGTTAGAATTATCGTTAGAGAATTTAGTATCATGTTAGGATGAACTTAGAAGATTGTATTTGTACTACTCTTGTTAAAATCATGTTAGGCTAAGTTTTTACTTGAATTCATGTATTTAATGTTCCCTTATTCTGCCGTTGTTATTGTGTTGTTGAAATGACTTGATTGTAAATGAATGGAAACTTTAAATTTTGATTTATGTGAATGATTTGGGAATTTGAGAAACTTATGATTTTTGATGCTAAGCAATTCATTTTGTATGGTGATTGGTTGGTTTTGACTTGTGATGATTTTGTATGATGTTCAATGCCTTGAGGTTTTGTCAAACAAACCCGCGAAGCTGTGTGGTCGCGGCCCGTGACCCAGTTCGCTGTCCGCGAACAGATTGGCCAGCCTGTTTTCAAATGGTCATATCTCACTCGTTTATTATTGGAATTGAGCTTGTGACAAGTCGTTGGAAAGCTAACGAGCTAAATTTTAATGTCCCATTGGAATTTTCTAAAAATATTATCTGTGCTGAGTGTTAGGTCTGTTTAAAGTTGTTGTTGTGTGCATTATGTGCATTATGTGCATAGTTAGCTTACAACATGATTCCGTGTTTCGTAAATGACTTTGGTAGTATTGTGGAGTATCCTAAGGCATGTTTGAAAGTATAATTTTAGTACTTGATACCATTTATTAATTCTTATGCCAAGTTTGAGTTGTCGACGTCGTAATGTTTGGGGGAGAATGCCCTTAGCATCACTTCGCCAAGAGTTATGTACGGAGAGTATTGTGATTTGATCATAATTTACTTCGTCCCCAAACTCAGATAACGTTTTGATGTTTTGTGTGCCTTTTGTTGTATTTGTAGTATACTTTGATTAGTTTACCGTATCAATTTGGGATTTGTGAACTTCGATGATTTTGAGGATGTGATGATTTTAATGATTTTAATAATTTAAATGATATTTAATGATTTTGACGGTTTTAATGGTTTTAATGATTTTTGATAACTTTGATGATTTTAATGACTTTGATGGATCTAATCGTTTTTGACGAATTTGATGATTTGATGAATTTGACGAATTTGATGAATTTGACGAATTTGATGAATTTGACGAATTTGATGAATTTGATGATTTGAAGTATATTATTTTGTCTTTGAATTTGAAGTTTGGTTTTTAATTGAGTTGAGTAGCCTAAGGGACGGTGTCCCGAAGGTAACGAACATGCACTCCGAGGGGTCAGGGGACATCACGTTGGGTGTTACCCTGCATTGGAGATACCTAGGACTTGTTGTCGTCCGAGAGGTCGGGAGATACTGCGTGTATTGTCTCGCATCGGGAGTTTGGCCATTCTTAGACACAGACGGTAGGGAACGTAACCCATAGGCCGTTCTGGAGATTGCGACCTGACATTTCTTAAGGAGGTGGGCTGCGGGTCACTAGCGTTCGCTCTCTCTATGTTAAATTGTTTATTTTCAAATTGTTGGTGTTGTTGTGATCCCTTTGATGTTGGTCTTTCGAAATTCTTTATTTTAAACATCTAAAGCATCCTTCTTAGTACTTTATGCTAAAGTTTGACGTTTGTTGCAATGTGTACTTTGCCTTCTTTTGTTGCTATTTGTGTTGTCTTGTCTTTGACGTTTTGTTCTAACTTCATTTAAGTTTACTATTTGTTTCCTAAATTGGGCTGGGAGAACTGCTAGTTACTCCCCACTGATTGTGGAATTTTTGTTAATATATATTGCAGATGACGATGCTGTTTAGAGTTGTTGCTATATGGATCGGGGTTGTGCGTTTACCCGTGTAAGCAAGAAGGTTGTGCTAGTCATAGTGGACGAGCATTATGAGTCTGAGATTAGGACTAATTTTCTAGTTGGTCTCAAGTAGTTTAATTGTTAGTTTGAATGTTAGTTTTAGAGTTGATCTTTTGGATTTTGGTTTCATATTTCGAATTTGGTTAAGTTTCGAGATTATGGATAGTTATGGTTATGGACTTGACTTGTTTAGTTAGAGATGAGGGTATGGGACCTCATTCCTCTTTATATATATATGATTTGGAGTTTCGATTACTATTATGGGACTCTTTGTTTATTTTAGGTTTAATTTTACCCCATAGAGTGACATTCTTGTCTCGGTGGTATTTCCTCTACCACTGATTTAATCATTGTTACATTTATTTAAGTTAAATCTTAGTTGGTAAAAGACAGGATGTTACAGTTGGTATACAAGTGCAGCAATGATAGAGAATTTTTGCGTCGCTAGACAAAAACTCCAAATCAAACCTAACTAACCAAATACGAGTACGTGGCAAGTAAGGGTCAAGATCCACAGAGACTAGACTAGACACTAAGCACGTAAGTGAACATGTAAGCTAAACCGAAGGGAAGAAGTTAATTGATTTCGAACTCAATTATCACTAATAGGTCAAATAAAAGGGTTGTAAATCGATGGAAAAAGACGTTAGGGGGTGATAGGGATCCAATGCAATGAAATTGAATTACGAAATGAGATTAAAGGAGTATGTGATAGGGGATTGAATCAAGACATTGCAACCATGAACTCCTCTTTCAAGGATGCTCAAGGTGATGCAACACTCTCAATTAGGGATTAGATAGTCAATGATGGAACATGAGGTCGGAATTAGCTAAGTTCAACCCAATCTCGCCTTTCGGATGTTGAATGGGTTAAGACTCTAAGAAAGGTAGGATTTCTCACTCAACCTTATTTAGAGATAGCAATTCCAACTTCATTGTATATCTCAACGATCTACACCTAAAGGGCAATCTATTGACTCATTGAGTTAAAGTTAGGCATTTCAACTTTACCTTAGTCAACCAATCAATGGATTTTCTAACCCAACTCACCAAACATGCCAATTTAGGGCC
Source organism: Patellifolia procumbens (assembly GCA_947645195.1). Lineage (NCBI taxonomy): Eukaryota > Viridiplantae > Streptophyta > Magnoliopsida > Caryophyllales > Amaranthaceae > Patellifolia > Patellifolia procumbens. The sequence continues at coordinate 884,649 of CANSGD010001508.1, read as the reverse complement.
TCATATCATGAAACAATGTCCATTGCACCTTCACCGAACCCCCTAACTAAAAGACTACTCAAAGTTGGTTCTCATATTAACTAAACTAGTTCTACAATGCAAATAGGAGATTAGTAAACCAAAAATCACTGCTTTTTCATTCATACTTAATGTTTGCAATAGAGAAGAGCATAAGCAAGTGGAGAAGAGCAACTAAGACTAAGACTTCAATGAAAATGAGTGATATTGAAACTACTAACAAAGTAACGCAAGAATAAACGATAAAGTAAAGCAATAGATGAGAGCAAAGAGAAGAAAAGTTACTAAAGCTTCATTAATACTCCACAAAAATCTGAAATTCTTCTTCAATCACCATTAAAGACCTTGAAAAACACCCAAAGTTCACCCAAAAGTCTAACCTCTTAATAGCTCTCTAGAGTTCAAAAAAGGAAATCAGAATGCCCCAAATTTTAGGTCAAAAAGGTATTTATACAACCCCCAATTAAGGGCAAAAAGGGACAGAGAAAATGAAATAGACGGTTTTCGAAAACCCGCAGTGATTTGGCGATCCATAGTGGTGATCGCCCGATCAGAGGTAGGCAGGAACTTTGTGGAAAATCCGCAGCCGTGATCGAGCGATCCACTTTTGGATCGGGCGATCACTTTTTTTGTGATCAGGCGATCCAAAAGTGGATCGGGCGATCACTTTACCGGGTCGCTTTGTCTTCTCCTCTCTTCCTTTCTTTTTGGGCTTGGGCTTCCTTCCTTCTTTCTTTCATTCTTTTCTTCCACTCCAATCTTCTTTGCTTGGACTTGGGCTCTCTTCTTTCTTTCTTTCTTCATTTGGGTTGGCCCTCAACTTCTTCCATTCCAATCTTCTTTGCTTTGCACTCATCTTTTTCCTACATGTTAGTCATATACAAGAAAAGATACAATACAAAGCATATGGAATAGAAAATAAGGATAGAAAACCATGAAAATATGAGATAAAATCAAAGGAAATAGTGAGAAGCCCCAAATAGGGCGGAGATGATGAAAATAGATGTAAGAAGTAAAGAAACACCAAGAAAAAGCAATAAAATAGACCAAAAGCTACCCTATGAGTGCGATAAATCTCACTCATCAACTTCCCCCAAACTTGACTCTTTGCTTGTCCTCAAGCAAATCAAAATGGATGACTAGACGATGCACAAAGGTGACTCGATAAAACCAACAAAATGAGACCACCAAAAGGGGGAAAGGGAGGAAACCAAACAAACTCACTTTCGTGGAGTCCACGGTTGCATTTAGCATATGCAACAAGCCCTTTAAACCCCTAGGATGACCCTAGTGGACGAGGATGGTCTCGTGAGGGTTTTCTAGAAGGCATACCCACAAAGCCAAACACCAACTCAAACAAGCAACAACCCAAGAATGGAAACATCACCAAGGTATGGGAGATGGAGTCATGAGCGGACCGCAAGCAAGCATATATGAGAACGTTTTCTTTCAATTCCAACACAACACATGAGTAGAGAAGGAGGTTATGAGACGAGCTAAACTAAGGTGTAAACTCAACAAATTCTCTAACTTTCCACTACTTTCAACGCCATTGCTCCAAGGGTCGTTTAGTTCATAAACTCATGTATAGGATGAGAAAACCGACTCAAGTAACTCTAGTCCTCAATGTGCGGAAAATTTTCCCCCAAACTTAGCATTTTTATTATGGAGATGAAGGCATGTGAAATGGTGATGCAACTACCAAGGAGTGCGGGGCTTAGTCTTCGCCCTCTTTGTGCGGTCGGTCCACTCACGAAGTAGACATGTTTCTCAGGCACGGTACCAAGTACTCGGTCGGAGACGCACTAGGAGGAAAAACATTCATACTCAAGCCGCAACGATCCCGTCGTCACTAGGGGGTTCTACTTCACTTTTTCGAATCCCCACTTGAGCATTAGAATGCGCTAGGACCTTGGTTACTAACCACCCTTTCGCAACTCTTATTGAAAATATGCATTTTTTCTTTTTTGTTTCCTTTTCATCTTTTTTTTTGAGGCTACTAGCCTTTTTTTTTTTTAGAAACTAATTCTTTTCTTTATAGGGTGGTGAAAATGCCAAGCTATTTGGGGTAGATTATCGAATGCACTAGGGAACTCGAGTTATGAGAACCAAGTAAGGACTTCCTATATCATGAATGATAGAACCAAGTGACTTATTTAAGGAGAATCTTGTTGTTTTTGTTTATGAGTTATTTGACTTGATGGCAAACAACAAAGTTTAAATCATCTCAAAATTCCCCACTCTACACATGTTCCAATATTAGGTAACACAATTTCATTCTCATTTTCGCTTGCTTTTGTCATCGTAAACTCTTTCAAATAGAAACGATCTTGGGTGTTTGTTTATTCTTGAGTTTTATTTATTCTAAGAGCTTCCTTTTTTTTTCTTTTTCAAAAATAAATAGTCCTTTTTTTCTTACAAAGAAGATAGGAAAACACAATAAAATATTTTTTCAAAAGAAAAAAAAGGGAAAATAAAATAAAATGGGAGAAAAGTTTGTACAAAGGTGTTTCGAAGACTTTGGATTTTCAAGTGGGAGCTAGAGCAATCGAACTCATCAATCACAAATCAAGCAATAAAGGCCCAACCTTAACCAAGTATGTGCACTAGCAATAAAGGAACCATGGGGTAGACAACAACATATAGGGCACCAACATCCAACAACAATCAACAACAATCAACGACATGACGATAACCATCGCCAAAACATCTATGCATGCAAATGAGACATGATAAGGCACCAAATATCTCAAGTCTAATAATTAAGCACAAGTCCTTGATCGCCTTATGATGCACCCCCAAACTTAAAATGAACACCGTCCCGGTGTTACAAAGTGAGAAAACATGTGGAGGTGATCAAGGGCGATCTATTGCCCACCTTCCGGGGGAGGGAATGGGTGTGGGGGCCATGAGGGATAGTTTGGGTAAGGCAGAAAAACGTTTTGATCAACTTGATAGGCGTACATTTGGTCTTGCCTTAACCGCATACCATCCACGTCTTGGCGTAGAGTGCCAAGTGTCTCACTCATGCTATTGAGCCTAGCATCCATGCCACGGTAGTTAACATCAATGCTATCAAGTCTAGTGCTCATGCTAGCATAGTGAGCATTGACGTTATCAAACCGAGCGTAAATATTTTGAAAATGGGTGCTTTGCTCACTAGCCATGGCCTCAATATCCGCCCCAATAGAACTAAAATCAAAAAAATGACAAGAGGACGTACCTTCGCCTGATGGGCCGGCTTCGTCCTTGGGGTGAGTGGGTTGTCGTTGTTGTGGTCGTTGACGTTGTTGTTGTTGTTGTTGTCTCCTCGCTTCATCAACGACAAGAGCTTGCAACTCTGCTTCCCTTGGGGCGATCTCCCTCGCCATGAGGTAGGGGCGCGCTCCATCTCCGAACCGGGTTAGTGTGGGGTTCGGAAGGTGACTATAATCTAACTCCCGCACTAACCATATGATTCGGTCGTGGTTGCCTTCGATGTAGCGGTAGAAATTCATTTGGTGCAATGTAGTATCATCAAGAAGGATCCGTTGAGATATTGGTGCCATGGTGTTGAACTCTTAATTGGTGTGCCAATACCTTGCTATCATAGTAATCATCCCGCCCATGATGATATCCTTGCTGTGATGAACACCATCACGGAGCATGATAAATCTTTGAATGAGATGCTCGGCAAAGTTGATTGGCACGGGCCTAGTTTTTGGGCGGCACATGGTCCAAAGAGCCTTTCCCTCATCCTTGCTAGAGTTACCAAGTTCCGCTCGTCCATATATGCAATACACAAGAAGACGGTGGACGTAGCGGATGGCCAGATGTATGATGTGGGAAGACTTTGGATTTTTAGGTGGGTTGTAGTTGCCCGTAATATTTCCCCAGGCTCTTTCAAACTCATACCCAATGAATTCATGGTTGATATACTCGTTTAAGGGAGCTTCCGCATCCCAACCAAAAATCTTGCAAAGGAAAACATAATCTACCGTCCTATGAATGTTGAAGAGTTGGAAGGTGACTTGGGGGTGACCCTCATCCTCCTCGTTCTCCTCAATAGTACACTCGAGCGTGGAGAGGAACTCAAGTGCAAGACGCTCATACGTGAAGGCGGGGGGCATGGATACGAAGTTGACCCACCCTAAACGGTCACATAGCTCAAGAGTCTCCTCAAAAACACCTAAATTGCGAAGTACTCTCTCATCAAAGGATTTTATGGGTTTGATTACACGACCTAAGAGAGATACAAAGCGTTCTTGGTGGATTTTTGAGGTAAGGGTGATGCCCATTTGCCCCCATGGTGTTTGTGAGGAGAAAGTGGATGGTGTGGCTCGTTTTGAAGTTTTTGTAGCTTTGGTTTTTGCGGCCATTTGTGAGGAGTGTGAGTTTTGTGATAGGTGTGGAGTTTATGGAGAATGTCTCGACCATAATCAACAAGGTGCCCAATCACAAACCTTCAAGTATAATGAACAATTCAAAGTACCCAAAAATGAAGACCAAAGCATACACCAATTCAACCAAAGGCAACCAATCAACTATCCAACAATATAATACTTCAATGTAGACAATCACATAATCAAGATTTTTAGCCTAATACTACTCCAACTAGGACCAATTCACACTCAAAACTCCAAAGAAACCAATAATAACCAATTCAAGATTCAACAAAACAAGTCTAGGCAATTCCTTTCTAAAATAAACAAGAGTATAAGCAAAAATGGTGGAGTAAGGAACAAAAAGAAAATGAAGAAATTATATACCAAATAGTGAGTACAATTCTTCCTTGAAGCTTGGGAATGTTCCTTCAACCTTTGTTACGCTTCCATTGCCTTCCAACTTGTTAAAATTTGAAGTTCTTAAAGATGGTGGAAATTGGGGTTTGATGGTGTTTTGGGTAAATGAGTGGGAAAATGGTGAAGAAATGTTAATTTTGTAGAGTAGTATAAAAGATTTGATTGTTTTTGTGAGATTTTGGAAGAAAAAAATGAGTGAGATTGATGGAGTTATTGGAGTATGGAGGTTAGAGTTTGAGAAGAGACGAAGATGAAGATGAAGATGAGAGTGAGAGATGAGTGAAAATGAGAGGTAGAGAAGGGGTGGGACGGTTTTTGCTGGGTTATTTTTTTTTTTTTTTTTTGTAAAAAAAATGAGCGGGGCGGAAAAATTGGATCGGGCGATCTAGAATCAGATCGGGCGATCAGGATCCAGATCGGGCGATCTCCATGGACGATCGGGCGATCAGAATTTGGCAAATCTTGGGGAGTTACTCCCAGATTCTGATCGGCCGATCGGCTGTATGGATCGGGCGATCCATTTGATGCCTGCTGTGTACTCTTTTTTTTTTTCGTTTTCTCTTTTTCCCCTTTTTTGTTTTCAATTGTTTTTCAAATTTTTTTTTTGTCTCTTTATTTTCCTAACAATCACCCCTTTTTTCCTCTCTCTTTTTTTTCTATTTTTTTATATAACTTAAATTACCCTTTTTTTTCTCTTTTTTCTAATTGTCTCTCAACTCATGTTTTCTAAAATCACCATTTCTCACATGGTCAACCTCAAATGCTCATAGCCATCCAAACTCATCAAGCACTAGTCATATCATCCAAAACACCAAAAGAAAGAAAAAAATATATAGAAAATAAAAATCAAATAATCACAAGGTTAGACAAGTGTCAATTAAAATAATCGAACAATTAAGAGAAAAAGGATAGAAAAATTGGGTTGCCTCCCAATAAGCGCTTGTTTTTAAGGTCATTAGCTTAAAAGAATATCACTTTTCTTGGGGTGAGGTGCCAAACTCCTCAAGATTGATGGAGAACACTTTTCCGACTCGGTCTCCTTCATAGTAGATTTTCAATCTTTGCCCATTAACTTGAAAGGAGCCGGTTGCTTCACTCTTTATCTCCACCGAACCGTATGGGAGCACATTGACCACCTCAAAAGGTCCGCTCCACCTAGACTTCAACTTGCCCGGAAAAAGTTTCAAGCGTGAGTTGAATAGGAGCACCTTATCCCCTTTTGAAAATTTTCTCTTCAAGATGTTCTTGTCATGAAAGGCCTTTGTTCTTCCCTTGTAAATGCTTGTACAATCATAGGCCTCTTGCCTAAGCTCCTCCAAAGCGTGAAGATCCAACCATCTTTTCTCACCGGCACTCTTCAAATCAAAGTTTATGTGCTTGATAGCCCAATGTGCTCGATGTTCTAGCTCAACTGGTAGGTGACAAGACTTGCCATAAACAAGCTTGTAAGGGGTGGTGCCAATAGGTGTCTTAAAAGCGGTTCGATATGCCCACAAGGCATCATCGAGCTTCGAAGACCAATCTTTTCTCGCCCTCTCTACCGTCTTCTCTAAGATGGTCTTAATCTCCCTATTTGAGATCTCGGCTTGACCACTAGTTTGAGGGCGATAAGCCAACCCAACCTTGTGGTTCACTCCATACTTCGCAAGCAATGATTGGAATGACTTTTTGGCGAAGTGAGAGCCACCATCACTTATAATGGCTCTAGGAACACCGAATCTTGGGAAGATAATCTTCTTGAACATCTTCATCACTACTTTGGAGTCATTTGTTGGAGATGCAATTGCCTCGACCCATTTTGATACATAATCAACGGCTACTAGGATGTATTGGTTACTACAAGAGGAAGGGAATGGGCCCATGAAGTCAATAGCCCATACATCGAACACTTCAAGTTCAAGGATAGTGTTGAGCGGCATCTCATGTCTCCTTGAAATGTTCCCCATCCTTTGGCACCTATCACAACTCTTGATGAAGCTCTAAGTGTCTCTAAACATGGTTAGCCAATAGATACCACTTTGAAGTATCTTGGCCACCGTCTTGTTGGAGCTCATATGCCCCCCACATGGTGAAGAGTGGCACATTTGCAAGACGCTTCGAACTTCCTCATTAGGCAAACATCTCCTATATAGACCATCGGACCCTCTCTTGTACAATAGTGGCTCATCCCAAATAAATTGCTTTGCATCATGCCTAAGTTTTCGACGTTGTTGCTTTGTGAAATCCGGAGGAATCACGCTACAAGCTAGGTAGTTGACGATGTCGGCAAACCATGGCAAGCTTGTGCTCTCAACCGCATATAGAACGTCGTCCCTCATGTAGTCATCAATGGGAAGAGCCGGGAAATCCTCATCACAAACAATTCTTGAGAGGTGATCCGCCACAAGATTTTCAGACCCTTTTTTTCCCTCACCTCAATATCAAACTCTTGGAGCAACAACACCCAACGAATCAACCTTGGCTTGGCATCCTTTTTCGCCATCAAGTACTTGAGGGCGGAATGGTCCGTATAAATAATGGTCTTGGACCCCACAAGGTATGCCCGGAACTTCTCAAAAGCATACACCACCGCTAGTAGCTCTTTCTCCGTGGTGGTGTAGTTCTTTTTGGCATCATTGAGCGTTTTGCTTGCATAGTGGATGACGTGGAGCTTCCCCTCCTTTCTTTGACCCAATATCGCCCCAACGGTGATATCACTCGCATCACACATGAGCTCAAAGGGAAGACTCCAATCCGGTGCTTGAACAATTGGAGCCGAAGTGAGAGCACTTTTGATTCTAGCAAAGGCATCTAAACAAACAACATCAAATTCAAACTCGTTCTCCTTTTGGAGCAAAGATGTGAGCGGTTTGGCGATCTTTGAGAAATCCTTGATGAAACATCGGTAAAAACCGGCGTGACCCAAGAAGGACCTCACTCCCTTGACATTTGTGGGAGGGGGTAGTTTCTCAATGACCTCAACCTTGGCTTGGTCAACCTCAATTCCTTTATGTGACACTTTATGGCCAAGAACAATTCCTTTTTGCACCATAAAGTGGCATTTTTCCCAATTGAGGACCAAGTTAGCTTTCTCACACCTCTCAAAACATCGAACGAGATTCACAAGGCAATCATCAAAAGATCCTCCACAAACGGAGAAGTCATCCATAAAAACTTCCATCTCTTTTTCAATCATATCGGCAAAAATAGCCATCATACAACGTTGGAAGGTGGCGGGTGCATTACACAACCCAAATGGCATCTTACGATAAGCATAAGTACCATAAGGGCAAGTGAATGTAGTCTTTTCTTGGTCATCGGGATGAATTAGAATTTGAAAGAATCCCGAGAACCCGTCAAGATAGTAAAAGTACTTGTGCACCGCCAACCTTTCAAGCATTTGATTTATAAAAGGTAAAGGAAAATGGTCTTTCTTGGTGGAGTACTTTCTATAATCAATGCACATCCTCCACCCCGTCACGGTACTCATAGGGATGAGCTCGGATTTTTCATTTTTAACAACCGTCATCCCACCCTTTTTAGGAACTACTTGCACCGGTGCCACCCATCTACTATCGGAGATAGGGTAGATGATACCAACGACAAGTAGTTTGAGGATCTCCTTTTTCACCACTTCCATCATTGGAGGATTGAGCTTCCTTTGTCTTTCGATAGAAGGTCTAGCATCATCCTCCAATGAAATGCGATGCATGCAAACTGTTGGGCTTATTCCTTTCACATCATTCAAACTATAGCCCAACGCTTTGCGATGCAAGCGCAACACATCCAATAAATTTGAGGTTTAGGCCTCATCCAAACTAGCATTCACAATGACCGGAAAATTAGAAGAAGGTCCCAAGAATTCATACCTCAAGTTGGAAGGTAGAGGTTTAAGCTTTACCTTAGGGGCTTCTTGTTCATCTTTTTCTTGTTCATCTTCTAGGCAAAGATATGCCTCCTCATGTGCTTCTAAAGTGGGAGGTAGAGCAAGATTCTCCTCAATTGCATCTACCTCCACATCAAGCTTTTCTTTCTCTTCGCCTTCCATCACATCATACTCAAGCATATTGTTAGATGAATGCAAATGCATGGCTATATATTCATCAATGACATCATCTAAAGTATCAATACGCATGCAATGGTCATCCATGTGAGTAGGACATTTCATGATTTGGTTTAAATTAAACTTAATGTTTTCACTTCCTACCTTGAAGCTCAATTTGCCATTCTTTACATCAATGATAGCTCCCGCCGTAGCTAAGAAAGGTCGCCCTAAGATTATTGGGACATTTGGATCTTCATCCATCTCAAGTACAACAAAGTCTACAGGAATGTAGAACTTCCCAACCTTAAGGGGTACATCCTCAAGCTTTCCTATGGGCATCTTAACCGAACGATCGGCTAATTGAAGTGAAATGTGAGTAGGCTTGAGTTCACCTAAGTCCAATCTTTTGCAAACGAAGTAAGGCATTAAACTTACACTAGCACCCAAGTCACACAAGGCCTTGTCAATGGTCATATCACCTATAGCACATGGAATGGAATAGCTTTCGGGGTCCTTAAGTTTCGTGGGCAACTTGTTTTGGATAATGGCACTATAATTTTTGGTCAAATTAATAGTTTCCACACAATCTAAGTCCCTTTTCTTGCTTAACACATCTTTCAAGAATTTGGCATAGGTGGGCATTTGCTTAATGGCATCGGTGAATGGTATATTAATGTAAAGTTTCTTGAGCACATCTAAGAACTTGGCAAATTGATCATCAAGTTTAGAACTTGAAAACCGAGAGGGATAGGGCAACTTTGCCACAAAGGGAGGTGGGTCATTCTTTGCTTTCTCAACATTTTCATCTCCCTCACCACAAGTAGTTTCAACCGGTTGGTCATTTTCAAAATCATTTTCAACACTTGGTGATTCCACCTCATTCAATTTCTTCCCATTTCTAGTCACAATGGCATTAGCATGTTCTCTTGAATTTACACCTTGACTAGGCAATTTAGTTGATGATCCTTCCTTAATGGACCCCGCCATTTGAGCTAATTGAGTATCAAGCATTTTTGTGTGAACTTGCATTTGCTTGAGGCTCTCTTTTAGCTCACTATTCTCTTTAGTTTGAGTAGTAATGAAAGATTGCATCATACTTTCGAGACTAGTAGTGGTGGTGGGTGGTCCAATTTGGAGAGGAGCATTCAGTGGAAGAGCATTTGAATTCCTTTGGTTTCCTTGGAAACCCGAAGAGTTTCCATGAAAACCGGGTGGTACTCTTGAATGAGAATTTTGGCCTTGATTAGAATACGAACCACGGTATTGACCTTGGTTGTATCCATAATGGCCTTGATTAAATTGATTTTGACCTTGGTTGAAATTTTGGGAAAAGTTATTTTGACCTTGACTTTGAGTTTGACCTTGACTATAACCTTGGTTGGCGTTTTGAGTTGGATTTCTCCAACTAAAGTTAGGATTTTGACGCCGACCCGGATTGAAAGTATTAGAGTAGGGGTCAAACTTTTGGTTCAAAGCGTTAACTTGTTCCATTGAAGGAGAATGACCTTGTTGAGACTCGATGCTATTACATTGTTGGGGGTGATGGTCATAAGACCCACAAATATCACAAAACATGCAATTCATCGGCATATTGTTATTCAAACCATTCGGACCATAACCACATTGATTCATTTGTTGCACATTAGGGGGAGCATAAGAATTGGGATTAGAGGATTGACCAAGCATAGAGACATTAGAGGGAGAGGGGGACATATTGGTGGACTTCAATTGACTCATCAATGCATCTACTTTAGAAGTAAGAACACCAATACTATCAATTTCATACCTTCCACCTCTTTTGGAGGTTGAGGTCGATGCTCTCTCGCTTTGGCTCCAATCACGATCATTTTGTACCACATTCTCAATAGAGTTAAAAGAAACATCCATCGGTTTCATCATAATGGGACCCCCGGCACCCGCATTCAAACTTGTCTTGTTTTGGGTTGAGAGACCATTGTAGAAGCAATGAAGTTGCATCCACTTTTCCATATTGTGATGTGGACATTGCCTCAACAAACTCTTGAACCTCTCCCATGCATCATATAAGCTCTATCTCTCCTTATCTTGGAAGTTCATAATGCTTGCCCTCATTTCGGCGGTCTTTTGTAATGAGAAAAACCGGCTAATGAAGGCTCTTGTGACATCATCCCAAGTAGTCAATGAGTTCGGAGAGAGCGTTGTGAGCCAATGTGAAGCTTCGTCCTTGAGTGAGAACTTGAGCATACTAAGCTTGATGAAGTCTTGAGTGACCCCATTGTGCTTCACCGTAGAGAAAAACTCGGTGAACTTCCTCAAATGTTCTTGAGGACACTCATAATTAGACCCACCATATTGGTTGTTGGAGATTAGTTGGATGAAAGCCGGTTTGAACTCGAAATCATTCGCTTGTGTAGATGGAGGAACAATAGCACTAGAAGGGGCATAGGCCATTGGGGTGCCATAGTCCCTCAAAGTTCTATTATCTTCCATATTTGTGTCGGAGGAAAGGAATGAACTCGAGTAACTTGAGTGGCTAGTTGTTGGGGAGTTCGGAGGACTAGAGAGGGTGGAGCTCGTGTCGCCCTCCACCTCTACAAATGGTGTTGAAGATGAAGCTTGTGCTTATTGGCTATCTTTCCTTAACTTTCGCTTGAGAGACTTTACCGTCCTTTAGAGCTCAATGTCAAGGGGGATCAATGGCAAAGCTCGATCGGAACGGGGCATACAACACCAAGCTAAGAAGAGGGTTAGCAATAACAATCACAAGTATGCATATAGTAACAAGAGAAATAAAATAGAAGGAAATGGTTTAGACTCACACAACTTATGTTAAACCTAATGCAAATAACTAGTCCTCGGCAACGGCACCATTTGATAGAGAATTTTTGCGTCGCTAGACAAAAACTCCAAATCAAACCTAACTAACCAAATACGAGTACGTGGCAAGTAAGGGTCAAGATCCACAGAGACTAGACTAGACACAAAGCACGTAAGTGAACATGTAAGCTAAACCGAAGGGAAGAAGTTGATTGATTTCGAACTCAATTATCACTAATAGGTCAAATAAAAGGGTTGTAAATCGATGGAAAAAGACGTTAGGGGGTGATAGGGATCCAATGCAATGAAATTGAATTACGAAATGAGATTAAAGGAGTATGTGATAGGGGATTGAATCAAGACATTGCAACCATGAACTCCTCTTTCAAGGATGCTCAAGGTGATGCAACACTCTCAATTAGGGATTAGATAGTCGATGATGGAACATGAGGTCGGAATTAGCTAAGTTCAACCCAATCTCGCCTTTCGGATGTTGAATGGGTTAAGACTCTAAGAAAGGTAGGATTTCTCACTCAACCTTATTTAGCGATAGCAATTCCAACTTCATTGTATATCTCAACGATCTACACCTAAAGGGCAATCCATTGACTCATTGAGTTAAAGTTAGGCATTTCAACTTTACCTTAGTCAACCAATCAATGGATTTTCTAACCCAACCCACCAAACATGCCAATTTAGGGCCTCATATCATGAAACAATGTCCATTGCACCTTCACCGAACCCCCTAACTAAAAAACTACTCAAAGTTGGTTCTCATATTAACTAAACTAGTTCTACAATGCAAATAGGAGATTAGTAAACCAAAAATCATTGCTTTTTCATTCATACTTAATGTTTGCAATAGAGAAGAGCATAAGCAAGTGGAGAAGAGCAACTAAGACTAAGACTTCAATGAGAATGAGTGATATTGAAACTACTAACAAAGTAAAGCAAGAATAAACGATAAAGTAAAGCAATAAATGAGAGCAAAGAGAAGAAAAGTTACTAAAGCTTCATTAATACTCCACAAAAATCTGAAATTCTTCTTCAATCACCATTAAAGACCTTGAAAAACACCCAAAGTTCACCCAAAAGTCTAACCTCTCAATAGCTCTCTAGAGTTCAAAAAAGGAAATCAGAATGCCCCAAATTTTAGGTCAAAAAGGTATTTATACAACCCCCAATTAAGGGCAAAAAGGGAAAGAGAAAATGAAATAGACGGTTTCCGAAAACCCGCAGTGATCGGGCGATCCATAGTGGTGATCGCCCGATCAGAGGTAGGCAGGAACTTTGTGGAAAATCCGCAGCCGTGATCGGGCGATCCACTTTTGGATCGGGCGATCACTTTTTTGATCGGGCGATCCAAAAGTGGATCGGGCGATCACTTTACCGCGTTTCTTTGTCTTCTCCTCTCTTCCTTTCTTTTTGGGCTTGGGCTTCCTTCTTTCTTTCTTTCATTCTTTTCTTCGACTCCAATCTTCTTTGCTTGGACTTGGGCTCTCTTCTTTCTTTCTTTCTTTATTTGGGTTGGCCCTCAACTTCTTCCATTCCAATCTTCTTTGCTTTGCACTCATCTTTTTCCTACATGTTAGTCATATACAAGAAAAAATACAATACAAAGCATATGGAATAGAAAATAAGGATAGAAAACCATGAAAATATGAGATAAAATCAAAGGAAATAGTGACCCAAATAGGGCGGAGATGATGAAAATAAATGTAAGAAGTAAAGAAACACTAAGAAAAAGCAATAAAATAGACCAAAAGCTACCCTATGAGTGCGATAAATCTCACTCATCAAGCAACCAACTATGTCCACTACCAACACCCTGCTACGATTGTGGAGGAAGTGCTAACCGAATATGTAACAATTTAGTAACAACATGCTGATTATAAGGACGTGTAACAACCAAGGCTTACTCAGCAACAAACTAATTCTGTTAGCAGTTCCTGGTTTCGAGGAACACCAGAAACTGACTGGTCAGTTAGTTCCTGGAATCTAGGAAATCTAACTAACCACCAAGTATTCAGCATTCAACAAGCTAACTACATGTTAATTTAGTGGAGATTATGGCTGACTAAGTCGTGGACTTAGTGGGAGATCTTCATGGGTATAACAGCTATAAAAGTGGGTAGATTATGGCCTACATTCATGCACCTCATAACTACCTTAAAGAGCAATAATAGGAGGTTGTTTAAACTCCTATAGATAGCACAAGAAAACCATAATGAAGACTAAGACTTTCCAGATTTTCATATTCACATATATTTAGAAAGTTTTCATTTTATTTACTCCTCTTCATAGCAAATATATTGTATTAATTTTTGAGTGTTGGGGTGAGAGAAATTTAAGAGACAAACTTGTGTAATCAAGAGAGAAAGAGTAGACTTCGAGTGAAGTCAAGTGAGAATATTTCGAGAGAAGTCAAGTGAGAAAGTCACGTGTTCAGGGGGAACAAGGTGATTGGGAACAAGTTTCTAGAGGAACAGAGTGAGAATTTATAATACTTCCTCCGTTTCAAAAAAATAGTTACACTTTCCATTTAAAGAAGTTTCAAATTAATGACTACACTTCTCCTTTTTCCTTTTTTTGTAACTCTTTCTCTCTATCTCTCTCCTATCACATATCTTACCCCACAATCTCTCACACAAACAAAAAGTGCCTAGAAGTCCGCAAAAAAAGAAGTGTAGCTATTTTTTCGAAACGGAGGAAGTAGGTTATACTGAGTTGTACACGCTATTATAAATAAGATAAGGCAAGGTTCTTCCTAGAGAAGTTTGGAATGAAGATTACCTTGTTAAAAGTATCTCTCTGTGTTCCTACTCTTTTTATCTTATTCTCTTTTGTTTTTTAAAATTGTTTTTATATTTCGCAAAAAATGTCTAAAATCCCCACAACTACAATTCACCCCCCTCTTGTAGTTGATCTAATGTTCATATTAGACTAACCATTGGTATCAGAGCCTGTTCCTCCAAAATTAGCTAACACTGAGGAGACAGTTCCTAGCACATATGAATACTATGGGAGCAAAGCTAGACGAAGGTTACTTAACCCAACGTCCACCTATGTTCAATGGCAAGCACTATCCATACTGCAAGATTCAAATGGAGATATTTATAAAAGCTGAAAACTACCAAGTATGTAGAGTGATTGAACTAGGTGACTTTGAAGCAATAGAGAAAAACGAAAAGGGAGAAGTGGTTCTAAAATCACTTGAAGACTATGACAAAGTTGATGGTGTCAAGATGGAGATGAACAACATGGCCAAGATAATTCTCCATTGTGGTCTTGGTCCTCATGATCATAATAGAGTCATGGGATGTAAGACTTCCAAGCAAATGTGGGAACTTCTCCAAGTGACTCATGAAGGAACAAGGGAAGTTAAGAGATCTAAAACTGACATGCTCATGCATAAGTATGAGTTGTTCCATATGAAACCTATGGAGTTTGTTTATGATATGCTCACAAGGTTCTCAAACATTATTAATGAACTTGAATCCCTAGGCAAGTCCATCACTCCATAGGAACAGGTACGAAAAGTTCTAAGGAGTCTTCCACAAGATGACAAATGGATGGCCAAGGTGACAGCTTTACAGGAAACCAAGGATTTCACAACGTTCAACATTGAACAACTTGTTGGATCATTGATGACTCATGAGTTGCGCCTAGGAACTCATGATGCTGATCCTAGCGGGCCTAAAGATCTAGCTCTCAAGTCAGAGGAACAAACAGATTCAGAAACTGACGATGAAGAAGCAACTATGATCATGAAAAGATTCAAGAAGTTCTTTAACAAGAACTACAAGGGAAAGAATGCAAGGAAATCATCAAAGATGAGCTGTCACAAATGTGGAAGTCAGAACCATTTCATAAAATAGTGTCTACTATGGGATAATGAAAAAGGAAAAGGAAAATACAAGGAGAAGGGCAAGGAACAACAAAAGTCTTTCTCAGAGACTGATATGAGAAGGGCCATAATAGCAGCATGGGGGGATCTGACTCAAACGAGGAGCAGGATAAACCTGATGAGGTAGCTGCACATCTCTGTCTTATGACTAAGATAGATGAATAAGAGGAACCATCTAACTATAAGGTATGTTTGAATTCTATTGAAGAGGAACTAATAGAACATATTAAGAGTGAACTTTTTAAATTATTAATTGAGACATTAGATGATTATCAAGAAGTTTGCTTAAAAAGGGATCAGGTAGAACATGCTTTGAATATCACTAAAGAACACACTACTTGGCCTAGAGACTTGAAGTCCAACAGTGCGAAAAGATTTTTGAGCTTTTTGACAGAAATAGAATTATTCCAGAAACTCTTGAAAGTGTGAAATATGATGATTTTATCTTGAATATAAAATTGGCAGAATTGAAACTCTTTGTTCCTGAAGGAACAGTCACTTTTTCTAGTACCATAATGGATTTTGAAGAAATCAAACTCTATTATGAGATTTTTTAAAAGAAAATAAGGTACTGAAGAAGGAACTGAGATCCTCGAGGAATAGGAACAAGCTTCCTGACGTAGTTAATTGGATTCATAAATATCAAAACAAAGGAAAGGAAGGTCATGGTTTCAATCACAAAAAGAGGTATAAAAGAAAAAAATTTTGTTCATATGCTAAGCAGTAAAGTATGTTCCTTCTGTGGGAAAAGTGGTCATCTAGTGACTGACTGTTCCTTCAGGAAGGAACGAGGTGATAAGAATTCTAATTTTGTCAAAAAGATTTGGAAAAGAAATAGTAACTCATGTCTTACAACGGAACCCAAGTCAGACTGGGTTCCTACCACCAACTAATTGTTGTGGATGCAGACTAAAGTGAGGGGGAAAAACCTGTGGTACCTCGATAGCGGTTGTTCTAAGATTATGACTGGTAACTAATTAAAGTTCTCTAACTTTAAGTTTACAAAAGAGGAACTGTGACCTTTGGTAACAATCTTACATGTAATATAGTAGTAGTAGGTAAGATTGGTAAGCTTAGTCACATTCCACTTATTTTTAGTCGAGGGTTTATAGCTTAATTTACTTAGTATTTTTAATTTTGTGACAAAGGGAATATTATGAAGTTTACTAAAGAGAGTTGTGTAGTTAACAATAACTGTACAGGTACCAAGATACTGGAAGGAACTAGGACAGGGAATAAAAAGTTGTAGACCTCAACCTGATTCCTAGGAGCAATTTACATGCTTAAGTGTGAATGAAAAACGGAACATAGTGATGTTAACTATTATGACACTGTCTATGCTGGAGACTTGGTAAATCTACAAATCACTTCTGGAATTGTTCAATTCCTAGGAACAAGCTTAGTTTATTGGAGCTCAAAGAAATAACACATTGTTGCTCTCTCAAAAGCAGAAGAAACAAGCAACAGGTACGTGATTTTGGTATTAAATACAGATGTGTTCCTACTTTTTGTGACAATATGAGTGTTATATGCATTTCCAAGGATCCAATGCATCATTTTAGGGTTAAGCATATTCATATTAAGCATCATTTCTTTAGGACAATGTTGAAAATATTTTAAGGATAAATTGTTAATAACCACCTGTCAGATACACCAATTTCAAAATAACCACCCCAAATTGTTTTGCATTTAAATAACCACCTCTACTTACGTTCACGTTTTGAAATACCCACCTCTTAACGGAAAATCTTAACACCGTTAATTTTAGGGCTCAACTTTTTTAACTCCCTCCAAAATATCACTAATTACCTTACTAATCTATAATTTGACTGGTCAAATCATGATTAACATTTTTAAAAAAAATTTATTCAATTTTACAAAATTTTAAACTATATATTTTTGATAGATGACACGATAATGAACACAAATTTCGAGACAATATTTAATTGCATTTTTAATACTCAAGACGACGGTTTTTCGAAAAACGGACACCACCGTAGGCCCTTTATGGGCACGAATTTCGAGATTCCGTACAAAATGAGTACCTATAAGTCGGGTTTTCGGGCACGTACTTCGATACAATTTTTTGGATGGAACACGTTTTTTTGAAAAACGAACACCGAATCATGATTAACATTTTAAAAACATTTTTTTATTCAATTATACAATTTTTAAAACTATATATTCTTGATATATGACACAGTAATGGACCCAAATTCCGAGACAATATTTAATCGCGTTTTTAATACTCAGGACGACGTTTTTTCAAAAAACGGACACCACCGTAGGCCCTTTATGGGAACGAATATTGAGCGTTGTCTGTTTCTATTCCGTCCGAAAAAGGCGTCTCGAAGTATGTGCCCGAAAACCCGGCTTGTAGGTACTTGTTTCGTAAGGAATCTCAATTTCGTGCCCATAAAGGGCGTACGGTGGTGTCCGTTTTTTGAAAAAACGTCGTCTTGAGTACTAGAAACGCGATTAAATATTATCTCGAAATTTGTGTCCATTACCGTGTCATATATAAAAAATATATAGTTTTAAAAAATGTACAATTCAATAAAAAAATATTTTTAAAATATTAATCATAAAAATTATATAGTAAGGTAATTAGTGAAATTTTTGAGAGAGTTAAAAAAATTAAGCCCCAAAATTAACGGTGTTAAGATTACTGTTAAAAGGTGGGTATCTCAAAACGTGAATTTAAGTAGAGGTGGTTATTTAAATGCAAAACAATTTGGGGTAGTTATTTTGAAATTGGTGTATCTGACAGGTGGTTATTCACAATTTATCCATATTTTAATTAAAGTTGTATTTTGTCCTACTTAAAATAAAATTGTTATTAAGTTTACCAAACCTCTCTCTAGAGAAAGATTTGAAAAGATTCTCTTGGAACTAGGGATGATCAGAATAGTATGAAAGTGCCTTTAGTATTAACTCCTCATGTTATATCTTTTCTAAGTGTGCCCTGCAATCTTCAAGATTTTTTATTCATACACCTTTAGTCAAAGATAATGACTCACATTAATCTCTATAATATTCTCCTTATTGTCATCACTAGTACATTGAGTAAATAATAAGGGTGCTTGTATAGCTTAGCTTGAAATGTATCATTTACAATAGTTCAAATATTTTCATTCTTTCTCTTTCATTTTTTATTGCATTTTCTTTTCTTCTTTCATTTCCATTCATTTTTGTTTTCTTTATTTTTTCGAATTCTTCTTCTTCCATTCCCACTTTATTCATTGCAATGGTTCAACTAAAGATTAAGTTCAAAGCCTTAATTCAAAAATATAATCTCTTAAGAGATAGGGAAAAAACCAAAAAATATCTGCTTCATAAAACCTCCTAAATATCCAATCATCAAACTCCTCACTCCATCATTTTACTTTACGATATTTACCCTTCTCCTAACACCATCAACTCCAAAGAAAATATTCATCCTCTTATCCAAACTCCCAAATCCTTCACCAATGGCACCCAAACAAAAAGAAAACGAAATCCTCCATAATTTTGATAAGGTCTTCTGTTGACATGGTGTGGTGTGTAGATAAGAGTTTGTATGAGGAGTAGATGACTGATTTTTGTTCTAAAGTTGAAAATAATGATGGTTTGTGTTGCTGGTCATTTTGTTCAGTTAAAAAAATTTTGGTTGGTGTTCCCGATGAAAAGTACAAAGAGTATGTGAAGGGAAAGGCCAAATTGAAAATACATGGACCAAATAATGACAAAATATCGTATTTTTATGTTGAGCACCCGTCTGACCTGTCCCTTGACCAAAAAGACATTAGTCCCTTTCATAAATTTCTGTTTCAATTAGTTTGGTAGTTTCTTGTTCCCTATACCTCCAAAAGAAACCAAGCTCATTTATTATCTCTCTCTCACTCATATACTCCCTCCGTTTTTTTTAATATGTATGTTTTACCATTTTGGGATGTTTTTTTGATATGTATCTTTCTACCTTTTTCCATAACTGGAAGGTTGGCCCACCTAATTATTACACTTCTTTCATACTTTTTCTTTCCTTCTCTATACATTTTTCACTTTTTTCTTACTTTTATTAATCTTCTCTCTTACTTTTGCACTTTTTCTTTGATCCGCGTGCAAAAACAAACCTACATATTTAAAAAAATGGAGGTAGTATTGTCTTACAAATAATATCCATATATATATTTACATGCCTTGATTATTAGCCACCTAATCCACTGCATTGTTCACTAATTTGCATAGCATATGGAAAATTGATTTCCTATCATTTTGGAAAAAATGCAAAGTTAAAATACCCTCTAAACCCTCCTTGGAACTTAAACCAGAAAATTATCTTACCAAAGACGTCCTCTCAAGATTGAGTTTGAGAGTGAAAGGTGGGAAATTGGAGTATGAGGCGGAAGAGACTAGGGTCAAGGTGCAGAAAATTGAATCAGTGAAGAGACAGAGATCTGAGGAACATAGTACTAGGGTTATACAAATAGTCAGGAAGAGTCAGAAACTGGCAGAGCCTAAGTTCCCAAGGAACCTAGGTAGAGTGACATTTGCGAGAAGATTTATTAATTGTTACATCCTTTACTATTCGCAAGCACCCCTAATCCTAGTCCCTTCCCTCTATCTAAGGATATTAACGATTTGAATTTTTGACTTGTACTTAATTAACCGTTGGTCAATTGCATTATTTTCTTTTATTTATTTCATTCTTTTGTCCTCCCGAGACATAAGATTTCTTAAACGCTTTTCATTTCTTTCTTCATCCATGTCCTCTGAATCGCCCATTTGAATTTCGTCGCCTCTAATCGCCTCCTTGTTGTCTTTGTGGTTTTAGTCAAACCTTCATGACCTCCGCGTCTCCTCTTCGTCACCTTTTTGATCTAGTTTTCTTTTCCCTTTCCGTTGTCTTTTAGATCTCGAAGGAGAGAGGGGTATGGTTGTATGATGAGGAAAGACAGAGGGAGAAGGAAGAAGAGAAGGGTGTTTCGGCTGACGGGAAGAAAGAGATTGAAGTTCAATTTCTAGGTGGTGAGTAAGAGAGAAAGGTGTGAGAGAGAAAGGCTGATGCGAGAGGTCATGAGAGAGAGAGAATGGGCGGTGCTAGATGTCGTGAAAAAGAGAAGGTCCAGAAAAATGGAGGAGGTCGATGAGAGAGGGAGATGGCCGGAAAAAAAATGGTGGAGGTCGTGAGAGAGAGAAGGGCCATAAAATTGAAGTTCGATTAGGGAGGGGGATGCCAGTAAAAGATGAAGGCTGGAGAAGGTTGGAGAGAGAGAGAGAGTGGAGTGGTTCGTTTGTTGGTGGTTGGGTGGTGTCTCAGTGAAGGTTGGAGGTGGAGGATGAGGAGAGGATGGGGACGAGAGAGAAAGAGGTGGGAAGTTAAGTGAGTGGGTAGGTTAGTTAGTAACCTAGGTCGGTCAGTGACAGGCTAAAGTCGTATCACCTAATCAAAATTAATCCTAATAAGTCCTCTAACAATGATAGTCAAGGAAAGTAGGGTCGAATCCACAGAGAGACAGAGTTTCTAAGTTAATATTCAGCCAAAAAGCTACTTTAGACAAGATCAGATGGAAATCAGCTGAACAAATAATTAGACACTAGAAAGCAATATAAAAAGGGATTTTAATCTATAAAATAAAGGTCTAGGGAATTAATTCGGTCCACCATGCTTATACCAATCAAGGGATCAAACAACTATCAGAACCTAGGTCAAGAATCGATAGATTAGAGCAATGTCAAGCTATGGCTAAGTCTCAACGCCCATAAAACATATGCAGCATGTTCACAAACATAATCAGAATTACTGATGTGTACTAGGGCTCTAAAAGTAAGACGGATCTGTGCAAACAATTATTAACCTCAAGTAATCAAAGAAACTGCGCAATAACGTTAATTACTCAATAAGAACAAATCACACCATAACCAATCTAATCAAACCCTAGAAACTAATAGCAATTTAAATACGAATCATGGTATAAACATGGATTTCCTCCCTAAAACCCTAGAAATAAGATTACTCACTCATAATTGAATCAACAATAATAAATCTAATATGAAACCCTAACAATTGCATCATAATTGAACAAATAATTAAACTAAGTAATCAAGAAATAATTAAAGAGATTAAAATAGAGAAGAATACCAATTGACGGAAAGCAAGAACTTTTATTGAAATCGAATCCAAGGTTCAATCACCTTTAATCTAATCTAAAGTGTTTAATCTAAATAAGCAAATTAATATGCTAAAACTAATTGAATGGGAAACAATCAAGTCAAAATCCCCACACACATCAAAAAATAATCTAAGCTTCCTATTTATACTCTCTGCAAAAATCAATTAAAAGAATCAAAGATTAAGAAAAAGATAGCCCACTACTTGATGTCTTTCACTATTTGATGTCTTTCCGCCACTTATTTGCTGATTGGGCTTTATCATTAAATGCCCAGCTTTTCTCATTAATCCGCACAGCATAATAATACGCAGCTCATACGGTCATTAAATGTCTTGCTCGACGGCTTCGGACCTACTTCACCCGATCGGGCCGCATACATATCAGGCCCAGAGCTTCACTTTCCTCGCCTCAGGTTCAGCAGCAGCAACACACGGATTTCTGGGCCTGCCCGGCGGGATCGGGCCGAGCCTGCCTGATCGGGCTGGTACAAAAATGAGGCCAGCTTTCTCTTCTTTTCACGCCCAAGCACTCAGCAACAAATAATTAATTTGGCCTCGCCCGATCACCCACCCGATCCGGTCTTTTGTGCCCGATCGGGTTGGGTTTTATTTGCTCAACTTCATTTTCTTCGTTTTCTCGCCCGATCGGGTACGAAACTTTACCGCCAGATCAATAAATCGTCGCCCGATCGAGCCATTTCTTGCCCGATCAGTGTATGGGAAGCTCCTTTTTGACTCTTTAGCTCTCAATTCTTCACGTTTAGAGGTCTTGGGACCTCCTAAACTATCCATAAAGCTCGTGAGCCATCCTACGTGCCTCGTAACATCTCGTAAAGCCATGGTTGCTTCCAAATAGCTCGAAAATGAGGAGAAAACTCCCTAAAACCTGCAATTCAACACTAAAATACAAAACAACAACTATATACGATAGTTAGCACAAAATAGCTCCGAAGAGCTCCAACGACGTACAAATTAGCTTCTAAATAAGGGAGAAAACTCTATATAAATACGAGATATCAAACTCCCCCAAGCTAAACATTTGCTTGTCCTCAAGCTAAACATTTGCTTGTCCTCAAGCAAACAGAACATGAGCATGGAATAGATTGCCTCACCCCATAGATAAGAATCAATCAATGCTCAAAACGTTTTCAAGACTAAGAATCGTTCAAGCAGGCAAAATTCACGTTTGGCTAATCAAATCCATCTAACCACCAATCATCCAAGCAATTCATCAATTTTAACCATCCACAAGGCATACAAATCTTGAAAAGGATCTCACAAGGGTGTCACTCCTCTCAATTTTGTAGCAGGAAAAGAATATGCCTGAACACTCACCAACCCGACCATAAATGTCCTTCCTACTCACACCCTCATATGTTTAAGAACGTTAAATGACGCTCATCCTAGCCATGTCGACTCAATTAGCAGACATACTCTTTAACTTTGACAAACTGACTCGAAATCATTCCAAAAAACAATGCAGACACGAGCTCATGAGGACTTTATAGGGTTGCGATGGGGCTTAGGCAAGAGGTAGGGGATACTTATAGGTAACGTGGTGGAAAAACCATGAAAGGGGGAGCATGAATCACTCAAACAAGGCCTAAGATGGCCTAAACAACTCCCAACAACACCATATAACCACGAAAAATAACCCAACTCTCATAAATCAATGAAACTCATAACAAACCCAATTTTCAAGCAATGAAGCAAATTTTTCTATATGAACGTAAGTGAATGAAAGAACTTTGAAGTCTTTTGAACTTTTATTTCATTTTTCTTTCATTTTTCTGAACTTCACTCACGCAACTCTAATTTTGCTTTTTCTTTTCTTTTTCACACATTCAAACCACAACAAATACACTTTTAATTCCTCAACAACCAAACCAAACCATAAAACCAATCTCAAACTCAACCCATTCATAAGCTCCCCCAAGCTAGGCTTGGGAATAATATCGAAATAAAGGCCATGGGCTCATAAAAAGGGTTAAAATAACATGAAACAAGTCATTAGGCTCAGCGGGACTAAGGAGGATAAAAGTATATCAAAAATTCACTCTGAGGCTCAAGAATCAGAATAAAGAACGCCTCTATCATAGCAAATGCTACAAGTCATCGAAAATCAGACAAGTACGATTTCAAAGTCAAGATCAATCCACTAAAGAGGAACTAACACACAAAAACAGACTGGGTAATGATATGAATCCAATAGGTTACAAAGAGACCTCACAGTCTAACCAATTCAGGCATGCAGCACAATGTAGTGTAATATAATCAAAACTCGCTCGAAATCATAGCAATCAAACTTCAGATCATAGCCTCAAGATCACAAATTCCCAGCTATCCAGAAAATAAAGTCAAATCATTTTCAATAAGAGCACAACAAGGGGCACAGGGAGGCAACTAAACCACTCATGGGAACCATATTTTTTTGGATTTTTTCAGTATTTTTCGAAAGCAATAAATCTATCCTAGAAAGCAGTAAAAGAGATAGAGAATATAAACATAAATCCTCCCCCAAGCTGAACTTGGCAGTGTCCTCAATGCCAAAAGGTAACAAAGGACGATGCTAAGAGGAAAAATAAAGTTAGTACCCTCACTCTCGCTCACTAAAAAGAAGAAAAATAAAAAGAAAAGGAAAAAGGGGAAAAATACGAGTTGCCTCTCGCACAGCGCTGGTTTATAAAGGTCCCGCACGACCATAATCCTCCATCTCTCAAACGGGAGGGGCTAAGCAGTGAACGCCACCCTCATCAAACACTTTCCTTCTCCAAATGTTCCTTATGATAACACCTCCAGACGGTGAGGCAACCTTAGGTGCACTTTTCATCTTCTTTGCACCTGCCTCATCCAAAACTTCAGCCCTGCAACAAGATTGTTCAAGCATAGGTGCTTTAACAGCATTGGTCAGTTTAAAAATGACTTTATCATCACCAACACTCAGAGTTAAAGACCCAGACTTAACATCAATAACAGCACCAGCAGTACACAGAAACGGTCTACCCAGAATAATGGGAATCTGAGCATTCTCATCCATATCTAACACCACAAAATCCACAGGAATATAGAATTTCCCGACCCTAACAGGAACGTCCTTTAAAACACCTAGAGGATATTTTATAGAACGATCAACCATCTGTAAAGTGATTTGTGTGCATTTAAGTGCTCCCATGTTCAGTTTCTTATAGACAGATAATGGCATAACAGAATTAGAAGCACCTAAATCACACAAAGCTTTATCAGTAAAAATAGGTCAAGGATGACAGGTATAGAAAAACTGCCTGGATCTTTAAACTTTGGTGGGGTTTTATTTTGAATAAAAGCACTACACTCTTCAGTAAGAGCGACAAGTTCTACCCCACCAAAGTCTCTTTTCTTAGTTATCATATCTTTCAGAAATTTGGCATAAACAGGGACTTGGGTAATTAAATCTGTGAATGGAATCATTACCTCAAGGTTCTTGACCATAGCCAAGAATTTACCAAACTGCTGATCGACCTTTGATTGCTGCATCCTGTGAGGAAAAGGTAGCCTTGGTGTAAAAGGCGTTTCAGAAACCTTCTCCTTTTTCTTCCCTGTTTGTTCAGCTTCCTCAGATAAATCGACTTTAGACGTCGAACTGTTCCTTTTTCCTTCCTCTTCAACCCTCTTCTTCCCCGCAGTTGGGGCAACATCATCAATGGGCATTTGAGGGGCATCATAAGCAATGCCACTACGAGGAGTGATGGCATTCACGTGCTCTCTCTGAATGGGTTGCCCTGGCAATTCCCCTTGACGCCTCTGAGCGCTATTGCTTGCTAATTGTGCAATTTGAGTCTCGAGAAGTTTGATGTGATTCTCTTGGGCTCTTTGTGCTTCCTTATTAGCTCTCTGCATAGCTAGCATTTGTCGCTCTTGAACTCTTTGCGCCTCCTGATTAGTCTTTTGCATGCTCAACATAAACTTCATCACTTCAGACATGGAAGGCTCTTGTGGGTTATTGTTTTGTGGAGGTGGGGTGTGAAAATTTTAGGGAGCTTGGAAGTTATTGGGGGTTATGGAAGTTTTGTGGTGGGGGTCTCTGAAAATTTTGTGGGGTTTGATAGTAAGAGGGTTTAGGATGGTTTTGTGGAGGTGGAGGTTGATGGTTTTGTGGATTTTGGTGGTTGTGTGGAGGGGGAAATTTGGTTGTCTCTGGTGAAAGGCGTTTGCCTGCTCCATCTGAAGTTGACTGAACTAACAGTCATGCCTAAAGTGACCTTGAACACCACATACCTCGCAGTAAGATGAGGTAATGGGTGCCATGGCAGACATAGCCTTTATGCTCAAGGGAGGTGCTGTCAAGGAAGGGGATTTGAAAGTGTCAATCTGCTGGCTCAGCTTCGCTATCTGTGAACTCAATAATGCAATGGCATCTACCTCCAATACTTTCCTCGTGAGGCTGCGGGAAGTGGAATGATCATTGGTTGCAAGGTTGGATAGAAAATCATAGCCTACATCCACTTCCTTATCGAGAAAAACTCCTCCCGCAGACGAGTCAACTATACTCTTCGTCTGAGGCTGCAGAACATTGTAGAATGTCTGCGTCAAGAACCATTTGTCCATGTTATGATGTGGACACTCTCTCTGTAAGTCTCTGAACCTAGCCCACGCTTCCCGTAATGTTTCATCAGGCTCTTGGGAAAAAGTGGCTAGTGTGTTTCTGATTTCTGCTGTCTTTGTACGTGGATAGTACTCTCTCAGAAACGCAGCAGAAATCTCACTCCATTCAGTTTCCTTCACGTCGTTCAACCATTTCTAGGCTCTATCTCGCAATGAAAACTCGAACAAGATGACTTTGAGTTGATCTGGAATGACGCCGACATGTTTGACTGTTCGACAAAGCTGTTGAAACCGATGTAGATGATTTGCCGGGTCTTCAGTAGGAGGCCCACCAAACTGATTTTGATGAACCATGCTGATGAGTCCAGGCTTAATATCAAAATTGTTAGCGGCGATGGTGGGCATTGGTGGTCCAGTAGAAAGACCATCTTGGTTGGGCAACCCATACGACTTCATTGATTTAGACATAACTGAACTCGAGGTGTCTGATCCAGAGGTGTTCAGCTGAACAGACTGCTTTTCTCTCTGAATTTTCTTTCGAAGTTGCCTGAGTGTCTTTGTCAAATCGGGATCCTCCGAAACGAGGGTACCTCTTCTTCGAGACCTGGGCATACAAAAGAAACAAAAAGAAGCAGTAAAACGTACCTCAATTGGAACAGTAAAGTTCCAATGAGGCACAGAGAATTAGACCAAATAACCAAATAAAAACTTAGAAAACTAGCCGTCTCCCCGGCAATGGCGCCAAAATTTGACAGGCTAAAGTCGTATCACCTAATCAAAATTAATCCTAAGTCCTCTAACAATGATAGTCAAGGGAAGTAAGGTCGAATCCACAGAGAGACAGAGTTTCTAAGTTTATATTCAGCCAAAAAGCTAATTCAGACAAGATCAGATTGAAATCAGCTGAACTAATAATTATACACTAGAAAGCAATATAAAAAGGGATTTTAATCTATAAAATAAAGGTCTAAGGAATTAGTTCGGTCCACCATGTCTATACCAATCAAGGGATCAAACAACTATCAGAACCTAGGTCGAGAATCGATAGATTAGAGCAGTGTCAAGCTATGGCTAAGTTTCAACGCCCATAATTCAACATATACAGCATTTTCACAAACATAATCAGAATTACTGATGTGTACTAGGCCTCTAAAAGTAAGACGGATATGTGCAAATAATTATTAACATCAAGTAATCAAAGAAACTGCGCAATAACGTTAATTACTCAATAAGAACAAATCACACCATAACCAATCTAATCAAACTCTAGACAGCAATTCAAATATGAATCATGGTATAAACATGGTTTTCCTCCCTAAAATCCTAGAAATAAGATTACTCACTCATAATTGAATCAACAATAATAAATCTAATAAGAAACCCTAACAATTGCATCATGAATGAACAAATAATTAAACTAAGTAATCAAGAAATAATTAAATAGATTAAAATAGAGAAGAATACCAATTGACGGAAAGCAAGAACTTTTATTGAATCGAATCCAAGGTTCAATCACCTTTAATCTAATCTAAATAAGCAAATTAAAATGCTAAAACTAATTGAATGGGAAACAATCAAGTCAAAATCCCCACACACATCAAAAAATAATCTAAGATCCCTATTTATACTCTCTGCAAAAATCAATTAAAAGAATCAAAGATTAAGAAAAAGATAACCACTACTTGATGTCTTTCACTATTTGATGTCTTTCCGCCACTTATTTGCTGATTGGGCTTTATCATTAAATGCCCAGCTTTTCGAGAAATTTTAGGGCGGGCATTTGAGAAATGCCCACCATAATATTTTAGCAAGGGGTTCATACTAGCCAATCAAATTGCCACGTAGGATATTATTTCCATCTTTTCTTTAAATTGCAATATTTCTTTTTTTTATTTTATTTAAATTCTAATATTAATTAAAAAATCAGATTTTTAATTTTCGAAAATAATTATTAATTTTTGATTTTAATTTACAAAATTAAATTCTTAATTACCGAAAATTAAATTGAAATTGTTAAAAAAAAAATTACATTCATCTTTTTTTTTCTCTTTCTCCCTCTTCCTTCTTCTTCACTTGTTCATGAAAATAAACTCAATGCCTCCATTGTTACCTTTACCTCCATTGTTATTTTTTTACCTCTCCCTCTTCGTTTTTCTTCTTCACCTCCATTGTTATTGTTCATGAAATACCTTCTTATTCTTCTTCTAGGATTATAGAAATTTCTACATTATTTTTATTCATTAATGGTGGTTTGTGGTTGAAGAACAACTGCCTCATGTCTTTTGTTTGTTTGTTTGTTTGTTCTTCACCTCCATTAATGTTCATATTCGAGAATTATACTCAATGGTTGTTTGGTTTTTCAAATGATAAACTCCATTTGTTGCCATGAATTATAGTTATTATACCCATTGTTACATTCGTGTTGTTAAAATCGAGATGTTTTACCATTATTTATTTCTGTAGAATTTAGTTCGAAGACAGCTGCCATTGTTGGTGGTGTTGGAGTTTTACAGAGGTTGAAGACAACGTGGGTTGAAGACAACTGCCTCTCTTTAACCTAATTTTCTAAACAATTTTTTACGGGTTTGTCCCTAAAGCTATTTGGACATTACCATGTATGTTATTACCTTTTGTGTGATGTTCTATTGTAGTTTTTTGGACAATACCATTTAAAAATGTAACTTACACTTTTCCTGTAAACCAATAGCCATGATTTAATTTTTTAAAAATGACATTAACAATAACCAACTTGTTAAATGGACATTACATTAGGTTTGAGAATTTTTGATTCATGAACAATTTATTAGGAAATCAAAAAAAGCTCTAGTTATGAACAATCCGTTTGTGATGACTCTTTTCGACCAAAAACATAACGACAAAAAATAAAACACCTCATTTATCTTGATCATATCTTTCCCATTTGATTCATGAACAATTCATTTTTATGTTATTGTATACACATTTGAATTATCTTAATAAAATGATATTGTTTTAAAAAGTGACATTAACAATAACCAACGTTTTTAATGGACATTACATTAGGTTTGAGAGTCCCTTGATTCATTAACAATTTTTGAGGAAACTAAAAAATGTTGTATTTATGAACAAGCCGTTTGTGATGGACTATTTTCAACAGAAAACAATATGACAAAGAATGAAACACCTCTCTTTTCTCGATCGTCTCTTTCCCTGTAAGGTTCTATGTTATTCATATTTATATTATTGTTTACACATTTGAATTATCTTGAAGAAAATGACAGTTTTAAAAAAAAGTGACTTTAACAATAACCACCTGTTTAAATGGACTTTACATTATGTTTGTGAGCCTTTGATTTATTAACCATTTAAATCAAGAAACTTAAAAAAGATCAAGCTAGGAACAAACCCTTTGTGATGGACTCGTGTCGATCAAAAACATAACGACAAAGACTAATACACTCCTCTTTTCTTGGTCGTCTCTTTCCCTCTCAGGTTTTAAGGTATTCATTCTTTGTATTGTTAGACACTTGACTTATTTGGAATTAAATGGAGACTTTTTTTAAAAAGTGACAATACAATAACCATTTTGTTAGATGGACATTACATTAGGTTTGAGGGCCCTTCACTCACTAACAATTGAAACTATAAATGATATAAAAATATGAAGTATCAACTTTGAACTTTAAAATTTAAAATTTGAAGATGTTGTTTAGTATTTGAATTCCCCAAAATATGAAACATCAAATTTGAAAATTTAAAAAGTAGATTTTAGTTTTTTAAAATTCGAAAAATTTGCCCTCAAGTAATCGAAAATATATTTAAGAAAAGGCTGGTTATCAACTGTTGTTCCCAAATAATCTGGTGTTGACACTTAGAAATGATTTTTTGATCAATATGAACAGAAATTCGCAACAAAGGCAACAACAACAACTATGTCTACTTGGATTTACGCCTATCTTACTGGTATTTTCATATGATTCATGTACATTTTTTGCTTATAAGTGTAAACATATGCTTTCCAACAAACCCTAAATTTCTACTTTATATCAGATTTCTTCTCATTTTGGTGGTAGTTGTGAGTGCACTTATTTTCGGTAAAATGCAATGTAAATTTCAGAAAGTTTGGGCCATCGAAAATAAATTGCAATGGTTTCAGACCATTCCATGAATCACATTCACTGAATCACTTTATTTTTTTGAAGGGAAAAGTCACTGAATCACAATAGTATTGCCATTTATAGTGATTTTACTGTAATGCATGACTTTTCCTTCGTCTGCTGAATGAGTGCCATTCAATTAATAATTGCGCCTTTCCATGTTCATTAGTTAATTTCACCTATACTGCTTCTGAAAATAAGGCCATGCAATGAATTCAAAACCTAACTCAGCCCCTATATAAAGCCTTGCCATTGCCCCCAATTTCACAACTTCTTCAAACCACTGATTCCTTTTTTATATATCCTTCACTTCCCTACAACATAAAATGGCTGAACAATCAGAAGTCCTCTATGCCAATCCATACACTTGCATCATTCACAACCTTCCTATCCATTATGAAAATGGAAAGCCTGTTGGAAGGAGTTTGAAAATGTCCTCAGGGACTTGTTACAGAGCTTTGGTTTCAAGGTACGTAAAATAACACCGAAGTGGACGCATCGAGGATTCATGGGCTATGCGTTCATCGAATTCGGAATGAGTGAGGAACATGTCAAATCGGCTTTTAAGCTTCAAGAGAAGTTTGAACAGGCTTCTCATCGTAAACTGAACTGGTTAGGTTATGGTACAAAAAGCGGACCCTATCTATGGATGGCTAAGTCAAATGATGATTTACTTGCCAATCATCCAATAGACTTTACTTCCGTCCCAGCTAGTTGGAGGAATGAAGCGCGAGCAGTCGCCAATGATGACCAAGCTGCTGTTTTTGATACAATCAAAAGCTTCTTGTTATATTAGTTTTTTTTTTGTTTAAAATGGCGTTTTTAAGTTTACCTTGCATTATGTAGTTTATTTCATTGTCCTGCTCCTGTACTAGACTTTTGGTTGTTGCTTACTTTATTTATCTTATCGTTTGCATTTTCAATTATATTTTATTGTGTGTTCTTCTCTTTCTTCTTATTATTTTGTCTTCCATATTAAATGATGACCAAAATGCTGTTTTTGATACAATTAAAAAAACGATTTTTGTTTTTATAGAAAATTAGTAATACATCATCATGGTATTTTCAAACTCCATAATTTTTGGGAGTTTAGATAGAGTGTAGTGATTAAAGAATTTATTTTTATTATTGTTTTGTTAGCAAATTCCTAAGTAGTGGATATAGAGGGGGGGAGTGGGGTAAACTTTGGCGGGTAGTTAGGAATTAAGCTAGGTGTTGGAGCCACTTATTAGGTTAACTAAAGACTATAAAGGATTGATCCACATCATAACTCTAGCCATTTTTTATTCACCCTCTTACCTCCTAATACTTATGATGGCAGAATCAGATGTTATAGAACATTTATATGATATAGTATGCATGAGCTTTTTTTATGATTGTATTTCAAAGTTAGGAGTTAAATGTGTAGAAACTGCATTGTCTCATTGTGGATATGCTCCAACAATGATTATGCTCTTTGAAAATGAGCTATCTGTATCGGAACGTGGTTTACCATGCGATCAATTCCTTAGAGGTACCATAAGATAGCTTTGCGTATTCATGTTTTTATTATCTATATATTATTTTCGTGCTTATATGTAGCTAACTTTTATTGCTTGATATTCAGAACCGACTGGAACACTTGGAGACAGGTTGACTCATATAAAGGATATAATTCAAATGAGAATGTTTGTGAAGAATATCATAAAACTTTGTGGCTTTGAAGAAGTGGATGATTTAATGAAATGTTCTTCAAAGCTTCTTAAAGATATTATAGAGTTGGAGAAGAATTCTCTAATAGTAGAGAATGGAGCATATGATCAAATTCCCATCAATGCAAATGGGAAGCGCGTCCTTGCTATACCAACAACAATTCTTGAAATTGTTAAGGATGAAGCAACCGGTAAACCATCTTCCGTTATTATTCCGGAGAAGCTTCCAAGGACAATGTTGTGCATTGATGTTTAATAGTTTTAAGCAGTAGAGTTGTAATATTTAGATGTTATGGATTATCTTGAGTTTATTGATATAATTTTGATTAGATATCTCGAATATCACAATTTGCAATCATTCATTCTTTCTTGGACATTTTTTTTACTCCAATTGCAGTTTAGTACTTATTTACTCCAATACACTTAGTTTATCTCTCTCAAATTGTTAATAAAAAATAATACCCCTAGTTATGCAAATTATATATGAAATATGTCTTTTGACAATCTCATCATAAGTCATGTAAAAATAAAGGAAATATTATCACAATCTTACGCTCCTAATGAATCATTATTAATTTGGTTTAACCTAGTATGCCAGTTATCATAATGTCCGCATATTGTTTAGGACATCTGTAAACACATCTCTCAATTATGGTAATGTCCACATATTTGTGTGGACATCATTGAACCTACACGTTTGGTCTTCCCTTCAATATGCTATATTTTATGTACATAATCTTAATTAATATCAAAGTTTTATTTCTCATGTGTATTTTGAATTTAATTGTTGTTACCGAACAATGTATAGACTTTTTACAATCTTAGTAACCTTGTACCATAAAAACCTAATGCATTATATCAGATTGAAATCACAATTTGATGTTAATTGATCTATTCATTATATCAGATTGAAATCACAATTTGATTTGTTATGTTGTAATGTCCACAAATGTTTATGGATAACTGTAAAGCAACAAATGTTAACCATGTTGTTTGTTAAAGCCTTCAATGTACCTTTTTTATTCTCTATGTACGTATTTACGCACCTAATGACACATTATAAATTTAGTTTAAACCTATACTCGTGTGGACATATGTAAACCTAATATTCTCCGTTATGGTAATGTCCTTATATTTGAGTGGTCAAATGTAAACCTCAAAGTCCTTTGTTATGTTATTTTTATTTTATTTGATAAAAATTAGTCTTACAATCTGTTAAGAATAATAAAAACAAGTTACACATTATATATCTGTAATAGAAAGAGTTGAATTATTCAAAACACTATCTACACTTAGGAAGTTTGTTTATTAAAAAGATAGAAAATGTATATTTACTGTTTGTTTACTGTTGATTTGTTATCACATTCCTTAATTTTAGGTGGTGGAGATAATGGGAGTAGAATGAACTTTCTGTTAACAGGATCATGTTTTGATTTTTCTAAACCGTTATGAATTTCCATACTATACAAATTGTTAATTAATTATCCACAAAAATTACTCCCTCCGTTCCCAAATGTTGTTCCTATTTCCCGATTTGGTGTTCCTTTAAGTTATTCCCATTTAAAATCTTTCTAAATTTAACCCACCTAAAGTCAAATCACTTTATAATTTCATTGGTTGAAATAAAAGGATGATCTTTATGTTTTGCATGGTAAGTTGTAACTTCTTTGCATTGATGACTTTTTTTCACTTTTACTATGCTTTGGTAAGATAAATTTCAATAATAAATCTATCAATATGTATTCATTAAATGTCATTTCATCAAAGATTCTTTTTTTCTTAATCCTCTCCCCGATTCCAAATGGGAACAACATTAGGGAACAAAGGGAGTAATTAAAATATCCAAGAGTACGATGTATGAAATTGCTCTTTAATGCATTTTAATAAAATAAAAAATATATTCTACTCATTTTGATAATGTCTATCAATTTTCATTCAAATAAACCACTATTAACGCGATATTATTTCTAGAATGAATTATATATAAAAATAAAAACCAGTCTAATGCATCACTTCAGTAATCAACAATACATTAAATAAAAGAAAAAAATTGTTTTTAATAAGCCAATATTTGCTCCATCTTCTAATATTAAGTTAACCTTTGAGTAATCCACGAATAAGTAAACCTTGTAAATCGATCTTCCAAAATTAAGTCATGACCTGTTGGTAACCTGTTATTGTAGGTTTACGTTACACATGGCGTAATATGATTGGTTTAAATTAAGTTTTTTTAAACCTTATGCAATTAATTAATTCAACCCAATTAATTTAACCCAACACCACCAATTATCTCTCCTCACTCCGCCCCCTTCTTGAAAGCATGACCCCCACCGCCTCTCTCATCAGTCATCACTTCCTCCCCCTACCAGAAACCACCACCCCACTACCAGCCTGAGTCTTGTGTTGCTCACACCACCGATAAAATTTGGTTGAGCTTATTCCTCTCTTTTGGTATTCGTGTTTGGTTTGGCCTCCTTCTACGCACTTTCAAGCTCGCTCGTCGTCATTCCCTACTCCTCTAATCGGTGCTGGTGGATCAATAGAGGGGGGAGTGAACCAGAGGGGAAAAGGCAGGTAGTGGGTTGGATCAATGGAGGAGGAGAGTGAACAGTACAAGGCATGGGAGAAAGAAGGTTTCGGCGTGGTGGTGTTGGGCGTTAGGCGTGGTGCGCCGTGCGTGGTGTTCGGCGTGGGGTGTTTTAGTGGTGTTCTGGTGTTAAGCGTTGGGCCCAAAGGAGAGAGAGAGGGGAGTTGTGTGGTGTTGGGCGTGGTGGTCTGGTGGTGGTTGTTATGGTGGTTGGGTGGTGGTCAGGTGGTCTTGGTGGCTGTGTTGGTGGGAGTGGTGAGGGGTGGTGGTGGGAGTGGTAGTGGAGGAGGCCACGTGGGTCGTTGGTGGTTTCAATGGTGGTCAACAAGTGAAATTAAGTATATATAAAAAAAATTACCTGTTGTTCAAGTCACCGGTCACCTTAACTCGTTAAAAGTTAAAACCTATACAAGGTTTACTTATTCCTGGATTACTCAAAGGTTAACTTAATATTAGAAGACAGGCCAAAGGTTGGCTTATTAAAAACATTTTTTCCTAAATAAAAGCACTATAAACTTCTATTTAAATAACTGTAAACATAAGTATCTAATACTTAGTATTTGGTTCCCAGTCAAAGATTGTGGGAATTTTCATGAAATGACTAACTTCATAGCAGTCCTTAGCATTTGAAGCCTCGCCAGGTGAGAATACCCTTGGCATGAATTGTTTTTGTAAGTTAACAAAACTGAAGTTTGGAGGAAAAGGCGGTACAATTGGTGCTGCATTTAGGTCATATGGAGCATGTGTCTCCCTATTTGTCTCCTCTTCAACAGGCGCATCTGGCACCTTCATCTTCTTTTCTGTTTCTTTGCCTTTGCCTTTGCCTTTGCCTCTACCCTTTTTGCTTCCTATGTCCGTTGGATCATCGACTTCCGGTTCTTTTGGAGTAACCTTCTCCTTTTCAATGTCCAAAATCATTTTTGCTAGTTTGTCTCTCAACTACAAAGACTTGTCGTACGAAGTTGACACCATCCTGCAAAGCTTGGTGCTAAGGCCATTTAGGAAAGCTAATCTTCCAAATGCTGCTTTCTCGTTACCATTTTTATCAAGATCAAACTTATCGCTTTCTTTTGAAAGATGTGCCTTAGCTCGGATTGTCCATCTTCGAAGAATGCATCCTTCAGGAATTTCCACCAAACCTTCGTATTTCATAACCGATAACATGTGCCGGCATGGGAATCCAATAGATTCTAGCTTCGCACAGCAGCAATACATTGTTTGTAGTTTCAAATTGTGCACCACAATGTACTTTGCACCTTTCCTAACGCAATCGTTTAGCCAGTACGTGTTTGTATGACCATCACAATGCTCCTTGTCTGTCTCGGTCTTAATTACAATGTGCCTAGACTCATAGTCAAGTTCCTTACAAAACATGTCATACGCCTTTCTTGTATACGTTTTTGCTGCAATGGTCTTTATCTCCAACAACACGCCACGTATAACAGGGAAGGTGTGTGTTGAGATGTAATCATCTTGATCTTCTTCACATCTTATATGATCTAGGACTTGGTCGTATAACTCCATAAAGCGGTATAACATTATCTTCTTGGTTAGAACCGTCTTTAGTGTGGCGTTCATAGACTCACATCTTTGTGTACTTCTCATACCTGGATTGACACACGCTACTTAAATCAATAATCGTAGTACTAGTAGGATGTTAGTTTATGAAACGTACCAAATTACAATACTTATAATATAAAGCAATATGTTCATTAAATTTAATGAAGGTCATGAGACACACATACCAGCATAAAAATGTCCTACTAGGAAAGCCTCACCCCATTTTTCTTTATCCTTGTATAGGTCTAATGCACATCTTTTATCTTTCACCACATCATAAGCTTTCATTAATTCAGCCCATGCATCTTCGAACTCCTTCGGCGAGCAACACATATCCACACATTTCATAAACCCACTGCAGAATCGTTTGCTGCTATGTGCTTTCATGTTTCGCATGAGGTGCCATAAACATAACCTATGTCTAGCATTAGGAAACATTGCCTTAATGGCGTTGGCCATGGCCTTACCATCAGTTACTACAGTGTATGGTGCAACATTCTCTCCAGCTTCTAGTAGTTGATGTATCACCCATCTATAAGTTTCCTCTTTCTCATTCGTTATCAATGCAACACCGAATGGAACCGTTTTCCTATGGTGGTTTACGCCAATAATGACCACGACTGGTTTATGGTAGGCGTTCACTTCGTATGTTGTGTCAAACGCATTCACAGTTTCAAACGCCTTGTAATTAGTTTGACATATCCCATCGCAATAGAACATCTTATCGATCTCACCACTCTCAGCACGGGTGTACCTCAAAAAAAATGTGGTATCCGTCGATTTTTCCCCAACAAGTACGCCATTACTGTCTTTGTATCGCCATCTTTAATTTCTTCTTTTTTGAGCTTCTCACATATGTTGTATAGATCACGGGCTAAGAAGCCTACATTATGTAGACCGCCGGCCTGTTGAGAAAAGTTCCTCATTGTGATGGACGGTCGAACCCCAGAGTCGAGTAAGGACTTTATGAGAATTTTATCCGCATCTGCGATCTCTCTTTGGCTCCTGTGACAATTAGTCATCTAGTCACACATTTTTCAGTTTTTTGAAATAATAATGCATATGACATGGTAAGTAGTACAAACCTTATGAAAAGGTACTTGGTTCATGGGAACAAGTTCATGATTATGTTCTTCGACGAATTTCCTCACGAACCATGTATCATTTATGTGATCCCATTTGAATTGGATTAATGCTGGGCATCCGCATCTTGTTATTGCTTTTTCTTTACGCTTCCTATTTGTTCTTTCCAAGTGCTTCGCTGCTCGAAATCCTTCCTTATTGCACCACACCATTTGGGATGTTGGGTGTCCATCCATTTTTCTCTTAGTCACATTCTTGCGATGTACACCAAAACCCTTGACTTTGGCATACATTTTATAGAATGTAAGACAATTCACTCGGGACTTAAATGAAAGTTTTACCATATCTGCTAAGTCAAAATCTTCTAATTTTTTGTCAATTTTGTTCCACACATCGAGATCGAAGAATAGTTC
This sequence comes from Patellifolia procumbens, assembly GCA_947645195.1. Taxonomy (NCBI): domain Eukaryota; kingdom Viridiplantae; phylum Streptophyta; class Magnoliopsida; order Caryophyllales; family Amaranthaceae; genus Patellifolia; species Patellifolia procumbens. The sequence continues at coordinate 846,921 of CANSGD010001508.1, read as the reverse complement.
TTCCACGCCGTCTGTCTCGATGTCTGATTCATCATCAGTTTGATCCCCATTGTCACTATCCTATTTATATTGAAAAATAAGACTATAAAATCATAATAACAAAATTGCTATCTTTACATACTTTATTGAAATACATAATCAAGATAGATTGACCTAATTCGTTGATTGTGAATATTTTGTAGTCCAATTTATTAATATCTTAGCGTAATATACTATTTTTGTAAGCCAAATAACTAAAAAAAATAATATTATGATGTATTTTTTTTTCTTCAACAAAAAACTAACACATAATTCTTATACCTCATCAGTCTCAGAAAGTTCCTTATCCAGTGATGCCTTTTCATGCTGCTTAAAACTCTCCATCACTTTATCATCAACCTTGCAACCAATAGTTGAGAAACATTAATTGATCTATGTAAACTATATGTTAATGGATGGCAATCCTTGTGACATACCTCTAAATTTTGCATTGTAATATCTGGGTTTAAATCTTCACTCATTTCAATGGCTTCTTCGTTTGAACTGTAAATTGTATGTTGTTTCATGTTATAATTAAATTACGTATCAAAGGAAAAATATAATTAACACATTAAGTAAAGAATATACTATTATTTTGAACGAAATATAAAATAATGGAATTAATGTCTACCATAATTCATAAATTTAATACTAAAAACGCCTAACTGCAATAATTGATGCAATATGTAAAAGCTAATAATCAACATGTTTTTAAATTAATGAAAGTAACATGATCAATGAGATGTTAGTTTGGTATTGCAAACATACCTTTGACAATTGAAATGGAGTACAAGGTTTCTGAATTTTCAAAGATAATCAAAATTATCTTTTTTGATTGCAAGTTCATCAGATTAATTTATTACTCAACTTTTTATCAAGATAAGAGATTTTTACTGAATAAATATTTTTTCCTATTAGCAAATATGATTTTAAGCGCAATATGGGGGAAGATTTCAAAAAATAACCGCAACCTAATGGCTACATTATCTCAATTACCCTTTGCTTGATTATTTGTTTTAATTAAATATCTATAATCTCTATAAGGGAAGAGGGGTGGGGCACCAAACATAATGTATTGCCTAATTTACCCTTTGTTATTTAATTAATAATTTACAGAAAAAAATAAATTATCATATAAAATAAATAAAAAATTAATGAGAAAAATTGCATAAAAAAAACTGATTCAAAATACCAAAACTACTATGATATAAATTTTGCACACATTATTATAAGGCTATCCTTTAATATTATTAGATTAATTTAACACCATGGTAACTAAAAAATCCTTTAAATAAAGCTTTAAATTAAAAAAATTAGAACTTAAAATCTTTTCAATTTTTAAAAATTTAAGTTTATTTATTTTCGCACCGAATGACAAATTATAGACATGGTTCATATTATCCTACTCAATTATCACTAACTTGGTTTAAATCTAGTGCGTAAATTATGGTAATATCCACAATATTTTTGGACATCTGTATAAACTCCAGCATTTATTCAATTTTCAATTGATCCAATTATTTAAATCTTATCATAAGTTATTTATAAGGGAAATATTGCAAAAAATATTTATAAGATAGTATTTAAAAAAAAAAACTGTTTGTTTTGAGAAATTAGAATGTTTTTTTTATACAAACCTAATGACAAAATCTTAAAAATGGTTTAAACCTAATATGTCAATTATGGTAATGTCCACAATTGTTTCTGGACATTTGTGCACACAATATTGGTAAACTCCAGCATTCATTCAAGTTACAAGTCATCCAATTATTTAACTTGTATTTTGTTGTGGATTCTTACACACGGAGTGTGTAGAAAATTCAAAAATTGTAAAACTCAAATGATGCTCAAAATATATTTAATAGTGACAACTATAAAAAGGGTACTATAAGTTTTTTTTATACAAACCTAATGACAAAATCTTTAAAATGGTTTAAACCTAATATGTCAATTATGGTAATGTCCACAACTGTTTTTGGACATATGTGCCCACAATATTAGTAAACTCCAGCATTCATTCAAGTTACAAGTCATCCAATTATTTAACTTGTATTTTGTTGTGGATTCTTACACACGGAGTGTGTAGAAAATTCAAAAATTGTAAAACTCAAATGATGCTCAAAATATATTTAATAGTGACAACTATAAAAAGGGTACTATAAGTTTTTTAATCGTTAGATGAAGATATTATGAAAAAGAGAAAAGTATAAGAAAATGTTTTTTTACAAACTTAATGACAATAATGAAAATTTGTTTAAACCTACTATATAAATATTGGTAATGTCCATATATTTGTGTGGACATTTGTAGAGCAACACATTTTAACTATAGTGTTAATTGAAGTTTCCATTGTTCCAAATATATAAATTATATGTATAAATTGGTTAATACTTCCTAATCTTATAAAATACAAATACCTGCTAATGAAAAGAGCATGAAAATATGGGGGAATTTTCCACACACTGTTGGCAGAGCAATCAAGCATCAGAATCACACAGTTGCTATTTTGAACAAGATAGAATTAGTTTACTTCCAAATTGCAACAAAATAAGCTTCTGAAGTCATAAACAAAATACGTATTAATGTATTTGCCTAGTTGGAAAGATATTATTTTTATCCTAATCATCATTTGGGCCAAATGAATCCATTCCAGAATCAGCTTGATCATCACTATTATAGCCTTCCTTATCATTATCTGCTTCATTATTGTCGCTACCTTCTTCTTCGTCACTGACATCTACTTGTCAAAGTAAAAAAAAAGAAGTCAATAGTTAAAAAAACGCAAACTATGAAATGATTTATATCAATATATAAATTCAAAAACTATAAGCAACGTACCAAATTCCGTATTTCCAGAAGAGTCATCTGCATATTTTCCACGATAATGCATTTGAATTTTAGCTTTCTCACGAAGCTCAAGCGTACACTCGGGACTGGAAATGTTTGGATGTAGTAACTTGAGCATCTCCTGCACAACTATGCTTTGGAGTACCGAATCCTGAGCCCCCAAACCTTGTGCCCTCTGACTCCCATCTTCGGATTCGTCCTCAACATTAGGAGTTTGAATGTTTTCAGATGAATCTGTACGCCGAGGAGCACGCTTAATACCAAGTTTGGTCATATACCTTGAGTTTCATCAAACATATAACCTAGATGTTTACTGATGGTTCGGTTATCGAATGGTTGTCCATCATTTTTTGCAATTGTCTCATCTGAAAGGTCTATATTGAAGTACTTGAACACCCTAGTTAACCACATCCCATAGGGTAGGAATCCGCCTCTTTTATCCTTCTGCGCTGCAATCATATAATCTATCATCAACCTCGGCATATTCATCTTCACATTGCCCAGGATACAATGCATCACTAACATGTCCAGGAAGGTCATGGAAGACTTCCTACCAAGTCTAGAAGTGAAAGTATGCATGAGAATTAAATGTAGCGGACGGGTGGGCATCGGTAGTTCATCTATCAAAGGTTTCTTGTCTGTGTCAGCTTATGGGTCCATCAAAACAAGTTTTATGCATTCATTCTTGTTAAAACCATCCGCTTGACTCCACTTTCTCCCTGGGAAATCATGCATACCTCTGCTAGGTATTTTTAAAATCTTCCCCAAAATTACATCATCCAATATAATCTCCTTTCCCTTAACCCAAGTATAAATGACCCCTGAATTTACGTTACCGTGATCAAAGTGGGTGTAAAATTGGCGAATGAGGTCGGGATAAATATCTTTTCTTACTTTCAGCAACTTGTCCCATTTTTGGTTCCTAAACCACTCTCTCACAAAAGCAGCATTGTTGTTGTCGAGAGATTTGAAGTTCACAGAACGTCCATATGCAATTCTCCTCGCCCCAAATTGTAACTTATAAAGGTTTCTGTACAGGGAAGATTTGAAATATATAGTTTCTTTACCAGGGCTTTTTGATTCATTGTTAGTATCAGATATTTCGTCAATTCCCTGTATAATTTTTCGTCGCCCCTTTGCCGGCTGTTCTCTTTTCTTGTTAGGGATCCTCCTATCATTAGTCTTTATCCTAGCCATGTTATAACTGCACATATATAGAAATAGGGATTGGTGTGAAGTTATCCATAATGCATTCGAGACTAATAGAAATACTACGCCTCATTGAAATTCAAGCATACTGTATGCTATGATAATGGTTAAGTATTTAATTAGCAAGAACAGCTTCTCATAACTTTACAAGTGTTGGTCAAAATTACAAAGCAGATAAAAGTTGTTTTCTTCAAGACATCCATGTATAGTCAGTGTATGTATGCACCCAGATTATTGAAATGGAATATGCCATTAGCAAACCCACTGCGGGTGCAATTGAACCCAATTTCACCTTCAAAATATAGAATTCCGATCATTCCCCACAACTAAAAGTTAAAATGATTTTAAAAATTAAGTAACCATTATTTAAAATGGTGTGGTTGTTCCCCCTTCTATTTGTAGAGTTTATAATACAAATTATATGAATGGATCAGTTTCTACATTAAAATCAAAATCTGCTTCCTTCAACATTAAACTTTTCATTCAATTAAACATGTGAACCACCCAAATGTATTTACGAGCACAATAAAACCCTAACCTTTCAATCTGAACATTATATAAATCCCTATTAATCGACAATTGGATCGAATGATAATGCTTCATTTTTAATCAACCATAATCAATAGTGTTCTTGTTAGATTCAACAATCATACCATTAAAGCAGACATTTTATCCTTATAAACGAAGCAAAAACCGAAACAAAATCAGCAGACAAAAAATTCAAGATTCATTGACAACAATAATCAACTAAACAAAAAATGTTAATGGAAAGAGAGAAATCACACCTTAGAAACTCAATTGAAGGACTTTGAGAGCTATCTTCCGTATTCTGACAAGGAGTTCTCGATTTGGATTTTCAGTTAATTCTTTTTGGGGTTATGAGGAGAACTCTACTTGACCTTTGTTTGTGGGATTTTTTAGTAAAAATGTATATTTGGTTTCCTTGTAAACAGGTTTTTTGAAATTTCCTTTTAATTAGGAATTTTAAAGTTTTTAAAAAACATTATTAGGTATTTCTTAATAAAATTAAATAAAAAGAAAAATTAATAATTTAAACACATGTAAGAATAATCTGCCAAAAAATATTTAAAAAAATTCATTGAAAAATTTCATACAAAAACCTTCCAAATGTAACATTGAACAAGCCGTTTGTGATCGATTGATGTCAACCTAAAACATGACGATAAGTCGATAATTAATAAAACACCCTTAGCATATTCATTAGCTCTATCATTTTTTACCTCTAAGGTCCTATGAAAGTCATTATTTTATTATTGTCTAAGTATTCAATTAAACTTCAATATAATGGAGAGTTCTAAAAAGTGACTATCATGATAACCAACATATCGACCCAAAATATAACACTCATGATTTGTTGATCCTCTCAACCAATTTGCACGTCAAATTTCCAATGTAATTTCGAGTCTTTAATTCATTAACATGTGGAACGGTTTTGAACAAGACGTTGATAATGTACACGTGTCAGCTTAAAACATATAAAAAACGAATATAGCACCACTCATTTCTTGATAGGCTCGATCAATTAGCCTATAATTCATTTTTTATTACTATCTAATATATTCTACTTATTTTGAAGCTAATGAATACGTATAAATAATGACTATAACAATAAGCAACCTATTAGATGGACATGTCAATAGTTTTGAGATAGCCCTTAATTCATTCAAATAAGTTTAAAATATTCCTTCGTGATGAACTCATATTGACTTTAAACATAACGTTAAAGTATAAAACTACCCTCGTTTATTGATTGGCTCACTAAATTGTCACATTTAAGTACCTTATTAATTTATATTTTTTGTCATTGTCTACTCAATTTGACACTACATTATTCAGAGTCCTTAATTCATTAACATATGGACTAGCAACCAAATATTACTATAACATTGAACATACCGTTTGTGATCGATTGATGTCAACCTAAAACATAAAGATAAGTCGATAATGAATAAAACACCCCTCACATATTCATTAGCTCTATCATTTGTTACCTCTAAGGTCCTATGTAAGTCATTATTTTATTATTGTCTAAGTATTCAATTAAACTTCAATATAATAGAGAGTTTTAAAAAGTGACTATCATGATAACCAATATATCGACCCATATAACACCCATGTTTTGTTGATCCTCTCAACCAATTTGTACGTCAAATTTCCTATGTAATTGTGATGGTGCTATTATTGTCTATAAAGTGACTTATAGTGGATTTTATAGACAATTGTTTCCTATAAAAGTGACTATAACAATGACCAATACATTAGATGGACATTACATTAGGTTTGATAGCCATTTTTATTATAAGTATGAAATTTAATATTAATTTAATTTGAAGTATTATATTTGAAATTTTAAAACGATAATTTTAGTATTTTAAATCCCCAAAAGTATGAAGTATGAAATTTGAAAATTGAAATTAATTGTTTGAGTAAAATTTACAGTAACATAAAATATGGCAACCACCCCTCATAAAACAAAAAACCACTAACAAAAAAATCAGTTGTTGAATATTCAGTCATCTTTTAAACTCTCAAATCCTACTAAATCAAACCTTCTACATTGAAGAATCTTGATTGAATAATCAGTCACTGTGAACACGCTCAAGACATAATTGGTATGTCATGTTAACTATTTAATTGTAAATTTAGTTATTTTTTGTTCTTGTTAAGCAATTCGTGGAAGTAATTGTTCATTCAGTTGTTGTTGTTAAATTAGGGCAAAATATTTTCGTTTTTTTGATGTCGTTCATGTTCTCGATTTTAAAGCGGTTAAATTTATAAAAGGAAAAATTGATAAGAATAATCCGACCTTTGGCCGGTCTTCCACCAATGGTACCACCTTCATTTAATCCAGCAATAATCCCACCTTTGACACTCATATTCTCTCAATGGTACAGGATGATGGCAACCTGTTTGACCGCCAAAATTACAGTTGACTTTTTTAAAAAAAAACTTAAAAAAAACCCACCCCCTCCCCCCATTACTGCCATCCCTCCACTCCCCCCCTTCCCCCCCCCCCCTCCGCCATAACACAGCTGCCCCACCCCCCAAAACTCCCCCACCCCTAAATTTTATACCAATCAATCATGTCTTTTTCAAGTTAAACAAAAAAAATGGCATCAATCTGACGAACTTTCTCCCCTGCGCATCAAGATCGATCATATTAGAATGGATCAACTTCAAACCCATTCTCTCTCTCTCAAAAACAATCCAATTCCACTTTCTTCCTTCAACTCCGTCGATTCTTCTTCGGTACAATTCTCCTCCACAATTCACGCCGAATTCAACACCATCCATGGAAGAGACATCACTATCGTTGCTTGCTTTGCTTCTTCATCGGTTTCTTAGGTATTTTGCCTTTTGGTCACATTCATCAAGATGATGTTACTACTCACGATTTCTCTTTCGAGATCAAACCTTACTAATTAGAACTCATAACACAGTTGAGGTTAAGCTTGATGTTATATTAGCAGAGAATCCTAATGTTCAACTTATAATAGAGTATTTTCAAGCTTATTATCTGAAATGGTTGAGTCAAGTTTTGAAGCTTGTGAATCCGCCTGTTTTGTTGATTGTGGTTGAAATGAAAGCTCAGTCGCCGAAAACTGCTGCTATTTTGAGAAATACGGGAGTGATGTATATCAAAGAGAAATCGAACACATTTGGTTTTCCATAAGAACTTGACGGATATCAAAGACAGGGGCGTCGAACAACGGAATGTGGCTCTTCAACATATTCAACTTCATAGGGGTGTCGAACAACTTCATCCGCCAATGTTAAGAGTTTGAGAGTTGCAGAGGCGGGGGAGGGAAAGGGGAAGGGTGGCAGAGGCAGGAAAGGTGGAGGGGAAGGGTGGCAGTGGCGGGGGGTTGGGGGAGGGGTGGTGGTTGAGGTGAGGGAGATGGGCTGGCAGGGGTAGGGGTGGGGGAGTTCTTTTTTAAAAAGTTTTTTAAAAAGTTAATTATAAATTATATTTAGATTAGCTATTAATCACGTAATTAAGAGAGTTTACCTGTAATTGTAGGTCACCAACAGGTGAGGGACCATTGAGAGAATATGGGTGTCAAAGGTTGGATTATTGCTGGATTAAATGAAGGTGGTACCATTGGTGGAAGACCGGCCAAAGGTCGGATTATTATTATCAATTTTTCCTTTATAAAATGCAAGCAGTTAGGTAATAATAGTTCCAGATCCATTTGATTATTATAGCTATTTGATTTGTAAAGCGTTAATGGAACAATGACATTATAATTTTGGTAAATGGAAGGCTATGCTTACACTTTCTTCTCAACCTAATTGCTGATATTATATTATGCTACTCATTTTGTTTAATGTTTGATTCTAAAGTGTTTTTTCATAATAATGGTGATGGCAACACATTGTATAAGCATGAGTAGTTTTATCTTAAAGTGAGAAATGACAATGGTGTATTTGAAGTCAGTTTTGTTGACCAATTCAATATTATTCCTTTATATATAATGGTGTTTTTTAATTTAGGGATTTGAAAAATGAAGGGAATGACAAAGCAACAACCTAATATAAAATTATTCGAGTCTCCTAGTCAGAAGAATTTAGGGTCGAAGAAGATGAAAATAAAAGATAATGCGGAAGGATCAACATCTAAACAGGTACACACTTACCTTTTCCTTTTTGTAAGTTGAATTGTTGTTTTGATCAACATTACAGAGGTATATTTACTATAATTGCAGAGTTCATGGACCCCGTTGGGTGATTTAGAAGAATTAGTTGCACTTGTAAAAGCTTTTCCAAGGGAGAAAAAGAAGGTTTTGGAGGCAATGGGATTTGAATGTTTGGTTCATTATAACACCAAAATAATAAGGAAAATAATGTGCAAGTAGGTGATAGATCATTTTGATACAAGTTCTAATACTTTAGAGATCTATGATGAAAAATATGAGATAACTCCAACACATGGAGTATTTATTGGGATTCAAAAACACTGGGTTTGAAGTACATGAAGTTCCTTATGTGGACGAAAGGAGGTTAGACGAAGAAGTTCTTCGATTTGCCGATAAGGATGTCAGTGAAATGGTAACTGATTTACGTAGAACATCGCATGAGTCACCTAAGTTTAGGAGCATGTTCACACTCTTCGTAATGACAGCATTGTGCTCGCCAACTACTAACCGGAAGTCTAAACCTGAATGGTTACACCTGGTTGTCAATAACAGCATTGTTAAAAATTGGAATTTTGCAAGTTTCATTTTCAACATTGCAATTAACGTCATAGCTCAGTTTAAGAGCCACATTTCATCAAAGATCTTGAGAGAATGCCCTCTATTTCTGATGGTACACAATTCCTTTTCTTACTCACGTATGTTGATTTTTTTGGTAAGATCCGTATTGGAATGCTTTTGTTGCTATTGTTTCAAGTTGATGATCAAGTATTTTTGTAAAGGTTGTACTGCAATGGTAACTAAATCAGCTTTGATCCATATTGGAATGCTTTTGTTGGTTGTAGGCATAAGGCTTTTATTCAATGTTGTTGCAAGCTATATTTTGTGAATACTCTCCCAAGGAACGTCTTGATGACATTTGGAAGTATGACCTGCAAAGAATTAGAGATTAGAGCGATATTAACACAAAGCGACTGCATGATGCTATAATGAACATGATGTTATAATGAACATGGCCGATGGATATATTTTATGTGTACTAGTGTCGATTACTATTTCTTGTGTCCACTCCCCCTCCTTTTTCATATATAATTGAATTTGTTTTTTAAACCGTGCAATTGTTGGCAGTGATTGAAAAAGATAAATGCCACATCACAAGAAAATTTTCGACTAATCATGTCCAAAATATGGAGAAGTCATTTCACTTGGTGATGAATAAATTGGATAGTGTAAGGAGTGACATGAATCAAATGTTCAACTGGTTAGCTAACTATGTGAATATCATTAAAGAGGAGAGCCACGAGGAAGAATATGTAGATGATGAGGACAGCAGTGAGAATGGCGGAAGATGGAAGGTCCAGAGAATGAAAAAAAAACATATGAACAGAAAAGAACATAAGGATGAACGTGAATTTGATAAGTTTGTGAGTGAAGTTGGTGGTGATGTGGGTGGTAATGAAAGGAATGAGAATGATCCTAAGGTAGATAAGGAGGTTGGTGGTGATGTGGGTGGTGACGGAGGTGATGAAAGGAATGAAAATGATCCTTCGGTAGTTAAGGAGGTTGGTGGTGATGTGGGTGGTGACGGAGGTGATAAAAGGAATGAGAATGATCCTCCGGTAGTTATGGAGGTTGGTGGTGATGTGGGTGGTGACGGAGGTGATGAAAGGAATGAAAATGATCCTCTGGTAGTTAAGGAGGTTGGTGGTGATGTGGGTGGTGATGGAGGTGATGAAAGGAATGAGAATGATCCTCCGGTAGTTATGGAGGTTGGTGCTGATGTGGGTGGTGATGGAGGTGATGAAAGGAATGAAAATGATCCTCCGGTAGTTAAGGAGGTTGGTGCTGGTGATTCGGATGATGACGTTCATAAGGACAATAATGAAGAAGATCGTAATTCTGATAAGGAGGGTACAAAGGATGATGGTAATGAAGAGGATGATGAAGGGAGAACGGATAATAATGAAAATGATCCTAAGGATGACGATGAGGACCAAAGGGATGACAATAATGGTGACAATGATGGTGATAAGGATGCTGGGGGGTTAAGGACAATACTAAAGGCTGTTCTGAAGGTGATACTAATGAGGGTGATCAGGATGCTGGCGGGGGTAAGGACACTACTTAAGACCGTCCTAATGCTGATAATAATGATGGTGATAAGGATGCTGACAGGGATAGGGAGGACCAAAGGGATGACGATGATGGTGATAAGGATGCTGAAAGGGGTGTGGATGAGGTAATCAATGATGACCAATTGGTTGTTGGTAAAAGGAGTGATAAGAAAGACAAAAGTGATGACGATGCTGGAGTGAAAGGGGGAGATGGTGAGGCCAATATCCCATGTCCATTGAATGACATGGAAACTGCCAAAAAGAGATCCATGCGTATAATAACGTCACCAATCGAGAAAATACTCAAACAGTTGAATACCGAGGCAAGGGCAGTATTTGAATATGTGGTTAATGATGAATTAGATGATTGGTATGTGCAAGCCTTTATTATATTATATTTACTATTATTATGGTCCTCTGACACTAACTAAAATTTCTAAAATATTTAAATAGGGAGTTGTTGATAAAGACCGAGTGGATGGACGCAGCGCGTGCTGACTTGTGCAGCTTGTATCCTGAAGAAAATATCTTGGAAACAGTAGGTTTCATCGTTTATTTGTTTTTTATGTTATAGTATCTTCAACTCATCATGTGACCAATGTGCAGGTCATAAATCTGGTCGGTATTCACGAGACATTGACTAGGCCAACACACTTCTATGTACCGACTTTACTAAGGGTACGATTCATGCTTATATAGATTATGGCTGTCAACTAAAAACTAAAAAAAAATTCTTGTAATGATTGTAGAACTACACTACAAACCCTAAGAGAGGAGGAACAAAATACTTGCCAGATTCTCCTGTGATGAAGACATCTTACTTGCCAGACGATCCAGAGAAATGCGAAAAGGTATTATCCCTTTCTTGCCAATTTTATATAATGTTTTGCTAGTTTTTAATAAACAACTAATTGATTACTCTTTTTTTCCCGACAAACAATATATAGGAATAGATTATGGTCCCATTATGGTCTACAAATCCAGATCATTGGTACCTGGCTGTTGTTTGTATGGAGGAGTCAAAATTTTACTTGCTGGACTCTCTTCCTGATGGCCACACTACCAAAAGGGTTACCAACGCTAAAAGACAGGTTCGAAATGACGCAATTCAAATATTATATTTATGAATTTGAATAAAACAACCTTCTAAAAGTATCTTTCATTTTTTGGATCTGAGGTTATTTGCAATTATTTGATGTTTACCCTTACCTAGGATTAGCTGTAATGCTTATTTTTCTGGAGCTGCAAATAAAGCGAGTTAAAAAACTCAGTTTGGTTAGTACTTATGGTGGTTATTACCTGGATGTAACAAAATGAAGGTATTGTGGGATTAATAGGGAAAAGGCTGGTTACAGTGTTACATAAGAGAGATTTGGGTTAGAAAAGTTCACCTTTCCCATTTGTATTGCTTTGGTTTTCCTTGGGCCTGGGTTATTTTTTTTATTTCTTCCTAAATAATCTATTTCATGCAGATAAAGAAGTTGTCTTTATTTCTAACGTCTAACAAGGAAGACACGCATTTAAGGAGGTTCAGCTCACTACCCAAATTTGAAATCCTGCAAGTTAAGACTCCTCGATAAGTTAACGGGTAATTGTTCAAAAGTATTCATATTTGTTACTAGAATGTGTTGGAAGATTACGTTATGCTACTAGTACATGTGGTTACTAATTCTTGATTTTAACGTAGACATGATTGTGGGATGCATGTTATTAAGAGCATGGAAGCACCAGACAAGAAAAAATGGACTACCAAGAAATACTTTGAGGTTAACATGCCAAACTTAATTTGATTTCATTGACAAAAATTGAAGTATGATATGGATTTATACTTCTATAGTTTATAGTCAAAAAATTTTTTTGGTATTCATTCATACCAAGATCTATCAGGTCATGGCGTGAGGACTCTGATTTCATTGATTGAATGGGAAGAAAATTCGATGAAAAAGACTGTTAAAGTGAAAGCACGAAATCAATTGACTGTTTAAATTGTGATGATGACTTTAGTATTTTTGATTGTAATTAACTTGATATTAGTTTCCACGGGTGTGTGAAAGTGTTTACCAGAATTGTATACTCTATAATATAGGTGGAAGAATTTGGTAAAATATCATGCAAGTCATTTAGAAGATCATGGGGATTTTGGTAATGTTCATAATAGAAGTACGCTATTACCATTCTGGTATTCAAAGAATGCTCATATTATGGTTTGGTAATGTCCATAATAGAAGTAGGCTATTACCATCTTGCTAATCAAAGAATGTTTATACTATTTGATTATGTTGGTTATGACAACCAAAACATTAGATTTATGTTTGTTATTGTGTACCAGAACAAGCCGTGTATGACGTACTCGTTTCCCCCTAAAACATATCAATATATAAGTTTTTTTGTTTAACAAACCACTTAATAAGAACTTTATTTTCAAAAGCACCACCACTTTACCGAATACTTAACGAAAATTTTAACCATTTCTGTTAAGCGGTAGTGCTTTTGAAAATAAAGTTCTTATTAGGTGGTTATTACGAGCAAAGGTCTTATTAGGTGGTTTTTTTGAAAAAATAAGGTTTTATTAGTTGGTTTTGGCTATTTGAAAATGAAGTTTTATTGGATGGAAAAATGGATTGGCTCGGGGATGATGAGAAAAGGGGGCCCTATTTGTGGATAGCTAGGGATTTGGATAAGTAATATTTAAAAGGTCAGGCAATAGACTTCGTTCGTGTCCCACGATATTGGAAGCGTAACATGGAAATGGATGGCTATCGAGACGAAACTCCTATGTATGAAATTGTCCGAAGTATCCTTGGTTACTAATTGTTGTTTTATGTTTTTTAAGATTCAGTTTACTTTATGTTATTTTTATATTATGTTGGATTTATGTTAACTTTATGTTTGCTATATGTCTTTTAAATTAAGTTTGTAGTTCCAATATCTTTTGTATTTAGACTTTTTCAATGAAAGATGTTGTTTGTGTGATAAGCAATGGTTTATGACAGTAAGGATTGTTTGTTGTGTTGTTTTTACAAAATATTGATTAAAGGAGTAATAACATTAAGAAATTAAATATCTATCTGCAACAATTATTAATCATGGTTGCTAAGTACCCCCCTACCTCACTTTCCCCATATCAATTTCCATGATATAGAGCATGAAACCCTAACCTGTTAATAATTTTTTCAAATAAATATAATGTCACAGTAGCTATTAATTCACAGCACCATCATAATTTGAAGACAATTTTATGTAAACAGGCATTCCCATTTTGTTGAAGCATACAAGTTGTTTATTTTTTGTGAAATTGTTGGTAATGTCCATAATAGAAATAGGATATTACCATTAAAATGTTATTGTTGCTACTTCGATGGTTAAAATTAAGTGACAGTAGTTAGGTGGTTATTGTTTCTCATTAAATACAAAAGAGATAAAGATAAAGTTAGTGGGTGAAGAATTGAAGATAGACAAAGGAAATTATATTAATTTCGAAAATTCAAACTTACATTAGTATAAATGAAAACTAATACAAACCTAATTACTAAATTCAAACTTACAACTTAATGAAATTCTATGACAATTGACGAAAAGAAACACACAAAACAACACATTAAAGATAGAATGCGTCCTCTACTCCCAAGTCTTCATTCTTCATTCTTCAAAGGAGGACACTATAACATGAACACCACCATGTTTAAATTCGATGGAGAATGTGCATATGGTACTGAACTTTGCAAAATAGGCACGTAGTTTCACTGTTGTAAGTGTCTAAGAAGTTCCAATGCTCATTCTCTGATCCTGGAGTTTGGTGACAAATGTTATTGGTTGAAGATTTGCAATCTTTGTTCAAGTCACTCAAACTTGCAACAAGATTGTTTCTAGCAAGAAAGTGTTGGAGTAGATGAGTGTATGGTGGTAACAAATTTTGTTGGGCATATTTCACTAAGGTAAACAACCCATCTATGTAATCTTGGTGGTATAACAAGACCCCAAGAACGAAATTTTCATAATCCATGTCTATGAGGCGAAGGTCATCCTTGGCAACCTCAAAATTACGGTCAATTAGGAACTTTTTCACTGCATCTTCAACTGATTTCATTAAAAGAGAGTGAGGGGACAGCGGTGGTGATGGTGATGGTGATGGTGAAGGTGGTGGTGATGGTGAAGGTGGTGGTGATGACGAAGAGGGCATTTGATTAGTCTTTTGACGTTTAAAATTTGATGGCCCTGATTCACTAGATGAAGCCATAAGTTTTTTGTGAGATTAGGGGAAAAAATGAAAGTAATTTTCGAATATGTAGATTTAGGAGAAGAAGATGACCAAATTTATAAAAAAGATTAAGAAGTTGAGAGGTCGTCCAATAACTTCTTAATAACTCCCCACTTTCTCTTTAACTTCCACATTTCACTTTCTTTTTAACTTCCACATTTTCCTCTTAGGATAAATTTCCACTAGGGATAAACCGTAATTTTTTTTAAATGAAGGATAAAACGTTTTAAAAATATAATAACTTAATCTTTTCAATTTGTTTAAGTTAAAAAAAAATTACATTCATCAAATAATATATCAATGAAAGTAGTAATCTAAAATATAGAATTTCAAATCTTAAGTTTCCTAAAGTTTCATTTATTTAGATGAATTATATTGTTTAGATTTTAACTATGGTGAACTTAGAGAGATCTAGTGAGATTGAGATGCCAGTGGTTTTCATGCGCATTATGGTTTAATTATTCTTCTATGGAAGTGGTGAGAAATTGTGAATCTTAGGTATGGAATATACAAAAACCTGTCAACTTATTTTTTTGTATCCCAACACATTTAAATTATAGTGTTAATTGTAGTTTCCATTGTTTGGAAATAGCAATCAAATGGCATAGAATGGACATGTTTAGGATTGTTTTAATATTCTACATATTCCATGCAACAGTTAGCAATATTATATCGTTCAATTTGTATAATTATGATACACACACGCGCAAAACTAGAGATACAAATTTTATTTTACTAAAGAGAAAGATGATAATAGGCTAAATTGTGCAATTAATTGACTAATATCCGTAACTAATGTTGGACAATACAATAGATTAACAAGATTCTCAAATAGAATCAGTGAACTTTGCAAGATTGTCAAATTTGTTATGATTGCTTAAAACAAGTTTCGCCAAACACTTGAGTCGTTCCACACGCATCTCGTCTGTCTACACAATAAAAGTAGCTAATGTAAGTTAACTATATAATGTAGCAATTGATAGTGTTTTTAGAATATATATTAAAAAATTATTAGAATACATACCGTGTATGCAATCAACTTCATGGCACTTATGTCTCCACATTCGATGTATTTGTAGACATACATTTCACAGTCATGACTAAATTAACAAACTCATATCAGTGTGCAAATAAATTAAATTTAGGAGTAAGCTAGTCAATGGTTGAACTTACCCATTTGGTTGATTTGTAACTTCAACAACTTCATATACACAACTGTTATATTCTTTGAATAGTTCGCCTAAAGGACTTCTCCGAAATACCTTCCAAGCATTCCTCATCTAATGAACATTAGATAAAGTATTAGGCCATCACCAAACACAATTTAAAAATAAATTTAAATAAATTTACCATGTTCGCGGCGAAAAGGTTGCGGCCTTTTGTATTCCCTAGCGAGTCCACAATGTAAACCTTCTTTTTGTTTATATGATAAACCAACAAGAACCAGTGACTAAACTGAAAATCTAATACGGGGATGAACACCTACAAGGACAACACTTTAGGGACAATGAACTTTGTTTAAGGTAAATACAGTCAAATCATTGTATTTACCTCTTCAATTTTGTAGAGTTGCTGGGGTATAAAAGTTTCATTCCGTTTCATAAACCACTGAATAACTTTTTCGTTACCACAATGCGGATTATAATCATCCGACTTAGATATAACAATCTGCAAAAAATCCATGTTAATGATTAATGAGGTATCGTTATCAACATGATGTCGTATATAATAGAAATATATTTACCTGAAACGCTGGAGACATTATCATCTTACTAGAACCACCACCTTCCATCAAACTCAATTGCATATCATATAAAACCGCATTCATAAACATAGAAATGAGATAAAATTCAATTATCATATACGTCAAAATACAATTTCAATGAAACATGTACGTTTAAAAGATGAAAAAATTGACACTACATACTTGGTTATATTACTTATCCATCCATCCGGATACACACACAAAGATTCGCCAACTGTCAACACGTGCAAATCATTATCTGGACAATACAATTCTGCAGATTCATTATGATTATGAACACTTAGGCATATTTGTTTCTCCTGAGATAATAGTTGTGAAAGATATTCATGGAAATATGGACGCGAAACGATCTCCTTCCCGTTTATCTTACAACTTTGTTCTTTAGCATCAAGTTTATTTGTTAAGTTCAATGGCGTCTGCATCAAATAGAATCATTAATGCATAGATAAATAGATAAAAGATAAAAACATATTTAAATAGTGTTATAAGTATTAAGTACCTCAGCATCATTAAGTGTCTTCTTACTCCTTTTTGGCTTCGATGTTGTGGTATGCAATAAATTTAAGGAAATTTATATCGGCTAAATCACAAGATAATCTTACTAGTCAATATTGTATGTTTAACTTGAATCAAAGATTATATATTACCTATTACTATACTGAAGTTTATTTGGCAATGTCCATATAATAGGTTGGTTAATGTTATAGACACTAGTTTGTAACTATTTAAATTGAAGATGATAATGTAATGTCCATATAATAGGTTGGTTACTGTTATAGACACTAGTTTGTAACTATTTAAATTGAAGATGATAATATAATGTCCATATAATAGGTTGGTTATTCTTATAGTCACTAGTTTGTAACTATTAAAAAATTGAAGATGATAATGTAATGCCCATATAATAAACTGGTTATTGTTATAGTCACTATTTTTAACGTAGTTAAATTTTTGTTTAAAACTATTAACATTTTACAAATGTATAACATAAAGTGTTGAAGAAAACCTGTCTAATCGGCACCTTTGGCTTGCTATTTTCACTGCCCTTTATCTCCGATGACGCCTACAAACATTTAGAGAAGAGTTGTTGCTTACTTCAACGCCGCAACACAAATATTATGACCAACAACAACAATTTTAAAACTTACGATTTCATTTAAGTATTTATATTGCGATCTTGTCCTCCTAATAGTCTTTCTGTCACTTTTTTGTGTATTAGCACTTGATGCCGCTATCGGTTTTGTAGTTTTCAATTCATTGTTGGGAATATTGCTCTCTTCCTTTAACTCGTTAGTTTCAATGCTCTCCTCCTCAAACTCCTTTTTTTCAATGCTCTCCTCCTCTAACTCCTTTTTTTCAATGCTCTCTTCCTTTAATTCCTTCTTCATGTCCTTCATCGTTTCCAACCTTAGAGGAAATTAAGGAGCTAGGAAACGAAGATTACTAACACTAAAAGTATCAATGTCAAAGGTTTCTGATTCACCATCAACATCCAACTTGCGTTTAGCATTGGCATTACTAGCAACCACTCCACCATCAGGACTTAAATAAGAAGAATTCGCACGAGTGTTGATAGTGGCAGATTTAGGAGTTTTTCCAATGTCCACCAAAGACTTCACACCATCATTATCAGCACCAAACTTTTGTAATTTAGCACCATCGATCATAGATATAAGTTGAGAAACTTTGGATTGTATATCTTTCACTGCTTCCTCAATCACAATTAACCTCTACCCAGTGGAAACATTAAAGATAAATAACAACACACATAATGTTAATTAATTTTGACAAATACATTAAAAAATTATGAGACTGAAACGATAATAAACTTACATCTTCATGGCTCCGACTCTTTTCTTTCACCATAATGACACACTGATTTAATTAAGCGTCTCTAAATTTCGTTGTGGAAAATTCTAAGAAGGAGAAATTCACAACATCAAACGAGGGATGGGATGCCAAATTTATCACAGCCAAGATTTGTTTTTTTAGAAAATAACAATCAAATATCCTAAAGGATAACCGAAAACAAAAAGATAAGTAATATTTAACTACTATCCTAATTTATAGGATGTGAATGTTTTATCTTCTTTTTAAAAAAAAAGTTAAATCATGGCTATTGGTTTACACGAAAAGTGTAGGTTAATTTTTGTAAAGGTATTGTCCAAAAATAACAATGGACATCACACAAAAGGTAATAACAAAGATGGTAATGTCCAAACAGCTTTACAGACAAACCCGTAAAAATTGTTTAGAAAATTAGGTTAAAGAGAGGCAGTTGTCTTCAACCCACGTTGTCTTCAACCTCTGTAAAACTCCAACACCAGCATCAATGGCAGCCGTCTTCAGCCTAAATTCTACAGGAACAAATAAAGGTAAAACATCTCGATTTTAACAACACAAATTAAACAATGGGTATAAGAACTATAATTCATGACAACAAATGGAGTTTATTATCTGAAAAATCAAACAACCATTGAGTATAATTCTCGAATATGCTCATTAATGGAGGTGAAGAACAAACAAACAAACAAAAGACATGAGGCAGTTGTTCTTCAACCACAGACCCAATCCGAAACCACCATTAATGAATAAAAACAATGTAGAAATTTATATAATCCTAGAAGAAGAATAAGAAGGTATTTCATGAACAATAACAATGGAGGTGAAGAAGAAAAACGAAGAGGGAGAGGTAAAAAAAATAACAATGGAGGTAAAGGTAACAATGGAGGCATTGAGTTTAATTTCATGAACAGGTGAAGAAGAAGGAAGAGGGAGAAAGAAAAAAAAAGATGAATGTAATTTTTTTTTTTTAACAATTTCAAATTTATTTTTGGTAATTAAGAATTTAATTTCGTAAATTAAAATAAAAAATTAATAATTATTTTCGAAAATTAGAAATCTGATTTTTTAATTAATATTAGCAATTAAATAAAATAGAAAAAAAGAAATATTGCAATTTAAGAAAAATCAAAAACATTATCCTATGTGGCAATTTGATTGGTTGATATTGATCCCTCATTTACATGATGTGGTGGGCGTTTCTCAAATGCCCGCTGTAAAATCATCCCCAGCTTTTCTCATTAATCCGCACAGCACAACAATACGCAGCTCATGCGGTCATTAAATGTCTTGCCCAACGGCTTTGGGCCTACTTCACCCAATCGGGCCGCATACATGCCAGGCCCAACGCTTCACTTTCCTCGCCTCAGGTTCAGCAGTAGCAACACACGGATTTCTGGGCCCGCCCGACGGGATCGGGCCAAGCTTGCCCGATCGGGCTGGTACAAAAATGAGGCCAGCTTTCTCTTCTTTTCACTCCCAAGCACTCAGCAACAAATAATTAATTTGGCCTCGCCCGATCACCCACCCGATCCGGCCTTTTGTGCCCGATCGGGTTGGGCTTAATTTGCCCAACTTCATTTTCTTCGTTTTCTCGCCCGACTGGGTCGGGCAATGTCCGCCCGATCGGGTACGAAACTTTACCGGCCTATCAATAAATCGTCGCCCCGATCGGGCCATTTCTTGCCCGATCAGTGTATGGGAAGCTCCTCTTTGACTCTTTAGCTCTCAATTCTTCACGTTTAGAGGTCTTGGGACCTCCTAAACTATCCATAAAGCTCGTGAGCCATCCTACGTGCCTCGTAACATCTCGTAAAGCCGTGGTTGCTTCCAAATAGCTCGGAAATGAGGAGAAAACTCCCTAAAACTTGCAATTCAACACTAAAACACAAAACACAACTATATACGATAGTTAGCACAAAATAGCTCCGAAGAGCTCCAACGACGTACAAATTAGCTTGTAAATAAGGGAGAAAACTCTATATAAATACGTGATATCAGTCAGCTTAAGTAAGGAGGACAAATAACATTATTAAGCATGTTTAATTTATTTGAGGAAGGACAATTTTGTAATTTTGCCTTTTGAAACTTTCCAATTCAAGCTTGGTGTCACCCATTGACATTTCCATATTAGGAAAATGTGTCACTTAAAAGAAAACGTATGAAGTTCACCGAAGTAAATAACCAATAATTTATGCATATATTATACGTCTAACTTCTCCGCAGAGGTTTGTTAAAAATCTTATGCTTGAGGAAATATTTTTGGGCATATGTTGATCTTGAAGTTGGTAAGAGACAATGACTAATATATATTAGTATATAGTAAAATTAGGAACTTAAAAGAATCAAATTGTCATGTTAGTAATTTTATTAGTAACTTCCCTTACTCTAATTATTTGAAATATTTGTTCAATAAAATAACATCGATATAAAATACTCCCTCCGTCCCATATTAGTTGCAATACTTTCTATATATGGTTGTCCCATATTAGTTGCAACACTTCAATTTTAGGCATGGACCCACCAATATTTTGTTTTTTGTCTCGAGATAATCATTTGTAAAATACAAAATAAATTTATTTTCATTTATTTTGTATCTTCTCATATTCTTTACATCATAGTTCTCATAATTTGTTCTTGAAAATAAAAAATTTAGGGAAAACATATTTTTTATTTAATGTGTTTTATTAATATCTTCATTCTCGTATTCTTTCCAATATTATATACTTCCTCCGTTTCTAAATAAGTGACACACTTTCCTAATATGGAAATGTCACAATAAGTGACACCAAGCTCAAAATAGGACATTTTAAATGATAAAATTACATGGTTACCCTTACTCCAGCAATATATATCCAATTGTTTATTTAGTTAAACTACCCTTTCTCTTTTTAATTGTGGTCCCCAACTTTCTCTCTCTAACCTCTTTGGTTTCCCCCCACTTTCTCTATATTCCACTTATTTAGAAACGGAGAAAGTATTTTTTTTAAAATTTATTTTCAATTAATATGTGTTTAATATAATGCAGTATCTTCTTAGTATCTACTTGATTTACTTCCCATATTCTAAATATTAGAAATTTTGCTTAAAAAATATCTTATTTTCATATGATACATAATATTAGTATATTAAGTTATTCCATTTTTATAATAGATATTTTTTGTATATCTTGTTGTAGAAGAGGATTTATATGTATTATATATTTTGTACATTCTTTCTCGTTTTCTTTTATCATATATTTGCTTGAAAAAAGTGTAATTTTCATAATATACTCCCTCCGTTCCCGTTCGATGTTCCCATATGGGAAAAACCAATGCAAAATTAAGGTTGATGATAATTCTTTTAATTTTATATTGTATAAAATGTATATTGGTACCTTTTTTATTCTTTTGGAAAATAAGAGAGAGAAAGAAAAGTAGGTGATTAGAAAATAATTGATACTAAAGTGGGACATAAGTAAGACAAAAAGTTTAAAAAATGTAGCATTTTATTGTTGAAGGGTAGTATGGGGAAATAAAAAATAGAAAAGATTCAAAGTGGGAAGAACTTTTTAGAAACATCCCAAAAAGAAAAATGAAAATATTAAATGGGAACAGAATGAGTAGATTTTATTGGTGTATTTTTATGTTCTTTTACATGACCTTTTTACAAAAAATATTTCATAAGAAATATTCTTTGGTTTTCACATAATATATTTTTATTATTTTCCCATATTTTTATCACATCATATTGTTCCCATATAAAAAAATCCATGATTTGGAAATATTAATTATAAAGGATTTTTTTATACTTTTGGATTCTATTTATCTAAATTCTTCTTTTAGAAAAAAACGAATTTCATATTTTATACTCCCTCCATTTTTTATTAGATGTAACATCTTGACTTTGGACACTATTCATTCAATCCACTTTGCCAATTAATAGCATTTATAAATATGGAAAAATATAGTCTTGTAAGATCTTGTTTAATTCGTCTATGTATACACTTTTTAAATATATATTTTTTATAAGTTTTACAATTATATAATTAGAGATATAGTAGATCAAAAAAGTTGTACCTCAACAATATGAAAAGTCAAATGTTAATTTGAGAAAGAGAGAAAGATGAGAGAACTGGCTTAGGTTAGGTTCATGTAGATGGGGAGCGGGGAAGACCGTGATAATGGATATATATATATATATATATATATATATAGATAGATAGATAGATAGATAGATAGATAGATAGATAGATAGATAGATAGATAGAGAGAGAGAGAGAGAGAGAGAGAGAGAGAGAGAGAAAGTCTTTAAATTGGATGAATGAAGTTAATTTCAAATTTAGTGGACCCAAATCAACACTTAAATTAGGGTAACAATGTATTTTAAAATTTTCATGGGGATAATTTTGTCCAAAATATTATGTTAAGAAAGGAAAGATTCGAAGTAGGAACAACATAGTGAAATTTCTCAATGGGGAATACAGGAACAACAAAAGAGAACGGAGGGAGTATCTATTAAAGAAATCAGGGAGTGTTAAATTACTATGTTACATACTTCCTCCGTTTGTAGATAAGTGACACATCTGCATAGTATTTACTATTCATAGTTTAGATTTCAATACGATATGGTGATTTATATTTTAGGAAAAACATAGTCATGTAAAATCTTGTTAGATTCGTTTCAATGTAGTTTTTTTAATATCAACATTTTATAGTTTTTATTTATTAATAATTTTATATATTAATGTTTGAAATAATTCATTGGGAAACGTGAAAATATGAAGTGTGTCACTTATTTAGAAACGGAGGAAGTATTAATTTTTCTATAAAAGGTTGATTGATTTTTTTTAATATAATAATTATCTATTCTGAACTAACTATAACAAAAATGGAGACAAAATTTAATAAACACACTTGACTCAATGTTGAACTTATTATTGAAATATAAATTAATACTCCCTCCATCACATATTACTTGATACACATCCCATATTCGTCACATATTACTCGACACACTTCTAAAAATAGTATGGTTCTACACTAAAAATATATATTTTTTATCATGCGATGAGTCCACATTTGTCCTATTATATTCTCTCACTTTAGCCTTTTATTTTACTTTTTCAATGCACTCATGTCCCACATTTGTCCCACATTGTACTTTATGAACTAAAAAAATACCAACAACTAACTACTCACAATAAAATAAACAAGTCAAATAACACTCCTAAAACTTTGTGTCGATCAAACTGTATCAAGTAATATGTGACGGAGGGAGTAACTGTTTTTACAAATAAAAATTGAAATTAAACACCGGTTCAATTATTTGAATTTTGAAAGTTATACAACATCTGGAATGGATATTAAAGGAAAAATGTGATAATTCTAAGTTACTCAAATATAAGTTATTCTCCGACTAAAAGAGTATAAAATCTACTATGGGGTTTCGACTTAGGCTTTTGGTTGAATTGGCCTTCTGAAATTGTTGCAAGACCCAATGTTGCTATTAAAATGTCACAGGTTCAAATTTCATCTACTCCTTATTTCTCTGTGAGATATTAACCGCTGGACATGAGGAGATTTGTATTGTACCTACACTTTAAGATCAAAGTGCTTCCATTGTAACGGGGCGTGATAGGATATCAAATCTTCCATATAGGGCTTCAACCATAACTCAACTGTTTGGTTGGCATTGTTGACTTCAATAGCCACGATGACGATGTAGTACATCTGACAATACAACTTACTTCCAGGTTTGTTCGTTCTATCATGCATTCATCGAGAGCGTTTATCATTCTAACAAAGTATGGAGAAGAGACGTTTCATGTGACCATAACTGCATACGAGATTCCATTAATAATTCCATATTTTTATGTAAACATTTTGATGTGAATTAGGGGGTGAATATGTTTGATCAGTGCGGAACAATATAGACAATATAATATGAATGAAAAAGATAACACAAAAGTTTAATGTGGTTTGGTTAATCTGACCTACTATGGGTAGGGGTTCGAGAGCTTTGTTTAATGTTCAATGGAAAACCTAGAGGATTACAAGATGGGAATCTTTTGACAGAAAAAGGTATTAAATAAATGATAGTCTAATAGTTTCTTTTATAGTACAAGGAAATACAATAAAATCCCTTATATACAAGATAAGAAAATCATGAAAGATAGGAAATAACTAAAATATATATCAAATAAAATATAAGCTTAAAACCTGAACTTTTTTCCGATAGCAAATAAAAATGAAAGACTTCACTCAAAAATATATCAGACTTCCTTCTTCTTTTTCTTCCTTGGTAAACCGGCAGGTAAATATTTCAATGCATAACCTTTTCAAACAAATCTCGACCTTGAATTGAGATCCACGATCAGATTAAATTCCAAAATCCACAAAGCAAGCTCGACCAAAATTAACAAATGTGAATCCTCCACCCGAAATAAAAAATACCCAATGCTTACCAACTTTAGCAATGAAAATCGAAGACTTTTATAACTTGTAAGCCGGTGCGTTGCTGAACACAAAACTAAAACTCAAACCATTACATAGCCTAAATTGAGAGAATGTTGCCACAATGCCGAGTTTAATACTCCAAGTGACCCTATTCTCTTGAAATGTTTCTTCATCTCAATAACGAACGACTAAACAACCCTAGGAATTAAAATTACATCAAAAAAAAAATTCTAAATTGTGTTTTACATTATTTATGATCATAAAAGTACCTTATTGAGATAATAAATAACATAACTAGAAATATTTTTCTGATACAAAACTAAAAATTGTCAATTATTACAAAAAATAATTTAACTTAGACTCCAAATAAATATCAACACGATTTCTGCTTTTTACCAAGATGTCAAATGCATGAATCATAAAGTGATCGTAGGAATTGCAACCCAAATAGCCATATGCTCATTCTCCTCATTTAGATCAATATTTAGCAAATCCATAATGAAACAAAAGAATCAAACCTTGTGACACATAGATTGAACTAATATGGCATTCACCTTCAATTTCATAGGCCAAAATTCACATGCCTATAAAAATTCTCAACATCAAATTTCATTGAAGATATAATTAGGAAAATCAAACATTCTCTAAAACACCAAAACTAGAATCTCAACTAAAACTCTTGATACCAATTGTTGTGAATTAGGGGTGAGTGCGTTTGATTAGTGCAGAATAATATATCGGCAATATAATATGAATGAAAAAGAGACAACAAGATAAATAATAACACAACACAAGGATTTAATTTAGTTCGTTCAATGTGACCTACTGCACGGGTGGGGATTCGAGAGCTTTCTTTTGCTCTTTCATGGAAAACCTAGAGGATTACGAAATAGGAATCTTTTAGCACATAAAGTTACTAAATAAATGATAGTCTAAATATCCATAGTACAAGAAACCCTAATAAAACCCCTTACTAGAAGTCATATACAAGATAAGAAAATCAGAAAAGTTAAGAAATAATCGAGTAACAGATATATTAAATAAGATAAAATCTTCAGTCAAAGATATATCAAATTTTCCTTCTTTTTCTTCCTTCGTAAACTAGCAAGTAAAGAATTCAATGCATATCTTTTCTTAACACGTTTATAAAGTAGACCACGTCATCTGAAGAAATGTTGAATAACAACACAAATTATTAAAAGAGACGGTCTAGTTTTAGTATAAAATTGGACCAACCAAAGCCCACATTCTATTAACAAGTCCATTCTATCTTACTCTAGCCAAATATTATTCATAGACATTTAGCAACTCTACTTGTTCATTCTCTTCTCCTTACCCTATTTCAATTTTAGTCTCCAAATATAACAAGCGATTTCTAAAAGAATCATACGACTTACGAATGAATTAAAACTAGTCACTAAATGGATTAAACTAGTCACTAGATAAATTTAACACTGTGTATTGAATGAACTAAACAGGTCACGAAATGAATTAAATAGTTCACAAAATGAATTAAACTGGTCCATATTTTCAAAGAACGGTTTGTTGATTTTCCCTTCTTATTATTAGGCCTACTGAACCGTTGCCTAATTTTATTTTAAAAATAGGCTGTCTCCTGACCAGCTGGAATAACGATCTATGAGTTTCCATAGAAGACAAATAGCCCAAACTCCAAACTTCCCACCACAGAGGAGATACAACCTAATATAATTGGGTAGAAAACTTTCAAGGATAGAGATATAGAAGGATAATTATTAACAATTAGAAAATAAAAGTAGCATTAGGGCCAGCCGTCCCAACTTGAAAGAAGGATGATGGGTTTCTTCTGAGGAGTTAGTCTTATATGAGACCGGTAATTTTTATTTTACAATTTGCTCAATAAAAAGAAGGGAATGTAACACTTTTTAGAACAAAATGATGAGTTTTTGAATATAGTGATAGGTTTAAGTTATTTTCAATAGCTACAATTTTATTGTAGCCATTGCAATAGTTTCAATCTATACCCTTAATTTTTGAGGAAATCATCTTGTCCATTAAATATAATTAACTTCTAAAAAAATGAACTTTCTTTTTTTGATTAAATCATTTGGATTAATGGTCAAGATGAGCCTACAAAAATGAACGGTTTAGATTTAAATAGTTATAGTGGCTACAATTTTATTGTAGCCATTGTAGAATTATCCTAAAATTAGACCACCTCTTTTAATACTTTCTCCGTTTTTTAAGTGATACACCTTTCATAAATGGATGTTTTTTTAAAGTGATGCACTTTACAAACTTTCTATAATTGGTAAACTTTTGCTTGTAAAATGACATATATACCCTTACTTAAATTTTTAACGACACTTTTACAACATTAAACAAACTAATTAACCCCAACTCGCAATAGTAGTCGCTGGTGTCTTTGCATTCTTGGCTTTGAAACACAACCACCTTCCACCACCACCTGGAAATCCTAAAAACCACCCTGCTCCTTGACCTACCACCCTAAAAACCACCTTTTTCGACATCTCTCACCATCGCCGTCCTTGCTTCTCTCTCCACCACTCATTTCGACACCTCTCATCCCGAATTTGGTGGAGCTGGATCTTAGTAATGCTACTGAGATTAGTGATTCTGCTGCTTCTGCTATTGCTGGTGCGAAGAATTTGGAGAGGTTGGTGATGGTTAGGTGTAAACAAGTATCAGATATTGGTATTGGTTGTATTGCTGTTGGTTGTGTGAAATTGAAGAGTGTTAGTTTGAAATGGTGTTTGAAGGTTATTGATTTAGGTGTTGCTCTTCTTGCTGTTAAATGTAAGGAGCTTCGTTGCTTGGATCTTTCTTATGTTCCGGTAATTTTGATAGATTTGTTGATTTTGGTGGTGGTTGTTGCGGCAGTGGTAATTTGGTGGTGGTTGTGGTGGTAGATGTGGCAGTAGCTGTGGTGAAGGATGTGGTAGATTTGAGGTTAGGGGTTTGTAGGTGGTTTTTGGGTGAGAAGGAGGAGAGAGAGTGGGGCAAATTGGTGGTGGAAGGAGGAGAGAAAGTGGGGCATTGGTTAATATCCATCAATTCCCACAGTTAATTATCTAATCAAATTTAAAATCTTTTACCTCAAAAAACGAGAAAAACAACTTTATATCACTTAACAAAACGGAGGAAATATTTTTTATCTCTTAGACAGGAGAAATGGGAGCAAGTGGCGACTCTCAAGTGGCGATCCCCTCCCCTCTCCTCCATTACCCCTGCAGGCTGCCAACCCCTCTCCTTTCCCACCCCAAAAGTACGCCCCCAGACCGTGAAACCACTCTCCCCCTACCACCACCGGAACCACCGTCGAAACTACTAGAACTCTCAGAACAGTCACGAGCGAGATCTTGACCGCCACAACTGTAACAACCACCACCGTTAGAGGAGTTATCTCTCCGCTAACCGTCGCCGCCGCATTTGAGAGCGCCGGACGAAGGAGCAACAATCGTAAAACGAGGTCTAGTGACGTCAAAAGCTTTAGGTTTACCATCACCGCCGACAGGGAAAGTGAATTCGATGGTAGCACCTTGAGTAAGAGTGCGATAACCGTCAGATTTGATGGAAGAGTGATGAACGAAGAGCTCTTCTTCGCCTTCTTCAGGTTCATTGAAGCCATTACCTTTCGGCGGTAGATTCCGGTGGTGGGGGTAGACTGGGAGGGGGTGGCAGGGGTGGGAGAAAGGTCGGGGTGGCTGACAGCTTTGAAGGCGAGAGGGGTGGATGGGAGTTGTTTTTATAGAGTAAAAACAATTAATTAGCAATTCTTTTTATAAAAAAGTAAATTAATACTTCCTCCGTTTTTTATTAGTTGAGCTGTTTCTTTTATCACGTTTGCCAACGCGTGATTTCCATCACTTTTATCTTGGAAAATTGATGAGTAAAAATTATAAAAATATGATATTTTGAAAATATATAATGAGACGAATCTAACAAGACCCCACATGACTATATTTTCTCTTATGTATAAATCACAAAAGATAGTCAAAGTAGATTATGTGAATAGTGTCAAAAGTCAAAACGTGTCAACTAAAAAAAAACGGAGGAAGTATATTTTAAGTAGAATTAGGACTTCAATTGATAATTTAGGTTTTAAGTATACATAATTAGTTGTTAATTACATAAATAGGAGAGTTACCTATAATTGTAGGTCACCTACAGGTTACGTACCAATATGAGCAGATGTACTCCAAATGTGGGATTATTGCTGAATTATCAATAGGTGGTACCATCGGTGGAAGACTGGACAAAACTCGGATTTTTTTTAATCAATTTTTGCTTTAAAAAATTCAAAAAGTATTTTTTTGTTCATATTCTTGGTGTTCTCAATTCAATTCACAATGCTAAGGAGACGATGTTAGATAGCGTAAAACTCCCTGAAATGGAGTGATTTTCATTGATTATATTCAGAGTAAATACGAAGCATTATTCCTAATGATATTAGAAAACCTAATGTGATAATAAAGGATTACAATAGATCAAATTATACCATAAACCTATGACAAGATCACAAGACTATATTTCATATATTCTGTGTCAGAGTATTCATATTATCAGATATCATGAAAATATAACTTCTCCTATATATTGTGATCATGTATAATCCATTGTTCTTATATATACTTTGCAGACTTTTGTTGTATTAATTACATCGATACTTATTTGTGTCTTCTCCGTTTTTTAAAAATTTTGTGTTTAACCTACACTGTATGTATGAGAATTAATAAATATGTTATAGAAAATGAGGTCCATTTTTGTTAAAAAGTACTGGCATTCTATATTTATGATAATGCTTCTTTATCCCCAAGTTTATGATTACAATCCATTATCATTTTAAAGCTGTTATCGAATGATAGTGGTAATTTATGAAAAAACCATATGCTTAAGAAGTATTTATCTGCTATAAACCTTTTTGTTTAATGGCAAATGATATATGTAGCCTTAGCGTTACGTATAAACATTTAATACTTTCTAAACTAATAAAAATAAGGGTAATTAATGATAAATACAACCCTTTGTAAATAAAAATTAATTACGTTTTCCAAAATAATATTAAGTTGAGAATTTATGATACAATAACGCATGAATCGGTGTTATTAATGTTTGAAAGCTACTTAAATTTCCTTATTTAGGTTCTTATTTACAGGCCTAAGGATTATATTTATCATTTTCCTTAAAAATAAATGATAACAAATACCGATTGACGGCTTGACGCGTGATTTTTTTCCAATGAATTCCCGAATTAATACAATTTTGGTAATTAAGCACAACAAAGGATTTCAAAAGGTGTTCGTACACCACAAATCGCATAAGAGACAAGTATCGTTTTAACCTTTGATTTGCAATGAGTTTGAACCAAGGGCTTCATATACTTTAACTATACCTAATACCTATTCAAGGAGTTGAAAATATATGGTAATTAAACACAACAAACGATTTGCATGGTGTTCATACACCACAAAATGCATAAGAGACAATGATGGTTTTAACATTTGATTTGAAATGAGTTTGATCCAAGGGCTTCATATGCTTTAAATATTTCTAATACCTATTCAAAGAGTCAAAATATTTTGTTATTAAGCACAACAAATGATTTAAAAGGTGTACATACACCACAAATCGCATAAGAGACAATGATGGTTTTAACCTTTGATTTGAAATGAGTTTGAACCAAGGGCTTCATTGCTTTTAAAATATCTAATTACCTATTCAAGGATTCAAAATTATTTGGTAATTAAGCAAAACAAATGATTACAAAAGGTGTTCATACACAAATCGTGTAAGAGACTATGATAGTTTTAACCTTTGATTTGAAATTAGTTTGAACCAAAGGCTTCATATTCTTTATATATACCTAATACCTATTCAAGTAGTGGAAAATATTTGGTAATTAAGCACAATAAATGATTTGAAAGATATTCATACACCACCAATCGGGTAAGAGACTATGATGGTTTTAACCTTTGATTTGAAATGAGTTTGATCCAAGGGCTTCATATGCTTTAAATATATGTAATACCTATTTAAGGAGTGAAAAATATTATTTTATTAAGCACAACAAGTGATTTGAAAGATGTACATACATCAAGAATCACAGAAGAGACCATGATAGTTTTAACCTTTGATTTGAAATGAGTTTGAACCAAGGGCTTCATTGGTTTTAAAATTCCTTATACCTATTCAAGGAGTCAAAAATATTTGGTAATTGAGCACAACAAATGATTACAAAAGGTGTTCATACACAACAAATCGCGTAAGAGACTATGATGATTTTAACCTTTTATTTGAAATGAGTTTGAACCAAGGGCTTCATATGATTCAAATATACCTAATACCTATTCAAGGAGTCGAAAATATTTGGTAATTTAGCACAACCAATAATTTGAAAGGTGTTCATACACCACAAATCGGGTAAGAGACAATGATGGTTTTAACCTTTGATTTGAAATGAGTTTGAACCAAGGTCTTCATATGGTTTAAACATATGTAATACCTATTCAAGGAGTCAAAAATATTTTGTTATTAATCACAACAAATGATTGGAATGGTGTTCATACACCACAAATCGGGTAAGTGACTATGATGATTTTAACCTTTGATTTGAAATGAGTTTGAACCAAGGGCTTCATTGCTTTTAAAATACCTAATACCTATTCAAGGAGTCAAAAATATTTGGTACTTAAGTACAACAAATGATTTGAACAGGTATTCATACACCACAAATCACGTAAGAGACTATGATGGTTTTAACCTTTGATTTGAAATTAGTTTGAACCAAGGGCATCATATGCTTTAAATACACCTAATACATTTCCAAAGAGTCGAAAATATTTGGTAATTCAGCACAACAATGATTTGAAACATGTTCATATACCACAAAATGCGTAAGAGACTATGATGGTTTTAACCTTTGATTTGAAATGAGTTTGATCCATTGGCTTCATATGCTTTAAATATATAATACCTATTCTAGGAGTCAAAATGTTTGGCTATTAAGCACAACAAATGATTTCAAAGGTGTTCATAAACCACAAATCGGGTAAGAGACTATGATGGTTTTAACCTTTAATTTGAAATGAGTTTGATCCAAGGGCTTCATATGATTTAAATATATGTAATACCTATTCAAATTGTCAAAAATATTTTGTTATTAAGCACAACAAATGATTGGAAAGGTGTACATACATCAAGAATCGCATAAGAGACTATGATGGTTTTAACCTTTGATTTGAGATGAGTTTGAACCAAGGGCTTAATTGCTTTTAAAATACCTAATACCTATTCAAGGAGTCAAAAGTATTTGGTAATTAAGCACAACAAATGATTTCAACAGGTGTTCATACACCACAAATCGCATAAGAGACTATGATGATTTTAACCTTTGATTTTAAATTAGTTTGAACCAAGGGCTTCCTAAGCTTTATATTTAAGGAGTCAAAATATTTGGTTATTTAGCACAACATATGATTTGAAAGGTGTTCATATAGCACAATTCGCGGAAGAGACTATGATGGTTTTAACCTTTGATTTGAAATGAGTTTGATCCAAGGGTTTTGATATGCTTTGAATATATCTAATACTTATTCAAGGAGTAAAAAATATTTGGTTATTAAGTAGAACAAATGATTTGAAAGGTGCTTTACACCACAAATCGCCGAAGAGCACAAAGACCATGATGCTAGATTCTGGTGGTGGGGGTAGGCTGGGAGAGGGTGGCAGGGGTGGGAGAAAGGAGGGGGTGGCTGACAGCTTGGAAGGTGAGGGGGGGGGGCTCGGTCGGAGTTGTTTTTTTTTTAAATTTTAATTAATTTTTTTTTATAAAAAAGTAAATTAATATATTTTAAGTAGAATTAGGAGTTCAATTGATAATTTAGGTTTTAAGTATACATAATTAGTTGTTAATTACATAAATAGGAGAGTTACCTATAATTGTAGGTCACCAACAGGTTATGTACCAATATGAGCAGATGTACCCCAAAGGTAGGATTATTGCTGAATTATCAATAGGTTGTACCATTGGTTGAAGACCGGGCAAAATCGGATTTTTCTTATCAATTTATGCTTTCATATTCTTGGTGGTATCAATTCAATTCACAACGCTAAGGAGATGATATTAGATTGCGTAAAACTCCCTGAAATAGAGTGATTTTCATTGATTATATTCATAGTAAATACAAAGCATTATTTCTAATGATATTAGAAAACCTAATGTGATAATAAAGGATTACAATAGATAAAATAATATCATAAACCTATGACAAGATCACAAGACTGTATTTCATATATTCTGTATCAGAGTATTCATATTATCAGATACATAATGGAAACATACTTCTCGTGTATATTGTGATCATGTATAATCCATTGTTCTTATATATACTTTACAAACTTTTGTTGTATTAATTACATCAATACTTATTTGTGTCTTCTCCGTTTTTCAAAAATCCTGTGTTTAACCTACACTGTATGTGTGAGAATTAATGAATATGCTATAGAAAACGCGGTCTAATTTTGTTAAAAAAGTAGCATGTCTATATCTATCTATGATAATGCTTCATTATCCCCAAGCTTATGATTCCGATCCATTAGCATTCTAAAGGTGTTATCGAACCATAATGGTAATTTATGAAAAAAACCATACGCTTAAGAAATACTTATCTATAAACCTCTTTGTTTAAAGGCAAATGATATATGTAGCTGCAATGTTATGTATAAGCATTTAATTCTTTGCTAAACTAATTAAAATAAATAATAACTAATACCGATTGATGCTTGATTGCGAATAAATTGCCAAATTAATACTATTGTGATAAAATAGTTAAATGCTTATATATAGCCCTTAGGGCTATGAATAGCAAAGCCCTCGTTTAAAACTTACATGTGATTTCATCATTATTACCTATATTTAGTATTGGGTGCCAAATATGCTGTTAGGTTACCATATTTTTCTTAATTATCCAAAGACTAGTAAATTGGAGCTGAGATAAAGTTGATACCTTCATCCGATTGATGTACTGATGTTATCTCCTGCATATAAGAAGGTCCTCCAGTGATCACAGCTAGAATATGCAGCATAAAATCACCGATGTTGTGTTGGTACACAACGTTTAGCTGCTGCAAATTCTTGCCATGACCGCTGGAAAATACTTCAAAATCTTTTGTTAAGAAATATGACTGCATTCTCTATGCTGCTTTGGTAGATCTCAAATGGAGACTCTATATAGTACTTCCTCCGTTTTTTATCAAATGTGACACTTTCTATATAAGGAAGTTTGGAATTAATTGTGACACTTTCTTTTTTGGGCAAATCTTTCTCTCTATCTCTCTCCTATCACATGGGTCCCCTTCTTTCTTTCTCTCTATCTCTTTCCTCTCTAAAAATTGTCTAGAAATCCGTAAAATTAAAAGTGTCACAACTAATAAAAAACGGAGGAAGTATATAGAAACGAATGCATGCCCCGCTTAATAGTATTTTTGTCCATGTGCACGTTAATTTCCCCAAACATTAATTTTCTTTAGCTAGTAGGCCTAGTGGCTACATGGAAGCATTGGTAAATGTGTTTATTAATTTGTCTAGTGGACACATGATTTAGAGTTGGGATAAAAAATATTGATGTTGTTATTATCCCCTTAAAGTCTATGACGTTGACGGTACATTAACTAATAAGATCGTTACGCTAAAAAAAGTAGGAACAGCAAAAAAAATTTAAGAAAATTGGCAAATTGGCAAATTGGCAAATTGCATGAGAGAAATAAATAGTATGTCGCTGGTCCTTGCCACCATTTCACAGTATACAATCCATATTAATATGTCATTCAATGGCTGAATGGCTTTACTTTTTTTTTGCGGTTGAAAATAATCAGATATGGTAAAAAGAAACTTACATTTTCTTTCGTAATAACGATGGAGGGATAAGAAAAAAAAGGGTAGGCAGAGGAAAGCCAAAAGAGCAAGCTTGGATGAGCTTGGATGAATATTGTTTACTATAATAACAAAAAATGTGGTTAAGAGTATGTATCTCTATGTACTCCAAGGTGTAACGCTTTTATTTTAATTAGAGATTTTTAAAAATTGGAATAACAAATTTTTTGAATGCTTAAATACTTTGTCTGTTTCAAAATAAGTGACATATTTGCATAGTATTTACTATTCACAGTTTAGATTTTAATTAGCTTTGGAAATTTATATTCTAGGAAAAACATAGTCATGTTGGATCTTGTAAGGTTCTTCTCAATGTGAATTTTTTAAATAATTTATTTTTTCCAATAATTTATATTTATTGATTATTTTAGATATTAATATTTAAAATAATGCATTGACTAACGTGGAGGAAGTATTAGGCCATGTTGAATGGCACCCGTTCCAAATCCAGCCAAACCATGTCGAAGTCATTTTGTTAAGCACGCATTAATTGAAGAGTGCAATTTTTATGTGGTTAAGTAGCTAGGCTTGGGTGAGTTACAACCTTTTAATTGCACTCTTCAATTAGCCGATCACTTTGTCAAAGTTCCAAGAGGTACGATTGATGACGATTTAGTAAAAATTGATAAGAATCTATTGTTGATGTTGGAACGAATGGGAACAATTAAAAAGGGGCCTGAATTGAGCGACTAATAATCGTTTTTTCATAGAAAAGGAAGTTTTATGGCACTGTGTATATACTGTGTCAATAATGGATAACTTCGTTTTCACTTATAACTCAATTAACCTTTTGTGACACAATATACTTGGCGGAAAATATGAGAAACAAACACAATGATTAACTGTGGCTCGATCCCAAATCTAAGATCTACGTCCACCCTATATATGCTCTTATTGATTTGAATCTTAAAATTTTACTCTTTGATATAGTGCAAAAACGATTCTCCCACTAATAACCCTAGTAGGCTAGTGTGCTACCTAACACTTAACTCTAAGTGTTGCCAATCAAATTTGACACATAGCCGAATCTAATATGA
Organism: Patellifolia procumbens; assembly: GCA_947645195.1. Lineage (NCBI taxonomy): Eukaryota > Viridiplantae > Streptophyta > Magnoliopsida > Caryophyllales > Amaranthaceae > Patellifolia > Patellifolia procumbens. Next base: position 810,808 of record CANSGD010001508.1, on the reverse strand, counting down.
CACTCTCTATAAACAGAATTATAGAAAGATTTTGGTCCTCGTACAAGTGCTTCTTAGGTAAGTAGATGGGGAAAATGAAATTCATTTTCAATCTATAGGAACTCTGTGCTAAGCTTTGTGCCATTTGGGATCCGTTTTCAGCTTTTTTTTCTTTTCAAAATCTCTCTTAATGCTTTTCGGAAACCGTGTGTTTATGTTAGGAGCTAAGTATTCCATATAAAGATGATCTTATGGACTGTTACTACCACTTTTAATTTTTGGGCTTTAAGACCCATGGGTCATATAAACCCATATCTTTTCGGCCCAGGTCCAAGTTATGTTGACATAGTCAAACAACATACACGTATTAAATGATAAGAGGCCCAAAAGCCAACCAGAGTCTCAGAGGGATGCAGACTCTAGAAGCTTTAAGAAGCGCCCATTATTAGGCGCCAAATTCAAAACTTTCCCAACAGTTTGGAGGTTAGAAGATAATTCAAATTCGAAGATAGATAACTGCTTCCCCATTTGGCTATAAATAGAGGCTTCAACCAAATGAAGAAGGACATCAATACTCAATCATCAACACAACAAATATCAGAATTTATCCTTACATATTAGGCATAGTTTTAGGTAGTTATTTGGCACGACCATGTTCTAAACGCCTTCCATTGTTATTGTCTCATTGAGTGCAAGAAGGATGACGGTATACCTCTCTTTCTTCCTCAATTAAGCTTGTTGTTACTTTTTCTTTCCATAGAAGTTTATGTAAGACCGGAATTATATCATCAATGAAATGAAATAGTTTCTTTCAACTTTGTTTATATTATTTTGGCCACGTGTCTCTCTATAACTCTTTCAAAGTTATTTAAATTGTATTTAGCATGCTATTTCTTAGCCATTGATAGTTCTGTGCTCAACTAAGTTAGCGACGTTCCTTTAGTTTTAAGGGTAACCCTTATTGCTAAGGGCCAATGACTCTTAGGATAGTGAACCACCCCCTGGTGTTCTGGACCAACTTGCGACGAGGCATTGTTACTTGTTTGCAAAACCATTTTGTACCAACAAGTATTTGGCAACCACAGTGGGAGTAGACTGTCACAAAGTTGAAAACACTCTTAAGAAATGGCTAATACTCGTTCTAATAGAAGAAGAGGTGCCAGAGATGAGCAAGGAACTCTAGCATCCACTCAATCTCATCCAAATAACCCTTAAGAAAGAATAGAAGGTTCCAACCCGGAAAATTCATATAACAGGATAGAGGAAGCACCCCTGATAAAACATCGTAATTCTACTTAGCCTGAGGATGACAGTTTCTCAATTAGAGCCGAAGATGGGACTGACAATGTTCCTCTAAGGGCCACTCATTTGTCTAGTATAATCCGTGTTTATTTGAATCAAATGTATTCCAGATATGTTGAAACCATTAGAAAACTCCTAACTGAGGCTCGAGAAAGCCATAGACATCAATTTGACTCACAATATAGAGTTCTTACATAAGAGTCTGCTAGAGTTTTTACAGATATTAACAGAAATATGATAGAAGACTCTAGGGATGCTATGACAGCCCAGGTAGATAGAATTATCCTCGAAATTCGAGAGACTCTAAGTGCCACTGATGTGGTTTTATCTAGACAATTAGCTGAAGAAGTTGCTCGTCGACTAGAACCATTAGTGGATAGACATTAGGTTCTGAATGACCAACTCCTACAGGCCCTAAAACAAAGTCTAGATACGAACAGATCCAATTAGGTTAACTCCCATACACGAGGAGAGCCTTCGAACCCGGTCTTGAGAATTACATATCCACAAACTTCCACCCAACGCCAAACTAGGAATCATCCTACCCTAGGCGATCTTCGAGGTGGTAGGAAAAAATCTAGGAGGGTCGAATATTTAGGAACGGGGGCTGAAGCAAGCTGGCTCAATTGCACTAATTTCCAACCACTTAGAACAGTTCATCCAGAAATGGGGACTGATTATGAAGTCTTTAACCAAAATGAAGAACTTCCACATAATGTTGGCTAGGGAGTCAGAAGTAATCGACAACATTATATCCCTTCCCAACCTAATTATGGCTACCAAGATGGTCCTGCTGCTGACACATTTCATCCAAATTTGCATAATGTGCATAGTCATCATCAACATCCTACTTACCAACATAACCTAGAAAGACAATAGTTCTCAGTGCGTCCTAATCATAGAAGGGCTTATCTCCTATGGGACATACTGCACCAGAACCATATGATGATCTAGATTACCATTATCCACCTCATAGGGCTCAACCAATTATGGGCAACCCAAGAGGTCCACAAGGAGATCTGGTTGTGACTATTGCTCAAGTTCAGGCTATATGTTGGATGAACAAATGGGTAGGAGACAGAGACAAGACTTAAGTTCATACCCTGAATGGATTGATAAAGCTTATCCTTTGCCTAGAACTCCTTCCAATCCCTTCATCGAATCCTATTCTCTGGTAGAGATGGGAAATCTGCCCAAGAACACTTATAGAGATTCAACTCTCAATGTACTAGGGATTTTGGAGAGTGTGAATACTTGAGGTTGGGACTTTTTGCAACCTCACTTTCTGATGTTGCTTATGACTGGTACATGCATTTAGCACCAGGATATATACCTGACTAGCAAGAAATGAAAAACCAGTTCATCAATCATTTTGGCAGGAGACAAACTAAAGTTACTCTAAGCCAATTGTCAAGGATTACTCAAGCCCAGGAGAGCCTCTGAGCGATTATTTAGAATGATTTAAGAATGCCAAATTGAGATGTCATACTAATGTTCCACAGATGGAAGTTCTCAAAATGACACAAGATGGTCTAAGTCATGAATATAGGAAGATATTCTGTGACTCACGCTTTACAGATCTTGGAGAATTAGCTCATTAGGCTTGTAAATTTGAACAAGAACACCAAGCCTTTTGTTGTTAGTGAAGAGACTGATATAAACTTTGATAAAGTTGATATTAGCTTTAGAGAGGTAGATGTGGAGGTGGCAGAATTCATACAAAATGCTCCTTATAAGTGTCCTACACTAGAAAGAAAGAAATCCACGGCAATAAGAGAAATGAAATCAGGACAGAAAAGAGATTATGATTTCGATTTGTCCAAGTCTGATTCTCTTTTTGATTGGTTTTTGGCAAGCAAGAAAATTAAAATCAATGGAAGAAATAGAGTAAGGGCTGTTGAAGAGTTAAAAGGAAAGAAATATTGTAAATATCATGATGCAACTACTCATAATACCAATGATTGCATCTTGTTTAGAAACAAAGTTCAGGATGCCATAGATAAGCAACTTATTATCTTCACTGATGAAGTTGATGCTAATATGATTGAGGAAGTAGAACCTTATCAATAATTAGAATGTAACTTTATTGATTTTGATGACATTACCTTGGATGTGCAGGAAAATCAGCATAACACTGCTATAGCAAATCAAATATTTAACAGGCTTATTAATGAAGGCATTTTAATCATGCCAAAGTGGCGTGATGATGATGAGAGGTATGTAGATATCATGTCAACTCAGGCCATACCACTGATCAATGCAACTCCTTCAAAGGAATCCTATTGAAGTCTAACAAAAAGGGAAGGACTACCATCACTGATAGGGAAGCCAAAGCCCTTAAGATGGAAGTATTTGAGGTCCAACTACAAAAACATAGGGAGTCTCGCAAAAAAGAGGCTCTAGCATTACCAATCCCTACAGAGCTGAACAAACATGGGGAGATTGTTCAAGCTCCCAAGTCATGTGTCTTTGGTTAGATTAATCAAAATGGAGCTCAGCAGACCTATAAGGAAGTACTCGAAACTTCAGCGATCATTGCTAACCTTAAGAGCTTGAGAGAGTGTATGTGTGGTACTTGCTCCGACATGCTACATTTTGAAATAATCAGGAATCAATTAATGCCCAAGAAGAAAGCTGCTGCATATCGGGCACAACTAGCTATAATGGCACAACAAGAGGCTCACGTAGCTCAAATCCGAGTTGATGATCAGGCTTTAAATGCAAGAGTCTTGAAAGCAGAGTTGTTACCACTTGACAAGATCACTGTTGATGTTGAACCTCAACCATCAATTAGGAACGATCATAAAAATTTGAAAAGAAACAGAGAAGAAGAGAATGATATTGAAGATAGCCCTGATGCTAAACAACAGATTACATTCGACAGGATTCCCCCAAAATTGAAATTTGAAGTCACTAAAGTCTCTGACTTCGAATCGCTAATGTCTCACACAAACTCTGAAGACGATTTGAACCTCCTAGTCACAGATGCAGACCTGGAGTTGGGAGAAGAAGATGACTCAGGTATCTTCAACTTAGAGTATCTGGAACAATTACGTCTTGAAAGTGAATGTAATGTTATCATACTACCTTCAGAATTCAAAGCTTATATAACTCTACCTTTTGAGGAGGATGAATAAACTCATAATAGTGGTAAGTTTACTGCAAATTCTACTCAGAATATTTCCACCCTTTTAATTCGTACTAGAGTGACCTATCCTCCTAATGTAAGTTCTTTGAGTCAGAAACAGGAAAAGATGATTATGGACATGATGTTTAGGTGTCCTCAAGTAGACAATAAACACATGAAAGCCTTGTATCTAACTGTTGACTTCGAAGGTACTAAGATAGGTAAAGTTTTAGTAGACACAGGAGCTACTATTAATATCATGCCCCTTTCTGCATTGCACAAAATAGGAAAGACCAAGGCTGATCTTCATAATATTAAGATGACTATGTCAGGTTTCTCAGGCTCCTCTGAGCAAATTGAAGGAATGGTGATAATTAGAACTAAGATTGGGACGAGATCCACCTATACTGGCTTTTTCATAGTAGATGGACCGACTTCTTATAATGTTATTGTAGGAAGTGATTGGATTCATTTTAATTATGTTATCCCTTCTTCTTTGCACCAGTTTTTAGTATTATGGAATGGAAAGTCCTTTGAAGTTGTTAAAGCTGACGAGGAAGTTCACTCAATTTTTCCTATTTCTGGTTTTCCCATGACACTTTTGGGATCTACCCCATCCATCAGCATAGAAGTGGCATTTCAGCCTGACACAAAAGCCCTATTAGACAATGCAGAGTCAGAAGCAGTTCTAATTGAAGACATAGAAGACGACATAGAAATTTTCTCAAAGACTCCAAAAGGTTCCACAATAGTCCTAGATGAGATCATTAGAGTGACAACGTCAATCAAATATTGGTGGAAGATGTTACAGAAGCTTTCCCACAAGAAAAAGCTATTATGGAGTACCAAGCTCCCATATTAGTCTTTAGGATCAGTACAATAGGTCCTTTGTATTTAGTTACCTTTTATCAAAAAGTTGTAATGATTAGTACACCAAGTAATGAAATTGAAGGGTATACACCCACAATTGACTTTTATATGAAATCTTTTCTTTTAGAACAATATATGGATAAGCTACAACAATAGAACGTAGACTTATTACCATGTAATGCAGAGTCCGAACCATTAGTAGAAGACGAAACTAGAGTTTAGGCCAAAAGTGAGGACATAAGTCAAGAAGTCCATGATCCACTAGAAGAGTTAAATCTAGGAACTAAAGAAAAACCTAGGCATACTTACGTCAGTAAGCTGTTACCCCAAGAAGAAAAACAAAATATAATCAGTATATTACAGAAATATTAAGATTGTTTTGCATGGGAACATCACGAAATGCCTGGCATTGACCCATCAATTGCTAAGGATGAGTTACCTATTAAAGAGGGACATATGACGTGGCACAAAGTCCTAGAAGGTTATCTCTTGAGTTAATCCTCAAGGTAAAAGAGGAAATAAAGAAGCTTTTACAGGCCGGATTCATCAGACCTATCAAATATGCTGAATGGATAGCCAATATAGTACAAGTAATTAAGAAAAATGGTAGAGTGAGAGTCTTTATCGATTACAAAGATCTTAATAAAGCTACTCCAAAAGATCAATATCCTATGCCTGTGGCAGATATATTGATTGATGCAGCCTCTGGGTATGAGTATATATCCTCTTTAGATGGGCATGCAGGATACCATTAACTAAGGATATCTGAAGTAGACCGTCACAAAACGGCCTTTAGATGTCCATGATCTTTAGGCATGTATGAATGGATTGCTATGCCATTTGGTTTAAAAAATGCTGGGGCAACCTACCAAAGGACCATGAACCTCATTTTCGAGGATATGATTGGTAAGATTATAGAAGTATACATTGATGATATCCTAGTGAAATATCATGATTTATCTTCTCATAAAGAGAACGTTGAAAGATCTTTTGAAAAAATGAAAAAGTTCAGCCTGAAATGAATCCTTTAAAATGTGCCTTTGGAGTTAAAGCAAGTAACTTCTTGGGTTTCCTGATTCATAAACATGGAATGGAAATTGATCAAAAGTAGGCTAAAAGTTGTATTAGCAACTCAACCTCCCCAAAACAAAAATGAATTACAAAGATTCTTGGGGCAGATTAATTGTGTTAGAAGATTTATTTCGAAATTAGCTGGAAAGACTAAGGTCTTCTCACCCCTGCTAAAATTAAAGAATGAATCTGATTTTAAATGGGAGAGACAACATCAAGAAGCATTTGACCAAATAAAAAACTGTCTAGTCGATCCACCAGTCGTGATTCCTCCTAAACAGAATGGTAAGCCTTTGAGACTCTTTTTGTCCCCAGCCACAGACTATATTGGGAGTTTGTTGATCCAAGAGAATGAAAAGGGTTAGGAACAAGCTGTGTTTTACCTCAGTAGAATCCTACACGACACTGAGAAGAGATACACTAACGCGGAAAAATGGTGTCTTTGCCTTCATTACACATCTATTAAGTTGATTCATTATTTCCTGGCATTCACCATTGAAGTAGTTTCTCCTACAGATGTAATGAAGCACATGATGTCTCAACCTATTCTGAAGGGACGTTTGAGCAAGTGGAGTTTACACCTCTTATAGTTTGACATGTTGTTTGTTCCTCAAAAGGCTGTCAAGGGCCAGGCTCTAGCCGAGTTTTTGGCCACTCGCCCATGTTGTGAGGTAGGAATTGAGCAATCAAGCCAACCTCCTTGGATCATGCACTTTGATGGATCTTGTACTAAGGATCTATCAAGAGCTGGGATTGTCATTCAATCTCCTTAAGGTGTAATCACTAAACTCGCAGTCACTTTAGAAGGTGCATGTACTAACTATAGAGCTGAATATGAAGCTCTAATCATAGGATTAGAAGTCCTAGTAGAACTCAAAGCACAAAGGGTTAAAGTGTTTGAAGACTCTCAATTAGTAATCAACCACATTAAAGGTGACTACAAAAGCATTTCTCCAGTTGCGATCAAATGTGGCGCTAGAGTCCATGAGTTGGTTAAAAGATTGATCAAGGTAGACTTCATATATGTGCCTAAAGAGGAAAATCAGACAGCTGATTTCCTAGCCCAACAAGCTTAATCTATGGACAATCTATTAGGCGATGATGAGACTATCACAATACACAAACGAAGCCTAGAGTCTCTCGATTCCATAGTGGAAAATACAATACTATGGGAGATCTGCAATATTCATGTCCTGAACACCGAGCAAGATTAGAGGACAGAGTTCATAGATTACTTGAATGGCCCTATGGGGAAGAAAACTCCTATTAGAGTAAAAATGGGTTCTACTAAATACTTTCTAGACAATGGAGAGCTTTATAGGAGAGATCCTAAAGGTCTGCTGCTTGCGGGACGCGGTCGCACGCGTTTACGAAAGATAATATTTATAAAACCATCTTTCCAATACAAATTAATGTAGGAGGCAAGTAGGGTCGAACCATAGAGACTTAGGTACTAAAGTATGTTCACAAGAGATCGAAAAGGGGGGTTTTCAGATTAAAAAGACTAATTAACAGAGTAAGAAAAAATAATAAAATATAGGGAATATCAACGGAGAAAGGTCTTGAGTTTGGTCAATCGTCACTTCGGTTCGGGTTATCCATCATCGGTTTCTAAAGATGAACAACTATTCTTAATCACACATAGATTGAGAATTTAATCCCGCTTCCCTCTAAAGATACGTTAAACTACCTGAATCTGCAGATAGAATAACTGAACTATAGAACAACCTAATTGAATCAACAATTTAAGTTCAATTCTAAAGAACGTCAAAGCCCTAGGAAACTATGTGCCAAACAACAATTACTAGCGCAATTATTCAATTTGGAAATAGAGAATTCACAAGGAAATTACAAGAACAATCAGATTCAAAGTTAAACCCTAGTTTGCTACTCATAAACAAAGAACAATCGATCGGCAATCGAACTATGTAATAACAATTGGTTAATTGAAAAGAGAATCAAATCAATAATCAAACAATGAAAATAGAATTCAATACTATTATTAATAAATCGCTCATAAAAGAAACCTCACAATAAACTAACCGAAGATTAGATCACCGTTCTCAAGAATTGATTTACGCTACTATCGGCATAACATACATCAATGAATCTTCAATGAAAAAGCAAATCATCGAAACGCTAGAGAGAGGAAAGAAGTGTTTTCTCTCTAATTAGGGTTCTAATCTGTTTAAAGTATGAAAGATATTGGAAAGATAGAAGTTAAAAAACTAAAAAACTAAGCTAACAAAACATTATGATCGAATATCGCCAATCCGGGTCGATGGGCTCCCGGCATGCGCGAGGTGCGCATAGTGTGTGCGCGAGTCGCGTGAGAAGACTGCTGGCTGCGGCCAGACGCGCGAGGCGCGCACAAGGTTGTGAGTCGCGCACATCTACTGACTGCAAGATTTGCTTGCTGCGTATGCTGCTTGGCGTGCGTGACGTGCACGATGCTGCGTGGCTCGCGCATAGGGACTACTTAGGCTAATAATTAAGAAACCCCGTTTCTCAAGGCCTAAACTTCTACAAAACAGACTCCGAATCACTCTAAAAACATGCCTAATATGGTCTCATCAAATACCCCCACACTTGAACTTTACTCGCCCTCGATTAAACTCAATCATTAAAAACGCGGGGTACACCTTTCCACAGCCACACACAAATGAAATACTCCCCTTATCAGTCCGTCCGTGTACAAATATGATGCCACTCCTCCAAATCGCTTAAGGTCAAACACAAGGGCAAAAGATACCCCCACACTTGAACCAAAAGCTCACCTGTAATAACGTTAGTAGCACAATCAATAACGATCAACACTAAGATTACACACCAAATAGTCAAAAGATCAATAAGGTGAATTCGAGGCCTGAAAGATGTCAAGGGACTCAAACTCACACCAAATCTGCACAAAACACCACATTCACTCCTTATTTCTCCAAAGATAGGTGAGTTCTAACCTATTCGCCTCTACTTCAAACACCAAGATGAAATCCTACCCGAAACTCTCCTTATACCACCATCTTCTTATGACACCAACTCCGGCAAATGATTCAAAGTATCTCTCTTTTATCTCTCATTTTGCCTAGGAGCTCTTTCGAGTTTCATCCTAGCTTCACTTATTTTTTTCAAAATAATGAACTCACCATCTCACCCTATCTAGATAGCCACTTTTTTGCATGGGTTGCTATTTCGAGTTTTCAACTTATCCGGGCCCCCATTTTTGCATATTTTTTTGGATTATTCATTTTTTAGTTTTTTTCTTTATTTTTTTTTTTTTTCAAAAGCAAATAAATGTGTAAGACACACAAAATAAACCCAAAGCAATGAATATCTCCCCCCACACTTAATCAAGACATTGTCCTCAATGTGAGAACAAGAATAAGAAGGAAGAAGAAAGGGAAAGGGGATAAACACGACATCAACTCTCACATAGCCTTCACTCCCTCAACACTACCACTCATGATGAATCCAAAACTCAACTCAACAACAAATATATGAAACCAAAGATCCACTCAACTCACAACCCAACTCCCTTAACCAACCTACAATGATAAGTTCGAACTCAACCTCTATGGAAGGATAGGTTCAAAATTCACATCCAATAGATGAACCTAGGACGCAAATGCTCAATGTGTTTGAAAATTTGTGGAAAGGGGATGAGAAAAGGAATAGAGAAAGGGTATGGCTATTTGTCGTGGTGGTTTAGAAGATAGAAAATGATGAAAACCCGGGAATGGAGGAAGAAAGAGAAGATGGATGGTGGAAGGAAAAGAAAGAAAGAAAAATAAAAGAAGTTCGGGTTGCCTCATGAGTAGCGCTTAGTTTAGAGTCGTTAGCTCGACTACTTACCTCCCGAAATCAATTTGGGAAGGAGTAACCTCCTTGGTTGAACTCTTGTACCTGCAAATCAGAGGAAACCACACCTTGCCAAGCCAATGTTAGTGAAAACAAGTGAGAATCATGGGGCACATCGGGGGTTTGGTTAGGACTTTTCACTTTCTTAGCCTTTTTCTGTTTAGTAGTGCCACAAGGGGTATGTGACAACGACTCTATAGCACCAACAAGGCATGATGGTTCAGGCACCACAGACTTCTTATAACCAAACAGTCCAAAAGACTCAACCCGACCCCCAAACTCGACATTCAAAGACCCAACACCTACATCAATCTTAGTGTTGGAGGTATTCATAAACGGTCTCCCTAAGAGAACGGGAGAAGCATTAGACTGCATCTCCAACACATAGAAATCAGTAGGGAATCGTAGTTTATTAACTTTGACTAAAACATCCACTACTTTCCCTTTCGGGCGGATAGTGGATCCATTAGCCAATTGCACAATGACACTTGTAGAAATAAGAGGACCAAGCTTTGAAGACTCATAAAGGGAGAGAGGAATCACATTAATAGACGCTCCTAAGTCTAACATAGCTTGGGGAATGGGGGTGTTATGTATCGTGCAAGGGATGGTAAACATGCCAGGATCATTATGCTTAGGGGGAAGCAAATTATGGGAAATATAACCAACAAACTCATTGGATCGCCCTACTACATGAGGGGTAGGGGACTTACCTTGGGCTCCTGCACGACCTCATAAAGACCTTTTCTCTTTTCTTATCACACGACGGGCCGTCATGCTGCAGGAAAAGGTGGAGGGGGCTTGTAGTTTGGAATCTCAAGACTCTCCCATGTTGCTTCAGAGCATCATCCACCACCATGATAGAACTTACATTCTTCTTTAGGTTCAACTCAGTTTGGGAAGGCAATTTCCCACCATCACAAGCCTCCAACCTACTCACCGCACTAGAGACTTGGCTCATCTAATTCTCTAGATTTCTGATGCTAGCTCGAGTCTCCTCTTGAAATTGCACTATATTGTCTTGCATAGCTGTCATGTTCTTGGTCAAGGTGTGTATCAAAGCTTCACAAGACATAGAGGATCCCTGCCCATGATTTGGAGCTTAGTTGTTGTCGTCACTGCCATATCTCAATCGCGGGTTATCTCTCCAACCAAGATTATAGGTGGTAGAAGAGGGGTCATACCTCCTTCGGTTTCTTTGTTGGCCTTGGAAACCCATGGCCTTCACTTCTTCACTCGGCCCCTCTTGCAATTGGGGACAACAATCTGTAGGATGGTTAGAAGAACAAATACCACAAGCCCTCACATGTTGCACTTGCCCCTTCACCATAAGCTCTGTCACTAAGGAAGTTAGAGCTTGCACTTGCTCGCCCAATTGAGAATCACTACTACTTGCGGCACTAACATTCTTCCTTTGGCCATCTCACCTACCAAAATGTCTGGAGCCTTCAGATAGCTCCTCTATCAAAGCTCTAGCTGCATCTGGAGTTTTATTGATGATAGAACCGCCACTAGAAGCATTGACCGTACGCACATCCTCATTCGTAAGTCCATTGTAAAAATAGAGGATGAGGTCTTGGTCATTGTACCCATGATATGGACAGCTTGCACACAACCTCTTGAATGTCTCCCAATACTCATAAAGATTCTTATCATATTGTTGCTCGATGTTGCTTATCTCTTTCTTTAAGATGGCGGACTGAGAAAGGGGAAAGAATTTCACTAAGAACCATCGCTTCATTTTTGCCCATGTGGAGATGCAACCTGGCGGGAGATAGTAGAGCCAATCTTTGACGGTATCCTTTAGGGAGAAAGGAAACGCCTTCAGTTTCACCTGCTCTTCAGTAGCATTGCTCGGTTTCATGCTTGAGAAAACTACATGAAGTTCAGACAAAAATTTATTAGGATCCTCCCCACAGAGTCCATGAAAGGATAGTAAGAGGTGAATGAGCCCTGACTTAAGCTCAAAAGTGGTGGTGATGGTGTCGCCATCTTCAGATTCAGGGAAAACTATGCATAGAGGTTGCTTATCAAGGTTGGGTTCAGTGAGCTCCCTCAAACTATGCATTGCTTCCACTCGTGCTTCCACTTCGAATCGGGTTATCGATCATCGGTTTCTAAATGTGAACAACTATTCTTAATCACACATAGATTGAGAATTTAATCCCGCTTCCCTCTAAAGATACGTTAAACTACCCGAATCTGCAGATAGAATAACTGAACTATAAAACAACCTAATTGAATCAACAATTTAGGTTCAATTCTAAAGAACGTCAAAGCCCTAGGAAACTATGTGCAAAACCACAATTACTAGCGATGTTATTCAAATTGGAAATAGAGAATTCACAAGCAAATAACAAGAACAATAAGCTTCAAAGTTAAACCCAAGTTTGCTACTCATAAACAAAGAACAATCGATCGACAAAGGAACTATGTAATAACAATTGATTAATTGAAAAGAGAATCAAATCAATAATCAAACAATGAAAATAGAATTCAATACTATAATTAATAAATCGTTCATAAAAGAAACCTCACAATAAACTAACCGAAGATTAGATCACCGTTCTCAAGAATCGATTTACGCTACGATCGGCATATCATACATCAATGAATCTTCAATGAAAAAGCAAATCATCGAAAGGTTACAGAGAGGGAAGAAGTGTTTTTGTCTCTAATTAGGGTTCTAATCTGTTTAAAGAATGAAAGAAATGAAAAGATAGAAGTTAAAAAACTAATAAACTAAGCTAACAAAACATTAAGATCGAAAATCGCCAATTCGCGTCGCTGGGCTCCCGACATGCGAGGAGCGCATAGTGTGCGCGAGTCACGCGAGAAGACTGCTGGGATGCTGCTGGCTATGGCCAGACGCGCGAGGCGCGCGCAAGGCTATGCGAGTCGCGCACAGCTGCTGACTGCAAGGTTTGCTTGCTGCGTATGCTGCTTGGCGCGCGGGACGTGCACAATGCTGCGTGGCTCGCGCATAGGGACTGCTTAGGCTGCTATGTTGTGTTGTGCTAGGCTTGCTTACGAGCTATAGCAAACACAACCGAAATCAATCACTATGTTTGCATCCGCCATTACACAAGACGCTTGGGTATAAACTCTTTTTGAACGACCACAAACACGCGACGGAGTCCACCTATAAATGCATAAAATAATATAGGATCTCTGAATGTCCTTAATCCACCTCTAAAACATAGAAACCAAGTCAATTCTCCATATAACACAGTTAGGCTAATAATTATGGAACTCCGCTTCTCAAGGCCTAAACTTCTACAAAACGGACTTCGAATCACTCTAAAAACACGCCTAATATGGTCTCATCAGCTATTGAAATATATAGATGTAGGTGAAGCTCTGACTATGATGGCAGAAGTACATCAAGGACTGTGTGGTGCTCACCAAAATGGTTAAAAATGAGATGTTTGATACATAGACATGGATTCTTTTGGCCTTCTATCCGCAAAGATTGCATATCTTATGCTAAAGGATGCAAGCAATGCCAGCTCTTTGGACCAATAAGCTAAGCACCAACCTCTGAATTAAAATCCATAATAAAGACCTGGCCATTCAGAGGTTGGGCTATGAATGCCATAGGTATTATCCATCTAGCATCATCAGCTGGACATTCTCATATCTTGGTTATCAATAACTACTTTACAAAGTGGGTAGAAGCTCAAGCTTTTAAGTCCATAACTACAAAAACTGTAATTAGTTTCTTGGAAGAAAAGATCTTTATAAGATTCTAGATTCCAGAATCAATCACAGTGGATCAAGCTACTGTATCTAGGAATCTAGAGTTTGATAACTTCTTGCAAGGATATTCCATACAGAAGTTGCACTTAACTCCCTATTATGCACAAGCTAATGGCCAAGAAGAGTTTACTAACAAGATCATAGCAGCATGGATCTCAAAGATTTTCAGAGCCCATCCCAGAAATTGGCATGATTTATTATTTTATGCACTATGGGCTTATAGAACCTCCAAAAGGGAAGCTACTAGAGTCACTCCTTTCCAATTAGTGTATGGGAAAGATCCTGTCATACCAGCAGAAATGAGTGTCAAATCTTCTAGAGTTGCAAGACAGATGGAGATGACCACAAATGAGTATGGTCAAGCCATGTCTATTGAGGCAATAGACTCTGAAATGGTAAGATTGGATGCTTTAGAAAAAATGAAAGCACAAAACAGAAAGCAGCAGCAGCTTATAACAAAAAGGTGGTGCACAAATCATTTATACAAGGTGATTTAGTTTGGAAAATGAAGTTACTAGAGACAGGCTATAAAGATTTCTTCTTAGGAAAATGGTCTGCCAAATAGGATGGTCCTTTGAAGATTCATAAGGTAATGTCTTGAAATGCTTATTTATTATAAAACTTGAATGGACAGGTTTTTGAGAGAGCTTTAAATGGCAAATATCTTAAATAATACTACCTATCAATATGGGAGTTACATGATGAAGCCTTTAAAGAAAGACACTCCCAGCTTTGGGAGAGTTTACATTAAGATAATTGTTCATTACAGTTAGCCTTCTAAGGCATTCTTAATAGCTGTCCTAAAAGCTATATCTAAACTAATTAGTTGCTTGTTTAGCTGACATTGGCTAGCCTACAATTCATTCTTTGTTAGCTTAGAAGTACTCACAGCTTCACAAGCTTGCTTGATTTTCTCTTTCGAAAGAGGAATCTTTTGCTTAGTGCTCAGTAATTGGTTATTAATCTCCTCCAACTGAGCAGATATCTCCTTTTAGTCATCTTGAGCCTGATGAAGTGCCTCCAAAGCCTTTTTCTCGCGTTTTCCTACAGCTGCCAACTATACCTGCAAATCCCCCATGGACTTCTCAAAGGAAGCTATCTTTTTAGCTCTATCCTGTAATACTTCTGCTTGTTTGATCACTTCCTGCATTTAAGCCTCCTCTTCTGCATACTTCTTGGCCAGTTGAGTTACCCTGACTTGTAAAGGAATCACATCATGCTCTACGATGTGATGGATAGGCCTCCAAAAACATGAAATACCATCCTTTAGCACCTTAGATAATTGACCAGCAGTATCTATATTTGTTGTGTTATTGGTCAAGGTTGCTAGAAAATCTTAAATCAGGGTTTGTAACTCCATCCAAGAAGGGGGTGCAGAATTTACTGAGAGGTCAGGTTTCAGTAGAGCAGTTAAATTAGACACAACTTCCAAGTAACTTACTACATCATCTGAAACACTTGCCCTAGGAATCTCAGCATCTACCTACACTACCTTGTTGGAAGTGGCATCATCTGGAATTTGGTTAGGAAAATCTCCTTCCTCCTCATGGTTGGAAGACCCTATCATCAAAAGTACAACAATTCAAGAGAGTACAAAAGAGATAGGCTCTAACAGAATGAAAAGAAACTAACCACTTAGATCCAACATAGCAGAAGCTGCTTGTTGTTGATCAGGTTCTTGCTCCTGCCCAGTTTGAGCAATGGTTCTTTTCTCCTGTTCTAACCCCATGTCTTCAACATGGGGGGGCATCCTTCTCCGTCTCCTCATTTTTACGCTTAGCTCGGTGACCTGGGGGGTAGACTCCTCTTCACCAAGAGTAATTTCTGCATGACTATGCCCCATCTCCTTTGAAGAGCTGGGGGGCACATCCATTTTCCTTGGCTCCAGTTCTCCTCCCTAGAGATGACTTGAGGCTTAGAAGAAGGAGAACCATGAGGAGTATCAACCTCCACTCTAGGTGTTCAATGCTTCTTTTTAGGACTAGAAGCTATTGTTTTCCTTCTATTGACTCATGTACTCTTGAGACCAACTGATACTAGATCAGGCTTTTGAGAGCCTGTGGGACCTAACATGGAAACCAAGTCAACATAACTGATAACCATGTTATAATGTCAAGTCTAAATATTAACAATCTTACCTTTCTTGAACATATCAGAGAGCATCATTTGATCTTCTTTAGGATCTGAATCTTCATTGGCAGGTTGTGAAGGTACAACTAGAGTCAAGTTGTCAGTTAGTGTCTCTGTTCTTGGTTTGACCACAGATGATGTAGCCACAGGAGGCATCTCCATACACAAGGGAGGTTTGGTTTCAAA
Source organism: Patellifolia procumbens (assembly GCA_947645195.1). NCBI lineage: Eukaryota > Viridiplantae > Streptophyta > Magnoliopsida > Caryophyllales > Amaranthaceae > Patellifolia > Patellifolia procumbens. Next base: position 794,529 of record CANSGD010001508.1, on the reverse strand, counting down.
CATATGATCCAATTTCCTCTGTATTCGACCTCCATCAGCTAACTCCAAAGACATTTCTACCCAATGAGACCTCTTCCTCCTTTCACCTCTTGTATGAGGGTCTATTTCGGGAATATAAACCATGCAACCTTGTCTGAAATCTTGTACTGGAGCTCCACCAGTCTTAAACTCTTCATCTTCCTTATCAACAATTAAAGGGAAGTCCTTTGACACCCCTAGTTGTGAAAGAAGAGCAGATGGACTTAAAGAGCAGTATCTAAGCATTCTCTTCTTTTTTCTGAAAGACAAAGATTGTCAATTTTACTAATTGACAAATTAAACAGAATCTGGAAAGATAAGTAGGCATAGCTTACCTTTACCGAGTTTTAAAACTAAGCTATCCTTCAATCTAGTTAGAGCAGCTTGCTGAACAGAATCTTGGTGAATGGCACAAAGAGACCACCATTGTTGGTAATCCGCTGAAGATCTCCCCTCACTCTAGAACCAGGTTTGAACCCCAAAGTTTATGATGTTGAGAGACTTGCTGGTATAGACATCCAATTCCTTATGTATACCTCTTTGCTCCCAAGGGTTGTTGTGAGTCATATATAGGGGAATAGCAAAACCTTGTACCAATACAAATTGGTGTGCTACTAGTTGAGGATTGTAAACCTCAAATCCAAAGTTATCTGGTTCAGCTGCAATCAAATCCTTGGCATATATGGCTGAACTCCAGAAGGGCATTTGAACAGCTTCACCTCTCAGCCAACTTGGGATAGCAGAAGGATACCATTCAAAGGTATCTGGTTGCTCTTGCTCATTACTTCTTAAGTAAGACCAATAAGTCTTTGGGTTATATCCAAAACCCCTAAGTAACTCAGCCAACAAAGCCTAAGGCTCTCTAAAATGAGCATTATCTAATAAGTTGAATGCAACCTCGGCATAATAACTACAGTCTTTGGGATAGTAAAATGAAGAGACTCTAGAGGTATCTTACCTTTGGAATCTGTAATTTCCTATAGCTCCCTACTCAGTTCTTTGCTGAGAACCTCTTCTGTTTATAGGCACATCATTTTCCTAAGATACATAAAACACCACACAGTCACCAGCCAAATGGGTCCAAACACAAACTCTGAGGTAGTTGTCCCATCTGGTCTTATGGTCAAACTAGCCTCCCTACATCTAAACAGACTCCTATAAAGTTGACCTAGCACCAATGGCCCTAGTGCTACTCTGGTATGTTGTTCAGCTATATTGGCAGCTAAAGAGAGAAACAAGGCAGTCATGCCACCAACTTTAGGCATCAAAAGGTTAGCCAAGGCAAAGGTGATAAAAAGCACTTCTTCCCCCCACTATAATTGGCTGTATTCACAAAATAGTCAACTATAAACTGGAAACCACATTTTAAAGTGGTTTTACCTGATCCACCTCTAACCAGTTGTTGGAACATACTATGAGCTTGACAATACAAATCTTTGGCTTTAGGTAACACATAGAAAACAGGCTGTTAATCTTTCTCAGCTGCATAAGGAGACAAACCAATCAAAATAGTTATGTCTGCTAAAGTAATGGTCATAGTCCCTTTCCTCAGTACAAAACAATTAAGTACTGGAATCTATAAGGAAAGGAAAAAGAAGTTACAGAACCATCAAAGGGAATGGTGTTGTATGTAGCTAATTTTAGAAAGCAATAAATCTTTAAATCCTGCCATTTTGAGTGGCATGGAGCCAGCTTCTCAAACCAAGCTCTGGCCTTTATCCCCTGAACTCAACCATAAATAGGTTTTCTGGCTGAAGGCCATTATAACTTAAAGGGTTCATCATTGAATACTAAAGGTCCCAAGCTAGAAGTACTTATAATACATTTGCAAACTAAGGCATACCCTATCCCTAGCCTCTTTATCCTTACTATGAAAACTAAGAGTAGGACCAAGGTAAACTAACTTACCAGAAACATCTAGATGCTCAGACTTTTTGAAAAACCCACATCACCTTACGACGATACTCTAGTTCAAAGTCTCTGGCAATCTCACAAAGCTTCTTTGCTTCTGGAGATTTGAAGCATTCACAATATCTTCCCACTAGAGGAATAGGTGGCAAATACGCTGAGATTCCATAAATTGGGACTTGAGAGCTTCAATTGAGAGGGAAATGGAACTCAAATGATTTTTTGGTTAAGAGAAAGAGTTTAGAGAAAGTAACGGAATTTCAATTTACCCAGAATTTAAATTAATCGGGGTAATTTAAGACCGTTGAAAATAATATAGATGACGTGGCTCCTGACCCCTTATTTTATTGTTCCCAATAAACACAATTGGGGTTTTATTACAATTAAGCGGGAAAATGGTGGTTTATTCATTAATGCCAACTGAAGGGATTTTTAATACAAATTAAGACAAAAATCCTATTGGTTTTAGTTTTCCAACTTCCAAGAAAGAGAACTTATTACATTTCAGTAATTATTACTCTAAGCAAACAAAGAGATGTGGTTGGTAAATGACGTCTAGAAATATGCTTCCCAACTGTCAAATCACTTCGCAAGAATTAAATGCAGATTCTAACTCAGTGAGAGTAGAAGTTGATATGGTTTTACTTTCTCTCTATTTAAGAAGGGGTAAGTAAAGGCAATTTACAACAATCACTTCCTATCTTCATCTTTTTTCCAGATTTCCTTCAAAGAAATCTCCTTACAAGTTTTCATCCTAACAAAACCAATCTTCAAGATGTCAGAACCTCCATCAAAAAGGCAGAAGCATGTTGGTGAATCAAGTCACCAAGCTCCTGGGGTTTCAACCAACCTCCTATCTCCTCAAAATTCTCCTCCCTCACCTGCTTCATCATCCGTTCCACCACGAGCTTCATTACCAGCTGAAGTTTCTAGGATCGAGGAAGAAAGAAGACTGCTCCAAGAAGAAGAACAGAGGAGGATGGATGCCATCTTGGACGAACTTGACAGAGAAGAAGCTGGTTCTCTGGGTTCCGAGTCTGACCAAACAGACTCTGATGGTGAGAGACCTCTTCCCCCTTCTCCTCATTCCATTATGTCGCTCTCTCCTTCTTCTCCCTTTTCTCCTTCAGGGGATGATTCCTCCTGGAACTCTCCTCCTTCTTTACCATCTATGGGCGGTGGTCAATCTCCAACCACCAATGATTAGGATAGCGACATGTATGGTGCAGTCTTGGTAACTGGAGATAAGTCATGGTTCAGAGTCCTTCTGTCCCTCAAACTCTCCTCCTTCTTTCTTTTTTCTTCTCTTCCACCCTTCTATTTCTTCTTTTCACCTTGCTTTGATCCCCCTTCAGACCAGCCATTGTCTTCTGCATCCTCTTCATCCTTTTCATCATCATCATCATCATCTTTTTCATCCTCCTGCTTTGATCTCCATCACTATCACCTCTAACTTTACCTAGTTTGTTTTCAACTAAGTTAGAAAATTAGGGTTTACTATTACAATTACATTTTCTAAATGTATAGCTAGATCTATGTTTAGAAGGAACAATCTGATGTAATAGCCTAGACTCTCTTTCATTTTATGGTATGAATGTAACAATTGATGGTAGATAATGAGAAAGTCCCGAGTCTATTTTTGTTTATTTATCTTTGTTTTTATGTTTTATTATTTTGGTTATTAGAAAAACTGGAATAATAAACTTATGCATTTGCTGCAAATTTGGTCTTATATATCCCTAATATATATGTTTGCTATATTCTAATAAATAGGTTATTACAGAAAAACTATTTAATAATTTTAAGAGTTAATCCTAAATATAAGGAAGTCACGATTTACTAACTGCTAATGAGCAGCATTTGTTAAATGAACGTGACTCTCCCACGTACAACTACAAAGGAACATGACTCTTATACGTATACTTAGTTACAACCAAGTAAACACCCATTTCTTATACTCAATAAAAGAAGTAAAAAGATACTACGAACACAAAACCATTTCTGAATAATTATTTTGTTCAAATATGGAAAACTCACTACGAAAGTTTCCTACATTCAAAAAACCAGAAGAATCATCCACTAAGCCCGATTGCCCAAATCATTATCTTCGTTATGATGATACAACTAGAGACCTCATGGCATATGGATATTATGAGCAGAAACTCTGGGAAAGGGATGTCAATCGGCATTTCCACAGGAAACCCAAAATACTCTATGATCAACCTACTAAAACTCCTGCCTTTTAAGTAGGCTCTGATACTGATATCCTTTCTCTTCTCATTTTCTAAATAATGGATGAGGCAACCCGCCAACGTGCACTCCCTATGTGTAGGGGATTGGGAAAACTGATTGTGCAAAAGTATCATAAACCTGGCAGGTACATAGAAGAATTAATATACCATTATACCATTATGCATCTTCTCGCGTACTAGTCTTAAGGCCTCGAAAGTATCTTGATGTCCCTCATCAAATCATAAAGTTTACCTGCAAATGTGAAGGTAAAAACATGGGATGTCTCTATGAAGGGACTCCTCGTATGAGTCCTGATGGGCATATTGCAGAAGCCGGTGTAACTATGGGATGGCATGGACATCATTTCATCTTCAAAGATAATCATCATCCAGGAGAAGAAGTCATCCTACCAGAAGGTTGGGCTCAAACTAGAGTGTAAGTACCACAGAGTCTCATACTCCTGAAGAGACTCTTACCTTTTGTTTAGTTTTAAAAATCTCATATCTAAAGAGATTCTACTGCCAATTGTATGCGTTTGGTTTTATCACCTAAAATGTCCATATCATTTTTTTTACCAAGAGAGAATGAAACATGATTTAGGAATTTGTGTAATTTTTATACTTCTACGAATGAAAATTATTAATTAATCTTGCACCAGTTTCAAGTGCATTGATTTGCAAGGTTTGTAGCACATCAACCTCACAAATCAGGGGGGCATTTGTTACTACCACTTTTATTTTTTGGGCTTTAAGACCCATGGGTCACATAAACCCATTTCCTTTTAGCCCAGGTCCAAGTTATGTTGACCTAGTCAAACAACGTACACTTATTAAATGTTAAGAGGCCCAAAAGCCAACCAGAGTCTCAGAGGGATGCAAACTCTATAAGCTTCAAGAAGCGCCCATTATTAGGCGCAAAATTCAAAACTTTCCCAGCAGTTTGGAGGTTAGAAGATAATTCAAATTCGAAGATAGAGAACTGCTGCCCCATTTAGCTATAAATAGAGGCTTCAACCAGACGAAGGAAGACATCAACAATCAATCATCAACACAATAAATACTCCATCCGTCCCATATTAGATGATACACTTCCTTTATTCATCCATTCCACATTAGTTAATACACTTCTATAAATGGCATGGAAGTAAACTAAAAATATTACTCCCTCCGTCCCATATTAGATGATACACTTCCTATATTCGTCCGTCCCACATTGGATGATATACTCTATAAATGGAACGCCTCTACAATAGAAATATAATTTATTATTATGAATGGGTCCCGCCCACCCACCCTAATCCCTTTACATTACCCCACCATGTACTTTATATACATAAACAAATACCAACAACCAACTACTCACAATGAAATAAAGAAGTCAAATAACACTCCTAAAACTTTGTGCATGTGAAACTGTATCATCTAATATGGGACGGAGGGAGTATCAGAATTTACCCTTAGATCTTAGGCATAGTTTTAGGTAGTTATTTGACACGAACACTCCATGTTCTAAACGCCTTCCACTGTTATTGTCTCATTGAGTGCAAGAAGGATGACGGTATTCCTCTCTTTCTTCCTCAATTAAGCTTGTTGTACTTTTTCTTTCCATAAAATTTTGTGTAAGACCGGAATTATATCATCAGTGAAATAAAATAGTTTCTTTCAGGTTTTCTTATATTATTTTGGCCACTTGTCTCTCTATAACTCTTACAAAGTTATTTAAGTTATATTTAGCACGCTATTTCTTAGCAATTGATAGTTCTGTGCTCAATTAAGCTAGCGAGGTTTCTTTAGTTTTAAAGGTAATCCTTATTGCTAAGGGCCGGAGACTCTTAGGAGAGTAAATCACCTCCCTAGTGTTCTAGACCAACTTGCGACGGGGCATCGTTACTTGTTTGCAAAACCATTTTTGTACCAAGATGGACCAAGGATTACTCAAAAATGATAAAACAACCTTCGGAAGATAATCATGCTCCTTAAGATAAGGAATGAAATCTTTTCCTTTAAAAGATAAGCTATGAATATTTGGAAAAGATTTTATTTGCAAAACTGATTTTAAAAGATTTTATTTTATTTCTTTTATAACTAAATTCAAAATTCCTATCTTTATTAAAATCGAATTTTTTTTCTTATAAAAAAAATTTTGTTTCTAGAAGATTAAAAATTCCATCTTTTATTCTTTTCAAATTTTTTGCGAAAAATCTTTTTAATTTTATTAAATAAGTTTATTTTTAAATGAATTTTCGAAAAAACACAAATCAGACTGATTGATCCCCTTTTATGATAATAACATAATTATTTATTTTCCTAACTCTAAGAATATAGTTAGTTATCCTAAATTCATATTTTAGCTTTAGCACAAATTTCCAAGAGTTGATTACATTAACATAGCAAGAAAAAGATAACTAAAACCTAAGCTTCCATAACTTCCCGTCCTTGAGCTTCCATAACTTCCCGTCCTTGAGCTTCCATTGACCATCCGAGCTCATCAATTTACTTTGGTCATTGTACACAATTCACATATTAACATAAAGTGCTTATCATCATCAAAATATCATAGACTTAGAGTCACATCAAATTCCCCAGTTTTGATGATAACAAACACATAATACTTCCATCAACACAAGCATATATATTTTCAGATGAGAAAGAATCGAAGTAGACAATGCACATCATAATGGGAATCCATCACATTGGCAACATGATCTGATGACATGGGAATAAACGTCTAGCATTAATATAATACTATATACCAAATCTTTCCCCTTTGGAATTATCCAAATTGAGGAGGCACAAAACGTCCGTAGTTTCAGAGTTCGAAGTTAATTATCCATGCATAATAGTAGCTTAAGAAAAAATCAATCTAATGATGTTGGTGCTACATCAAGATTCAATTCACAATCCGAAGCCATAAAGAAAGAAATAATCTAACTCACAATCCAAAGTTATGAAGCAAGAAATAGTTCAACTCACAAATCAAAGTTACAAAAGTAGGGTAAAGAAAAAAGGTAGGCAAGCTTGAAGTGGTTGGTATAGAGATATATATGCTCCACAAGTGCTCAGACCATAGACTCACCTTTTGACATTAGGACGCAAGGAGTGCAAATTTTTCTTCACTTGGGTATTGTGTAAGTTAATGTGGCAACGGATAGTCGCTTCTCGTCAAGCATAAATTTGCTTCGGATATTCAGCAATCTAGATACATGATCATCACAACTCTTTTCTTCATCTCATAATTGAAGTCTAAAATGAATCTCTCCTTTTTTTATATAATGGAAGGTTCTTTTTTCATTATTCTCAACCTTCCTTTTTTTTATTTTTATGAATATTCAGAACATACAAAAATCCTAGAGTTAATCAATGAAAAATCATAATCGAAGAAGAAGGATCCGTGAGTCGTGACCTTAGTGCTTCTTGAGATACTGCCCCTAGCACCGTGCCATGTACAGTGTAACTGTGATTTTCATCACATAACTTATAAACACTCATTTTGGACCTCATCAAATCCCCCTTTAACATATGCATCTTCTTTTATCATCTAACAATATACCTTTTATCTTAAGCATGATCACGAATCAAGGTCAAGAGCATTTAATGAGTTTAATGGATGAATAAAAGAAGGATATGATTGGAAAAGGAAATGAGGCATATGTAAAGAAGGAAAAAATAGAGCTCAAATGTCGAGCTCTAAAGAAGAAAAACAAAAGATTGGGCTAAAGATCAATCTTGCCATAGAAAAGTGGATCGACATTTCATAGCATAATAGTTCGGCATCTTTGGATCATTTAGCTTAATTATTTGGCAACTAAGAATCAAGACAACATCAATAGACCTTGCGGCGCCTAAATCAAAATTAAAAGACTTATTCATAAACTTTCACATGGACATATATTATGGACTCAGATTCAACATATCTATGAGAGAAGATAATCCCAAAGTCAATTGTTCCACCCTTTTAATAGTCGCGTAATGTAACACACCCTCCATTGTAGGATACAAGTGAGAGAAATTGAAATTTATCACTAGTCATGTATTAAGGAACCACTGTGGAAGGTACCATAGGCTGCTTCCTCTCACATTCACCTGCAAAGAGACCACTTGTTAATTTTAGGAACCCAAATTTGCATGGGTCCCTGCTTCTTTCTTTGATGTTCAAGTATATCCTTTCTATCCCATATTTGATTCACATACTTAGTATTCTTTTCAACACACTTTTTCTTAATCTTACAGTAATCCATACGGCATTCACTTTTTCGACAGAAGTAGCAAACCAAATATTCAAGTAAATCAACATATTTTTGTTTACTGAAGTCTCATCCAAATTTCTAACTTTATGCTATACACTGTGTCTCTGGTCAATGTATCCTAAACATTGTTGTTTCGGTTATTACCCAAACTAGTTATCCCTTTTAGGATTTCATTTCTAGAGTGGGCCTTGCAAGCTTCTCTTAGCTGTACTTTAATAGACTAAATCGTGATCTTTAAATTATCATTTTTATCTTTTAATGTAATTAAGTCCCCATTAGCCTTTTCGCAATCATTTCTGAAATCTAAATCTAGAGACATCTGGAGACAAGCAATTTTATACTGTTGTCGTTCATTTCTCAACCCAGTTAGCTCTTGATTTAGGGTTCTAATTCTATTTTCAAAATCTAAATTTTGTCCTCATTGTACGGCACAATTTTATCAACAATTTTTGAGGTTATCATACTTTAGTGCGGTTAACTTAGCATTTTGATCCGCAACCGTTTTCTGAAGTTTTCATTTCCTTTGATTAGACTTTTATTTTCCTCCAATGGCCAATTTTTTGCTTAGATAGAATTTTCAAATCATTTTCCATATTGGAAAAATATCGTGCATTTCTTGGCAACCATCAATTATAGTACTAAGAAAAGTGGCTAGTTTGTTTATGGGAAAAAGATGTATTAGTTTTATAGAAATGAGTCTTAAATCATCCTCGTCTATTGAGGTTGAACTTTTTTCTGTAAGACATAGGTGCAAGTCATCAAGACACTGTGCCTACCTTTGTGTTTGCATAACTACATTTAAACATAGTTTTGAATAATGGTGTTTCGAATAAAGAAACACGGTGAATTTATATTCTGGGAGTACAAGACCAACTTAGAGTAGATGAAAATGACTGTTCGAGGTCTTCTTGAATAGAGCTCCAACAAAACAACGATGGTGAGCTACCCCGGGGGCTAGTTGTACATGGGATCGTCCCTCCAATACTTAAGTCAGATCTTTCTTTACTCTTCATGGAAAACCTACTCCACGGGTGGGCATTCAAGAGCTTTCTTTACTCTTCATGGAAAACCTAGAGGATTACAAAATAGGAATCTTTAACACATAAGTTACTAATAAATAAATGAAGGTCTAATGATTCCTTTCGTAGTCCAAGAAAAGCCTAATAAAACCCCTTACTAGAAGTCATATACAAGATAAGAAAATGAAGAAAGTTAGGAAATAATCGGGTAACAGATATATCTAATAACATAAAATCTCCAGTCAAAGATATATCAAATTTCCTTCTTTTTCATTGGAATTTTCTTCTACATTAGGGCAACTAGGGTTTCTCTTTTCTTACCTGGCCAATTGTTTAAGAGCTCCCTCGAGATTTTTCACATTCATTTGTTTTATGGATACAACCTTTGTGAAAGTGGCAAACTTTCTTCTATCTCTGTTTTTGTAGGGAGTCTTCATTTCAGCTTAAACTTTTAGACCATGATAATCTTTAATCTTAATCAAAATAGAGTAAAGCTTCTTGTTGAACACTGTCGGATCCCCCATCATCCTTTCTTCCTCTTATTTTACCCCTGATTGTGCTCTGCTGGAACCACACTCCAAGTCTCAGCCTTCTTTGCATCCTTCTTCTATTTTTACAGCACCTGCTTCAACCTTCTTATAGTTAGGATGCATAGCCTCAGCACATACCTCAATAAAATGAATAAAGCCATCTACCTCCTTCAAAGCCTTTGAGATCGTGGTCACTTTTTTTCTAAACCTAATCAAACTTAAAACTCGCTTGTCGAAGCCCTCCAATGAAGCCATCAAAAGGAATACGAGCTTTTGGTCCGAGGTATAAAGAGACTCAAGGTTATATCTCTTGACGAAGCTTATTAGAGATTTCTTGGGCAATTGGATTATCTTCCCCGGGTGTGTGATGGTCTGTTGCTCCTGACGATTGGCTACAAAATGGTTGGTGTGCAAGTAGCTAAGATTAGTGGAACTGCGGCACAGTTTGGGGGAAGGTTATTAAACCATTATCGAACTACTCCCCTTAGAGTAGCGAGGAAAATTTTGCACCATATGGAATTATCCACGGGGTTTAGATATATCTGATGTTTGTAGGAGGATAAATGATAATCTAGAACAGTTATACTATCGAAAGGGTCAATGGTTAAAAGCTTCACTTTAGGAAATGGGGGAGCATACATTATCCTAGTCGAGAATGGGGTATCCATTTCAGAATAAGTGTCCCCACCTACTATGCAAAGGGCTGGTATCTCTCAACACTTGTTTAGACGACCTCGCCCCATACCCACTTTGAGCGTAAGCCAAGTGGAGAATTAAAGAAGATGGCCTATGACCCTCCATCTGAGAGAAAGGAATCAAAGGTGGATCCCTTAACTCAGGAGCAGAGCCTGTGGTTCATCTTTGCAAAGGCGTTGGCTTCTTCGCCTCTAGATTTTGACGGACATCAGGTTGTAAAGTTTCCATCCGAGGAGCACCCTTGTCTTCCTTGTGCATCAACTATGACATTCAACTTGAGCCTCCTTGCCTCATCGCTCCTAACCGGTTGCTTTTCTTTTGAAATCGTTTGAGATTTTTTCGATGGAGCATGCCAACTGAGGCCTGGATCAGCTACTTGAGTTCATTCAGGGTGTGTAGCCTTGGATGGAGCACCCTGTTGTTGTCCTCCTACATTAAAAAGATCATATTGTTTTTGAGTTGTTTATATCGACATCAGTCATCTTAGTCCGGATGTTATTAAGGACGATTTATAGATGGGTTACGGTCACTGGCCGATTAAGATTACTTTCTAGTATAGCATTTTGCAAATGAGATTCTTCACTCAGATGTTCTCCAAACGACCTGCCAATCGGATGACGGTCATGCCTACAAGCCAGGCATTCATCCTCTTCCGTATGTTCTATTATAATCTTCATGCTTTGGTTACGAGCCATATTTAATGAGTACAAGTGAGTAATTTCTATACGCCTCCCCACAGACGGCGCCAAATGTTATGGAACTTAAAACGATCACAAACTTCTCAAGCGTATGCAACATATTGAACCGCCTAACTGACTTGGGAGGATTTTGAGAGGATCCACCCCCTCCCCCCCCCCCCCTCCCGCCGAAGCTTGAGTCAAGTTAGAAGAAATAGAAAGTAGAGAGAGAATGTTATGATGAAATAATTGGAGAGTAATGTCAATTTTTATAGGAGAGAGATTCTACCTTTTCAAATGTGACATAAGATTATTCATACTAAAGAGCGAGGGATGTGATGGTTCCATTTTAATTGCCTGAGAATAGGGGTTTTTGATTGCTTGGCCAATGATAAGTTGCATTGCGGCAGACATTGACTGCTTTGCCAATCATGTGTTGTCTTTTTAGGATTTGGGCCTGTAGGAGTTACATCAACCTATGAATAGGCCTACTTCACCAAACTTGTTCTACTAAGGGTAAAATGACACATGTCGTTGCCATAGTGCTGACACGTGTCATCCTGTAGAGTGTCACGTGTCAATCTCTTATTACATGACTCCTCTCACCTTCTTCGCAGGACCCTTGGCAGTTCTTGAAATGTTATTTATATGGTACAACAGTCTGGCCTTGAAGAGTTTGTGCTTACAATGATATACTTACTACTTCATATTTTTACTATCCCTCGTGTTCTCTTCTAACACAAGTTTTTGAGAATTCAACCTCTCACCTAAAATTACCTTTGAGTGAGAGTGGTGTGTTAACCTTGGGGAATGAATAGGCGAATAGAAATGAGCACCATCGTTGCACCGAATTAACGTTTTCAAGTTAGTGGTATCGAAAACGTCACGATACATTGAACCGAAAGTTCTTTATTTCGTTCTTATTCGTTTAATAGCCTTGGAAATACTCAATATTTCCAAAAACCGTTTCATGGCATCATCACCAAGCATAATCTGGTCGAATAAGCTTTTGACGGATCAAACATGGTACACTTCTATTTTCTCAATCATTATCCATATGCAACTCCAAAGGACTGAAACTTTCACCATATAGAGATCCAAATCAATAAATGAGCAAATTATAATATAAAATATACCATTTTATTTGTGTATTTTATTATCGGGTGCATAATAATCAATTTTTCTAACCTATGCACCAGGCGCATAAGATTAATTATTTAGATTCCCCCTCCTACAACAAACATGTAAAAGAAAGATAGCTAATACAAAAGATTATATCTTTAGGAAAAATTGTCAAATTCCACATTTTAAAACCTCGGTTTGAGAAAAGAAACCTAAAACAAAATTATATTTATGAAAAAAAAATGTCGAGGCAAAAATCTGGCGCTGACTTATTTTCTCAAGCATTGATCTATCCTTTTTCTATTCAACCAACTTAACAATTTATATTGCCACACTCTGATTACTTTTTCTCTCCTTTTATAATTCAAATTGTACCTTTAAAAAAAGGGCAACTTAATGCATGGGGTTTCTTTTCACAAATAAATTTATGTTTTAGACTTTTTTTCGCAAAAATTGTTTTAAGAGGTGGTTTCTCGCAAAATTGTTGTTTTAAAAGGTGATTTCTCGCAACTTTTCCTTATTTTTGTAATAATTATCTTATGGAGAGAGATTCATAATCAGTAATGATTAAAAAGATAATTTCTATATTCGCTTATACTTGTTTAACAAATTGGTTGTGGAAAAGGAGAATCTAAATAGCGAATCCTAAACGCTTGGTGGATTAGCTAGAAAAACCGTTTTAGTAAATTATGCTCCATCCGTTCCCTTTTGATATTCCCATTTTTCTTTTTTGGATGTTTTAAAAAGTTCTTCCGACTTTGAATCTTTTCAATTTTAAGAATATCTATTTCCCCATTGTACGAGTATTGGAATAATTGGCTAACCTGTTTAGGTTGCCTGACATTATTATATATATAGAGGTATAAAAAACCGTCTTTATAAGACTAAGAGTCTAATTACCAAATTACCCTAATACACCCCCTCAATCTTTACGGGGAGGAATCACGGATAGATTGGAACGATGTTTACAAAACAACTCAGAATAAAGACCCTTAGTAAAAATATCAGCAACCTGCAACTGTGTCGGAACGTGCTTGACCTGAAGTCCACCTTTAGCAACCATCTCACGAACAAAATGATAATCAACATCAATGTGCTTACTACGATCGTGATGAACAGGATCGGCAGTAAGATACATAGCAGAAACATTGTCACAATAGAGAATGGTAGGCCGTCGATGAAAATACCCTAAATTAGCCAACAATTGACGTATCCAAATTGTTTCGGCCGCAGTGTAGGCAACAACACGATACTCAGCTTCAGTAGAAGACTTCGAAATAGTAGGTTGCTTCCTAGAGCGCCAGGAGATCAACTTATTCCCTAGGAAGATAGCATAACCCGTAGTAGAACGCCGAGTGTAAGGACACCCGGCCCAATCAGCATCAGAATAGGCAACAGTCACAGTAGGGGAGCCAGTACTATGAAGAAACAACCCATAATCAGAAGTTCCCTGCAGATACCTGAAAATTCTTTTCACAGCATGAAGGTGAGTAGTACGAGGCGCATGCATAAGTTGAGAAACCGAATTAACATCATAGGCAATATCAAGACGAGTCATAGTCAAATATTGTAATGCACCAACCATACTACGATAATATGTGGGATCAGCAAAAAGTTCACCATCTAAGAGAGAAAGAGTGACACGAGAGATAATAGGAGTACGTACGGGTTTGACAGTATGAAGATGAAATTTCTGAAGAAGATCAATTACATATTTGTTTTGAGACAACATCAAACCCTGAGGAGTACGTAAAACCTGAATGCCTAAGAAATAATGCAAATCACCCAAATCCTTCATAGCAATCTGGGCAGAGAGACCACTGATAAATTTCTGAAGCACAGAGGAACTACTACCTGTAAGCACAATATCATCAACATATAGCAAGAGAATGATAATATGACCACTGTGTTTGAGAGTGAACATGTAGGTGTCACAACTGCTGCACTTGAAACCAATAGAGAGTAGAAAGTTGCTGAAACGTGAAAACCAAGCTCAAGGAGCTTGCTTCAAACCATAAATGGATTTTCGTAACCGACAAACATGATGTGGTTGAGAAGGATGTTCAAAACCAGGAGGCTGACGCATATAGACTTCCTCATTGAGGAAACCATGAAGGAAAGCCTTTTTAACATCGAGTTGACGAATAGGCCATTTAAAAGTAGCAGCAAGAGTTAAAACTAAGCGAACAGTAGTAGGCTTAATGACAGGACTAAAGGTTTCAAAGTAGTCAATACGTACCTGCTGATGATTACCAAAAACAACAAGTCTGGCCTTAAACCGCTCCACAAAACCGTCAGAATTATATTTAATCTTATACACCCACTTACAACCAAGGGCGTTTCTATTCTTGTTGCGAGGCACAAGTTCCCATGTATCATTCTTAATTTATGCTTCATACTCATCACACATGGCTTGTTGCCAGCGAGAATCTTTAGACGCTTGCTTAAAATTAGACGGTTCAGACTCAACAACATCATTTTTTAAATTCATTAAATTCCTAGTTGAAATGATTCCGTCTTTTAAACGAGTTGCCATTGTATGGACATTAGTAGGATCGACACACTTAGACGACTTTCTAGGACGCCTAAGGGGAGGGACAATAGTAGACGGGGTGACACAAGAGGTACATCAAGGGGAACGACCAAGGAAGACGAGGAAGAGGTAATGGGTGTGGATGCAGGTGAGTCCGCATGCATAGACGACGAAGGGGAGGCGAGGGCGTCTGCGGGCGCAGGAGGGCATGCGGGCCGGCAGAAGCTGCAAGGGGGATCTGCAACATGTCTTCTGGCGCGGGAGTGTCTGCCTGCAGGGTGCTAGGCAGAGATCGAGAACCTGCGGCGCAGAGTACGCGCGCGGGCAGGCAGATTCTTGCGTAGCTGAGCAAGACGTAGCTGCGGGCGCGGGGTTGGGATCCTGCGAACTGCTATGCGGGTGACTAAACAAGGGGGTTGGGGCGTGGAATGGAGCCGCGGACTAGACAACGACGAATCGTTAGACACACTAGGGGAGGGAACCGAAGCCATAGGTGAGACACAAGACGTGGTGACAGTCGAAAACAAAACCAAGGGGTCTAAGTCATCGGTAACGGAGGAGTCATGAGACGTGCTAGACACAAGAGAGAGATACGGAAATTTACGTTAAAGAAATAACACATGACGACTCGTATAAACCTTGCTAGAAAGAGGATCAAGACATCGATAGCCCTTATATTGTGATGCATAGCCAATGAAAACACATTGAATCGACTTAGCTTGTAATTTGTTGATCTTAGGATCTAAAAGCAACGGAAAACAAGCACAACCAAAACATTTCAAAAACTCATATGAAGGGGGACGATGGAAAAGTTTGGCAACGGGGATGAACCCTGCAATGCCGAACTAAGAATACGATTAATCGTATAAACAACATTATAACACGCATCGACCCAATATCGATGTGGCAACTCAGATTGAATAAGCATAGTATGGGCCATCTCGATAATGGTTCGATGTTTCCTTTCCGCAACACCATTTTGCGCTTGAGTCCGAGCACAAGACTTCCGAAAATAAATTTCCGAATCACAGAAATGTTGCAGTAAAGGAGTGTTATCAAACTCACGTCAACCATCACTTTGGAAAAACTTAATTTTGGAGTTAAGAAGATTCTCAACTAGTTTTTGAAAAGCTAAGAAAGTCGAATAGACATCAGATTTCAGCTTAAGTGGATATAGCCATGAAAAACGCGAATAATCATCAACAAAAACCACATAATCACTACTAGAAACAACACTATCAACGACTACTATCTAGCGACGAGTAAGAAAAATATGTCGTAAAAGAAAGAAAAGTGAAAAAGTTAACAAAATGATATGCGCGCCGTTATCTTAACTTTAAAATGAAAACTTAAACCCTTCTCCACGATTTGGGGTCGTCGTTAAAACTTTCAAAGCTGAGGATTCTTAAAATTTCACCTAATTTTGAAGTATTCCACTTCTTTCTCTTCTCATTGCCAGTACTTTCTCTCTCTCAAGGTCATTTCTCCTCCTTCTTTGGTTAATTAGTTCTAAATCTCATTATACGCTCAGAATTTTGCGTTCAATCTTCTTTGTAAAAAATCATCTCTTTTTTTTGTTTGTTTAATCGTTTGTTTGGATTATTTATTTGGTGTCGAATCATTTCTGGATTGATTTTTGTGAAACAGTGGTCTAATTCTCAGGATTTCTGTTGAATTGCAAGTTAGAGTTTTGAATTTTGAGTTTTTTTCATGTTGTGAAATAAATTCTTCGCAAATTAGGGTTTTGGGTAACATATATTCTATTTTGGTATGGAAGATTTAGCTTCAAGACTTTGAATTAACGAGGAAGAATGAAAACTCTGTTGATGAATTTATGTTTTTTTTCTATAATTCTACTGTGTATAAATTCTACAGGTATGCTTTTTCCCAAGTTATGAAAACTCTAATGTGTATAATTCTACAGGTATGGTTTTTCATGACTTTCGGAAGTGTTATGATGTGTTGTTAGGATAGAAGGATTTAGGATGAGTTTATTTATGTTCTGTGGATTATGCTCTATCCTTGTTATCCTTCTAAGTTTTGCTCCATATTCTGCCTCCGTTCAGAGTATGCACTTTCTTGAGACATTTTTCCACTTCCCTTCCTTTTCCACTTTATATTAGCTATTGAGCCAAAGTTTTATTTTTTAAGTTGGTTGTACGGAGGCCTCCTAGAAAGGGCATGGATAAAATTGCTCAGCTTCGGTGAATGAATGAACCACTAGTTAAGACCTGATTCTGGTAGTTAATTAGTGTACTTGTATGTGAATGTTGTCAGCTGGGCTCATTATAATTACTCCTTCAGGCTTGACGAATGTGGTGAACAATATACCATTTGATTTTATGAGTATTGGGTGACATTTTGATTATTGTTATTTCTGAGTGATTTTATTTTAAAAAAGAGTATGACAGATGATGTGAATTACCTAAGCAAGGATGTTTCTTATCTCTGGTTCTTACGTCACAGTTGTAGCTAAATCTTACATGTATATATGTATATACTATCACCATTTCAGTCTTTATTAGCACTTGTCAAACTTGAAAATAGTAGGTGTCATCAAGCTCTGCCCAAGCAAGATGTCATAGTGCTCCATTTATCGGACTTCTAAACGAGTAAATAATTGCTCGGAAAATTTTGCTTCTAACACCTTGTTAGTTCATCTTAAGTTGTATAATTGTGGGTAGTTACCTTTTATTTTAATTTTCCATTGTCATTGTGAGTCTCAGACCCCCCCCCCTCATTCTGCAAATACACATAACATGTCAGCCACTTCCTATAGTTTCTGATACCAGTTTCATTTTTTCTCATACTTACTCAAATTAGCTTGCTGAACACTTGAAGTGAAGTTTGGCTTTGTATAATGTTTTTTAATTTCTTTGTTGTTTGTCCGACTTCAGGAAGCCGCCTTACAACAATAGATGTGCTTGCATTTGAATGGACAAACATGAGTAATTCAGTATGGGATTGCTGCCTCACATTTCAGTTTTGTTGGTGATGGTAATTTCTCAAACTTGCAATATCTTGATCTAGTAAAAGTTCTATTAAAACAACTGAGTGTAATTTGTATCATTAGTTAACTTGTTTTAAAAGTTTATGATTTTTGCGTATATCTTCAGGAACTTATACCTTTTCCCAGAAGATGGGGTGTCAATATTAGGAATAAGTTTGAAGGCTATCATTTGCACCTAATTTTCCTCTTTGATGTGAGGTGTCAATTAAATAGAAGACTTGCTATATTAAAGGAGTTGAATGTTATTCTTGTTCAGATAGTGCATTGCATTTACTAGATTTTTTTTTTAAAATTATATGTATAAAAACTAGGAAAGCTCTATTACGTGAATAAGTTACAAAAGTTCCATGTAAACTTTGCAGCACTTATTAGAGTATATCTTCTTCTTGCGTTAGTTTTGTGAGGGATATTCAAAATACTTTAAGACCTTTTTGATGATGATTATTAATTAAAGAGATTTATGCACCTTTTCTATTCTATTCGAGTGTCGTCGTTGTACTAGTGTGCATCTATGTCTTATGTTTTACCATTTTACTAGCATAGTTATGCTCTTGTTGTAGGCTCCATTTACAAATGAAAATATGGAATCATATCGTTCTCATGTTCTTAAACAAATGAAAGAGTTATGGAGAAAGTGGAGGTCAGATTTACTAAGGTATAACATCACAAGACCAACAATTACCTTGCGAGCTGCAATGCATATCGAGCTCCAAGCAGACTTGTGAAGGAGGATTGGAAGTGGTTGATAAGAGAGGTCTACTCCACCGACAAATTTAAGGTAAAGTAGCTTTCTCAAGCCTCCAGTGTGCCTACCCCCCCCCCCACTGCTGCAACCGCCCACTACCCCCTGTTGTGGCTCCCACCCCTGCTTCAACCTCCCATCACCCCGTGCTCCCACCCCCACCCTTGCTCCCACCCCCTGCTATGACCCCCACCCCTGCAGACTCACTTCCTGCCTTGTGTCGGTAATATGAGAAAGTTGAAGCTGAACTACTGCTTTAATAATATACTCATATTACGCATACTTTGCTCAACAAGCAGATCTGTGCTCAAGGCGCGGAAAGCTTGATGTTAAATTATTATGTTTTTAGCATAGAAAAGTAACTTTATGATGATACAACACGTAGAGTATATAGTTTGAAGGAGCCAATTATGAAAGTCACCTACTAGAAAATGGGCTAAAATCATTAAAAGCTTACGTGAAAAAGTATGAAGTCCGAGTAGAGTACATCCCATAAACTTACCCCGATATTATTGATGTATTATGTATGGATAGGGAGATCAAAACTGTATATAATTCATTGAATTATGATCTCTCTTAACAATTATTGCTTTCTCGGTAAGGCCCTTGAATATCTTTTAAGGTCAATTTCTGTAGCCATTGTTCTCTATCATAATATTCGATAATAGTAACAACCCATGCTCCCATCCCCCTGTTGCACGACCGCCCACCAACCCCTACTCCCACACCCACCCTCTGCTGTACGGCCCCCCACCAACCCCTGCTCCTACACCCACCCCCTGCTGCATGACCCCCCACCAACCTCTACTCCCGCACCCATCCCCTGCAGCATGCCCCCCAATCCCTGCTCCACACCCACCCTCTGCTGCACGACCCCTTAGTTTCCAAATGCACATGTTCCAAGTTGATCTAGTTATTATATGATTTTGTTACGAATTAATTTTCGATCTTCATTTGTTATGTATAAATGCTCTTATGTGGTTTTTAGGAAAAAAAAGTGCAAAGAACCTGAAAACAGAGCCAAGTATGCAAATGAGCTACTACACAGGACTGGGAGTAAACCTTATAGGCAAGTTATATGGGAGGATCTTGTAAGTTTTTGGCCTTATAAATTTCTGTTACTCTAACACACGCATTATTGACTGCCAATATTGTTTTTTTCACCTTTGAATTTGAAGGGAGGTAAAGATGGCAAGAAGCCGAGTTTTCTGGAAATTTTTCGAGAAAATCACAAGAAAGAAGCTGGTTAATGACTTGATATCCAAAAATATATGTATGTAAATTTTGTGGTTCCATCATTTGTGTTGAAATCATATCATATCATTATAGTAATATTTATACATTGCATGTAGGATCAGATTAAGGCGACTATTGAAAACGAGCCATCTCTTTCCCATTTTGAGGTACTTTAGCATTTACAATTGTGTGGGCGTCTGCATTTTTCTTCAATGATTTTCTTTTCATATTTTTTTCACTATGTTACTAGGTAGCACGGAAAGCATTTAACTCATTTCAAGAGACATTATCGTTGATACAACACTCTAATAAAAATGAACACAATCAACCGGACTTAACAGGTTAGTGTCATTTTATTCTTTTAGGTTTTTCCCTTTGTGGTCCACTTAGCTTGTTGTTTTGGTGTGTTGGTTTGCTATTGGGGAATCTTGTAACAAAAGCCATGTCCTAGCAATAATCAGTTAACCATAGAGCAAAATGAAATTTTTAATGCTCAAGACTATTAGGATCAAGCACATTGAATAAATTTTCATTCACAAACTGCAGTCAAACAAAAACTAAATATTACAACCACCCAGAAGCTAAGATATTAGAGTTTAGACCACATTGCAAAGATACCTTCAAAAAACCAAACAGAAAATAAGATAGGGTTAAATAGTATTATGGAGAGTGTCGTTTGATGTGTGTGGGTCAGGTTGGAATAGTTGTGTTAGGAATGAGTATAGACCTGGTACAGGGGATGAAGAATTGGTCGGGGTTTTGGGTTCAGGAGGATCAAAACTATGAGGAGAGAGACAATTACTAGAGATACGTTGGGTGTCTGCATTTTTCTGTGTTTTAGTTGTCCTTAGCAAGACGAGACAACTTGTGAATGACCCGAGATAGAATCGATGAAAACTCGATCCACTCTTGACAAGCAAGCTCGATTTGAACTCTTGCTCGACTCGCAATGTTTATAAGTCGAGTTGAGTTACTCAAAGTCCAACTCGAATACTCATAAAAAAAACTTGGGCTAAGGGCCAAACTGGGTTTTGCATGTTATGTACATCTTTATTTCTATAGAATAAAGTTCGGAAAGTTTGTTTTTACGGGCTCCTAAGAATAACATGCACGGAGTCACCCTGTCATTTTGTTGTGAAATTTTTTGTGTTTCACATCTTTGTAAAAAAAAAATTTAAGCAAAAACTAATCTCTTGTTATTGATTTTTCTATTTATTGTTTTTATGTGACAGATGTTTAATTTAAGGAAGTGAAGTCAATTTGGATAACTCTTCAGTGACGCCACAAGATATTCAACACAAGGAGCTTACAATTTCATCTCTTTTTTTATTTTTTTTTCTTTGAATATTCTTAGTTATATCAAAAACTATACATTTGAGTTTCACATTTTGGTACTTTTGGTTAGACGAAAACATGTTGTACGATTATTTTTTGGGTTTCTCAATGAAATTTTATTTACTTTTATATTTGTGTAATATATTTTGACTATGTTGTCATTGACTAAATTTCTTAAAAGTAAATTTGGTATGAAAAATATAGCTATATATAACGACGAACAAAGTTTGTCGTTGTTGGAGACATTTTATTTAGTTGTTATAAAGAGCATTTACGACGAAATTTTTCGTCGTTGTCAGAGCCATTTTATAGTTGTTGCAAAAAACTTCTACGACGAAATTTTTGGTCGTTATTGTCTATTGTTTGTCGTTATTATTATAACGACAAACAATATAATAGTCGTGCAAAATTAGACGACGAACAAGCTGATTTCGTCGTTAATGCCAATAACGACGGGACTAGTAACGACGATCATAACGACGAAACATGTTCGTCGTTAATTACCTTTAACGACGAATTTTTACTCTTTTAACGACGAATTTGTTCGTCGTTAAAGATGTTAATTCTAGTAGTGAATACTGAAAAAATTGATTTGATTTAATAGGCGAATGCCAAAGATCACTATGTATCAAATATAAGGGATAAGGGCACGATGAGTCACAGACTCAAAAGGTAAACGATGTATCTTTCCTACTTTGCAATGAACACAATCGTCATGGAACTTTGAAGTACATGAAATCAAATTTTGTGAACGTAAATTTCCTAAAACTCTAGCAGAAGTGTGACCAATGCGAGCATGCCAAACATCTCCAGACTCCTTGGTTGCAATGAGAGCAGGGACAGACGATTCTGGGCAGACTCGGGAAGACTCTGAACAAACTAGGGAAGACGACTCTGACTTAAGGATGCTAGGCTGAAGAGGATAGACACCATTCAAACTGATTCCCCGCAACAGAACCGCCCCCGTGGTCTTGTCCTTAACACAAACAGAAGACTCGTCAAAACAAACTATGCAAGAATTTTCCTGACATGACTTTTGAACAGACAACAGATTATGTTTCAACTAGGGAACATGACACACCTTCGTGAGACGAAGGGGGCGACTAGGGGAAGACAGAGTTAAATTTCTAAGTTTATTAATGGGAAGTCGTGTGCCATCACCAACAACAATAGAACTCGAACCAGTGTAAGGAAGAGCATTAGATAGCTTACCATCTTGTGAGGTCATGTGAGATGCGGCTCCAGAATCTGGATATCAAACGGAGTCATTCGTTTCACCACCAACAGACATTGGAGCTAGGGCACGTGTGACACCATCAGAAGAGGAAGGCACAAAGTTGTGTTCAAACGTTGAGGACAATAAGCTGCTTGATGACCTGGATACCAACAAAGACCACAAGTATCGGAAGAAGGAGTAGTGGCTAAATTGCCGTTAGAAGGATTACTTCATGCTGAAGACAAATCATTAGCAATATAGTTGGCACAAGAATAATTAACATATGAAACATTATGAAAATTACCCATACCATTATTTCGACCTGCATTGCCATAACCACCCTGTCCTCCATTACCGCGCCACGACCACCCTTGTTACGATTGTTCCTATTTTTGTTCTTTCCACCCCCTAGACCCTTAGAGTTCGAACAACCCGAAGTAGATGATTGGGAACCCGAAGATCCAGACTGAACAACGACTAAAGCCTGATTAGCAGTAGACATATTATCATATGCACGCTTAGCCTTTACGCGCTGTTCATGCTGAAGAAGCTTGGGGCGAAGATCATCAAACGTCAAAGACGTTTGAAATTGTAACAAAGTAATGACAAGGGCATCATAATCACTATCTTGATCCAAGGCAGTCAAAGTATACTGAACAAGATCATACTGAGAGACGGGACACTGAATAGCAGCTAAAGAATCAACAATGATTTTAATTTCTCGTAGAAAAGCTTCCATAGTCTGCTGTTCAGGCTTTTTCATATGACTCAATCGACCTTTCCGTTCCATAGACCTAGCCGTACTAGCATGTAAAAACCGTGACTTCAATCTATTCCATATCTCCACAGAAGTATGCAATTCATGTACATCAAGCATAACATCACGCGACAACGTAGCATACAACCAATTTTATTTGTTAATCTAATCGTAAATACTCGTAAAACTGCGGATTAGGCACAGTTTGTCCAAGATGATCAACACAATTAGGGGAAGGTATAGAAATTGTACCCTCAACAAGACCAAGGACTTGATGTGTCAACAAAAACAAGTAACTTGTGTTTTGCAGACAAGAAAATCCTCAGGAGTGTTTAATTTGATCGTAGCAAACCGTGTGATGTCGTGGTTGTTGAATTGTTGGGTAGTAGAAGACAAAGATGGAAAAGACGGCACAACTTGATGAAGAGGAGACGCGAACAAGGGTTGAGACGTAGCCAAAGAAACGGACGGAAATAGATTCGCTGGACCAAAACCTGGTGGATATATAGCGATTGATCGGACTCCGCAAAGGGGAGGAGGCCACCAACGGGCTGATGTGCGCGGGCTCCGATGTGGTGGCAGTCGCCTGGGAGTAGGCGAGTGGCTGTCCGTCGGCGGACGAAAACCACGTTGTGGCGCGCATCCCTGGGACACCACCGAGTGAAAAACTCGGCTGCCCTACACTGTAGGGGGAGCGTGGCAGAGGGAGGGGCGTGTCTGGCGGATCTCCGGCGGTGGTGGCGGCAAGAGTGCTGGGCGGTGCTGCCATGTCGGAGGAGAACGACCAAGTGCACACTAGGGCACAAAAAAAAGGAAAAATTTTGTAGCGGAAGAGAGAAAAAAAAATTAACCAAGGCTTGTGATACCATGTACGAGTAAAGGAATAATTGGCTAACTTGTTTAGGTTGCCTGACACTATTATATATATATATATATATATATATATATATATATATATATATATATAGAGGTATAAAACCCCGTCTTTACAAGATTAAGAGTCTAATTACCAAATTACCCTAATACCCATCTTACCCTCTAACAACTAAATATTTACTACATTTTTATTGTTTTTTGTATTACAGATTACCCGCTTTAGAAACTTTTATTTCCTAATCACCCACTTTCCCTTCTCTCTGTTACTTTTTTAAAAGTAAAAAGTTACGTACCAAAGTACACTTTTTATAATATTAAATTAAAAAGATTCTCATCCACTCAATTTGCATTGGTTTACCCCTGTATTCCAAATGGGAACATCAAATGAGAATAGAGGGAGTACATTATTAGGATTTATAGTTACATTGTATTATCTTGAGGAAGATTGTTTCCTAATTTATGTAATCTCCAAGGTTTTTGTACAAATACTCTAAGGATTGTTGAATAATATCAAGATTAAAACCATAACATTGATTGCCAAACATATTCTTGTCAAAAACATAGCTTAGGGTTCACCCATGAGAGAAGAGTTTTTCTATGGGTTTCTTGTACCTATTCAAAAATATATACTTCTTCTATTTATAAATAAGTGAGACACTTCTTGTTTTCACGTTTGTCAATGCACTATTTTAACCTTTAATATCTACAATTATCAATTGGTAAAAATTATAGATATTAAAAAAATTCACATTGAGGCCGAATTTAATAAGAACCTACATGACTATTTTTTCCTAAAATGTAAATCACCAAATCTAATTAAAGTCTCAACTGTAAATAGTATATATTAGGAAAAATTATTTTTAATAAGCCAACCTTTAGTGCATCTTCTAATATTAAGTCAACATTTGGATTATTCTGGAATAAGTCAAGCTTGTATTGGTTTTAACTTCTAATGAGTTTAGGTGACCGGCAACCTGAACAATAAGTAAAAAAAATTGACACTTTAATTTTCTTTTTTGACGACCACTACAAAACCACCACCACCACAAACCCACCACCACAAAACCACCAACCAACCACCTCCACAACCACCGATTTCCTCCATCTACCTCACCTCCATCCTCCTCCATAACCACCCCCTCAACAGCCAACCACCACGGCGCCACCCTAACCCATCAACAACCGCTTCCTGCAGCACCAAGCCCCACAACCACCCTCACTTCTCATTGCACCCAACCCCACAGCCATCCCCACTCCTCGTCGTCGCACCCAGCCCCACAGTGCAACACCCCCACTTCTCGTCGAACCAGCCCCACAACCACCCCCTTCTCGTCACACTCGGCCCCACAACCACCCCCACTTCTCGTCAGACCCAGCCCCACAACCACCCCCCCTTCTCGTCACACTCGGCCCCAAAACCCACCCCCACTTCTCGTCAGACCCAGCCCACAACCACCCCCACTTCTCGTCACATCCAACCCCACAACCACCCCCACTTCTCGACATATCCAACCCCACAACCACCCCAACTTCTCGTCGCAACCAACATCACAGCCCCACCCTCACCGGAAACCCATCAAACCCGGCCCAAAACACTAAGGAGAACAATGGTAAGGGGTTGGGGTAGCTTCGATCGTGCAATTGCGTGAGAACAGAGGCAGGGGTTGTGGGGTTGGGTGAGTGTTGTGGATTAAGCTGGGTGGGTGAGTGTTGGTTGTTGTGATTGTTGGGTGTTGGAGGTTACACTGGACATTGAAGACATGAGATGCAGGGAGGGAGGAGGAGGAAGAGAAGGAGGAGGGAAGAGGGAGGAGATAGAGAGAAGGGGGAGGAAGAATTCTGTTTTTTTTTTAAATGTCTAAACCAATTAAAAAAGGCCACGTAGATGTTTTACCTACAATAACAGGTTGGTGACCTGTTGAACTCATTAGAAGTTAAAACCAATACAAGCTTGACTTATTCCAAAATAATCCAAATGTTAACTTAATATTAGAAGATGCCCTAAAGGTTGACTTATTAAAAATAATTTTTCCTAAATATTATACAAATGTGTTACTTATTTAGAAATGGAGGAAGTAATATATATTCTAGTCAAAAACTCTTCACCTTTTTTCTTTCTATTGGACAAATAGCATGGGACACTTCACACTTGAACCAGAATTTTTAACCATGAAAAAGTTTTAAGAAGGTGCAGTGTGATAGAGGGGGCGTACGTGATCGTCCGAAGAAGGCTTTTCGGTGGTCGCAGCTAAGGGTTTGCAGCAGCAGCAGCAAGGAACAGCATCTACGTACATTAATACTAGCTTATCATTGTTTAACTGCTGCAAATCCTCACTGTGACCGTCGCAACGCCACTTTGTTTGTACCAAATCTTTCTCATCTTCCATACTCCTGACTTCAAATTTATATATTTTCTGGACTATACTCAGGTTTTGGGGTAGAAGAAAGAAGCTGGGAGTTTATGGCTGCTTTTGGCCTTAGCTTATTCTCAATTTATATAGATGACTAAGCTTAGTATTTTAGGCACGCACCTTAGAAAGTAGATACCACCTTAAAAAGTCGTTTTTTTCTTCCGGGATGTTCATGTAGAAAACAATTTGGCTCACTATATAGGCTTCCGTTTAGGGAAAAATGCATTACTTTCTGCAGTTCTATCATTAAATTGAAAATTTAAGACAAAATTGCCTAATTTCGTTTTTAGAATATCTAAAAATATTATGTCCCCCAATATTTTATAGGCTAATGGTAACAAATGTTTTGGAGGCGTTAGATAAGGCATCTAAAATTGAAAATATTAAAGTTAACAGAAACGATAATTATACATATTCATCTGTGATTTTGTCATATAGTCCAAAATTAATACTATTTTGAGAAATATATTGAATTTTGATGAATGTCCACGGGGCGTTCGTTAGCAACATCCATATTTCTATTCTTTTTAACCGCTTTTTTTATGGAAGCTAACTTTACCTCTTTATGGGTTTCCATCTCTTATTAAGTGGGCCATTAACACCATGTTTTCGTTTGGGCCTTTAATGCATAGAAGTTAGGCAAGTGAGTACTAGAATTTAGTATTTATTTTTTTACTCCTTTAAAAAACTATCGTAGGTCCTCTATGGGACCATATTATGGGTGCATGCTCATGAGATTAGCGATGATATCATCCTGAATTCATTTCACGCATACACCATTAATTATGATTTTCATCGCGATGATAACTATGTGCTAAAAATTCCAAACTATTTGATAGAAATAATTTCTAGCTATTGGATAAAAAAACATAACTAAAACTTTTTTTTTGACGTACATTACAAATTATCATGACTACAACTAATAAACTATAGCTATGATCATAGAGCCATAAATATTATAACTAATAGGATATAAAATAATAAATTTTATATCATAATTAATGGCCAAAATTTAGCAAGATGGACACTAATTTCGGGTGTGGGGATATTTTGAAGTTTTTTTGGTAGGTATGGGCTAGATTTTGAGGCAGAGGATTTCTTTGGATGGATAGGCTAAACATAGTACAAGTATAACCATTAATGGTCAGAAAAGCATAAATATTACTTTAAAGCCTTAGTAAAAACATGATTATTGGTCTGGAAAACACAACTAATCTTACATCACACGTAATGAATGTGATGTCAGACATAAGGCTTATGAAACCTATCATGTGACCCTTGAAACCATAAGACTGCCTCAGAGAATTTGTATCAAAACTATGGCTCATCATCCCTTTAATTGCAATGTAGACTACATTATCAAAACTATGGCTCATGATAAATATAATAATGGGGAGATGAACTGAACTGAACTAAACTTATTGGAGCTGAACTGAACTGAACTTATTGCAGTTGAACAGAAATAAACTAATTTAAATTGAATCGAATTGTAATAAATATATAAATAATAAATAAATAATAAATAAATAATAATTTTTATGAATATTAAATATTAAGTAATTATAATTCTAAGTAATAATAATTAATAATTATTAATTTAGAATAATATTAAATAAATAATGATAATATTATTTTTGATGTTATTGAATGATATTTATAACTAATAGTAATAATGATAAGTAAATTTTAAAAATAATAATTACTGATAATAATAATTATTATAATAATAAATGAGTAATTACTATTATTAGTATTAATATATTAATACTTGATGATGATGGTATAATAACAATAATATATAAGAAGTAAATTGATATTATTATTATAATAATAGTTAGCAATTATAAAAATAATTAGCTTAAAATATGGGTTGATGTGTGCTTTTAACCAAACCACGATTTGTGGCGGGTTGATCTATAATATTTATAAACCATACCCCACCATAAACCGCCAAAGTATCTTTAAGACTCAAGTTAACGACGATGTTGTACCTTAAATAATACTTCAGTATTATTAGCAACTTTGTAATTTTTTAATATCTTCTAGCTTATTATGTAGATTATTTGTATGATGTAATAGTGAATATTCAGTTGCTAAAATGAAATAACAATTGCAAATAAGAATACTCGTATTCACATGAAATTTGGTTAAACCGCGTACCAATCCGAACTATGCTCAACCATAATAATAATAGAAATAATAATGAGTAAAGGTATGATAACAAAAAAAAAAATACAAATAAAAATAAAAATTAATAATTATTAGAGTACAATAACAAGAAAAGGTATAACATAGGGAACAAGAAACGGTATAACATAGGGAACAAGAAAAAGTTCTGGATAACACCGTGTTTTCATCTTCATTTTGCTGAATTCAACTTTTTTTAATTAAATTTAAATTATTTTTACTGAATATTATTATTTGGTGCATTAAACATGACCTAAGTAATTCTAATAACAAAAAGAAGAAAGCTAATCAATAATATTACTCAACAAAACAAGAACATATTTTCCAGTAGCTTGCGACATCTCATGCTAGTAAAACAACTGAAAAGACTCTGGTATACCAAGCCAGCAAAATACTACCTTTTGTCCTCAATCGATCTAGTGGACACTTTAAATCGCTGGTATTTAATCTAACACTTATTTCTTCATACTCCATCCTTGCTTTGATAATTTTCACAATTTCATCAATAGTTACTTTTCGATTCTATAGGATCTCAACCCGTATTAAACATATAAGTGACAGATATAAAACTCAAAATTTTAGCAAGAAAGTAATTGATCGTCTTTCTCTTCAATTGACATTTATGTATTAAAAATAACGTTTCATCAATATAATTTAGTAACAGCATCTAAGAAAAACATAAGAGAGTCATATGATCTAAATAAAATAATTTTGTAACTAGCCAAAGATCCAAAATAATTTTTTGGAGGTGAACTTTTAGCAATAAAAATATTCATTATGATCTAAATAAAATATAATATTTCAAAACAATCAATCGAAAGAACAAGACTTGTAAATTTTCAACCTTTGTCGTCCATTATTGTACACTACCCGAAAATTGAATTTTATAGTTTGCAATTAAATTATTATGATAAGGTAATTAAATAAATAATAAGCATTATTTAGTATTTTGATCTTTTAGAAAGATGAAAATAATATTTCTGACAAAATCAATGAAAGGAAAACATATGAACACATCATGTGAAATGATACTATTTAATGTGCCTCATATTATTGACTTTTATGTACGTATATATAATTTAATAATGTTGCGACATCAAATTTGAATACATATTCTCCTATCAAGTCGCTGGATCTCTAACGTGTAAAGATGACAAATTTGGTTGTGACTTGGTTGGCATCCATGACTTTTAGTTAGCTCAAAGAATTATAAAATAATTACAAGATTAGATTTTAAATAGTCGACTAATTATTGCTTATTGATGTTGCTAGTGACGCAAAAGCAACACTACCATATAAAAATGCAAAAAACAAGATGCCAACCAAGCCACAACCAAATTCGACATCTATACACATCGGAGGTTAAACTACTTGACAGAGTAATCAAACCAAATATTCAAATTAGATGCTATAACATTATTAAACACATATAGGTACGCCAAAGCCAATAAAATGAAAGCGCATTAAATAAAACGGAGGTGTACCATTTTATATGCTGATGCGGTTTCTACATTGATTCTGTCCTAATTATTATGTTGATGTCTTAGAAAAGATTGGATAATAATGCGACTCCAACTCATAATATAAATCTTGTATTCTTTTCGATAGCCAATTAAATCTTTTACCAGCTATTTTTTATAAATATATAAAATAATATTAATATGGGATTGTTACATTTGCCTAAATATATACTTTCAAATATTAACTTTTTATATATTTTTTTATTAATACGAAAGGGAAGAAATTGAGGGTCATGTCTTGGAGACTGTGAATAAGGAAACATGAGTTATATTATGGGATGAAGGGAGTTTTATCATTAAAGATTTCATTACCTCTTAAAATCTTCTTAATCTTTATTTTCCATTATTACACCTTAGTTGTAAAATTCACTTATAATACAAGGTTGGAAAAATTAATTGAAAAAAAAATATATGATGGAACTATTTTAATATGAAACAACTTAATAGAGGATAATAATCTACTAATAGATATGTAATTTAAATAAATTTATTATATACTCCCTTCGTTTTTCTAATAGAGAAGTTTGCTTTTGCGTGCGGACCAAGGAAAAAGTGCAAAAATAAAACTGAAAGATGGTAAAAATAAGGAAAAGGTGAAAAAGGTAGAGATAATGCAGTAAAAGTAGGAGAGAAGTATACTAACTATGTGGGTCGACCTAGTATTTATAGGAAAAAGGTAGAACTATTCCAATTAAAAACGCTCCATTAATGGCAAAATATCCCTATTAAAAAAACAAGACAAATTTGTCAGAAATAACCTTTTAAATATACTTTTTTGCGAGAAACAACCTTTTAATTTTTTTTGCGAGAAACAACCTTTGTATATATTTTTTTGCGAAAACACACCTTATCACTCTTTTCCGGCCTTGACCAAGTCAAATTTGCTATTTGCACTCCTTCTTTCTTATTTCCACACTCATTTTCCCTCCTTTGTTCCCCATTATATAAATCTCATGTATTTAAAACCCAAAAAATTCTTTCTCTTTTAGTAAATTGATTAAGTAGTAGTATTGTACTAATACATGGGATTTATATAATGGGGAACAAAGGAGGAAAAAGAGTGTGGAAATAAGAAAGAAGGAGTGCAAATAGCAAATTTGACTTGGCCAAGGCTGGAAACTTGAGGTCAACGCTGGAAAAGAGTGATAAGGTGTGTTCTCGCAAAAAAAATTATTCAAGGTTGTTTCTCGCAAAAAAATATATATATAAGGTTGTTTCTCGCAAAAAAAATTTAAAAGGTTGTTTCTCGCAAAAAGGTTTATTTATTAGGTTGTTTCTGACAAATTTTCCAAAAAACAAAGAAGGTATTCCCTCCGTTCCAAAATGTTATACCCATTTTCCGTTTTAGGCCGTTTCAATAAGATATACTCATATAGAATCTTTTCTATTTATATACATTTTTTCTTCCCATTTTACCCTTCAATATCTAAACATTTACCTACATTTTTACTCATTTGTACTTTAATGGTCCCCACATTGAATCTCTCTCTTACTTTTCCTAATAAAGACAAAAAAAGTACATGAAAATTATTAAAATAAACATAAGATTCTCCTATGATTCTATTTGCCTTGATTTCCCCCCATATTCCAAATGAGTATAACATTTTGGAACGGATGGAGTATATATAAGATAAGGTTCCGATAAGAAAACTTCTTAGAGACCATGAAGATGCTAAATAATAATAATCCATTTTGGCCAATATGTAGGTAATCCATTTGATCAAAATTTAACCTTTGTAGCAAAGGGTTATACTTCTAGAAAAAGGATTATATTTTCACTAAAAATGGATTACCATTACATTATTCGCATAACTATAATAAGGAGTGTTCAAGCAACATATCTATTAGTACTAACTAACTTGGGCTTCGTTTTGTTGAAGATAAAACCTTTTCAATGGAAATGAAAATCATTTTCCCACTAAAAATCCGAGTTTAACTAGTTTTTCATTGTTTGATTCGTTGTATAAAAAGTTATAGAGAAAAGGGACGATAAAAAAAAATGGAAAGATAAATCGGAAGAGGAAAAAGGAATCTATATATGGAATTATGCTTTGTAGTTCCTTTAGGGAAGAAAAGGTTTTTGCTCCATAGACACCCCTCACAAACCTAACGGGAAAAAATGCAAAACATAGGGCCCGTTCGGTATTATTGCGGTTTTCTGATTTTCAAAGTCATATGATATATGTCCTATAATGAATAAAAAAATTAGTCAAATTTATTGGGAATATGATGATTTTGAAAAATGACAACTAAAAAGTGAAACCACTTTTTTAGGTTTCATGTTTTTGGTTTTTAGTTTTCAAATAAACTGAAAACTGAAAACAAAAAACTATAATGAACAGACAAAGGCTTCCCAATGAAAACAAGTGAAAAGGTCATCGAAAAGCCAAAGAGATTACAAAATGTAAAACAAATATACTCCATCTGTCGCATAATATAGATCTCATTTCATGAGATCGAAAGACAGTGAGATATATTATAACTTGTGTCTAATATTGTATTTGTATTAGACAATAAATATTTATCTTTTCCTTTTTACCAAAATAGCATTAATTCAAGTGATTAATATTATTTATGCTAATTGTTTTAGTCGATAAAAGAAACAAAAAAAGTAACTAATAGAACTAAAACAAAGTAAATAATAAAAGTAAAAATACTGAAAATGAAAATTTGTTTTTTGGTACACCTAAAAAGCAAATGAGACTAGAAAATGGGACCGAGGGAGCAGTAATGTGAGTAATAATTACCAACTAAAAATGAATAATGAATCAGTACCATCTTTAAATATGAGACTAATAAGTAATCACAAATGAAATGTACTTTCCTGATTTATTCTGTTAGGACCTTTTCTTTTGGGTTCCATTAAGGACTTCAACTCCAAACTCTGTTACTACTATTTTTTGTGGTTTGTTTTTAACACCAGAGCACGATAAATTAAAAAAATGGAAGCTTGTTTTCAGCTAGAAATAAGTGTTGAGTGAGTACCAGCACAGCTTCATAACCTGCTCCCTGACAAATACTTAAACGGTATTTTCGAGCTTGTAGTACGAAGCCCATTATTTACTTGTGGTACGAGGCAATAAACAAACTATTTTGATGTAGAGTTTGAATTTCAATGCAAGAGATAAAGAGCTTAAAATCATACACGAATTATAAAAGCAGAATAACACAAAAGCAGAGGTTGAGAGTGTTAGGATGTCGTCAAAATGACTTGGGAACCTTACAAGATGTTGCCATATTGTGGTGAATCTGTGGCCATTTTGGAAGACGTATCACATTTGCAGAATCACTTTCATGTAAACCTGCATATCTTCAAGAATCTTACAAGAGACAGATAGATAGACATGTTTCTATGGGAGAATCCACACTAAAAAGTTGTCGAATCTCAATTATCCACATATTTATCCTTTGGATATTTGATAACTTGGTAAATCAAAGGTAGGGAGGTCCTATCAAAACGGATACACAGGTCGGTTCTAGGTCCGTACTTATTGAGTTAGGTTGAAACATGTTATTTTGCCTTATTGGTTAAGGTGAGGTTGAAACGAGTTACCCATTTTTCGGGCCAGGTCAGGTCAATAACAATACGAGTTAAGAACGGGTTGTCTCGTATCGGGTCAGATTAAAACTAATCAAGTTATTTTCGAGCTGGGTCAATACCACATCGGAAGAATAAGGGTCAGATTAATTTCAAATCAATAGCGGGTTATATTGGATATGAGTTGATATAAGGTTGGTTTGAAAGCGGATCGGATTAATGGTAGAGTAGTAGCATGTTGGGCCAGTAATGGATCATTAGCAGGTTGGGTAAATAGCGGGTGGGGTAATAGCGGATCGGTAATGGGACGAATAAGTTCATGTAGAATCATAATGGGTTGGGTCAATAGTAGATTGGGTTAATTTCGGATAAAAAGGGTCAATCCTTATTGAATTCGAGTTATATTCGAATTATCTCATTTTCAAAATAAGGTAATCTTCGTACTCCGGGTTGATTATTATCAGTACGCAACTAATTTAATTCACCTATTATCATTTTACTAATTAGTAGTTGAGCACTATTTTCAAAACCGCATCATTTTCAGGATCAAGTTGGTTTTGGATGCGATCCCTATTATTTACTACAATTTATGGACGTTCGTTATCCCCTATTAGACGGGTTATTATTTGATTATTATTGTCTATAGCACGTCGAGTCATTTTCCATTTTGTTTTTATTTCAAATGGTCTTTAGCGAGTTGGGCTATATTCATAATATATTATTTTGAAACCGAGTCATCATCGTGCGTTGTTATAACCGAGAATTTTGAACTTAGATCATTCTTTGTATCAAGCCATTATCGTTCGACGATTCGACGGTTTCTTATTGTATACAGTGTAGTCTGTACGGAATCTTCGTAATATATTTTACATGCTTACCACTTTACCATGTATATTATCTCAATAATTAATGAGTTAAAGTAAACCAAGTTAAATAGGTCAATTAGATAGTAGATGCAACAATAGTAAATAGCTTTTGTGTATGTAATGTGGCAATATATATTGTCTATAATTATAAGGGAAATTCTCAATGGTGTCCCTCAGGTCTTATGAATTTTCAATGGTGGAAATTTCAAAATAACTTCCCCGTTGGTAGCACTAGTTTACAAATTATTCCCAAACATAACCTGAATGAAGAATATTATGTTGTTAGTAAAGCATCTTCTGTTCGTTAACAGTTAAGGCAGTCACTCACACATAAAACGAAATATTTCGTTCTTCTTTTTGCCAATTCGACCTCAAAATTAATCTTAAGGTTAACAGTTTTAGCCCTTAATGATCAATTTTGAGGTCGAAATTGGCAAAAAAAATAACTCAAATGCCTCGTTTTACGTGCGAGTGACAACCTTCTTTGTTAACTAATGGAAAATGCTTTATTATTAATGGAATATTCTTCATTAAAGTTAAGATTATGTTTGGGAATAATTTGTAAAACAAGGCTATCAACATGAAAGTTTTTTTGGAATTTCCACCACTAGGATTCCCTGAGACCTAAGGGCCACCATTGGGAATTTCCCTAAGTATAAATGTCATTGTGTATAATTTTACAATTATGGGTATGCTTTAAATTAGATAGTAGATAATTACTCTTTAAGTTATAATAGGAAAAATGTTTTTGATAAACCAATCTTTAGGACATATTTTAATATTAACTTAACCTTTGGGTTATTCTAGAATAAGTCAAGCTTGTGCTGGTTTTTACTTTCAATGGAATAATTGATGTATTTTAAATATAATAAAGTGCACAATCTTTGTTGTTGGCAGAGCCTTGCAAGTACGGGTCGAATCCACAGTGAGACAGGTATTCAAAGTTAATATTCAACTAAACAACTACTTCAAATAAAACAGGGAAGAATACCTACTAATTAAACTAAAGAAAGCAGGAGTAAATTGAAAGTTTATCTATGAATTAAAAGCTTAAAGTAATAGTTCGGTCCACCATGCTTATACCATTCAAGAGGTTCAAATAACTAACAATACCTAGGTCTAGAGTCGAACGATTAGAGCAAGTGCTAAGCCTATGGTCAAGTCTCAACGCTCATAATCCAACATATGTCGCATGATCACAAACATAATCAGAATCGCTAATGTGTTCTAGCCCTCTAAAAGTGAGACTGATTTGTACGAACAATTATTACCCGGATATAATTCATGAAATTGGCCAGTAACATAAATTACGGATTCGTAAACAAATCACATTATAATCACTCTAATTAAAACCTAGAACCTATAGCAATTCAAATAGCAATCATGGCATAAACATGGTTTTCCTCCCTAAAACCCTAGAAAGGAAATCTACTCACCCCTGACTACAAAGAACAAAACCAATTCACTGTAAAGATTCATAATTCACAATGAAAGCCATAATCAATCACTTCTAATCTAAGCACGAATAAAGAAGAACAAACGAAAGTAAAGAAATTACCGAAATTGAGTTTGAACTACGAAATATATTGAAAATGAAATCAAAGATCCAATCTTCAACAATGGAGAAATAAAACTAGAGTTCTAAAGCTAAGGCTTAATGAAATAACAATGAAAATAAGATGATCTAAAAATATACTAAGTGTTATATTTATACTAAGTCTACAAAGGATAGAATAAGAACTAAAAACGGACGATAAATAGCGCGTTATTAAGCCTTCAGCGTCGTCGCCCTATCAGGCAAAACCGTCCGACTTCAACAACCTAAATGCACTTTAGCAGGATCTTGACAGCAACATTTTATAAGACCGCCCAATGGGATAGGGCAAATCCACCTGATCGGGCGTGTCTTACGTCTTTTTATACTTGCTTCAAAACACAATATAGAATAGATACGGGCATAAAGGGAATCCGCCCCTGGTGTCGGACCAATTCGCCCAATCAGGCGAACTTACGATCTTTCTTCCCAACGTACAACAACAATCATTTTGTCGGATCGGGCGAATATGCCCGATAGGAGTGGGCGGTGTGCATTTTCTTATTCTCTTGGCTCTTTCAACCACAACTTCAACCACGAATGCCCTAGGCCTATTTGGACGTAGCCTCGGGACTCCACAACTCAGTGCAAATGCCTCAGAACTTCTCCTATCAGGTGTAGTTGCTCAAAACAGCATAAAGTAGGGAGAAAACTCCCTAAAACCTGTAATTCAACATAAAACAACCAAACCACAACTAAATAGAGAAGTAGCGTAAAATGGCTCTTAAGATCACAATTTGACGCACATTTTAGCTCAGAAAAAGGGGAGGAAACTCTATAAAATAACATGATATCAATAATAGGTACATTTTTTTTACTTTGCTTCCGCTTTTTACCACTCTCTCTACATTGACGACCCCTACGAAACCACCAACCTATCCACCCCACCACCTGACTCCACCTCCAACTACACCACCACCTTAACACGCTTCCCAACACCACCTTGATCTTGCCTTTCACCATCGTCCTCCATAACCAACCTCAGCACCCAACCACTACCCCAAACCCCACAACAGCGCCAATGCTACAATCACCAACTTCACTGCCACGAGCTCCACCGTCCTACCACCTTGAAAATTTTGAGCCAATCCCTGAAAACCACCCTAACTCCACCAAAAACCTACTGCAACCATGAAATTCATATGAATCACATTGAAAGCCCATACCCAGCTAGAAACCACCCTTACCCACCAAACACCTTACCCCAGGACTAAAACCACCTCTTTCCCACCGAACATCCACACCATTTTTGAAAGCCACCCTAACAACACCGACATCAACCCCGAAACCGAACACCCACCCCATTCTAGATGACCCAAAAATGAAAATAGCGTCGAAGATGAATTGATGACTTGCAACGTCATAGCATAGCAAGCACAACTAGTGTAGGAAGCCATTTTGATTTCTTCCGTTATATTTACAGTGGAAATATTCTCTTAAAAATAGACACAAGTATATAATTTACCAAACATAAGACATTCAAATTATCAAATTTTATTTAGTTAAAAGCATCAATTAAGAAATAAAATCCTCAAGATATGAAAAGAAGTTCGAGTCTCATTTTGTGTTTTATCGATGAAATATCCAACATCTTACAATAATAGAAGATAGAAATTTTGGTGGCCTTATATAAATAAAGGAGTTTCGTTAATTTAAAATGCACAAGTCGATAGTTAGCATAAACCAAAGAAGAAGGAACTAGATTTTTTAGGTATTTGGTTTTTAGATATACGTTTTAGAAGTTATGTATAAAATTGGCAGTTTTATTTAAAATTGTAATCTTATTTAATTTTGGTCATTAACTAGTTATTATATTAAACAAGTACTCATTTTATAATATTTTATTCGATTAACAATATAAAGCAATTGTTATAATTTTATCTTATTGATAGGTTTTAGTCGTGTCACCTAATCAAAAATAAACCTACGGACCTCTAACTAGGTAGTCAGTGGAAGAAGGGTCGAATCCACAGGGAGACAGAGTTTCTAAATCAATATTCAACCAATTCAGCTACTCCAGATGAAATCAGGAAGGAATTAATTAAACTAAAGAATAGACTACAGAAGACGGAATAAATCGAGGATTAAACTATGGAATAAAAGTCTAGGGTATTAGGTCGGTCCACCATGCTTATAACAATCAAATAGGGTCAACTACTACCAAAACCTAAGTCAAGTGTCGGGGGATTAGAGCCTATGTTGAGCTATGGTTAAGACTCAACGCTCATAGTTCAACATACGTCGCATGTTCACTAACGTAATCAGAACTACTGACGTGTCCTAGGCCTCTAGTCGTAAGACGGATCTGTGCAAACAACTATTAACCACAAGCAACCAACGAAACTGCGCAATAACGTTAATTACTCAATAAAGAACAAACCAAATCACAATCACCCTAATCAAGCCCTAGAAATCAATAAGAGTCTAAATCACAATCATGGTATAAACATGGTTTTCCTATCTAACACCCTAGAAAGAGACTACTCAGACATGATCGAATTAACAACGACAAAACTAATATGAAACCCTAACAATTGCATCATGAACGATTAAATAAATAAACTAAGCAATTGAGAATAATAAAAGAGATTAGGGTAAGAAAGAATACCAATTGACGGAAAGGAGGAACTTTATTGAAATCGAAATAGGTTTGATCACCTCTAAATTAATCTAAAGTGTTTGAATCAAACTAAGAACAATGAAGAATAAAACTAGTCTAAAGCTAATGAAAGATGAATAAAAGATCTCCCTAAATAATGAGGAAAAAGGTATTTATAATACCCCTCAAGTCTAAATAAAACGGAAATTAAAAAGTCGAAGTCCGCGTAAAAGGGTGCCAGACCCGATCGGGTCCGAGCACAGTACCCGATCGGGTGCCCAGCAACTTCGCATTTTCTCGTCTTGGGCTGTGATATAGCAGCAGCGCAGCAGCAATAGATGAACTTGAGGCCCACCCGATCGGGCCTTGGTCAGCCACCCGATCGGGCCAGGCAACAAAATGGCCTAGTGAAAGAGCCTCTTCAGCAGCTCTCTAATAAGACCTACGAGCAGCCCACCCGATCGTGTCGGGCGGTGAACACCCGATCGGGTCTGGGTACATGATGTTCGCCCGATCCTTTCGGGCAATGCTTGCCCGATCGGGTCCGCAACTTTCATACCCGATCATAAATATTTCTCCCGATCGGGCCATTTCTACCCGATCAGTGCACGGAAACCTCCTTTTTGACTCTTTGGCTCTCTAATCTTCACGTGTAGGGGTCTTGGGACCTCTTAAACTACCCATAAAGCTCGTGAGCCATCCTACGTGCCTCGTAACATCTCGTAAAGTCGTGGTTGCTTCCAAATGGCTCGGGAATAAGGAGAAAACTCCCCTAAAACCTGCAATTCAACACTAAAATACAAAACCACAACTATATACGATAGTTAGCACAAAATAGCTCCCAAGAGCTCCAATGACGCACAAATTAGCTTGTAAATAAGGTAGAAAACTCTATATAAATACGTGATATCAAACTCCCCCAAGCTAAACCTTTGCTTGTCCTCAAGCAAACAGAACATGAACATGGAATATATTGCCTCACCCCATAGATACAAACAAATCAAAGCTCAAAACATTTTCAAGACTAAGAATCGTTCAAGCAGGCATAATTCAAGTTTGGCTAATCAAATCCATCCAACCACCAATCGTTCAAGCAATTTATCAAACTTAAGCGTCCACAAGGCATACAAATCCTGAAAAGGCTCTCACAAGGGTGTAACTCCTCTCTATTTTGTGGCAGGCAAAGAATATGCCCGAACACTTACCAACCCGACCATAAGTACCCTTCCCACTCACACTCTCATGTGTTTAAGAAGGTTCAATGACGCTCAACCTAGTCAAGTCGACTCAATTAGCTGAAATACTCCCTAGCTTTGACAAACTGACTCGAAATCAATCAAATGAACAATGCAGACATAAGCTCAAGAGGACTTTATAGGGTTGTAATGGGGCTTAGGCGAGAGGTAGGGGATACTTTTGGGTAATGTGGTGGAAAAACCAAGAAAGGGGGAGCATAAATCATTCAAGCAAGGCTAAGATGACCTACACAACTCCCAACAATCACCATAAAACCATGTAAAGTAACCCAACTCTCATAAATCAATGAAAAGCTCATAACAAACCCAATTTTCTAGCAATGGAGCGAATATTCCTTTATGAATGTACGTGAATTAAAGAACTAGAATTCTTTTGAATATTCATTTCATTTTTCTTTCATTTTTCTGAACTTCATTCACGCAACTCTATACTTGCTTTTTATTTCCTCTTTCTCACTCTCAAACCACAGCAAATACACTTTCAAATTCCTCAAAAACCAAAATAAACCAGCAAACCAATCTCAAACTCAACCCATACAAAAGCTCCCCTAAGCTAGGCTTGGAATAATATCAAGTGAAGGCTTTTGGCTCATAATAGGGGTTTAAGTAACACGAAACAAGTCATTAGGCGCAGCGGGGCTAAGGAGGATAAAAGTATATCAAAAACTCACTTTGAAGCTCAAGAATAAGACAAAAGAACGCCTCTATCACAGCACATGCTACAAGTCATCTAAAATCAGACAAGTACGAAGTCAAAGTCAAGATCAATCCACTAAAGAGGAACTAACACAGAAGAACAAACTGGATAATAATATGAATCCAATAGGCTACAAAAAGGCCTCACAGTCTAACCAATTCAGGTATGCAGCACAAAGTGGTCTAATATAATCCAAAAATGCTCTAAATTATAGCAATCAAACATCAAATCATAGCCTCAAGATCACAAATGCCCAGCTATCCAGAAAACAGAGTCAAATCAATTTCAAATAGAGCATAACAAGGGGCACAGGGAGGCAACTAAACCAGTCATGGGAACCATATTTTTTTGATTTTTTTCAGTATTTTTCGAAAGCAGTAATACTAGTCTAGAAAGCAGTAAAAGAGATAGGGAATACAAACAGAACTCCTCCCCTAAGCTGAACTTGGCAGTGTCCTCAATGCCAAAAGGTGATAAGGACTATGCTAAGAGGAAAAACAATGTTAGTACCCTCACTCTCGCTCACAAAAAGAAGAAAAATAAAAAGAAAAGGAAAAAGGGAAAGAAAAATACTAGTTGCCTCTCGCACAGCGCTGGTTTATAAAGGTCCCGCACGACCATAATCCGCCCTCTCTCAAATAGGAGGGGCGTGGCAGTGAGTGCCACCCTCATCAAAAATCTTTCTCCTCCAAATGTTCTTGACTATGCCTCCAGACGGTGAGGCAACCTTAGGTGGAATTGGAACCTTCTCCACACCTACTTCATCCAGAACCTCATCCCTGCAACAAGATTGTTCAAGCATAGGTGCCTTAACAGCATTGGTTAGTTTAAAAATCACTTTATCATCACCAACACTCATAGTTAAAGACCCAGACTTGACATCAATGCCAGCACCAGCAGTACACAAAAACGACCTACCCAAGATAAGAGGAATCTGGGCATCCTCATCCATATCTAACACTACAAAATCAACAGGAATATAGAATTTCCCTACCCTAACAGGAACGTCCTCTAAAACACCTAGAGGGTATTTTATAGAACGATCCGCCATCTGTAAAGTGATTTGTGTGCATTTAAGGGCTCCCATGTTCAGTTTCTTATAAACAGACAATGGCATAACAGAAACAGAGGCACCTAAATCACACAAAGCCTTATCAATAAAAATAGGTCCAAGATGGCAGGGTATAGAAAAACTACCAGGATCTTTTAACTTTGGTGGGGTTTTATTTTGAATAAAAGCACTACACTCTTCCGTAAGAGCGACACGTTCTACCCCACCAAAGTCACTTTTCTTAGTAATCATGTCTTTCAGAAATTTGGCATAAACAGGCACTTGGGTAATTAAGTCTGTGAATGGAATCGTTACCTCAAGGTTCTTGACCATAGTCAAGAACTTACCAAACTGCTGATCGACCTTGGACTTTTGCAGCCTGTGAGGAAAAGGTAGCCTTGGTGTAAAAGGCGTTTCAGAAACCTTCTCCTTTTTCTTCCCTGTCTGTTCAGCTTCTGCAGACAAATCGACTTCAGACGTCGAATTTTTCCTTTTTCCTTCCTCTACCACCCTCTTCTTCCCTGCAGTCGGGGTAACCTCATCAATGGGTACTGGAGGAGCATCATAAGCTATGCCACTACGAAGAGTGATGGCATTCACATGTTCCCTCTGAACGGGTTGCCCTGACAATTGTCCCTGCTGCCTTTGTGCATTAGTTTCTGCCAATTGAGCAACTTGAGCCTCGAGAAGTTTGATGTGCTTCTCTTGGGCCCTC
The DNA here is from genome assembly GCA_947645195.1 of Patellifolia procumbens. NCBI lineage: Eukaryota > Viridiplantae > Streptophyta > Magnoliopsida > Caryophyllales > Amaranthaceae > Patellifolia > Patellifolia procumbens. The sequence goes on along the minus strand of CANSGD010001508.1, from coordinate 751,942 downwards.
CGTGCTTCCTCTTGGGCCCTCCGTGTTTCCTCATTTGCCTTTTGCATAGACAATATCAGTTTCATCAGTTCAGAATTGCTAGGCTCTTGTGGGTTATGGTTTTGTGGAGGTGGGGTGGAAAAATTTTGTGGAGTTTGGAAATTATTGTGGTGATGGAAGTTTTGTGGTGGTGCATGGTCTTTGGAAATGTTGTGGGGTTTGATGGTAGGAGGGTTTAGGATAGTTTTGTGGAGGTGGAGGTTGATAGTTTTGTGGATTTTGGTAGTTATGTGGAGGGGGGAAGGTTTCTGGCCTTTGTTGAAAGGCGTTTGCCTGCTCCATCTGAAATTGACTGAACTGACAGTCATGCTCAAAGTGACCCTGAATACCACATACCTCGAAGTAAGATGAGGTAATGGGTGCACGGCAGACATAGCATTGATGCTCATAGGCGGAGGTGTCGAACTAGAAGACTTCATTAGTTGCTGAGTCAGTTGCGCCATCTGAGATGTAAGCAATGAAATAGCGTCAACTTCAAGTACCTTCTTAGTCAAACTCCTAGATGATGAATGGTCATTGGCTGCAAGATTTGATATAAATTCATAACCCTCATCAACTGCCTTGTCTAAAAACACTCCTCCTGCAGACGAATCAACAATACACTTCGTCTGAGGCTGCAGACCATTGTAGAATGTCTGCGTCAAGAACCATTTGTCCATATTGTGGTGTGGACACTCTCTCTGTAGATCTCTAAACTAGCCCACGCTTCCCTTAATGTTTCATCAGGCTCTTGGGAAAACGTGGCTAGTTTATTTCTAATTTCTGCTGTTTTAGTAGGTGGGTAATACTCTCTCAGAAATGCAGCAGAAATCTCACTCCATTCAGTTTCCTGCACATCGTTCAACCACTTCTGGGCTCTATCTCTCAAAGAAAACTCGAACAATTGATAGGCTAAAGTCGTATCACCTATTCAAAGATAATTCCTACAGTCCTCTAACAATGGCAGTAAAAGGAAGTAGGGTCGAATCCATAGAGAGACGGAGTTCTAAGTTAATATTCAGCTAAAAAGCTACTTCAGACAAGATCAGATAGAAACAGCTGAACTAATAATTAACTACTAGAAAACAATATAAAGTGGAATTTTATTCTATGAAATAAAGGTCTAGGGAATTAGTTCGGTCCACCATGCTTATACCAATCAAAGGATCAAACAACTATCAGAACCTAGGTCGAGAATCGATAGATTAGAACAATGTCAAGCTATGGTTAAGTCTCAACGTCCATAATTCAACATATGCAGCATGTTCACAAAATAATCAGAATTACTGGTGTGTACTAGGCCTCTAAAAGTAAGACGGATATGTGCAAACAATTATTAACCTCAAGTAATCAAAGAAACTGCACAATAATGTTAATTACTCAATAAGAACAAATCACACCATAACCTCTCTCATCAAACCCTAGAAACTAATAGCAATTCAAATAATCATGGTATAAACATGGCTTCCCTATCTAAATCCCTAGAAATTATACTACTCACTCATAATTGAATTGACAATAATAAAACTAATTTGAAACCCTAATAATTGCATCATGAATGATTAAATAATTAAACTAAGCAATCAAAGTAATTAAAAGAGATTAGGGTAAGAAAGAATACCAATTGACAGAAAGCAGGAACTTTTATTGAAATCGAATAGGTTCAATCACCTTTAATCTAATCTAAAGTGTTTAGACTAAAATAAAGCTAAACTAATAACTATGGAAAAACTAGAATGAAAGATGTCTCTAAAAAATAATGAAGGATAGCTATTTATAATAGCCCAAAGTCTCATTAAAAAAAGATAGAATTTCGGAAAAGAGCTGTCCGTGCTTCAGGCCCGATCGGGTCAACTCCCGCCCGATCGGGTGGATAAACTGCAATTCTGCATCAACTTGCGAAGGCTGTATCTCTCAAACCAGACGTCCGATTGGTGCGTGTGACCTATCATTGGAAAGCTCTTAAAGTCTTGAATCCAATCCAATTATAATTTTTGGATTATCAATTTTCTATCAAAATTTATAATAAAAATAGTGAAGGTGTGTCAGTTTTAGCACTTCTTTCACTAGCTCTTTGCTTCATTCCAACTCAAAATTGTCCCAAACGGATGCATTGTGATCCTTGCGCAAGCTACCTTCATCTACAATGATTAATAGGCTACATCCTTGGTACTCATGATCACTTTGTATCAAAATAACCTGAAAATTATCGAAACACACAAACAGGGAGTAGTAGAGCACAACTTGTTTAATTCATGCCATTATGCACTTAAGTGCTCAAAAAGGAGTTCTAAATGCAATCTAAATGCATCTAGAAACTATATATAAATGTGATACATCAAACTCCCCCAAGCTAAACCTTTGCTTGTCCTCAAGCAAATAAAACATAAACATGGAATAAATTGCCTCACCCCATAGATAAAAAACAATCAAAGCTCAAAACGTTTTCAAGACTAAGAATCGTTCAAGCAGGCAAAATTCAAGTTCAGCTAATCAAATCCATCCAACCACCAATCATCCAAGCAATTTATCAAATTCAAGCATCTACAAGGAATATAAGTCCTGAAAAGGCTTCTCACAAGGGTGTCACTCCTCTCTACTTTGTGGCAGGCAAAGAATATGCCCGAACAATCACCAACCCGACCATAAATACCCTTCCCACTCACACTCTCATGTGTTTAAGAAGGTTCAATGACGCTCATCCTAGTCAAGTCGACTCAATTAGCAGACATACTCTTTAACTTTGACAAACTGACTCGAAATCAATCAAATGAACACTGCAGACACGAGCTCAAGAGGACTTTAAAGGGTTGTAATGGGGCTTAGGTAAAAGGTAGGGAATACTTTTGGGCAATGTGGTGGAAAAACCAAGAAAGGGGGAGCATGAATCATTCAAAAAAGGCCTAAGATGGCCTACACAACTCCCAACAACACCATAAAACCACGTAAAGTAACCCAACTCTCATAAATCAATGAAGAACTCATAACAAACCCAATTTCCAAGCAATGAAGCGAATATTTCTTTAAGAACGTACATGAATGAAAGAACTTCGAATTCTTTTGAACTTTTCTTTCATTTTTCTGAACTTCATTCACGCAACTCCAAAATTGCTTTTTCTTTTCTTTTTCTCACCCTCAAGCCACAACAAATACACTTTTAAATTCCTCAACAACCAAACTAAACCAAGAAACCAATGTCAACTCAACCCATACAAAAGCTCCCCCAAGCTAGGCTTGGAATAATATCAAGTGAAGGTTTTGGGCTCATAATAGGGGTTTAAGTAACACGAAATAAGTCATTAGGCTCAGCGGGGCTAAGGAGGATAAAAGTATATCAAAAATTCACTCTGAAGCTCAAGAGTAAGACAAAAGAACGCCTCTATCACAGCAAATGCTACAAGTCATCGAAAATCAGACAAGTACGAAGTCAAAGTCAAGATCAATCCACTAAAGAGGAACTAACACACAAGAATAGACTGGATAATAATTTAAATCCAGTAGGCTACAAAGAGGCCTCACAGTCTAACCAATTCAGGTATGCAGCACAAAGTGGCGTAATATAATCAAACTTTGCTCGAAATCATAGCCTTAAGATCACAAATGCCCAGCTATCCAGAAAACAAAGTCAGAACACTTTCAAATAGAGCACAACAAGGGGCACAGGGAGGCAACTAAACCAGTCATGGGAACCATATTTTTTTGATTTTTTCAGAATTTTTCGAAAGCAGTAAATCTATCCTAGAAAGCAGTAAAAGAGATAGGGAATACAAACAGAACTCCTCCCCCAAGCTGAACTTGGCAGTGTCCTCAATGCCAAAAGGTGATAAGGACTATGCTAAGAGGAAAAACAATGTTAGTACCCTCACTCTCGCTCACAAAAAGGAAGAAAAATAAAAAGAAAAGGAAAAGGGAAAGAAAAATACGAGTTGCCTCTCGCACAGCGCTGGTTTATAAAGATCCCGCACGACCATAATCCTCCATCTCATTGGAAGAGTCCAATGCCTTGAGTAACTTATCAAATGCGCCTGCAAACATGTCATTGAGCACTAGATATGGCTTGATGACAAGCGCATCTATATTCACATAAATAATATCAGAGAAAACGAATGATTTGTGAAGATAAGTAAAATCAAAATAAAAGGGAGAAAAGAAGGACAATGAACAACTTCCCTTTGGTGGCGTAGGTTGTGAGTATCTCAAGGAGAGAATAGGAGCAACCGCAACTGTGAGAAAATATGGGGCATGGCGAATAAGGAGAGAAGGGACAAGATCAAGTCTATGTGAAGATGGAATATAGGGATAGGGAATAATAGGCTCAATCTTGACGGTTTTACTCACAATTTCACCATCCTCAATAATGGGCTCGTCAACACAAGGGCTCGCAACCAAGAGTTCCTCCTCTATCAAAACATTCATTACATCCACACTCCCCTCAATCTGATCATTCTTTTCAATATCAGGAGTCAGATTATTATCATTCACCTCTAATATGGCATTCTCGATACAATCATCATCATAATCATTATCATCATAAATCGCTCATTGACTATCAAGTTGCATAGCAAGCGATTTTTCATAATTTGAGACATGTGTGATGTAACACATCAAGTCTTGATTAGATTTTTCAATTTGTTCATCAAAAGACTCAATCATTTGCTTAAGTAGATCTAGACTCTCTGAAGATTCAGATTGTGAATAATTATGGACTCTATGTGGGTCATAATAAGTATAATCAGTTGCATAAGACTCGTTAGGGAAATGGTTGACATCATGGGAATTCATGCACAAATTATTTGGATATTGACAATAAGAATAAGCATCAGACACATAACTATTGTAATACCCATTATCAAAATTATATTACTCTTGCAAATTAGAATACCCATTATTATAGTCTTGCCCCTGATAATTGGAATATCCATTATTATTGTCATATGACCCTTGAAAATTGGAATATCCATTATAGTTATTATATTGCCCCTGAGAATTAGGATAACCTTCCCCATACGAATTATAAACCGGCCACTCCATATAAACTCATGAGTAAGAGAGAAAGAAAGAAAAAATTTACAAAAATAAGAAATAAAAGAAAAATAAAAAAAAAATTTACACAAGAAAAGTAGTCTGAATAACCGAACAAAAACTGAGAAAACTAGCCGTCTCCCCGGCAACGGCGCCAAAATTTGATAGGCTAAAGTCGTATCACCTATTCAAAGATAATTCCTACAGTCCTCTAACAATGGTAGTAAAAGGAAGTAGGGTCGAATCCACAGAGAGACGGAGTTCTAAGTTAATATTCAGCTAAAAAGCTACTTCAGACAAGATCAGATAGAAACAGCTGAACTAATAATTAACTACTAGAAAACAATATAAAGTGGAATTTTATTCTATGAAATAAAGGTCTAGGGAATTAGTTCGGTCCACCATGCTTATACCGATCAAAGGATCAACCAACTATCAGAACCTAGGTCGAGAATCGATAGATTAGAACAATGTCAAGCTATGGTTAAGTCTCAACGTCCATAATTCAACATATGCAGCATGTTCACAAACATAATCAGAATTACTGGTGTACTAGGCCTCTAAAAGTAAGACGGATATGTGCAAACAATTATTAACCTCAAGTAATCAAAGAAACTGCACAATAATGTTAATTACTCAATAAGAACAAATCACACCATAACCTATCTCATCAAACCCTAGAAACTAATAGCAATTCAAATAATCATGGTATAAACATGGCTTCCCTATCTAAATCCCTAGAAATTAAACTACTCACTCATAATTGAATTGACAATAATAAAACTAATTTGAAACCCTAATAATTGCATCATGAATGATTAAATAATTAAACTAAGCAATCAAAGTAATTAAAAGAGATTAGGGTAAGAAAGAATACCAATTGACAGAAAGCAGGAACTTTTATTGAAATCGAATAGGTTCAATCACCTTTAATCTAATCTAAAGTGTTTAGACTAAAATAAAGCTAAACTAATAACTATGGAAAAACTAGAATGAAAGATGTCTCTAAAAAATAATGAAGGATAGCTATTTATAATAGCCCAAAGTCTCATTAAAAAAAGATAGAATTTCGGAAAAGAGCTGTCCGTGCTTCAGGCCCGATCGGGTCAACTCCCGCCCGATCGGGTGGATAAACTGCAATTCTGCATCAACTTGCGAAGGCTGTATCTCTCAAACCAGACGTCCGATTGGTGCGTGTGACCTATCATTGGAAAGCTCTTAAAGTCTTGAATCCAATACAATTATAATTTTTGGATTATCAATTTTCTATCAAAATTTATAATAAAAATAGTGAAGGTGTGTCAGTTTTAGCACTTCTTTCACTAGCTCTTTGCTTCATTCCAACTCAAAATTGTCCCAAACGGATGCATTGTGATCCTTGCGCAAGCTACCTTCATCTACAATGATTAATAGGCTACATCCTTGGTACTCATGATCACTTTGTATCAAAATAACCTGAAAATTATCGAAACACACAAACAGGGAGTAGTAGAGCACAACTTGTTTAATTCATGCCATTATGCACTTAAGTGCTCAAAAAGGAGTTCTAAATGCATCTAGAAACTATATATAAATGTGATACATCAACAACATGACTTTTAACTGATCTGGAGTGACGCCGGCATGTTTAACGGTTCGACAAAGTTGTTGAAACCGTTGCAGATGATTTGCCGGATCTTCAGTAGGATGCCCACCAAACTGATTTCGCTGGACCATGCTGATGAGTCCAGGCTTAATCTCAAAGTTGTTAGCGGCGATGGTGGGCATTGGTGGTCCAGTAGAAAGACCGTCCGGGTTGGGCACCCCATATGACTTCAGTGATTTTGACATAACTGAATTCAAGGTGTCTGTTCTAGAGGTGTTCAGCTGAACAGACTGCTTTTCTTTCTGCTTTATCTTTCGGATACGCCTGATTGTCCTAGTAAGATCGGGGTCCGCTGGAATTGGAGAACCGTTTCTTTGGGACCTGGGCATACAAAAGAAACAAAAAGCAGTAGTAAAACGTACCTCAATTGGAACAATGAAGTTCCAACGAGGTACAGAGAAGTAGACCAAATAATCAAATAAAAACTTAGAAAACTAGCCGTCTCCCCGGCAACGGCGCCAAAATTTGATAGGTTTTAGTCGTGTCACCTAATCAAAAATAAACCTACAGACCTCTAACTAGGTAGTCAGTGGAAGCATGGTCGAATCCATAGGAAGACAGAGTTTCTAAATCAATATTCAACCAATTCAGCTACTCCAGATGAAATCAGGAAGGAATTAATTAAACTAAAGAATAGACTACAGAAGACGGAATAAATCAAGGATTAAACTATGGAATAAAAGTCTAGGGTATTAGGTCGGTCCACCATGCTTGTACCAATCAAATAGGGTCAACTACTACCAAAACCTAAGTCAAGTGTCGGGGGATTAGAACCTATGTTGAGCTATGGTTAAGACTCAACGCTCATAGTTCAACATACGCCGCATGTTCACTAACGTAATCAGAACTACTGACGTGTCCTAGGCCTCTAGTCGTAAGACGGATCTGTGTAAACAACTATTAACCACAAGCAACCAACGAAACTGCGCAATAACATTAATTACTCAATAAAGAACAAACCACATCACAATCACCCTAATCAAGCCCTAGAAATCAATAAGAGTCTAAATCACAATCATGGTATAAACATGGCTTTCCTATCTAACACCCTAGAAAGAGACTACTCAGACATGATCGAATTAACAACGACAAAACTAATATGAAACCCTAACAATTGCATCATGAACGATTAAATAAATAAACTAAGCAATTGAGAATAATAAAAGAGATTAGGGTAAGAAAGAATACCAATTGACGGAAAGCAGGAACTTTATTGAAATCGAAATAGGTTTGATCACCTCTAAATTAATCTAAAGTGTTTGAATCGAACTGAGAACAATGAAGAATAAAACTAGTCTAAAGCTAATGAAAGATGAATAAAAGATCTCCCTAAATAATGAGAAAAAAGGTATTTATAGTACCCCTCAAGTCTAAATAAAACGGAAATTAAAAAGTCGAAGTCCTCGTAAAAGGGTGCCAGACCCGATCGGGTCCGAGCACAGTACCCGATCGGGTGCCCAGCAACTTCGCATTTTCTCGTCTTGGGCTGTGATATAGCAGCAGCGCAGCAGCAATAGATGAACTTGAGGCCCACCCGATCGGGCCTTGGTCAGCCACCCGATCGGGCAGGCAACAAAATGGCCTAGTGAAAGCGCCTCTTCAGCAGCTCTCTAATAAGACCTACGAGCAGCCCACCCGATCGTGTCGGGCGGTGAACACCCGATCGGGTCTGGGTACATGATGTTCGCCCGATCCTTTCGGGCAATGCTTGCCCGATCGGGTCCGCAACTTTCATACCCGATCATAAATATTTCGCCCGATCGGGCCATTTCTGCCCGATCAGTGCACGGAAACCTCCTTTTTGACTCTTTGGCTCTCTAATCTTCACGTTTAGGGGTCTTGGGACCTCCTAAACTACCCATAAAGCTCGGGAGCCATCCTACGTGCCTCGTAACATCTCGTAAAGTCGTGGTTGCTTCCAAATGGCTCGGGAATAAGGAGAAAACTCCCTAAAACCTGCAATTCAAGACTAAAATACAAAACCACAACTATATACGATAGTTAGCACAAAAGAGCTCCAATGACGCACAAATTAGCTTGTAATAAGGGAGAAAACTCTATATAAATACGTGATATCACTTATTTATTCATTCTTTTTCGAGGAGTTTTTTTTGTTTATGTTGTGAACCTATTATTCTAATTTATTTTAATAATACAATGCAAATTGTTATGGTGACAATTATTACATTGAAGAGAAATAAAAAATATAATAATAAGGAAAATTTGAACAAAACCACTTTAAGTTTTCCATTATTTGTAAACTCCCACCTTTGTATTAATTTTTTTTATAACTTACCACCTTAAGTTTATCAAATCTTTATAAACTCCCATCATTTAACGGATTTTTCCGTTAGTGGTGGGGCCCACTATGATTTTTTATTCATTTTCCCTCCAATACATTCATTTATCTCTTCTTTTGTTTTTCTTCTTCTTCTCTACTCTCCCTCATCCAATTCTCTTTTTTTAATTATTTGAATCCCTTCTACCTCTCTTGCTTTACCCAGAATTAGGCAAACAATTAGTGAGAAGTTATTCTCTACTTTCCTGTACTAACAACGTAATCTGCTTGTGTAGCAGAAATTGCATCAATGGTTGCTTCAATCCAACACCCATCATCTTACACCAAAATATCTCCTTCTCAATTCCCTCTAAATGAGTCGAATCATTTCGATTTTGGGTATATTTCTATCCATTTCTCCACACTCACTCGTTTCTCTTTCGCTTCAAATAGTTTGGTAACAAAATCAGGGGTTTGATAAAAATCTCCAAAAGATGGGTACTTTGGGGAATTAGAAAGCATTTCTGGGTTGAATTTGAAGATATTGTTCATGAAATCAGAATCAACATGGACAAAAATCATGTTGTAACAAAAAAAGAACCTATTTTAGGGTTTCTCACACAAGCAATTGATCAAACAGGTAATGGACAATACATAAACAATCAAAAAACCAACCAATTAAGGAAAGGAAAAGGGTAATGACTGAAACATAATAACTGAAAGATAAGAAAATGAAGCAGCAAACTTTAAATTTCTGGGTTTTTCTGGGTTTTAGAGAGAGAGAAAGGAAAAGGGTAATGACTGAAAGATAAGAAAATGAAGCAGCTTCAATGAGATATGAGACCTACATATTTACCCAGATTTGAAGAGAGATGAATGCATAGAGAGAGAATGGAAAAAAAAGAGAAGTCAATGGTGAGAAGAGGAAGACTACACAGATGAAGGGGGAAACAAAGAGTTTGGAGGGAAAGACAAAGGAGCTAACTGATGTGTGGGGACCACATATTAATGGAGTTAGGCAACTTCTGTCAAAAGGTCGGAGTTTATAAAGGTTTGGTAAACTTAAGGTGGTAATTTATATAAAACAAACATAAAGGTGGGAGTATAAAATAATGGAAAACTTAAGGTGGTTTTGTGCAAATTTTCCTAATAATAATGAAACATCAAATTTGTGATGTCATATAACAATTATAATATAGATTAAAGTATTAATAAATATTTTCTTGAGTATTGTATCTTTTTGTTTGTCCTACTTTTAGTTTTTGTCCGTTTTTTTATTTGTCCTAGTTTTCATCTTTTCCTATGTGGACAAATATATATTACACATCTACCCCTACTTTATCACTTTTTTGTCCCACATGTAACTTATAAATTTTTCTCACCTATTTTAATCACCACATTTAGTATAAAATAAGTAGACTTTTAATTGTTATCCCACCCATATGCCTATGACATCATCTTCCTTGGTATTTTGAGTTACTGTAAATGGGACAAATAAAAAGAGACAGAGGGAGTACTTTGTAAATCGTCAAATTCATATAATAATTAAATATGCTTTTTTTTTTTGAAATGAAGCTAATGTTCATATAGAAGAAAAGAAGATAATTAGTTAGTTATTATATTAAATAAGTACTACATGAATCTTATAGAAATTAGTAGTTTAACATAAAATGATAATATATAGAATTTGAAAAGATCGATGTAATAACTTACGTCAAATTTAGGTTGCGTTTATTGGTCACATTTTTGGGGATCGTTCTCGTAAAAGTTTTGGAATTCTATTTATTGAATTGTAATCAAGGTGATAACATGTCAATTCAAAACAGAGCCAAGTTGATTGCACGTATTGTATATTTGAATCGATCATTAACGGGTCAGATCAAAATTGGGTCGAGCTGATAACTAGTCGGGCTAAAATCGAGTCGGTTACTATATAGAGCATACAAATGCTTGTCAGTAGAGAACCCATCAAGATCCTTATTCCAATACCTTCAATCCAGGGTGCAAGGATCATCCAACATCTTCCGACGGAAACAGCAATGTCCAAAATCCTCCACCACGAGCTTCCTACCAACTACCTTACCAACCACAACAAAATGCCTCTAAACTCCCAATTTTACCACAACCAAGGCCTCCCCCCATGATTCACCTTATGTGTTCTATAGGCTCCATCACCAAAGCTATCAACAATTACCTCCTCAGAATGCCACTTCCTAAGAGTCCATAATGTCTGAATGAAGATGATGATGGATCTGAAGCAAAAAACATATAAGACTATTGAGGATTTGAGTAACACTGCTAAAAATTTGGCTGAAAATATTGCCCAAATGTAGAAGGGATAATAAATCGGGCAACTCATTCAGAAGGAGGACATTGATGTTAGTCTACATGCGTAACAATACTACTTATTATGATGCTCTCGTAAGTCCACTGATGATTCAACACCTAGCAGTGAGAGAGTGATAGTTGAAAAGGATTGAGAGGATATTTCAACATAAAGCTACCAAGGAATGACGCAGAGAAGAAGGAGGAAAAAGATTTTGAAGTTCTTATTTCTCCACATTTGCCTTTTTCTCATGGGGTATGAAAGTCTAAGGTCGATCAAAAACTCGGTAAGTTATTGGCTATAGTCATGAACCTTGACACAATTTTCCTTTCACTGATTTAATTTCACAAGTGCATGTTTATGCTAAGTTATGAAAACACAACAACAGCAGCAACAACAACAACAACAACAATAACTACGACAATAAATCCTAATCCTTACCCCCAATATGAAATGTGGTCGGCTAACATGAATCATCCTACAAAACTGACGAAAAAATAATATTGCATTAACAAAATAAAAAAATTGACAAAATTTATAAATAAAGGAAAGACATTGAAAATAGACATATAAATAAGGTAATATACACCACATAAATCCTTTCCCTCCACTCAACCCTATTAAACGTCATGCTATTATTGATTCCAGGTAAACCCATATAACTTTCAAACTACTTTCATCCAAGACATCCTAGGTCTTCCTCTACCCCTTAAATTTTGATCACTCCTCCAAATTTTCGTGTCTTCTAACTGGAGCAACACTTAGTCTCTGTATCATATGACCTACTCATCTTAAGTGATTTTCCCACATCTTTTCTTCAATGGATGCAGCTCCAACGTATTCCTTGATCACCTCATTTTTTAATCAATCCTTCCTTGTGTCGCAACACCTCCACTATTACATATGCATCTCCGCCACATTTCATCTTCTGGACGTGGAATTGTTTTACCGCCGAACACTCGGTTCCATATAACAAAATGTCTTAACTACCATTTGATAGAATATGCCCTTTAAGTATGGGGAATGCCAGACTTACAAAGCAACCCTGTGGCGCTTTTCCACTTTAAATAAGTAGCATTCATTATAAGAGTCACAACTCCACCGAGTTCTCCATCCTTTGAAGGATCGATCCAAGGTAGCCAACGACGTCTGATCCTTGAACCACTTTTCTATCCAATGTTACCGCCCCTCCTCGCTGCTTTTGATGCCAATGAACTTGTACTCCAAATACTTAGCTTGCTTTTTCTCAATTAAAACCACATGCTTCAAAGGTTTGTCTCCACAATTCCATCTTAATTTCAACACCTTCCTTTGTCTCATCAATATAAATAATATCATTCGTAGACATCATACACCAAGACAAATCATCTTAAATTGACCCTCGTTAATTCGTCCATGAGTAAAGAAAAGAGGAAGAGACTAAGTTTAGAACTTGATGCACTCTAATCGTAACGGGGAACTGTTATGCTTCCTTAAGGTAGTGCGCACACTCATACTGACACTCATACATGTCCTTGATGATAGCTATATATTTTTGTGAAATACCTTAATTTTTCAATGCCAATATAAGTTTTTTTCTTGGTACTTCATTATATGCATTCTCCAAATCAATAAAAACATATCTAGATCCTTATTCCTATCCTGGTAATGTTCCTTTGTCAGTGTCATAAGATGGATGACCTCTATTGTCGATATTTCTGTCATAAATCCAAATTGTTCTCTAGTATCTTCACATGTTTCCTAAGTCATTTCTTAATCATCCGATCCCAAAGTTTCATTGTATGAGTCATTAGTTTTATTCCTCTATAGTTTGTACAATCTTGTACATCACCTTGTTCTAATAGAAAGGAATCAAAGTACGCTTCCTCCACTATTATTGCAATTTGTTGGTTCTCCAAATCATGTTGAAAATGTTGTCAACCATTCGATTCTACTCCCCTCTTAAACGCCTCAAAACTTCAATAGGTGTGTCATTAGTTCCCGTAGCTTTCTTCAAACCTATCTTTTTTAATGTTTTTATGAGTCCTTCCTTTTGAATCCTCCTCACAAACTCTTAGTTTAACATAGTTGGCGGGATGTTTACATCCCCGATAGAGTCGTTCTAATTAAAAAACATAGTGATGCATTGCAAAATAAGCTGACCTTACCTAAGTTGAACGACGTGGTAGTTTTTCCATCCCATGCCTTCTAGGTGAATTAATTATAGACAAGGTTTATGCGACATAAGGGCTAGTGTTTCCGTTATCCCTTTGTATACCTGTAAGAAACTAAACATGAGGCCATCAAATGCACCTAAATCACTCTACAAATGGTTGCCCATTCTACGAAATACCCCTTTGGTGTCTTAGAGGACTTCCTTGACTGGGTTGGAACGTTTTTCATGTTCCTAGTTAAATTTGTTGTACTATATATGTAGGAGAATGCCCATATCCCCGTTTTGCTAGCTAGGAAATTTTTGTGTACCACCGACGGAGTTACATATGTTAAATTTGGGTCATTGACTTTATGTGATGATATTGCAACTGTTAAACTAACCGATGTTGTGAAGTTGCCTGTTATAAATCTGTAACACCCCGACAATTGTCTCTTTATAAAACATATATTTTCCAATCTAAAATAGAGAATCATCAAGGCATGATCGCCAGTGTGAAAACGTATCGGCCTACTCAAAGTATTGTACTGGAAAAACATTAAATATACTTTAATAAATACTTAAATAATATAATCGTCAAACTAAACTTCAAAACTCGAAAGTAATTCAAAATCAAATCAAAATATTTAAAAATAAATAATCCATAGAACAACTTAATTAAAATAATGTAAAGGTAGGAGACAAATTAATAATAAAACGATTTCCCAACAACGCTCCCAAGTCCCAAATGAATATTGAGATGATGCATCATGCCTTCAAACCTGTAGGCAAATACTCAATTGAAAACTTCTCGCCAATAAAGGGTCATCACAGGATCAATAGGCACAGCCATGATCGATACACAGAAAAGCACGTAATCAGCAAGGCTGAGTACATACATAAATAAAATAAAACACAAAATCTACACATGATACTAATGAACAACCAAACATGATCAATAAAATACTATCAAGCTTCAACTCTTAAAATAAGAATTGGCTTCACAAGACATACAACATGATAAATATCTAAGAAATTGAATAGACAATGGATTGAGTTGTCCAACCAAAAACCAGTCTTCAAAATGAAAGACCGAGTTACGGGGCGCAACTCCGTAACCCCTTGACCAACGATATTGAGGAACCTTTAGAAATAAAAATAGGGTACAATGATCAAACCGACCCCAAGAAAAGCCATGGGCTACCACCCAGTACTCCAACTCATACTAGTCCAGAACTTCAGACGTGCACTAGTCTAAAGCTGTTGCTATTCACTTTCACTTTAAGTATTAGTAAGTTATTCGATGTTGGACTCTAAACAGGCAACCAACACATAACATGAATACAATAAATATTCCTCTTTTATCTTAGGATTAAATAAGTGATCAAACAATTCCAATTGACCAAGAATTAATCCTCCAAATTTATTTGTTGACTTAAATCAACAATTGAAAGTCCAATAAATATACATACCCTACGAAACCCTCGGTCTTTTCAAAGTAGTAAAATAACCATATTCAATAATAATCCAACTTAATCATAAAGTCCTCGGCCTTTGAGAGTAATAAAATAACCAATAAGGAAAACTATATTAAAATAACAATCCAACAATAAAAGAATATTTATCCCTCCTATGAATTAATAAATAAATCCCCTTACCAAACATGCTTGAATCAAACATCCATTCAATGATGTAATAAAACATGAAGGCAAATAACATGCTCAACAACACGTAATTCCAATCCAATAGTCACGTATGAACCATAAAAGGGTTCCTTATACATGATACTATACATAATCCTAATCCTTAGGACATGATACTAGTCTAACACATAAGGACATGTACGTACCTTCTGCAGACAAAGTGAGAGGCCACTTTAGAATTCTAGAAGTCGCCTAAACTAAATTCACCGCCTATCAAAATAATAATACAACAACAAATTAATATACTAATTAATTTACAGCAATATAATTTATTTTAAAACGCTTCAAAAATCGTTTTAAAATACTTTAAATATATTAAAGTTCCAACCTTTAACGACCTTTGATATATTACTAATAAATCTATACTTTAAAACCTCAAAAATCCTTAATTTAATACTTAAAACTAACTTTTAACCAATAATAATAAATCTGAAATTATAATTTACATTCATAATAAATAAAAATCAGATTTTTAATAATCAAATAATAAAGTTTCCAACTTTATTATAAAAACATATAAAACTCATAAAAACAATAACTTTAACATTAAACTATAATTTAAACATTAAAGTAGAGGATAAGGGTTAAGAAATAACCGAAGAAAAACCATGAAACCGGAAAACACGAGAGACACACGCACAAAATGGTGGCGGGTGGCTGCGCGTGCTGGCGGGCGAAGGACGAGTGAGGGAGAGGCGTGTGCTGCTGCTACGGTGCGCACGAAGGAAGAAAAAGGAGTGGGTGGCGGTGTGTGGTGGTCAGCCCCGGAAAACCGAAGGGCAAGGAGATATGGAGGCGGACAAGTGAGGGAGAGGAAAATAAAAAGTGTTCAATTAAGGGGTTTTTGGGGGGGGGGGTATTTATAGGTTTTGCCTAAAACCGATCACAATCAGGTTATGATTTAGGTTTGGGCTTAAGTTGATCATGAAACTTAAACGAATTGGTTGGGCTCCTCAACCCAACATTTAAAATCATTTTAAATACGACCCAAAACCTTTTAATAAAGTATTCAATGCTTAAATGCAAGTAAACAAATATTAATGATCATTTAAAACGTTTAAATAACCATTTGAATTTTAAAATAGTCGATACTTAAATAACTAAATAAAATAGGTATGAAAATGATTATAAATATACTTTAAATATATTTATAAAATTCATAAAATTACGGGGGATTACAAAATCAACCCTGTTACATGATAAAGACTCTGGAAGATGTTGTTATTTTTTTCACTTTCGCGGGTGATGAGGGTGATTCTTTGGAGGCGGTACTTACATTTGAGGCCTCACTAGGAATCGATATTGTTTAATCCAGGTTTTAAACGACCCTACTAGTGAAGAGGCCAAAAGGTAGAGGGATATGTAGTGTCTATGAGCTTAAAACCCTACCCCTCATATGAAATATGCATTCGTTGATGATGAGCAAGAATGTTGCTTCATTGTTAGTACTAAACTCACACATGTCATCTCTTACAACTCCTTGTAGTGCTTCGTATGCACACAAAGGATATTAGATGCAGTATTAATGATCCCAAAGGAATTAGTCCTGAGTTTTGCATGCATAGAATAAATCTAGAGGAATATCACTACCCTTGCGTACAACCTCAGAGGCGTTTAAATCCTAATATAGAAGAGGTGATTAAGAAGGAAATCATCTTTGGTTCAAAGTGAATAAATCAAGTCCAGGTGGTCTCTACTAAAGGGGGAACAACTGTTGTCAAAGTAAAAAGGCTGAATTAATCACTACCTAGATTGTTACATGTGGCACATGTGCAATAGTTATCGTGAATTAAACATTCACACTATGAAAGTAGGGATGGAAACCAGTGTGATCTGGGTCGGGTGAGCCATCACCCGATTAGACCAACTCTCATCCATCCACCTGTCACCCAATAAGACTATCACCCGTATACCATCCATCCACCATACGTAGGTGAACCGGGTGGACATGGTGAACATCCATTTAAGATAATTAGACCAGAAAAGTAAAATCAACTTGTAAAATGACAATTTATATATTAACTTTAGGTCAAATAAAGATAAGTTATGTTTATGGAAAAAATCAAAAGGGAAAAAATCATACTAATGTAAATAAAATGATAGACATTTTAAAAAAATGTAAAAAATGGGTGATGGAGCGGGTAGCAAACGGGTGATGGCTCAAATGATGGATGAAACGTTCTCACCCTAATTCCATCCATCACCCGTCACTCGTTCACCCGTCACCCGTACATCATCTATGTAACTCGGTTTTTCACCTTTTTTTTGTTTTTCGGGTCGAGCAGGTGATTGATCATCCATTGGATATTGCTTGTAATCTCTATAAGAAAGATCATTTTCCATTTCCCTTCATCACATGCTATAAAGGTCAGATAAGCACAACTTTTCTGTTATATGGATGGATATGATGGCCTATTTGTAATTCTTATCCACCTAGATGATGACCATACACAACGTTCACTTGTCCTTATGTCGCCTTTGCTTATCAAATCTTGCTATCCAAAATTTTGCAACAACCTTGCTAGATTTCAAAGGTGTATGATGACCATATTCTATGATTTCTTTGAAAACATGCATCATGGAAGTATTTACGGATGATTTTTGTGGTTATAATTCTCATGTTTATGTGTGCTTGTATCACCTGTCTAATGTTTGAAAAATCTGAAGCTAATCTTGCCATGAATTGGAAAATTTTCCACCTCATGATTAGTGAAGGTGTGGTACACCATCTCCCCTCACAACATGGCATAAAGATTGACCAATCAAAAATTGAGGTGATTGAGAATATTTCCCTTCTTATGTATGTCAAGGGAGAGGGGAGTTTTCATGGCCACACAAGATGTACTGTTATGGAAAGTTAAAATTATGATTTTCAAAAAATTGCTAAACCCCACAATTATGTATTACATTGGATTTTATTGATGCTAGTCTAGATTCTCTAAGGTAATCCTATAGTCGGGCTCTAGTCAATGAAAGAAGGCTTGTTGGGTCTATCCTTACAGGATGAAGAAAGTGTTTATTACTACTCCTATCATATAACCTCCTTATAGTGACTTTTCCTTGGAGATCATATGTGATTCCACCGATTACGTGATGGAAGCACTACTTGGACATAGGAATAGCACAGCGCTCTGACCGATCTATTGTGCTAGCAAGACGTTGGATGAAGCCCGAGTCAAGTATGCTACCACATAAAAAGAGTTTTTAGCGTTTGTATATTCCCGTGTATTTTTTTAAACATACCTCATAGGTTCAAAAGTAAAAGTACACAGTCCACGCGGCACTATAGTATTCATTGGCCAAGAAAGAGACTAATTAACCCGCAGCTTATTTGGTGGATACTACTGTTGCAAAAACTTGATTTGGTATTTTGGGACAATAAGGTTGCAGTGAATGTTGTTGCATACCACATTTCCTATTGAGTTTTAAGTCTAGTGTGGATGGACCTACAAGTGAGTTCTTCCCTGATAACCACTTATTTGTTGTAACCTCCCAATCTCTATAGTACGCTGATTTTGTGAATTATTTTATTGGTGGGTCCTATCCCCTTGTATTAATTTATCAACATCGTAAGAAGTTCCACTATGATCCTAAGTGCTATTTTTGGGAGGATCCACTACTTTATAAGAAGTGTTCAGATGGTTTTTTCGAAGATGTGTAGCGGATTGGAAGATTTACGGGGTCCTAAAACATTGGCATACCATGCCCTTTAGTGGCCATATTGCCAAGTTCAGCTTGGGGAAGGACCTGTGTATGTATTCTACTCTTTCTTTCCTTGTGGCTAGTATATGATAGTGTATTTAATGCTTTCATAGAAAAATTTTATCGCTTTCATGAAAAAATCATAAGTATGAGCTAAATTATTAAGCCTTTGAGTTACATGATTGTATTCCTAGGCTCTGATTATGCTTATGAATAACTTTTGACTCTTGATTTATGATGCTTTGTATGAGGATCTTTTAGTCTAGATTTGATTTCCAATCTTCCTTGACTAATGATTCCATGATACTTTTGATACTTGCACTTAATGTAGAATTGAAATGGTCATACTGTAAATTTTTGAGCTATAGGTGGCTATTTTCATCCAGTCTTTCCTATTGAGTGTGATATAGTTCCACATTATGATGTTGATCTTGAGTTTGATTATGTATTTTTTGAAGTCAGATATGCATGCATAATGATCACACTATTCAGAATCTAGACCTAGTGATCTTTTTCACTTGTTTGTTCTTTTAAGCCATATTATAAGCCCTAGCCTGACTTGATTCTTGGTCTAGCTTTAAGGAGCATTAGTGTTGTTTAATGTTTTTGTATGATTGAGATTATGTTTGTTGAGGGTCATTGGATGAAATTGTGTATCTTTTGAGATTTATCCAAAATAAAAAGCTCATTCCTAAGTAAAGCTGAAATTCACAAGATAAATGGGCAGAGTTAGAATAGTTGAAAAAGAGATTGAATGAAAAATGATAAAAATGTGGTGCTTACGTTGGAAAAGAAATTTTTTTGAGAAATATTTATTATGGTAGTGTTGGTTTCTTGCGTTGCGAGGTTGTATTGGCTTGGTTATGATATTTTTTGCTCCTCCAAGATTAGTTTTATCACCACACTTTTAACAATTTGTCCATGCAGACTTTAGCCCCGTCACAACCTAAAAGTCCTCATGATCTTTATGTTCTATATTGATTGAATGAAAAGTGAGTTAAAGGTCCAAAACTAAAGAGTACATGTCATATTGGGGTCGACGCTACTAAATAGAATGTTTCCTATAACCTTCCAAACACACGAGAGTAGTGATTTGGGCATGGACATTTGGTCGAGTTACTGAGGGATTGGGCACATCGATCTTTCGACTAACACAAAAATTGAGAGCCATGTCTCCCTAGTGAGTGTCATCTTAGTATCCAACACGCAGATTGCCCTCTTGATTGCTAGTCGTACTGATCAGTTATTCGAATAGATGATGGAGTTATGATGATCCTTACATGATTGATTGATCTTGAATCTACTACTTTTCGAACTATATTTTTCCTATTTTGAGGGTGAGATACTTTCATGTACTAATTTATTTGCTACTTTTTGCTTAAGGATAAGGAAGGCTTTACCTTAGGAGATTTTAATTTGATAACGTATTTTATAGGTTTTTGGACCCTTTTTCAGTTATTCAACATTATTTCTAGCTCTTATGAGCTCTCGTGTAAGTTTGATGTTTCACAATTGTTCTTTGTTTTGAGCTTTGATTGGGCATATTAGGTCTAATACATATTTCTAGACTTGGCCTAAAGGCAATCCTTAAGAAATTTTGAAGCTCTACGATCAAAGAATTGTAGAAATGAAAAAGAAGCCTCACCTGGTCCACCGGCTGGTTCCCAAATAGGTGCGAGAGATGTTTACAACATGGTTTGAAGATATTTCTAAGTCCTTTCCACCCAGGAAATAGGGCGAGAGTTGCCCGATCGGTAGTGTGCGCTATATATGAAAAGAGTGCCCTACTGATTGGACGGTACGCCTTGATACAAACGCAAAGATCTTTACCGTTGACCGGTTGATTTTCCGAAGCCTGATGTTTTAGTTTGTTTTCATTTCATTTCACCAAAAACTAAATAAGGGATGTAATTTTGTTTAAAAATATTTTAAATTGGTATTTTGGTTCATATTTTTCTTTGTAGCCTTAGCTTGTTGCACAAGGATTATTTTTAAGGAAAAATTAACATGAATAATCCCGACTATTGCCCATCTTCCATAAGTAATGTCACCCTTAATAATTCACAAAATAATCTCAATTGTCGTCTACTCTTTCCAAAACAGTCCAACTTGATGGTTATTGGTGCTATTTTGGGACTGGTTTGGGAAGAGTGGACAATAGTTGGGATTGTTGATTGAACAAATGCTGCAAGCTCTTCAATTTCCTGCTAAATTCATTCATTGGGTAATGGTGTGTGTTAGATCTCCATCATATTCTATTAGTGTGAATGGTGAAATGTCTGGTTTCTTCAAAGGGGCAAGAGGAATTAGACAGGGTGATCCCATGTCACCTCTTTTGTTTATTGTGTGTATGGAATATTTAAATAGAATCCTTGATGTGATGGGGGACAGAAGAGAGTTTTCTTATCACTATAGATGCAAAGAGCTGAAAATCACTCATCTAGTGTTTGCTGATGATCTATTGTTATATAGCAAAGGTGATGTACAATCTTTAATGCTGCTGTTGAAAGTCATTTCTTCTTTTGGTGCTGCTTTTGGATTGCAAGCTAATTCAGATAAAACCGCAATCTAATTTGGAGGTGTTGATACACAGGTTAAGGAAGATTTATTGCAAGAGTCAGGATTTTCTTCATGCTCCTTACCATTTAAGTATCTTTGGGTACCTTTAAATGCTAAGAATCTTAAAATAGCTGATTGTGATTTGTTGATTGATAAGATGATGGCCAAGCTTCAGTGTTGGAGTTCTAGAAATATGTCATATGCTGCTAGGGTGATATTGATTAATTCTATGCTTATGAGTATAACCACCTGTTGGGCACAAATCTTTTTATTACCTAAGAAGGTGTTTAGCATGATCATTCAACTTTGCAGATGCTTCTTATGGGATGGGAAGTTAAACTCAAATAAACCCCCTCCTGTTGCCTGCGACCTGATCTATAGAAAAAAGTTGAAGGAGATCTGGGAATGTAGCTGCTATGGGGAGGTATGTTTGGCAAATCTCTTAGAAAAATGATTTGCTTTGGGTGAAGTGGATTCACCACTATTATTTTCAAGAGAGGGATTGGTGGTCATTTGTTCCACCAAAGCATGCCAATTGGTGTTTCAAGAAGATTTGCAAGATAAAAGATCAACTAAAACTTAATTTTGTAGATGAGTCTTTGAGCTTCACAGAGAAATACAGTATTAAGGTGACTTATAGATGGTTCCTGGAAGATGTTCAAAGAGTGAAATGGCACTATTGGGTTTGGAACAAGTTCAATGTGCCTAAGCATTCCTTCACAGCTTGGATGGTGGCTCTTGACAAGCTAAAAACTAGAGCTAAGCTTGTGAAAGTTGGGGTTATTGATGATGATGCTTGCTGCCTATGTGGTTTGTTAGATGAAAGCTCTCATCATCTATTTTTCAGATGTGATAGTCAATGTAATGAAATTATTTGTGAATGGTTGGGGATTAGAGCTCAAAATCTGGATTGCATTCATAGTGTTTGGAAGAGATGGTGGAGCAGGAAGAATCAGAGCCAGTTGCAGAAGAAAGTGAGAGTATGAACCTTGGCTGCTTGTGTGTATAGCATATGGAGAGCAAGGAACCCTTCCCTATGGAATAAGATTGTTCCTAGACCTTCAGTTTTATGTAGTGAAATAAAAAGAACAGTTTGTTTTAGAGTCTCTAGCTTAATCACTGAGAAATGGAGTAATGATGATGTTAGGTGGTTTAATTCTTTTGTTTGAGTGTTGGTGATTGTCTGTAGTGTTTGCGTTGTATAGTTTGGTTGTTCATAGGGTGTAACTTCAAATTTCGCTCAAGATATCATGCTTACTGTTTACCTGTAAAAAATAGTTTCCATTATTTTAGGAATTATTAAAGGTGGGATTAATTGTAGAAGATAGGTTATACTTGGGATTCACGTTAATTTTTCCTATTTTTAAAATGAAGTTTGTTTTCGTTCATCATTGCGTAATTGTTTATTTCTTGTTATTAATTTAATTTTATTAAATATATTCTTTGAGTGTTCAATCTCTCATGGTGAGTGGAATTATTTATTTCCCCCACAATATATGAGTTATGTGTTTTTAAGGATTAGTGAGGGAGGCATGCTTATGCTATATTGATTCTACTTAGTAATAAAGTTTATATTAAAGCAGTTCTAGTTGATTCGATTTTGTTTTATAATTTATGTGATTGCATAATATCATGAACTATTATTTGGTGAATAATTATTAGAGTCAAAAGATTATACTTTTAGAGGCCTTCAACACCTGGTTGGTCTAATTATGCTACGACACAACTTTAGGATTATCCCTTACTCTTATTTCTCAAACCTAAACCCAAGTATTTGTGGAGTTATTTGACTCCTTGGATTGGTATAAGCATGGTAGACTGATTAAACACCCTAGGTTTGTATTAATAAATTTATATCTTAGTTTGTTTCTACTGCCCTTAGTTTAGTTTATTAGTTATAATATGTGCCTTTTTCCATCTAAAATAATTAGATAGTTAAAGATTGCACTATAAAAATTCTCTCCTTTTCGATTGGACTCGAATTTTCAAAGTCCATGCTAACAATATAAATTGTGCACTTACGGTAGTACTTTTAAAGTCTATCAAGTTTTTGGCGTCGTTGTCGAGGGCGACATCTAGTTTTTATAGTTTTTGTTTGATTATTTGTACTATTTCCATAGTCATTGGAACATCTAGTTCCAATTGAGGCTATTCTCACCTGCATCTTTCCTGTTTTTTATTATAAAAGGTTTTACAATTCTTGTACAACCTGATCTACGTAAGAACTTCATGCAACCAAGAAAGGAACTATAGGAAGCGAAGCAGCTTCGTAAACACACATCTGATGAAAGGGCTCCAAGTTTGTGGAGTCTCTCCGGTATTCTAGAGTGAAGATCCATTAGACAAGAATGGAAATATTGGCTTAGAATAGCCTGCCCGTAAAAATTGATTAGGTCGGGAGTCATCCAAAATGTTCCAGTAACAGGACAAGATAGAAATAAGTGGTCAATCGATTCGGGGTGTTGGTTGCACAAGGGGCATAAATTAGGGATTGGAATATCTCGCACAGTTTAGTTACCCTAGCTGGAAGATCGTTATGCAAATTTGCCAAAGAAAGATTTTGATTTTAGGTAGAGTATCTAGTTTCCAAAGCCAGGCAAATTACGATTTAGGGGAACTAAACGAGGTGGGATCATGGGCTAGCCAAGTTGTTGACTTTACTGAAAATTCGCCAAAAATTGTTAAGCCCCAACATGGGGTGTCCTGCCGGCGAGTAGAGGGCAGGGAATGCCTTCTATGAGGGAGCAAATATGATCATGAAGAAGGGATGCAAGGAGCTGTGAATTCCATGACATATTTGGTTTGAATACTGTCGCTACTTTGAGATCGAAGTTAGTGATTAAGGATGTATCTAAATTGAGGAGTTCGATAAGGTTGGTGTGACAACACCAATTACCAAGCCGGAAGAAAATGTCTTTGCCTAAGCCAATTTTCCAATGGATCCCACGTCTTATGAGGTCTCGCGTTTGGAGGATGTCATGCAAAATTTGAGCGTTCGAAGGCTTGTGCTTTTATTAAAAAAAAAAGTAGTGTCGTTCAAATACTTTTGGAGCATAAGTTTTACCCAGTTGTTATTTGGTTCTGAAAGAATTTTCATCCCAATTTGGTAAGCAAGCCTTAATACATTTGTTTTGTTATGCATTGTCTGAGACCACCAAGGATTTTTGGGCTTCAAATATTAGCCCCAGAGAGTAGAGGAATACCAGAGTTTTCTTTTGTGTTTTGCCAGAAATGTTTTTTGTTTATGGTATCTAATTTCTTGGTTGTAGCAGTTGGGAGTTTGGAATTGGAAATTGTGTATGTCG
This sequence comes from Patellifolia procumbens, assembly GCA_947645195.1. Lineage (NCBI taxonomy): Eukaryota > Viridiplantae > Streptophyta > Magnoliopsida > Caryophyllales > Amaranthaceae > Patellifolia > Patellifolia procumbens. Next base: position 727,253 of record CANSGD010001508.1, on the reverse strand, counting down.
GAATTGATTCGACGTTGTTAGGACTGTGCGACCCGCTTTTAACAAAAAAGAAGATTCTCATGCGTTTTATTTTTTATTCGTTCGAGTTATTAAAGCGTTGAAGTCAAAGGTTGTGCTTTTGTATGAAGAAAAATGTCTGCCCAAATACCTTGCTAAAGCGGTTTTGGCGTCATGTTAAATAGTCCAGCTATGAGAGTTTTACGAACTGCTTGAGTTTGTTTTGAAAGAAAAATAGACGATTTATGGTAGTTAATGATCTGGCCAGATAGGCGACAAAATTGGTCTAGTGAACGTTTTAGATTTTGACTTGATGCGGATGTAGCCTTGCAGAAAACTAAGAAACCATCTGCAAAAAAAAATCCTGCAATTGTTGGTGTACTGGGACATAATTTGACCCCAATTTCAGTTTCGGGATCAGAGCATGCAAAAGCGAGTTGTCGTGCAAGAACTTCCATACAGATTATAAACAAATAAGGTGATAATGGGTCTCCTTGAGGGAGACCAGGAGAGGGTGAAGCGATTTGAAATATAATCATTGACAGTAACAGGTAGGAAACAGATTTGACACGAAAATGGATCCAGTCAATCCATTTGGGACCGAATAAGTGAAGTGCTTTGAACAAAAAGTCTCATTCAGTACGGTCATGCTTTTTCCATATCTAATTTTTAACGCATCCCATCTAGTTTTATTTTTCGATTTATGGAAATATTAAACATTTCTTAGGCGATTAAAGTATTATCATGGATTTCTCGTCCTGGAACGAATGCACTTTGCAAAGGACTTAATTATGATTTCACTCAAAATCGGACGTAGTCGATTAATTAAAATTTTGGCGATTATTTATAAACGGCTGTATTGAGACTTATAGGGCAAAATTAGTGTGGTCGTTCTGGGTGGTCGTTTTTGGAATCAAGCACAAGAGAGGGATTAATACTCTTTAGGAAATTACCATGATGAAAAAAACTTTGAATAGTAAGACATATATCTTTTTCTATGAGTGGCCAATAGGCTTGAAAGAATTTGGAACCAACCCATCGGGGTCGGACTTTGTAGGGTCAATGTCGAATAAAGCATCATATGTTTCTTGGTTAGTAATATTTTTAATTAAGAGTTTTTATCAGCTTATGAAATATTATTCGGGAGACAGGGTATAGTAATCTTCCGACTATGAGGGTAATTTATAGTTAGTCGGTGGTGAAATTCATTACGAAATAGAGATAGAACTTCAAGGGGCTCCTCCGTCCAAATGTCAGCATGAGTTTTTAATGCGGAAAAATGTTTGTCACCGTTTGCGAGAAGTAACCTTAGCATGAAAGAACTCTGAGTTACGACCGCCTTGAGAGAGACATTCCGTGCATATTTACCCTAGTATTATTCGTTAACAGAGAGCAAGTTCTCTCTTTGCTTTAACAGACGAGTAAGGTGTTGTTCGATATGTGTATTATGGGGGTTCAAGTGTAGTTGATTTTTAAACATCTTATAATTTTAAATGGTTAATTTCTACCTTTTTCTAAACATTGTCTTATTTATTGTGACTCCATGATTTCAGGTCAATTTTTGATCCATGGAAGCTTATGACACAATGTATAAAAGGGGAGCCTGAGATATAAGTATTCCAATGTTTTCTAATTTTTGAGTTGACTTGTGGGTTGTTGACCCAGGAATTTTGGAATCAAAAGCGCTTTGATCCATGTAAATCATTTTGTCCTCTTTGGAAAATGATTGCGGTATGATCAGAACATGTGAAGCTATCATTTGATATTCGGTTATTTGGAAAATGATCGACCCACAAATTTGTTACTAAAGTTCTATCTAACCGTTCATAGATAGTCTTATTTTGGACATTATGTTTCCAAGAATAGCAGGGACCAATTAAGAGGATGTCTTGGGATTGCGCGGATGCAAGAAGATTTCTCAATTTCTCACAACGATTTAAATTAGGCGGGGTTCCGTCTTTTTTGTCGTCAAGGTAAAGTAGTTCGTTAAAATCTCTTATTAAGACCCCATGGGTCTGAGAGTTGAGAATAGTGAAGTATCAGGTTTTGCTATAATCCTAATTTTTCTTACTCTTGTGTCGGGCCATAAATACTTGAGATCCACATTTTTAATTGCATTGGTTTCTGAAGGAGATAGAAAGGAGCTAATCGATGTTGAAGATCGATATGAAGGATGTCAATTAAGTTGAATGTCAATTAAGTTAGGTTCCCAAATATCCATATACCACCACTATGACCTGCTGGTGGAATTAGTTCCATATTTTCAAATTGTAATACTTGTTTTATTCGTTGACAATTTATGTTTGTTGTCATTGTTTCGAGAACAAATATCATATCAGGTTTATATTTCCTAGATAAAAAACGGAGCTCACCGAGGGTTTGAGACTTTTTTGCCCCTGTATATTCTAGCTAAGAACTTTTATGTATACAATGATTTTTAGAGACGAATGGGGCTGATGCAAGCCATAATTTGGAGCCAACTTTGATCCATAGACTTAGCTTGAGAATGCTGCAAATAAACACATAACACTTAAGCAAATATTCCAAAATAAAATACAAGTTATTGAGAGTCAAAGTTGTTTTAGCATTCTAAAAGTTCGGGGACACATTGTGTCTAGTCAGGCATCATACGATGTCGGGCTAGGCATAAAGCTAGTCCCATACGAACAATACAAAATCAATATCGTAATTAGTTTCGAAGACAAAGACTAAAGTAGTATATGCTAATATCGAGGTCGCCGGTTGTAAGCTGAAATCTGCCACAAAAAGACAATCGAATGTGGTTTGACGGTATAAGTAGAATGCTGCAATTGAAAGTATATGTTATATACTCCCACCATCCCGTATTACTTGATACACTTTCCATATTCGTTTTATTACTTCATTCACTTCTAAATGGCATGGTCCCACTTTTGCATTCTCCCTTTTTGCTTTTTATTTTACTTTTGTAATACCCCCATACCTCATATTTGTCTCAAATTGCACTGTATCAACAATTAACATGTCAAATAAACAAGTAAAATAACACTCCTAAAACTATGTGTAGGTCAAACTGTATCAAGTAATATGGGACGAAGGGAGTACTTCCCAAGAAACAATGATCTCCAATATTCAAATTTTATAGTGATGTGCATGAGAGTCTGTGCACGCACCAAGCCCGTATTTTACTAACAAGTCAATTCCATTTTATTATATCCCAACACTATTCCTAAACATTTCACACCAACCTAATTATATCATCTTAATTTTTTGTCTTCCTTTTAATTAATTTTGCACTACAAATAATGGATTACTAAATGGATTAAAGTAGTCACTAAATGAATTAAAAATTATAATCACGAAATGAATTAAATTGGTCGCTGAACGGATTAAATTGATCTGAAATGGATTAAATTGGTAACTATATTCCAAAAGACGGTTCAACCTCTTCTAAATATTAGGCTTGAGGTGTTGCCTAATTTTAATTTCACAGTGAGTGGTCTCTTACAAGATCAAGTGCTTATCCTATACCGTATTTTGCTTTCCGTCTACATTTTTTGTTGCAAAGAAAAAACCCATTCAAAAACTATTAGAATAATAATTCTAATTTTAACATATATTAGATCAATTCAAGCACACATGCTTCTAATAAGCCCATTCAATCTTCCACTATTCCAACAATATATATCATGTAACTACCTATTAATACCTCATTTCTTTTTCCTTTGTTTTCTCTTTGAATCTCAGACTATATAATCTTTACAAAAATCACGTAAACTTACATGATTGATTAAACTAGTCAATAATAGATTAAACTAGACTAATGAGTAGTTTAACTTGGTCCTGAATGGTTTAAACTTGTCAATAGAGCATTAAGCTAGTCGTTATATTCAGAAAGTGATGTTGTTTCTTGTTAATATTGGATTTGGCCAATGCCTAATCTATTATAACTATTAAAACTCATGGGCTCACATTGTAGCGCGACACGTGGCACTCCACGTCATAGGTTGACGTTGCGCCACTGTACTACCAAATCACAAGTTTTGGACAATTGGTATGCATGCTTACAAGTCCTTCTATATAATAACTAGATTCGAATGCACGTACATGTGAAAGCATATATAAAGTTTTAGATAAAAATGTAATAGTCATTAGAAGCGAGAAGGGAAAGAACAAATAGTTCATTTAGGGGTTTTTTCAATTAAAAATTGTAATCATAGTGCGGTGGTATAATGCTTATTCATTAGGAATAAAAAAATTAAAATAATATTGATTTTTTGTGTTTGCATCCTCCTCCCTTAAAGAATAGATATTCAAGAATGTTAGTCTGAGAATTTAAACCCATGAACAAACACATAAATATTTAGACATTTACTAAGTTGAAAACATAATCTATTTTTAATTATATAAGTCTCAAACCTAATAACTATTTTTTTTAAAAAAAAGAGCAACCCATTTTAGAATCCATACACACTTTTAGTGAAAATCAAAATTCAAAATCATGATTCCATTTTTGCGATTTTGTCTTTTTCAAATCGTTTATTTGCACACAAAAAAATTTGACACTCTATTATTGTTAAATACTAGTAGTATTCTTTTAATGAAGCCACACTTGATTTGGAATGCATTCAGCACTTATTACTCAAGAATGAACAAGAAATGTAAATGTGTAATGAAATATTTTGATCTTGACAGGTAATCACAACAGGTGTTAAACAATATTTCACAAGATTTTAAGAACATCAAAAATGGTCCAAAAAGAAATTACAACCCCTTACACATTTACATATAAGAATGAGGAAATAGTGAAAAAGGGGCATAAACAAAACCCAAAATATAAACAAAAGGACGAAAAAACATAAAAGAAGGGGGATATAAAACATCTACAACAAATCAACTAGCATACGTGGTGTAGCACAAAACAATCGATACAATAACACACAAAAAAACAACGTAAATAACAAAACATAACGAAATAAAATGATCAATTGTCATCTCCCACGCCAAAATAGAAGAATGGCAGCAAAAAGAGGAAATAAGGGAAAAGCATAAAAAAGCTAAAATAAACAAAACCAAGGGGAAAATATAAATACTTCCTCCGTAACAAAATAAACGCACATTTTGCCATTTTAGGCCGTAACACAATAAATGCACCAAACTTCAAATTTTCTAATTTTAGTAAGTTTTTTAGTGTGAAATCACTAAAATACCCTTAATTAAAAAAATTAAAACCTAATTAAATCTCCTAAATTCTAATTACAAACTAATCAAATATAGTAATTCAAACACCTAACTAGCCCCAATTAATCAACCTCAACCCTTCTCCATACTTCAACAGTTCAACCATTCACCATTTCATTAGCTTCAATGAATCTTCAACCCTTCACCATCCTTCAACCCTTCACCATTTCATCTCTACCATTTCTATCAACACCACCACCATTGCTCATCACCAACAACAATAGCGTCACCATCTTCACAACCGCAATCCAAGTTCTTCAACAATCCAGATTTTTTGAGGTTTGATTTTATTGGTTTTTGGGTTAAAATTCTGGGTTTGGGTTCATTTTTTTGAGTTTCCTTTTTGATTTTAAGTGTTTTAGCTTTAAAATTATGGGTTTGGATTACTTTTTTAAAGTTTGGGAGTTCAAATTTTGGGTTATTCGGGTTCGATTTCTTGCTTTTGGTTTCGTTTTTATGGGTTTTGGGGTTAAATTCATGGTTTTGGGTTCCGTTTTTTGAGTTTTGTGTTCAAGTTTCTGGATTTTAGGGTTCAAATTATGGGTTTTGGGTTCGAATTATAGTTCTTATTCTCCTTCTTGTAGTTTTAGGGTTCGAAATTTGGGGTTAGGGAACCAAGTTTTCGAGTTTTGGATTCGAATTTTGGGTTTTAGGGGTTGAATTTTGGGGTTTTGGGTTCGAAAATCTGTGGGTTTGGCTTAGAAATTTTTGTGTTTTGGTGCATATTTATGGGTTTTGGGTTCGGGGCTTGGGTTCTAATTTCTGGGTTACGGTTTTTCTGGGTTTGAGATTGATCTGCTGCGTTTTTGGATTCGAATGTATGGGGTTTGGTTTCGAATTTCTGGGTTTTGAGTTCGAATTTAAGGGTTTTATGATTCAACTTTTCTGGGTTTAGGGTTTCTAATTTCTGGGTTTGGGTTTGAGTTTCTGAGTTTTGGCGTTAGATTCTGGGTTTTGGTTGTTGTTGTTCGAAATCTAAGTTCAAAAATTGTTGTTCAAATTTTCTGGGTATTTTCGATCAAATTTGGTGGTGGCTGTTATGGTGGTTGGTGTTGAAGGTGGTGGTGAACGTGGTGGTCGGAGTTGAAGACGGTGGCTGTTATGGTGGTTGGTGTTAAAGGTGGTGGTTGACGTGGTGGTTGGAGTTGAAGGCGGTGGTTGCCGTGGTGGTTGGTGTTGAGGGTGGTGGTTTGAGTTGATGGTTACTAATCTTACTTTATCTCTCCTCCAAACCTTAGTTATCTCCCTAATCTCTCATTATGAAATTTTGCCTAGGAGTCCTTATAGAGCTCATTTGGTGCAATAATATCGTTACGGAGGAAGTAGCAAAATACAATCATTAAAAACACAACACAATATATATCCAACGAAACAAACGACCCAATGAGAAATAAAACAAAAGGACAAAATAATAACATAGCAAAATAGCACGAAACTAGTTATAATTTAAAAGCAAACAGTCTTTTATATGAACTGCTCCAAACACATAAAAGCTACTTTGTATTTTTTTTACGATAAAATATTGTCAAATAAGAATACTATATAGTATATCCCAAAATAAAGATAAAAATATTACTCATCTAGCCACCCAATGGCCCAAACGAAACGTTTAACGTGGACAGCTATCACCTTACATGAATGTAACTCTTCAACGACAATAGTGACTATTCTCAATTCTCAATCCTCACTAATCCTTTTGCACTAAATTACAAAGGTCATGCAGGTGCATATGCCAAATTTTAAACCATTTCAATAGCCGACTCATCCTCTAGAACTTGCCAACCAGGCCACGACCAAATTTTATGCATATACATGTATTAGCAGACTTGGTCAAGAGAATCAAAACAAGTATCCAAATATGATGCTGCAACATTAATAATGTATTACATAGAAAATATATTACATATTAAATAATGGGGTTCGGTTGGTGAGCATTTCACTTTAGAAATGAAAGTACATTGTTTAAATCTTATCAATTTCAAAGCCTAATTAGAGGAATTACTCTCGTCTTATTATGAGAGTGAACATTAATTATATATTTGTTGTCTTTTGTACTGCAAAGTTAAGAATTTTAATTATGAAGCCAAGATTAGCACTTAGACCAATTATCTTAACTAGAATGGATGTTTTCATGATTATTTGTGTCCTTGTTCATAACTTGAATCTCAACTTGGGGTGTATTTAGAGCTAAGGATTAAGTTAGGTGTGTTTTTCACATACATCCTTACTTTTATTCAGATGTAATAGTTTGTAATTTGTGATTCCTTGATTACCTCAATTTTCATTCCTGTTGTAGTTGGCCTTTTTATACAATTATTTGTATTTTAGTATCATGTATTTGGAGCAAAGTAGATTTTTTTCAGATACAAGAAAAAAAGACATATGGAACCGTTGTTGGAGCCGAGTAGATCTCTGAATTAGGACGTCCTCATAGCAAATAGTAATGGAGCCATATCTAAGCAATAGGCTAATGAAATAAACTAATCTAAAGTTATATTGCATGGCTATCAGATATCATCTTCAGAATAGCTCGGGGATATCACGAGTTGTTGCACGTTCCAAAATATGGTGAGTTATAATAATTATTGTGATAAATTATGTCTATTATATAAGGAAAGGGGAGGGGTGAACACTAAAAATAAGAAAAAGAAAACATAAGTTATAATAATTTGTAAATGTGGTAACTAATTTGTGTAAGGTAATAAATTACCTACATTTTAGGAAGTTAAGAGTTTTATTTGACAATTAATTTAACTTTTTCATGTTTTCACACGCATTGCGTGAATATGAGTCTAATATTTTATAGTTCAACTAGATAGTCCATCCTCAAGGAGTCCCCATATAGCGTACTTTCTCTGTTTTTTTCTATTGGATTATATGGGTTAGGCACAATTTTTAAGAAAAGCAAGAAAGTAGAAGACTGAGGAGACCCACAATTACTACTTCATACTACAAAGTGAAAATAAAAAGTTTTCAAAAGTGACTATTGTCATGGGTGAATTTTCTGTGACACGTGACAGCATCCAAATGGAATTTATTGATGATTTAGTTTTAAGCAACTAAATAAAAAGAAGAAGTGTGCCCCTCACGTGACACGAGACGTGGTTGAAGCTGAAGACCAAGTCCGCAAGAAGATAGAGGCATGTCACCTGCTCAGCCGGATTGCAAGGAGGTGGTTAGGTCAAATTTTATCTGTTAGGGAAGGTTGTTAGGTCAAGTGACGGCTGAGGATTGTATGTGTAATTAGTATAAATACTCATTGTAAACCATTTTTTTAGGGTTACGACATTTTTGCTATTACTGAATCACTTATAATCTGTTATTCAATCAAAGTAATCTGTTTTACATTCTTTTGTTTGTCTACTCGTTATTGATAATATTATTGTTGTGGTTATTAAACCGTCGGCTTTATCAATCTTCGGCGAGTTGCCCGTCTAGAGTAAATTCGTCCAAAACAACTCTTATGCAAATTACATGAGCTCGTCGGAAACTGAAAATGATACAATATAAATTTCTTTATTTAGAAATTTGCAAGATGTAATTAAGCAAAGTTCTTCCCACTTTATTTTTGTAACCTTTTTGGTGGCATTGTTATCCATTTTGTAGAGTTAATTTCTTAATTTGACATGATCTGCGTATTGCACTATTTTAATTTTAGTTTATCAAAAAAAGGTTTTCTAGAAAGTCAAACCAATGTTATATCACGATGTTCAACGGACCTTATGGCTCAGCATTTAGCATGTTTGTGCCGTATATAAGAGAAGGAAATGAGTCAAAAACATATCTTCCACCTAAGAAAAACCATTGAAGCCCCAAAGTATACAGCCATGAAACATTTTGACAAACATCTCTCTTAGGCAGCAGCCATCAAATGTCTTCGCCAATGTATTGTACTCTCTCCACAGGTCATCGTAAAAAGCTAAAGCTTAAGAATCCAATGATAACCTTTGGATGTTGTCGTGACCGCTACAGAAAGCCTTTTTCCGGCTGTCACGCCAATGTTTGCACTAGTGAGTTGCCGAAAATTGTGCTCACTAGTGCATTCATTGGCTTTGACAACCGGGTGGCCTTCTTATCTTTCAGAAGCAGCTGAGAATATGACTTCATCCCCCACTCTGTTAAGAATTTAATGGATTTTTCTGGTTAGTCCATCTTGCTAATTGTTGCTTTTGTTGTTACATTTAATCCAAATGAATAACTACATGTGAACATTTTAATTGGCAGTTGTTAGTTTAGCAGCAACTTTGAGATAGCTTACTGGTTTGGCCTATTCGCTCTAAGAGATATCTGAAACAAAGTAAAATACTCCCTACATTCTCTTATACAAGTATAAGGCTTGTATTCTGATTAGTTAGTCTTATTTATAAAAGTATCATTTATAAAATGTTGTTTTTCCCCCTAAAGTTCCCTCATGCTATTATTTCTAGTTTTATCGTCATTGAGTATTTAATTTTCCAATTTTATTCTTGATTTATCGTACAAATTTTGGCCACAATTAATAACGAAAGTACAATATCGAATATTGAACCATAATTTTTCCTAATTTTTACTTTGTTCTGCATGTTTTTTGTCCTTTTCTTTGACCATAATTAATATGTTTTCTAGTCCTTAAATTTCGTGAAAAATTGATTACTAATTCCTTTTCTTGTTTGATTTGATCTTTCATCTATCCATTATCATTAGTTGGTGGTAATGGGCTCTTCCGGTTTGTTACTGTTACTACCATTTTAAGTTTTGGGTTTAAAGCGTAAATAAAAGGCAAAGTCCAGTCATTTAGAGTCAAAACTGGACCAACATTGACCAAAGTTAAGGTCCGGCTAAGGCAATTAAAGAAGCCCAGCTCAATGAGATTGAAAGAAAGAGTCTAGAGACTTCTAAAAGTATTGAGGAGCGTATGGGGAGCGTACTTATCTAGGCGGCTCCAATTATTTGGGAAGTTATCCACCAGGAGGTGTATTTGATGACAAGGACAGTTATAAATAGATAAGTACTCTCCAAGAAACTGTCTCTAATCTCGACTATAAATAGAGGGCTTCACTAGGCCTTAAAAGGCAGCATCAAATACATTATCAGTAGAATCTAGCCTAGTTTAGCGTAGTTTTAGATAGTTACTCGACAAGAACTCTTCATGTTCTAAGCCCCTCTCTCTTACTTTTCATTGAGTGCGGGAAATATGACAGTATACCTCTCTTTCTTCCTCAATTAAGCTTATCGTTATTTTTCTTTTTGTTTAAAAGTTTGTGTAAGACTGGAATTGATGTATACATCAATAAAAAAAACTATTTTCTCTACTATGTTAATTGCTACTTGTCTCTTCTTTTTTTGCATTTATTTTGCACGCTATTTTTAGCCATTGGTAAATAGTGCATGTTGAGTTAGTGTGGATCTATTAATTGTAAGGATCAGTGGCCTTTAGGGAACTGAATCACCTCCCTGGAGTTTTAGACCACTTTGCGACGGGATATTTTTGCTTTTGTACCAACAAGGTTTTTGCGACCACGGTACAAATAAATTGCATAATGTTGAAAACACTCTTTTATAATGGCTAATACTCGTTGCAACAAAAGAGGAGGTGACAAAGAGGAGCAAGGCAATTCAGACTCTGCTCAGTCTCACTTTAACCATCCTAGTGAGTGGATTGAAGGATCACACCCTGATAACTTCCATCATAGGATCGAGGATGCACCTTTGATAGAAACGTTAAATTCTACCCAACATAAGGATGATAATTTCTCAATTAGAACCGATGATGGAAATGATAATACCCTTCCAAAGAATACTTGTTTGTCTAGTGTTATTCGCATTTGTTTGAATCAAATGCATTCTAGATATGTCAAGACCATAAGGCAACTCCTAATTAAGGCTAGGGAATGTCATAGGCTCCAGTTTGATTCCCATTATAGATCCCTGCTCAAGAATCTGCGAGAGAGTCTTTACTAATACCAATAAAAATATGATAGAAGTCTCTAAAGATGCTATGACTGCCTAGGTAGATAAAGTATTCCTTAAGATTTTCTAGACTCTGAGTGCCACTAATGTGGCTTTATCTAGACAATCAATCGAAGAAGTTGTACATCGACTAGAGCCTCTAGTTGATAGGCTTAAGACTCTGAATGACCAGCTCCTTAGGGTTAGAGAGGAGTCTAGATCCCAATAATATGATTCAAGGTACCTCTCGAATCCCTCATGGAGAGTACCATAATCCATTTTTGAGAATCACTAATCCACAAACTTCCACCCAACACCAAAATAAGGTATAATCCTATCTTGGATGATAATAAAGGTGGTATGAACCGAACTAGGAGGAATGAACATTTAGGAACAGGGCTAAAACAAGCTGGCCTAATGGCATTAATGTCCAACCACTTAGAGAGGTTCATCCTAATATTAGGACAGATTATTAGATGTTGATCAACCAAGCAAGTGAATATCCTCATAATGTTGGTTAAGGGGGCAGAAATAATCGCCAAGATTATACTCCTTATCAACCTAATTATAGCAACCAAGGAGGTTTACTACCAATGCATACTCTATATGCATAATGTATGTAACAACCGTAGCCAAAACACTTATCAATATAATCCTGAAATGCCACAGTAGCCAGCACATGCCACTATGCATAGGATTAGGCACCTTATGTAAAACACTACATATGTTTCATATGATTACTTACATTACCAATGTCCACCTCCTAGGGTTCAACCAGTTATGAGTAATCCTCGAGGTCCACAGGGTGATCAAGTTGTAAACATGGCACAAGTTTAGGCTATGTTAGATGAACAGGTGGGTGGGGAAACAAAAACAAGATCAAGGTCTATACCCAGACTGGATAGATAGGGGATATCCTTTTCTTAAGGGTCCCACTCCCTTTATCTTGTTCTCAAGAAGAGATGGGAAATTTGATGAAGAACATTTACACAGATTCAACACCGTACCCAACGTAGCAAAGACTACGGGGAATATTTAAGATTGAGACTATTCTGTTAGATTAATTAAATTCACACAAGATGAATATATGAATGCGGAAATTTAAGGAATTATGAAATACCTCCAGCCATTGCACAAATTGAAATATTGAGATGAAGAAGATCACAAACGCTTGCCCAAAACCAACGCTTTATAAAACTATATAAATATACCCAGAATAGTTGCTGAATCCTTCTTCCTCTAGTTAGATGGTTTAGAGATTTTTAGAATGAAGTGGATACAGTGACCTTTTTCTGAGATATGAATAACGTTATTTAAAGGGAGTTGTACCATCAACAGAATCCCTCTTTTCTGTAAACGTGATAACGTTATGGAGAAGATAGTGGAGATAGTGGTGGGAAGTGGTTGGGCTTAACAGAATCCAAGTAGAGATAAAGGGGGCCATATTAATTAATTAGTCAATTAAAATAAATTATTAACTAATTAATAAAATTCCAACACTCTCCCACTTGGTCCACTTTATCTACAAAGTCCTCATATATGGATCATAGCGATGAGTTCTCTTAAAACGAGAACTAATATTCCATGTATCACAATATATTCAGCCTTTCACCACTTACACTACTTAATGAGTAAACCCTATGCTTACTCTAGGTCAAACATAATGACATTTCTCAAATTTCAAAACAATATGTACGTACATAAATTCAAAAGAGAAATATCCAGCTGAATGAAAAGTTACAACATAACATAAATAGTGTTCTAAATGACGAAACCAAGTCCCATGCTCTCTACATGACCCTTGAAAACTTTAATTTGCATGCCTTTTGTCAAGGGGTCAGCAATCATTAATCCAGTACTAATGTGTTCTATGATCACTTTCTTTTCTTGAACACGTTCTTTTATGGCTCGAAATTTAATGTTAATGTGCTTACTTCGACTTCCACTCTTATTGTTCTTAGCCATAAAAACAGCACCTGAATTATCACAAAACATTATTATTGGTCGATTGATTGAATCAACGACCTTAAGTCCAGATATGAAACTTTTCAGCCATACACCATGTGAGGTAGCCTCAAAGCAAGAGACGAACTCAGCCTCCATAGTTGAAGTAGCAGTTAAGGTCTGTTTTGCATTCCTCCAAGAAACAGCACCATGGGCTAGCATAAACACATATCCTGAGGTGGATTTTCTTGAGTCAATGCAGCCACCGAAGTCGGAGTCAGAATAACCAACTACTTGGAGATTATCAGTCCGTCTATACATAAGCATGTAGTCCTTAGTACCCTGAAGATATCTCAACACTTTCTTTGCAGCCTTCCAGTGATCAGAACCTGGATTACTTTGACATCTTCCTAATACTCCAACAGCATATGCAATGTCAGGCCTAGTGCAGACCTGGGCATACATAATGCTTCCAACAGCTGAAGCATAAGGAACATTTTTCAATTGTTCCTTCTCAAGATCATTCCAAGGACACTGGTCCAAACTGAACCAGCCACCTTTCACAATGGGTGCTACACTTGGTGAAAAACTTCTCATATGAAATCTATCATGTACTTTGTTGATATAGGTCTCTTGAGACAAACCCAAAATGCCTCGGGATCTATCTCTATGGATCTTAACGCCAATGACATAAGATGCCTCACCCATATCTTTCATGTCAAAGTTACTAGAAAGAAATTGTTTCACTTCATATAACAACCCTTTATCATTGGTTGCCAGCAAAATATCATCCACATACAACACCAGGAAACAAATCTTACTCCCACTGACCTTATGGTATATACATTGATCCATTATGTTTTCTTCAAAACCAAATGAAGTTATCACTTGATGGAACTTCATATACCATTGGCGAGAAACCTGTTTTAATCCGTATATGGATTTATTTAGCTTACAAACCAAATGCTCACCCTTTTTAGAGAAGAATCCTTCAGGTTGTTTCATATAAACCTCTTCTTCTAAATCACCATTAAGAAATGTCGTTTTCACATCCATTTGATGTAACTCATAGTCAAAATGAGATACTAATGCCATAATAACTCGGAAGGAATCTTTCTTTGACACAGGAGAGAAAGTCTCTGAGTATTCAATTCCTTCTCTTTGAGTGAACCCTTTGGCAACGAGTCTAGCCTTATGTCTCTCGATGTTGCCCATGGAGTCTTTCTTTGTTTTAAAGACCCATCTACATCCAATGGCTTTTACACCATCAGGCAACTCTACGAGATCCCAAACACTATTTGATGCCATAGAGTCCATCTCATCTTTCATGGCCTTCATCCACAATTCAGAATCTCTCAAACTGGTGGCTTGCGAAAACGTAATTGGGTCATTGTCAGCTTCATCAACACAATCCAATTCTTGCAAATACACTTCATAATCATCAGAAATAGCTGATCTCCTCATTCTAACAGATCTTCTCAAAGGAACTTGATCAAGGTGTTGATCGTTCAGATGCTCCTCATGTTCTTCATGCTCTATTAAATTGTTATCAACATTGTGTGGAGGTTCTGATGCTATGTCCCTAATACCCATTTTTGATTGAGGGGTGTGAATGACAATCAGCCTATCACTTGAAACATCACTTAAATTAGGGGGTGGAACTTCAATGTGATCTGTTTCAGAAATAATGTCCTGAATTTGATCACTCCCACTAACTAAGTCATTCTCAAGGAATTTAGCATTTCTTGATTCCACAATTCTGGTGCTGTGAGATGGACAATAGAACCTATAACCCTTAGACTTCTCAGCATATCCAATGAAATACCCACTAATAGTCCTCGGGTCAAGTTTTTTTTTCTTGTGGGTTATACACTCTTACTTCGGATTTGCATCCCCAAATGCGCATATGCCGCAAACTCGATTTCCATCCTTTGAATAATTCAAAAGGCGTCTTAGGGACGGCCTTGGAAGGAACTCTATTTAATATATACGCTGCTGTTTTAAGAGCTTCAATCCACAAAAATAGTGGAAGTTTTGCATTACTCTGCATACTTCTCACCATGTCCATTAAGGTCCTATTTCTCCTTTCAGCTACACAATTTTGTTCCGGGGAACCAGACATAGTTTATTGGGCAACAATCCCATGTTCTTGAAGAAATTTTGCAAAGGGACCTAATGCTTGTCCATTCTCAGTGTATCTACCATAGTACTCTCCACCTCTATCTGATCTCACGATCTTAATGTGCTTACCACATTGTTTCTCTACTTCAGCCTTGAACAATTTAAAGGCATCTAAAGCTTCATCTTTGGAACGAAGCATGTAAAGATACATATATCATGAATAATCATCAATAAAGGTGATGAAGTTTTTCGGATCTTTAGCGTTCATGTCCGGACAACAAATATCTGTTTGTATGATCTCTAATAGGTCAGAACTCCTTTTAGAACCTTTCTTAGATTTGTTAGTTTGCTTTCCCTTAATGCAACTAACACATGTCTCAAAATCAGCAAAGACTAGAGTATCAAGTACCCCTTCCTTCACCAATCTTTTGACTCTCTCAATGGAGATATGTCCCAATCTCCGGTGCCACAACATAGAGGATTCTTCATTCACAATACAACGCTTTTAACCAGTATTAACATGCAAGGAACTATGAGCAATATCATTTTGCAATTTGAGACGATATAATCCATCAGACAAAATACCATAACCAATAACTTCGGAATTTCTAATTAAATTAAAACTAGAGTCCGAAAAATTAAAGGAAAATCCAAAAGGTACAAGCCTTGAAACTGAAATCAAATTTCAAGAGAAATTTGGAACAAAAAATGTTCTCTCTAACTGCAAAATGAAACCACTACTTAAATTTAGGCTGCATGTCCCAACGGCCTCTACATGCGAACTCATCTGGTTGCCAGAATAGATTTGATGTTCACTGCCCACTGGTTTCCTTAGGTTTGTCATACCCTGCAAGGTATTCGAAACATGGATTGTAGTACCAGAATCAATCCACCATGTATTATGATTAACATTAACCATATTAGATTCGTAACATACAAACGCAAGAAAATTGCCTTTCTTCTTAAGCCAAGCCTTGAACTTCTCGCAGTCTTTCTTCATGTGTCCTTTCTTCTTACAGAAGAAACACGAAGACTCCTTCTTAATGGCCGGATTAGCAGAAATCTTTCCCTTTCCCTTATCCTTTGTGTGATCCTTCTTTTTCTTTGCAAAGGTAGTAAGGTTCACCTTTTCACCCTCCTCCATCACCAATCTTCCCTCCTCTTGAACACACATGGTCAGAAGTTCATTAATTGACCATTTATCCTTATGTGTGTTGTAAGAGACCTTAAAGGGTCCATATTGATGAGGAAGAGTGCATAAAATGTAATGGACAAGGAAAGAGTCAGATATGGTAACTTCCAAATCCTTAAGTTGAGCTGCAATATCCCTCATGCGCATGATATGATCACGCACTCCTTTAATCTCAGTGAGCCTTATGGATGAAAACTGCATAATTAAGGTGCTAGCAAGAGCTTTATCAGAAGATGCAAACTGCTCATCGATGGCCTTAAGAAGTTCTTTGACTTCGGTATGCGTATCGACGGAACCACGAATACTAGCACTAATTTTGGTCTTTATGAACATAACAAAGAGGCGGTTAGACCTCTCCCACTTTTCATAAAGAGCAACTGCATCTGGAGTACTACTGCCAGTAATGCTAGGTGGATCGTCTTTTCGAATAGCATAGTCAATATTCATCCATCCCAATTGCAGTAGCACCCTCTCTTTCCACACCTTATAGTTATCACCCTTTAATTCAGGAATGTCACATCTGATATCAGAAATATTACCACGTAAAACTACTGCAAAATACAAATAAAATCATGCTTATTATCAAAATTGAGACTTTTAACATTAATCATGTTTTACCAATGTAAATCATGTGAAATACGAATCTACACATAAAACTTGCCTGTGGGCTAAAGTTCTACTTAAATAGATTAATAATTACCATATGGTGAAACTATCAAACTGTATCAGTTTTTTAATTCATGTGGGACGTTAAAGAAACAAAATTCAATACTTCACCCTAATTAATTATTCAAATACAATAAAATTCCCGTGGGTAAGTTTTATCATATCATATATAATTAATCACAATAAAAGTCTAGTTTCCACATGTGATTCCAATAATAATAATAAATTTTAATAATTAGATGTGCTGTGGCTACTCCATAATTAATAAAATTTTGAATCTCAACTTTCAATTAGTTTTATATACTATATACAATGTATATAATTAATACCATTGACCAGAAACTGAATTGGTCTAAAACTAAAACATAACAATATGATAAAACACAGTACTATACGAGGACTGCTCACATATAATATGCATTAAAATTAAAAAAAAATCGAAGGCCAAAAGCTAAATTAAAATAAACAACTGGATTGCTACTTGGCGGTAACAATACATTCACAAATCACAATGATCTTCCTAAATTGCCAGTAATGATTCAATATCTAAAAAGTTTAAGAAAACCCATGATGATTTTGCACGTTTATGAGATGAAGTTAAGAGTATATAAATCAAAACAATGGCAAGAAACCAAACCAATGGCAAGAAACCAAACGGCAAAGGCACAACAATCACTCAAGCCTAAAAAAGGTCAACAATTGCTGTTGTTGATTATTTTTTTTAAAATTATTGTTGCTTGAAGGCTAAAATACAGTGGTTGACTCCAATTTATTTTGATATGCTCCCGCCATTACAAAAGAACAGCAAGAACAAAAGCGTCAAAGAGATACGATGGAATTAAATAAAAATTAAGATCCAACAAATCAAACGCAAGGCAGAGGAAACATGGCTCTGATACCAAATGTTAGATTAATTAAATTCACACAAGATGAATATATGAATGCGGAAATTTAAGGAATTATGAAATACCTCCAGCCATTGCACAAATTGAAATATTGAGATGAAGAAGATCACAAACGCTTGCCCAAAACCAACGCTTTATAATACTATATAAATATACCCAGAATAGTTGTTGAATCCTTCTTCATCTAGTTAGATGGTGTAGAGATTTTTAGAATGAAGTGGATACAGTGACCTTTTTCTGAGAGATGAATAACGTTATTTAAAGGGAGTTGTACCATCAACAGAACCCCTCTTTTCTGTAAACGTGATAACGTTATGGAGAAGATAGTGGAGATAGTGGTTGGGCTTAACAGAATCCAAGTAGAGATAAAGGTGGGCCATATTAATTAATTAGTCAATTAAAATAAATTATTAACTAATTAATAAAATTCCAACACATTCCTCAAGATCTCTCTCTGAGGTTGCTTTTGATTGGTATCAATCTGCACTTAGTTCTAGGATCCATACCTGATTGGCAATAGATGCAAAGGCAATTTAAGAATCACATTGGTAAAAGACAAACAAAGGTGACTCTATGTTAGTTATCTAGAATTAACAACGCTCTAGGATAACCGTCAATGGTTACTTGGATAGGTTTAAAAACACTAAGATGTAATGTCATATTAATGTCCCAGGTAATGAGATGCTACAAATGGCACAGGATGGTTTGGTTCATAAATAGAAGAAGAAATGTCTGTAGAATTAGCACATCAAATTTGTAACTTTGAACAAATCCTCCAAGAGGAGAGTAGGGCTAAACACCAAACCTTATTGTTCATGAAAAAAGTGATCTTTGTAGTTTTAGCGCATAAATAGATGTTGCAGAACTTCTTCAATCTACTCCTTATAAATTTCCTAGTTTAGAAAGTAAATAATATTTTTGAAGTAAAGGATCTAAGCTCCGAACAGAAAAGCAAATATGATTATGATATCGAAAACTTAGATCCTATCTTGGACTGGCTACTATCCAACAACAAATTTAAAAGGTTAATTCCCCATGGTAGACTCCTAGAGTTGACTTATCTTCCTGGTACACTTCCATCCTTTTGACTTCTTAATGGTACACTTGTAGTTTGAATTCTTCCCTACTGTCAGGAGTGTTCATAAATATCCGATTCGATTGATCTGATACGCGATCTGGTCGATCCGATTCGAAATATAGTGCTTCGGATTTCATTCGAATATCCAAAAATTTTCGAATCACCCATTTGGCCTTTTCGGGCATACAAATAATGTTTAAAAATCGGATATCCGGATAAATATCTGAAAAACCCCATTCGATCTGAAATACTCCCTCTGTCCCATATTAATTGCAACAATAAGTTGTGCACATAATTTTAAGAAGTTAATAGAGTAGCGTGTAGGGTATACTTATAAATTATTGTAAAAGCTGATGTGATAGAAAGTGATGTCATACTTTTAGGAAGTTAATAGAGTAGGGAGTAATATTTTAATGTTTTTCACATAAATCAATGTATGTGTATGGTATATTAGTTAGGTGATATACAATATAATATTGGTAGGTCCATGGCTAAAATAGAAGTATTTCAATTAATATAGGACAACCATATATAGAAAGTGTTGCAACTAATATGGGACGGAGAGAGTATCCATCATTTTTTCATTAAATAAAATTTATTTCAAACGGATCAGATAATCCGGGTATCCGATCCGAAATTTTAGATATCCGAAAATTCGGTGTATCCAAAATTTTCGTATGGGATTCGGATCACAGTATCCCGATCCTAAAATTTCGTATTGGATAATCCGAAATAAAAACCCCTACCTACCATGATCACCCCTAAGCAGGGTTCCGAAAACCCCTAACCCTAATTAACCCTAATTAACACTAAACTAACCATATACTTACTATAATGTGCACGGCTAATGTTTTTGAGGTGGAAGTGTTGCTTCTTTGTCTACAAATGAAGCAATTGATCTGGTTAATTTGTTTGAAAAGGAGGTTGTGAATTATATGAATGTGAGTGTGCCTGTTTCAGATGTTAGTGAGGAAGTGGACAAGGGGGGTGGAAATCTCCCTATCCCTAATGGATAGAGTTGTGGTGTGGAATGTTAGAGGGGTAAACTGCTTGCAGAAATAATATCGTGTTAGGAATTTTCTTAACACTCAATCTGTGGGTTTAGTTTACCTCTTGGAGACTAAGGTGAAGCCTAATATTTGGGTTCACTTTATACTAATGTTTTTCAGGGTTGGTGTTTCACTTCTAATTCCAGTTTTCACAATGGTGGGAGAATTGTGGTTGCTTGGAATCCCCTATCTTTTTCTGTTGATTTTTGCAGAATGACTAGTCAGTTTGTGCATTATGTTGTGACTCCTGTTCAAAATAGGAATTATGGTTTCAGATGCCGCTTTGTTTATGCTTTTAATGATGCCATTATTAGAGAGAGCCTTTGGTTGGATTTAGTGGAGCTTGCTAGCATGAACAATAATCCCTGGATGGTGGTTGGTGATTTCAATTATGTTCTGCATTCAAATGAAAGGATTGGTTCTTTGGTCTCTAGTAGAGAAACTGAAGCTTTCATAAAGTGTGTTTTTTATTGTGGTTTGAGTGATCTAAAAGGAGTGAGGCAGTTCTTCACTTGGAGTAATAAGCAGCAGGGTTTGGATAGGGTGTTCAGTAAATTGGATAGGGTTCTTATAGGTTGTTCTTGGTGTGATATTTTTCCTGATGCAGAATTAAGATTCATCCCTGAAGGGAATTTTGACCACACTCCAATGTCTATTAGGTTTCTTCAAGATGTACAGTCTAGGAGGAGGCCTTTTAGATATTTCATAGTTTGGAAAGATTTGGAAGGTTATGATCAGGCTATTAGTGAAATTTGGAACGGTCATGTTTCTGGTTCCAAGATGTATTTTGTTGTGTCTAAATTGAAAGCTACAAAATAGGCTATTCAAATGCTTGTTCATGGCTCTATAGATATACAATCTCAAGATGCAGTGGCTTTGAAGGAATTGATGGACTATCAGCAGCAACTTCAGGCAGATATTCACAATACTGATTTGAGAAATCAAGAGCAGGTAGCTGCAGATAATTACAAGTGAGTTCATAAGAAATATGTTGAGTTTTTTAGACAAAGAACTAGAACTGTTTGGATTATAGCTGGAGATGATAATACTAGACTATTTCATCAAGCTATCAAGAAAAGAAGGTTACAAAATAATGTGTATAGTATATGTGATAAAGAGGGGAATTTGGTTGATAATCCTGATCAGATTCATCAAGCTTTTTTGGACTATTATTTGCAACTGTTGGGTTCTGCCATGGTGGATAGAAAGCCTGTTGTTCAGGAAATTGTGGATCTTGGCCCTTGTGTAGCTGTTGATGCTCATTATGGTCTCACTACTCCTGTTTCTCTTGAATAAGTGAAGAAAGATATTTTCTCCATCCTAGGAGATAAATCACCTGGGAGTGATGGCTTTGGCTCTTATTTTTTCAGAGATAACTGGGAGGTGATTGGTGTTCAGGTAACCCAAGCTATTACTTCTTTTTCATAGTGGAAAAATTCTGCGAGAGATTAATGCTACCGTTTTAGCCCTTATTCCTAAATGAAAGGTTCCTAATCCAGTCATTGATTTTAGACCAATCGCTTACTGGTATGTGATTTATAAAGTTATCTCTAAAATTGTATGAGATTTAATTGTATTCTGCCTAAGCTCATTTCTGAAAATCAAGGGGCTTTCATCAACGGTAGGAATATTGTAAGTAATATTATGATATGCCAGGATTTGTTGAGAGGTTATGGGAGGAAGAGTTGCAGACCTAGTTGTATGATCAAGATGGATATGAGGAAAGCATATGACACTATTGATTGGTCTTTTGTAAGAGAAATTCTGGTATGTTTGAAGTTTCCTCTGAAATTCATTGATCTGGTGATGACTTGTGTTACTAGCACAAGATGCTCTTTAATGATTAATGGTAATCTTTTTGGTTTTTTTGAGTTTAAGAGGGGGCTAAGACAAGGTGATCCTATCTCACCTTTGTTGTTTGTGATTTCTATGGAGTACATGTCCAGGATTATGAAGTTTGTGGGGATCAAGAGTGGTTTCAACTTCCATCCTAGGTGCAATTCCATTCATCTTAATCATCTTATTTTTGATGATGATGTGTTGCTTATTTGTAAAGGAGAGTTTGTGTCCACTTATCTGCTCTTGTAAGGTTTTAAGCTCTTTTCAGACTGCTCTGGCTTATGTGTGAATAAAAACAAAACTGCTGTTTATACAATTGGTATGATAGAAGATGAAATCCAAAGAATCCCGGATGTGTCTGGTTTCACTCTAGGTTCTCTCCCTTTCACATATCTAGGGATGCATATCTGCTCTGCAAGGATCAGTAATGGAGAATGTCAAGTTATTTGTGATAAAATGGTTAGCAAGATCATAATTTGGAGCTCTAGAATTCTTTCCTATGCAGCAAGAGTCTAATTGATTAATTCTACCTTGATGAGTCTTCACATCTATTGGCGCCAGATTATTGTTATACCTAAAGGTGTGATTAAGAAGATTGTGGAGGTATGTAGATCCTTTTTGTAGAGTGGTGAAAATTTTAGTTCAAGCCATGCAATGTAGATTGGTAGCAAACTTGTTTGCCTAGGAAGGCTGGTGGTCTTGGTTTTAGAAGAATTGACTGCTGGAATCAAGCAGCTCTTGGTAAGCTTATTTGGGCAATTGCAAAGAAAGAAGACTATCTTTGGATAATATGGATCAATGCAGTGTATATCAAGAATGATGATTGGTGGGAGTACAAACCTCCTAGCAGTGCTAGTTGTTATTGGAAGTGTATTTGTGATATAAAGGAGCAGATGAAAACTAATATCTATGTCTCTGTTCTTATGCAGCTCCATACATACCAAATCAGGAATATCTACAAGCTTATTGTGGGTGAAAATCCAAGATGCTTCAGGGATAAGTCTGTGTGGTGTAGATTAGCTATTCCAAAGCATAATTTTGTATGTTGGATGGATGTCCATAATAGATTATACACTAGAGATAGATTGCTAAGTGGGGTGTACTTGATGTTGCTCTTTTCCCTATATGCCATAACTGTGATGAATCACACTGTCATATTTTGTTCCAGTGTGTCTTCAGTGTTAGATTGATTCAACTAGTGTTGAGCTGGCTCAAGATCAGATGGGCTGATAAATCTTTGATGAACTGGTACAAATGGCTTGGGAGGAGTATATGCTCATAGTTTCACAGGAAAGTGTAGACTGCTACTTTTAATGCTATTGTTTATGCTATTTGGTTTGTTAGAAATGAAGCTGTGTGGAATGCTATAGTTAAAACTCCAGCTTATGTTTTTGCTAGGATCAAAAGTGATGTAATTTTGCAAAATCAATGCTCATTTACCTATTAGATTGAGTAGTGTTGATAGGTCATGGTGGGACAGTTTATGTAATGTTGTGTAACTCTTTTGAGTAGTTTCTATCAGTTTCCATGTGATGAAGAGTCCAACATAGTTGGTTTGTTTAGAGCATGGAGGCTTTAGGGTGTATGCCTTGTTTCTGAGCTTATAATATTTTCTTACTTGTTTAAAAAAGAAACATATTGTTCACGGTGCGGAAGATTTCAAGCTATAAGTGTACCTTAAAAAGTCAAAAAGATAGAATTGTACTAGTAAGAGAAGCCAAATCTAGTAGCGTACCATTGGAATATCATAATTGAAAATAAACGGGAGACAATGAATCAGAACTTCCAAGGAATTATAAGGAAAGAAATACTGCAAATGGCATAATGCCATAACTCATAATACAAATGATTGTATAGTATTTAGAAACAGACTATAGGATGAAATTGATAAAAACACTATGATGTTTGTTGACAATATTGATGCTAACCTCATAGAAGAGGTTGAACCTTATCATCTTGATTGTGATGTGATTGTTTTCTGTGAATTTAATGTCGATGTGCCGGAAGATCAACATAATATTATCATATGAAACAGGATTTTCAGCAAAATAATAGACCGAGGACTGTTAGTAATGCCCAAATGTGGGATGATGATGTTGATATCTGTGAATGGTACTCATTTAACTGAACAATGCCATTCATTTAAAGGTTTTCTCCTGAAGCAAATAGAAAAGGAGAGGACTACAATCATTGAAAGGAAAGTTAAGGCTTTGAAACTAGATGAGTTCAAAGCTCAAATGACCCAACCTAGAAAAATATGCTACATTGCTTGAAAATTGGGTTTGTTGTGAGTTTTCATTGATTTATAAGAGTTGGGATGTATTTTGCGGTTGTATGGTGTTGTTGGGAGTTGTTTCGGCCTTCTTCGGCCTTGTTTTAGTGATCTTTGCTCCCCCATCCTTGGTTTTTCAACCACATTTCCTAAAAATATCCCCTACCTCTTGCCTAAGCCCCATTACAACCCTATAAAGTCCTCTTGAGCTTGTGTTTACATTGTTAATTGGATTGATTTTGAGTCAGTTTGTCAAAATTAAAGAGTATATCTGCTAATTGAGTCGACTTGGCTAGGATGAGCGTCATTTAACCTTCATAAACACATGAGAGTGTGAGTGGAAAGGGCATTTATGGTCGGGTTGGTGAGTGTTTAGGCACAATCTTTGCCTGCCACAAAATTGAGAGGAGTGACACCTTTGTGAACACCTTTTCAGGATTTGTATGCCTTGTGAATGCTTGAATTTGATGATTTGCTTGGATGGTTGGTAGTTGGAGGGAATTGATTAGCCGAACTTGAATTTTGCCTGCTTGAATGATTCTTAGTCTTGAAAACGTCTTTTGAGCTTTGATTGTTTTTATCTATGGGGTGAGGCAATCTATTCCATGTTCATGTTCTGTTTACTTGAGGACAAGCAAAGGTTTAGCTTGGGGGAATTTGATATAATGATTCCATATAGAGTTTTTTCCTCCATTTACAAGCTAAAATGTGCGGTATTAAAGCTCTTAGGAGCCATTTATGGTAACTATTGCGATATAGTTGTGGTTTGTCTGTATTATGACATTTTGCATGTTTTAGGGGAAAACTCCTTATTTTCTGTCATTTTGAGCACCAAAATGTAGCGTAGAAGTTATGAGGCATGTAGGAGATCTCGAGAAAGTAATCGAGCTCCGTTTGAAGAAGTATTAAGAAACTTGGCGTCTTAAGCCAAGCACAAGAAATGCTCAGAATTGCATCCACCCGATGGCATCGGGCGGTGGATGCTCGATCGGACTCGATCTTCCCAGCCAAAAAGCTCATATTTTCCACCCGATCGGGCAGCCTTGCCCGATCCCATCGGGTGGGAAAACTCTTAGTCATTCCATGGTTTTTAAAGGCTTTAAAGAAGACCCTTGGCCCGATCGGGTGTCATTATTGAGGCCCCGATCGGGTGGACCTTACCCGATCCCGTTGGGTGGACGTATTATGTTGGCTGCTACAAGGATGTTCCCCGACCCGATCAGGCGGCCCTTTGCCCGATTGGGCAGAAGACACGGAAGGGCCAATTTGCGTCTTTTCCGTCCTATCTTATTTGCTTTCTTAGGTTATTATAAATACTTTTGAGTTTATTTTTACATGTACATTTCATTATATTAAACACTAAGAGAGCTTTTAGAGTTATTTTCATTAGTTTCATTAGTTTCATCATTGTAGAGGAGATCAAACCTTGGTTCAATACAATTAAAGTTATTGCTTTTTGTCAATTGGTAATCTTCTCTCTTATTGCTTTGTTATTACTTCTTCATTGTTCTAATTTAGTTGTTGATTACTCCATGACGCAATTATTAGGGTTTCTTATTAGTTTTGTCTTCCTTAGTTTAATTATGTCTGAGTAGATCTGATGTGCTCAAGTTATCCGATATTATTACGTCATTTCACATGCATATGTTATATGATTTGATGGTTATTATTGGCGTTTTTGTAATTGTTTGGCTTTAGCGGAAGTTCGGAGTTTTGTTTTGTAATGTGCGTTAACTTTATAACTTTAGAACTTTGTATTGCTAAGTATATTTTCGAGTAATGCTCGTGGAAGTTTCGGATTATATTGAGTTGGCACGAGAGCATCTACGCTAGCAATAACCTCCAGCATCAACAACGTCCATGAACCAGCAGCAGCACCACCAAACAAGCACCACCAAACCAAACAAGCAGCAGCAGCCCAGCAAAGCAGAGGACCAGACCCAGGTCGCGGCTCGCGATGTACCTGTCGCCCCCCGCGAGGCATTTCACGGTACGCGACCCTGCACCGCCCAGCTTCACTTCAACTTATATTTTGTATTTCTCGATGTTTTGTGAATCATTCATTGAAGCTTCTAGTTTCAATTTTAGGTCTCTTTAGAGAGAGGAAACCAAGGGGGAAAGGAATCCCTTTCCTTCCTCCTTAGGTTTACTCCCACTTTCATTATGTAGCTTAGTTTGTATCTTAATCTCGAGGAAGATTAACTCGGAACTTCAATCTACTTTGTGAGATCTTTCTCCCTATTTACTTTCTTGGCTTATGGTTTGATTTCTATGTTTATTTCATGGTTAAGCTAGGAGTACTACTAGTCTTGATTATGCTAATGATCTATTGCTAGATTTGGGAATGGAATCGGATTGTTTCGTTCTCCTTTCATATGCAGCTACCGAGAGATTAAACTAGATGCAGATCATCTTATTTAGTATCTTGGGAAGTTTAGTCAACTGATTAAATGCTATTTGCCTAAATACCATTGTCAGGTCTATTGATTCTTTGAGTTTATTGCTGCCTAGGGTTGGATTTATGCGCTTTTGTATAGGTTGCCCTTTGGTTAGGGTTTCGCAGTCACGCTGATTGTGCTACTTAGCTATGATTAAGGAGAATATGAGACTAGGTCTTAACAATAGGTAAGCAAAGAGGTGATTAGGGTAGAGGTTTGATGATCGAGGTTTGATGATCGAGGTTTGATTTGAAGTTGGTGTTAATTGAATTCGAGATTATTCTACTTAGATGTCCTATTGTAGTTAGTTGATAGTTTAGTTTAATTTATTAGAATTTATTTCAAAACCCCCCTTATTTTGGTTGCTTATTTTACATTAACTCAATCTCGCCAAATGCCAAACTACCCCGATTCTCTGTGGATTCGACCCTTACTTCCCTACTACATTTATTTATGATAGAGAGTAAGCGAAATATTATCTTTAGAGGCCCTCGCGATAGAGCCTGCTAAGATCCCTTTCTAAGGTATTAGAGAGCGAAGCCATGTTTATACCATGATCATTGATTAGACTATTGTTGATTTCTAGGGTTTGATTAGAGAGATTATGGTGTGATTTATTATTGATTAGTAATTAATGTTAGTGGCCAATTTCATTGATTGTTTGTGGTTAATAGTTGTTCGTACAGACCCGTCTTACGATTAGAGGCCTATGACACACCAGTAGTTCTAATTACATTAGTGAACAAGCAGCGTATGTTGAACTATGAGCGTTGAGACTTAACCATAGCTCAGCACATGCTCTAATCCCTGGACTCTTGACTTAGGTTTTGATAGTAGTTAACCCTATTTGATTGGTATAAGCATGGTGGACCGAACTAATACTCTAGTCTTTTATTCCATAGTTAAATCACAATTTAATCCTCGTTTTCTCTAGTTTAATTATTAGTTCAGTTAATCATATCTGATTTCATCTGAAGTAGTTATTTAGTTGAATATTAACATAGAAACTTTGTCTCCTTGCGGATTCGACCCTACTTCCCTTGACTACTTCTTTGTTAGAGGACTGTAGGAATTAACTATGAATAGGTGATACGACTTTAGCCTATCAATTGTCACTCAAAGAAGCAACCTAATGTGTTGAAATCTTATACAGAATCAGGGTATCATGTCGTTGCCTACACTGTAGCGAAAACTATTCGGCTCCGTCAATTATTAGGTTATTTAAGGTATGTCCATCGTCAACCGACCATTCTCTACAGCGATAATGTTTCAGCTATGTATCTTACTGTCAATCTTGTCCAGCATGATCATAGTAAGCTGATTGGCTAAAGTCGTATCACCTGATCAAAGATAAATCCTAAGTCCTCTAATAATGATAGTCAAGGGAAGCATGGTCGAATCTACAGAGAGACGGAGTTCTAAGTTAATATTTAGCTAAACAGCTACTTCAGACAAGATCAGATAGAAATCAGCTAAACTACTAAATAACACTAGAAAGCAATATAAAAAGAGGTTTTAATCTATGAAATAAAAATCTAGGGAATTAGTTCGGTCCACCATGCTTATACAGATCAAGGGACCAAACAACTATCAGAACCTAGGTCGAGAATCCATAGATTAGAGTAGTGTCAAGCTATGGCTAAGTCTAAACGCTCATAATTCAACATATACAGCATGTTCACAAACATAATCAGAATTACTGATGTGTACTAGGCCTCTAAAAGTAAGACGGGTCTGTGCAAACAATTATTAACCTTAAGTAATCAATGAAACTGCGCAATAACATTAATTACTCAATAAGAACAAATCACACCATAATCAATCTCATCAAACCCTAGAAACTAATGGCAATTCAAATAATCAAGGTATAAACATGGCTTCCCTAACCAAATCCCTAGAAATTAAACTACTCAGACATGATTGAATGAACAATAATAAAACTAATATAGAACCCTAATTTCAACATCATGAATCAAAATAGTAATTAAACTAAGCAATAAAAAGTAATTAAAGAGATTAAGAGTAGAGAAGAATACCAATTAACGGAAAGCAATAACTTTTATTGAAATCAAATCCGAGGTTCAATCACCCCTTAAACTATTCTAAAGTGTTTAATCTAATAAAAACTCTCTAAAAACTAAACTATGAGCAAAGGAAAAGAACCAGAGTAAAAGATGTCTCTAAAATAATGAGGAAAAACTATTTATAATAGCCCCAAAAATCTCATTAAAAACGGAAAATAAAAGATAGAATTCTGTGGAAAAGAGTGCGGGACCCAATTGGGCAACGGGCCACCCGATCGGGCCCACACAAAATATTGCCCAACTGGACTTTGTTTCCACGCAAACAGCACAGCTCACAAAACTGGACCTGCTGGTCCACCCAATCACTGGCCCGATCGAGTGGTGGATCGGGTGCAAAGCAATCTGGCCCAGCAGTGCCCGATCGGGCCTGGAACAAAAGGGAGCCCGGCTTTGCTTTAGTTTCACGCAGCTGGCAGCAATGAAGTTTAGAGTTTGGGCCAGCCCGATCGGGTGTGAAACTTTACCACCCGATCAATAAATTATCGTCCGATCGGGCCATTTCCTGCCCGATCAGAGTACGGGAAGCTCCTTTTGACTCTTTGTCTCTCAATTTTTCACGTTTACTTGGGACCTCCTAAACTATCCATAAAACTCGTGATCATTCCTACGTGCCTTATAACATCTCGTAAAGCCGTGGTTGCTTCCAAATGGCTCGGAAATAAGGAGAAAACTCCCTAAAACCTGCAATTCAACACTAAAACACAAAACCACAACTATATACGATAGTTAGTATAAAATAGCTCCGAACAGCTCTAATGACGCACAATTTAGCTCGAAAATAGGGGAGAAAAATCTATATAAATACGTGATATCAAACTCCCCCAAGCTAAACCTTTGCTTGTCCTCAAGCAAACAGAACATGAACATGGATTAGAATGCCTCACCCCATAGATAAAAACAATCAAAGCTCAAAAACATTTTCAAGACTAAGAATTGTTCAAGCTGGAAAAATTCTAGTTCGGCTAATCAAATCCATCCTACTACCAATCATCCAAGCAATATGCCCGAACACTCATCAACCCGACCATAAATGCCCTTCCCACTCTCGCTCTCATGTGTTTAAGAAGGTCAAATGACGTTCATCCTAGCCAAGTCGACTCAATTAGCAGGCATACTCTGTAACCTTAACAAAGACTCGAAATCAATCCAATAAACAACGCAGACACGAGCTCAAGAGGACTTTATAGGGTTGCAATGGGGCTTAGGTAAGAGGTAGGGGATATATTTAGGAAAAGTGGTGGAAAAATCGAGAAAAGGGAGCATAATTCACTCGAAACAAGGCCAGAGATGGACGAAACGACACCCAACAACACCATCAATCAACAAAATACACCCAAACTCTTATGAATCAATGAAAACGCACAACAAACCCAATTTTCAAGCAAAGTAGCATATTTTTCTTTATAAACATACGTGAATGAAGGAACTTTGAATACTTTTGAACTTCTATTTTATTTTTCTTTCATTTTTGAACTTCATTCACGCAACTCTAACTTTGCTTTTTTCTTTTATTTTTCTCACACTCAAACCACAACAAATACACTTTAATTCACCAAAAACCAAACCAGACCATAGAACCAATCTCAAACTCAACCCAGACAAAAGCTCCCCCAAGCTAGGCTTGGAAATAGTATTGAAATAAAGGCCGTGGGATCAAAATAAGGGTTTTAGTAACACAGAATAGGTCATTAGGCTCAGCGGAGCTAAGGAGGATAAAAGTATATAAAAAATTCACTCTAAGGCTCAAGAATCAGAGAAAAGAATGCCTCCATCACAGCAAACGCTACAAGGCATCGAATATCAGACAACTACGAAGTCAAAGTCAAGATTAACCCACTAAAGAGGAACTAACACATAAAAACAGACTAGATAATCATATGAATCCAAAAGGCTACAAAGAGGCCTCACAGTCTAACCAATTCAGTCATGCAGCACAAAGTAGTGTATAATAATCAAAATCGCTCAAAATCATAGCAATCAAACATCAAATCATAGCCTCAAGATCAAAAATGCCCAACAATCCAGAAAACAAAGTCAAATTATTTTCAATTAGAGCACAATAAGGGCACAGAGAGGCAACTAAACCAGTCATGGGAACCATAATTTTTTTATTTTTTCAGTATTTTTCGCAAGCAATAAATCTATCCTACAAAGTAGTAGAAGAGATAAAATACAAACAGATATCCTCCCCCAAGCTGAACTTGACAGTGTCCTCAATGCCAAAGGTAACAAAGGACGATGCTAAGAGGAAAAACAACGTTAGTACTCTCACTCTCACTCACTAAAAAAAATAAGAAAAATAAAAATGAAAAAAAGAATAAGAGGGAAATACGAGTTGCCTCTCGCGCAGCGCTGGTTTATAAAGGTCCCGCACGACCATAATACCTCCATCTCTCAAATAGGAGGGGCTAAGTAGTGAGAGCCACCCTCATCAAACACCTTCCTTCTCCAAATGTTCTTGATAATACCTCCAGATTGTGAGGCAACCTTAGGTGCATTTTGATCCTTCCCTACACCCACCTCATCCAAAACCTCAACCCTGCAACAAGATTGTTCAAGCATAGGTGCCTTAACAGCATTGGTTAGTTTAAAAATCACTTTATCATCAACAACACTCAGAGTTAAAGACCCAAACTTAACATCAATAACAGCACCAGCAGTACAAAATCAACAGAATAATAGGAATTTGGGCATCCTCATCCATATCTAACACCACAAAATCAACAGGAATGTAGATTTTGTCGACCCTAACAGGAACGTCCTCTAAAACACCTAGGGGGTATTTTATAGAACGATCAGCCATCTGCAAAGTGATTTGTGTGCATTTAAGTGCTCCCATATTCAGTTTCTTATAAACAGATAATGGCATAACAGAAACAGAAGCACCTAAATCACACAAAGCTTCACCAATAAAAATAGGTCCAAGATGGCAGGGAATAGAAAAACTACCCGGATTTTTTAGCTTAGGTGGGGTTCTATTCTGAATAAAAGCACTGCACTCTTCAGTAAGTGCGACACGTTCTACCCCACCAAAGTCTCTTTTCTAGGTGATCATGTGTTTCAGAAATTTGGCATACACATGGACTTGGGTAATTAAATCTGTGAATGGAATCGTTACCTCAAGGTTCTTGACCATAGCCAATAACTTACAAAACTGCTGATCGACCTTTGATTGATGCATCCTATGAGGAAAAGGTGGCCTTGGTGTAAAAGGCGCTTCAGATCCCTTCTCTTTTTTCTTCCCTGTCTGTTCAGCTTCCTCAGATAAGTCGACTTCAGACGTCGAACTCTGCCTTTTTCCTTCCTCTACCTCCTGCTTCTTCCCCGCAGTTGGGGAAACATCATCAATTGGCATTGGAGGAGAGTCATAAGTAGTGCCATTACGAAGAGTGATGGCATTCATGTGCTCCCTCTGAATGGGTTGCCCGGGCAATTGTCCCTGCTGTCTCTGAGCATTGTTTTCTACCAATTGGGAAATTTGAGTTTCGAGAAGTTTAATGTGGTTCTCTTGGGCTCTTTGTGCCTCCTCATTAGCTCTCTGCATAGCTATCAAATGCCTCTCTTGAGCTCTTTGCGCCTCCTCATTAGTCTTTTGCATGCTCAAAATCAGTTTCATCAATTCAGATGTGGTAGCCTCTTGGGGGGGTATGGTTAGGGATGTCAGTGAGGCGGATTTTGTGGAGACTCGCCACGCACCCGCCCCAGTTAGGTGGGGATGGGGGAAGGTTTCGCGGCCAATGGGACGGGGATGGGGATGAAAACCATCCCCGCCATGGGTAATGAGGCGGGGTTGGATGTTAGTCCATACCCGCCCGATCCCCACCCTCCCCGCCCCATCCCCGCCCGCCCCCTCTGATCCCCGCCATAGGTATTCTCCAAAAGCCTAAAATCCTAAATGTTATTAGTTGTTTACTGCTTTCATTCGTTATTTTTATTTTCCAAAGGCTAAAATCCAAAATTACTTTTAAACTTTTGTTTTCCCTCTCCCTTAACCCTAATAGATTGAGGCGGGGATGGGGTGGGTTCGGGATTCTCGCAGGGATGAGGCGGGTGCGGGGATTCGCACGGGGATGGGGCGGGGATGGATTTTATCTTGTCTCCGTTGGGGCGGGGATGGGGACAAGATTTTCCCCCGCCATGGGTGATGGGGCGGGGATGGGGATGAGTTTTTTAGGCGGGGATGGGGATAGGAATGCCAACATCCACCCCGCCCCGCCCCATTGACATCCCTAGGTATGGTGGAGGTGGGGTTTGGAACTTTTGTGGAGATTGGAAGTTTTTAGGGTAATTGAAGTTTTGTGGTGGAGTTCTTTGAAAACCAGAGGGATTTTGGTAGTATGAGGGTTTAGGATGATTTTGTGGTATGGGTTGAAAGTTTTCTGGATTTTGGTAGTGATGTGGAGGGGGAAAGTTTTGTGGTCTTTGTTGAATGGCGTTTGCCTGCTCCATCTGATGTTGACTGAACTGACAGTCATGCCCAAAGTGACCCTGAACACCACATACCTCGTAGTAAGATAAGGTAATGGGTGCTACGGCAGACATAGCATTAATACTCAAGGGAGGGGATGTCGAGGTGGAGGATCTCAATGTGTCCATCTTTTGGCTTAGCTTCTCTATTTGCAAAGTCAGTAATGCAATGGTGTCTACCTCCAATACTTTCTTTGTGAGGCTGCGGGAAGTGGAATGATTATTGGCTGCAAGATTTGAAAGAAAATCATAGCCTACATCCACTTCCTTATCAAGAAAAACTCCTCCCGCAGAAGAGTCAACAATACTCTTCGTCTGAGGCTGCAGACCATTGTAAAATGTCTGTGTCAAGAACCATTTGTCCATGTTGTGATGTGGACACTATCTCTGCAAATCTATGAACCTAGCCTATGCTTCCCGAAGTGTTTCATCAGGCTCTTGGGAAAACGTGGCTAGTTTATTTCTGAATTCTGTTGTTTTTCTAGGTGGATAATACTCACTCTGGAATGCACCATACATATCACTCCATTCAGTTTCTTTCACGTCGTTCAACCACTTATGGGCTCTATCTCTCAATGAAAACTCGAACAACATGACCTTTAGTTGATGTGGAGTGATGCCGGCATGTTTGACGGTTTGACAAAGCTGTTGAAACCGCTGCAGATGATTTGTCGGGTCTTCAGTAGGATGCCGACCAAACTGAATTTGCTGAACCATGCTGATGAGTCCAGGCTTAATCTCGAAGTTCGTTGCGGCGATGGTGGGCATAGTAGGTCCAGTGGAGAGACCATCTGGGTTGGCCACCCCATATGATTTCAGTGATTTAGACATAACTGAACTCGAGGTGTCTGATACAGAGGTGTTCAGCTGAACAGACTGCTTTTCTCTCTGAATTTTTTTTCGAATCTGCCTGATTGTCCTTGTAAGACTGGGATCCGCTGGGATAGGGGAACCGTTTCTTTAAGACCTGGGCATACATAAGAAATAAAAAGAAGCAGTAAAACGTACCTCAATTGGAACAATGAAGTTCCAATGAGGCACAGAGAAGTAGACCAAATAACTAAAAAACTTAGAAAACTAGTCGTCTCCGCAGTAACGGCGCCAAAATTTGATAGGCTAAACTCGTATCACCTAATCAAAGATAAATCCTAAGTCCTCTAACAATGATAGTCAAGGAAGTAGGGTCGAATCCACAGAGAGAAGGAGTTCTAAGTTAATATTTAGCTAAGCAGCTACTTCAGACAAGATCAGATAGAAATCAGCTGAACTACTAAATAACACTAGAAAGAAATATAAAGAGAGGTTTTAATCTATGAAATAAAGGTCTAGGGAATTAGTTCGGTCCATCATGCATATACCAACCAATGGATCAAACAACTATTAGAACATAACTCGAGAATCGATAGATTAGAGCAGTGTCAAGCTATGGCTAAGTCTCAACGCCCATAATTCAACATATGCAGCATGTCCACAAACATAATCAGAACTACTGATGTGAACTAGGCCTCTAAAAGTAAGATGGGTCTGTGCAAACAATTATTAACCTCAAGTAATCAATGAAACTGCGCAATAACATTAATTACTGAATCACACCATAATCAATCTCAACAAACCCTAGAAACTAATAGCAATTCAAATAATCAAGGTATAAACATGGCTTACCTCACCAAATACCTAGAAATTAAACTACTCAGACATGATTGAATGAACAATAATAAAACTAATATAGAACCCTAATTTCAACATCATGACTCAAAATAATAATTAAACTAAGCAATCAAAAGTAATTAAAGACATTAAGAGTAGAGAAGAATACCAATTGACGGAAAGCAATAACTTTTATTGAAATCAAATCTGAGGTTCAATCACCCCTTAAACTAATCTAAAGTGTTTAATCTAATAAAAACTCTCTAAAACTAAACTAAGAGCAAAGGAAAAGAACTAGAGTAAAAGATGTCTCTAAAATAAGGAGGAATAACTATTTATAATAGCCCCAAAATCTCATTAAAACGGAAAATAAAAGATGGAATTCCGCGAAAACGAGTGTGGGACCCAATCGGGCAACGGGCCACCCGATCGACCCCACACAAAAATATTGCCCAACTTGACTTTGTTTCCACACAAACAGCACAACTCATAAAACTGAACCTGCTGGCCCACCCGATCACTGGCCCGATCGGGTGGTGGATCGGGTGCAAAGCAATCTGGCCCAGCATACTTTGTTTCTTGTTTCATGCAACAGCAGCACATTATTTGAGGATTGAGCCTCCCACCCGATCTGGTCGGGTAGTAGTGCCCAATTGGGCCTAGGAACTAAAGGGAGCCCAGCTTTGCTCTTGTTTCACGCAGCCGGCAGCAATGAAGTTTAGAGTTTGGGCCAACGATTAGGTGGGCCTTGCCCCATCAGGTTGGT
The DNA here is from genome assembly GCA_947645195.1 of Patellifolia procumbens. Classification (NCBI taxonomy): domain Eukaryota; kingdom Viridiplantae; phylum Streptophyta; class Magnoliopsida; order Caryophyllales; family Amaranthaceae; genus Patellifolia; species Patellifolia procumbens. The sequence goes on along the minus strand of CANSGD010001508.1, from coordinate 691,640 downwards.
AGTAAGACTGCTCAACAAAATTTTCTTTGTTTTTCCACCCGATTGGGTAGGGTGATGTCCGCCCGATCGAGTGAAAAACTTTACCACCCGATCAATAAATCATCGCCCGATCGGGTCATTTCCTGCCTGATAAGAGTACGGGAAACTCCTTTTGACTCTTTGACACTCAATTTTTCACGTTTAGAGGTCTTAGGACCTCCTAATCTATCCATAAAGCTCGTGATCATTCCTACGTGCCTCGTAACATCTCGTAAAGCCGTGGTTGCTTCCAAATAGCCCAGAAATAAGGAGAAAACTCACTAAAACCTGCAATTCAACACTAAAACACAAAACCACAATTATATACGATAGTTAGTATAAAATAGCTCCGAAGAGGTCCAATGACGCACAATTTAGCTCATAAATAGGGGAGAAAACTCTTTATAAATACATGATATCATAAACACATCAATGTTGATTATCATTTTGTTCGTGAGATGGTTGGAAAAGGTGGACATCAGGTCAAGCATATTCTGACACAGTTATGGATTGCTAATATTATTACTAAGGTCTTTTTTCTGAGTTGTCTTGTAAAGATCACTCCAATATATCCGTGATCACAACCCTTAAAGATTGACGGGGATGTATTAGGGAATTTTATCATGTATTATCGACTTTTAGTCTGTATTAATTAGTTAGAGAGGTTTACGTTTATTACTATACATATGAAGTATATAATACTGTTACGCAAACAAAACGGGTTAGCCAATTATTTTATTACTCGTACTGCTATATTGATGAACATGGCATCCAAAAGATGACCTACACACCTCCAAATGCTAAAATATAAACTTACCATTGTTAATTGTCAAGTTTAGCCAATATGCATGAGGTAAAATTGACCCACTATGAGAGATGTTGAGAGAGAAATAGAAGAGAACTCCCCTTGGACGAAAACGTGTTTCAGGCGATTGGAAAACGAGAGAGAATACTCGTCTGGGAAACACGAGAAATTTAGTTGATTAAGAGAGTAAGGGATAATTGACTTGGTTAAATCTCCCCTTCCGAATTAGGAGATTTTGGGATAAATATTCATCCTCACCCTTGTGGCTTTCTAAGTACCCACAAAAAAATATTTAGGTGAATAAAAAATTATGGGTTAGCGTTAATACCACTTGGGATTTTGTTACCATAAAAAAGTTCCTAATTTGGATGTTTTTAACTTTTTAAGGGTGCCAAATCACCAAGATGAGGGAGGGTGTTAACATATGATAATATTGTTATGATATACTCCCTTCATCCGCAAATCGTTTTCCATTTGTTTCTTTGCACAGTCTTTAATGACCAACTTTGATCATTAATATATTTATTTGTGTGTTAATAAAAAAGGTTAATGATACGTACAACCGTACCCTTAGCATTGTGTATAAGCATTAAATACAGTACCTAAAATGGAATTAAGTTGGGAATTTATGTCAAAATCCGCGTGAACTGGGGTTATTTTTTATTATGCTAATCGGGAAATTTAGATTAAAACAAGAGTAAGATTACAAGCCAATCCATGGCTATAAACCAGTTTGGTTTAGGACTGCAATGCCCTCCCAATACAATTCATTACAGAAATCAGGAACTTCATTTGCTTCCAAAGCACCATGGATAAAATCTCCTCTTTTCCTCATTTCCCTTGCAAGCCGATCCGCTAATATGTTACTCTCTCCAGTTGTAGCTTCAATCTTCAAATCAGGCAGGTCTGAAAGGAGTTCCCTGCATCTCAAAACAATGTTAAAATTCCCATCTCAAACAAGATTGTTTCCTGTGATTCTTTCCCTAGCATTAGCACAATCAGTAATAAGAGTAGCTTCATTCCATTGGTGTTCGTGGGCTATAGAAAGACTCAGAAGGATAGCAAATAATTCCACCATCAAAGGGGAGGAAGCCATAAGACATTTAGACACACTCTTCACCCAAGTTCCATCACAATTTCTGATAACCGTGGCAATGGACGCTAAGCTTTTGTCACTAGCCCCGGAGGCATCACAAATGTGTGTGGTTGACTAAACTTATGGAGATTGTTAGCATAAGCTCTTGGACAGGAACCCCTACTACCTCCGCAAGCTGCCCAAAACTCCCCTGCTAAGTTATTGGCTTCCCTCATGCACTCACTTGACGGACTATGGATGTTGCTAAAGACAGACTTGTTCCTTCTCGACCAAAGACTCCAACACGCAAAGGAGAAAAATGTTTCCCAAGGTATGCTAATGGAAGTGTGTACAGGGGATTTAAGGTTTAGAAAGAGCTAATCATGTAGGTTTAGGGTGAAAAAATTTTGAGGGAGAGTGTTGCACATGTGCCAGAATTCTGAAGCAAGAGGAAAATCTCTAAGGATACGCAAGGAGTTCTCAGGATGGTTAAGGCAAATGTGGCAAGTTGGAGATGGGATAATGCACCTGTTATGTAGGAGGTTTTTGTGTGGAAGTTTATCAAGAGCCACAAGCCAAAAAAAGAAATGAACCTTAGGGTTAGTATTGCAGTGCCATAACCAGGAAAGGGTGAAATTAGGAGGTTGATAATCAATAGCTTCCAGAGCTTTTGCGAAAGAAAATTTGTTATTATCCGTGAGCCCAGAATATAAGAAATCATCAACATTAAAGTCCAAGATGGGTGTAGTCAAAATCTCAAGTTTGATAGATGGGGGAATGGGATACTCTATACTAGAAAGATCTTATTCGCCCCCACTCACACACTGGCTTACCTTAGCCTGCAGAGAAGAGATGGTCAAAGGGCCATAAAGGTTGTCCCGAAGGGTGCCCACACTAAGCCATTTATAACACCAGAAGGACACACAATTCCCATTACCAATACCCCATTTTAAAGACTTCTTAAAGTTTGGCCTGTTGTTATTAATGTTTAAAAGTTACATAAATTTCCTTTTTCAGCTTCTTACATACACCCGTGATGGTTGTATTTATCATGTTTCTAATAAAAATTACAAAAAGTTTATATTTTTAATCTATAAATTAACGCGAATCTAACAAGATTCTACATGACTATTATCACTATTATATATTAGTGAGATTTTATAGTTAAAGATTGACTTAGATTAAAGCAAATGAAAAGTCTATTGGAAGACGTGGGGAGTTTAAGTATGTTAGCTAAATATTATTATATCCTAGAGAAAGATTATTTTATGATTCATTTTGTATAAGTGTTTAATTAGTATTAGAAATAAGAAACTTTTAGGCATAGTTTCCTAGTCTTCGTCTTCTATATATATTGATTATAGATCAGTTTAGCCATATGTTATTTTCTCCTTTCATAAATCTAACAATTTTTGTTTTGACCATTTTATAGTGATTTTTGCCTTTAGAGGGTGGTTGGTGAACTATGATATCTCTACTCTTTTAAAAGCAAGAACTGCCTTCTACTGTAGTTTATGAACAGTAATTGACAATTTTGCCCTTTTGTATGGATTGACAGTTTTACCCTTGCTTCTTTTCCTCCTTTGTTTCTCCTTTTCCCTTCTGGCCTTCTCTTTTCTGGATGTTTTTCCTTATTTTCCTCCTAAACACCTCCAGTTTCTTTAACCTCCTAGCCACGATTTTCTCAAATTCTTAGAGCACCGAAATAGTAGAACAGGAAAAAGGAGGCCACAATTTTCAGGTTCTACTTCCTTTTTTTCCCCTATTGATACTTTCTATTTCAGTTTAATTCTTGCTTGTGATCATCTATTGTTGCTTTTAATTGACAATTTCAATTATGATCATCGGTTCATGATCCTTGTTACTTCAGATTGTAGTGTAGTAGTATGCTTTTAAGTATTCAGATCTAAAAATGATAATTTTTTAGAGAATCAAGGTGTAATTTTAGGGTTTTGATCATATATTTGATTTTTTCCCCTGAATTGGATATCAAAGATGGTGTTTTTAAAGGGTGCTTTTCATTTTTATGTATAATGTTGCCCAGCTGACTATTTTTTAGCCCAAGTGGAAAATTAGAAGTAATTTGATGATTAGGGTTTTGTTTAAAATGTTGTAATATGATGGGAGAATTATCATTGATTAGGTGCAAATCAGGTTACTAGAAGCATCTAATAGTTCCCTTCTGATTGAACTGATGATTTGAAGATAAAGCTACTTATGATGATTTGGCATGTTACTTTAATTTGATTTTGCATAGGCGCCTAATTATGATATGCATCCCTTCAGTTAGCGAAGGCATGGGCATGGTGAGAGGGAGGAATTCCTAATTAAGTATTGATGTGAACATGTTTATATGTTCCTAACAGTTTCTCATCTCACACTCTCTCTCTGCGCTACCTCCTTGGCTTCTGGAACTTTCGCTTGTTTTGTTGGTGTGCTCTCTTTTGCTTTTACGTCTCGACACTGTGCTTCTTAGTTCAATATCGACTTGTTTCTTGTTAACCAAGTTAAGTATGCTTTATAATCAATCGACTATTGCTTTTCGTTGATTATTTTATTTCTGCATTCCTTAATCCCCCCTTCATTTGCTTTGCTATTTCTTTTCATATGATCTGCATCTCAATGTACCTGTCTAAGGCTTCTGCTCAATTTTTGATTTTATGTTTTAGGGTTTAATCTCTCTTTTTAATATAATTATTATTGACTTTGAAGTAATAGGATATGGGTTTTCTGCAGAATCCTCGTCATCGTTGTATGCACCATATTTACTGTTTTGTGAGACATGGCCAACATTGCTTTGACAGGTACTGGAAAAGGTATAATTTCTACCCTTTTTTCTTAGTTTCGATTTTGTTTTTCTTGTATTTTCTATTAGCGTGTAGTGGGTCATTTTTCATATATGGTTTTGATGTTAGCAAGGTGCATATGCCTTATGGTTCACAACTATCATTTTTATAACTTACATTTTGTGTTTTTTTCGTCCTCCAAATGACTGGTAAACATAAAGATTACCGCTATATGGCATTTGTTGAATGAAGAGAGCAAGGAGGGATCTAAGATCTGATTTAAAGATTAAACTTGCAAATACAATTTGGAGGATTATGACGTTATCTCTTCCATCTTCTTTTTGTGCGTCAATCGTAATGCGAAGATACTTCAATTCACCTCTCATTAATAATTATCCCCTTATTTCATTATTTTTGCAGATTATATAAACTATGGATTGGCAATTCGTGTATTTGTGGTCCAAACTTATACTAGGTTTTTCAGTTTTCAGAATTTAGGGCTTAAAAGTCGGAGATGGAAGTACATAAAACTTAGGGCTTCTATAATTTTCATATATTAGATTTGAATTCTTATTAGGTGCATTTCATATGCTCTTTAATTTCATCTCTTGATTTCAATAATGTCTATGTGAATTTAGGGTATCCCAAAATGGGATATGTTGGTATGTCTGTTAATCTGATTGGCTCTTTAATTTGTTTAGAGATAATATCTAATAATAGTCATTGGGTTCACTTGTTATGGTGTAATTTACCAAATCATTTTTTCTGAAATTTGGGGTGAATTTTGAGCAAGTGGGCCTTCGATTTGGTTCAAAGGTTAGTATTTCACTTCTTTAAATCTCTTTTTTCGATTTTCGTTTAAGTATTGTGGTTATGAGTGAAGAAGTTTTGTGGACTACGGAGTGTGGGAGAGGGCTATTGCAAGGACGGTGGTGGTGATTGTGAATTGATAACAAACGAAGGGGTGCGAGACAGGAGGAGGGAGGCTGCATGGTCATGTTGATGGATGGAGGAGGTGGCGGCAACAATTTTTCCACTGCAAAATGCACAGGAGGTAGCGCATAACCGCATAAGTATAAAAGAGAGGCTAGAGAAAGAGAGAAGAGGGTGCGGACTATGGAGTGACGGAAGGGACTGCTGCTGCAAGGACGACGAAGGTGCTGACTGTGGAATTGAAATAATCGAAATGGGTGCGAGAGAGGATGAGGGAGGATGCTATTGAGAAATATGTGCTCATTCTTTCACAATTCACTTTTTAGAGTTAGTGGTCTCATCAAGGGCTGTTATAGGACTCATTTAGTGTTCTGGTATAAATCATCAAATCAGGTTTTTGAGATGCTGGAATATGGAAAGCTTTTGTTCAACAAGACTTTGAAGAGCGAGTTCTCACGTATTGATGTTGCAGATTATAAATGTTACTTTGATTATTTGCACTTCATGTTACGTGTCTTCTTGTTTGAATGTTTGATACGGGATTCGTTAGGAGCAGTGAATTGAGAAATGCCATGAAGAGATAAAAGAGCTAAGGATGATGGATACAACTAAAGAGGAAATAAATGTTCGCCTTAATGTCAAATGCCTACTTCAGCCAGTGAAGTTTCAGTTTGGTTGTGAGTCGGTCTTACAACCCGGTCCAATGTGCTTTATTTTGTGAGTCATTAAAAAATGTTTATCGGGATAATGCTTTTAGACTTATATATTTATATGATATGTGTCATTAAACAAAAGTCTAGCTAAAGAACTTGAAATATATAGACATTCTCACAGAAAATTTTATATCTAAGTGATTCATCAGAGTCGAGCACAAGAGGAGTTAAATTCAGTGATGGATCATCATATAATTTTTCTAAGATCACATTTTGTGTTTTAAGTAACGAATTCATGGGTATGTGAAATTCGAAATCTAGATAGGCTTTTCTTCATAAATCTTCTAGCTTCTTTGAGTTTTCTCTCTATCAAACCGTGATTTTAGTTATATTACTACTCTAAACACATCGTAATTGTGCGTTTCTGTAGCAGGAATTTCTACCTTGCACACAACGTTTCAGCATTAGTAATGGTATAAGTTGAGCCCTTCTCTACCTTCACAAGGCATCGAGGTTGAAAATTATTCACAGGAATGCTAGATGAAATTGCCATGACAAGGAGTTTTGTATGAAATGAAGATCAAGCTATCACAAGAAGGATAGTTGGAACGTAGTAAGTAGTTTCATAACCTGATCTAAATGAATATAACAGTACAACAACCTATTGGTCATGTCAGTAATGAGTGTTTTCACTTGTAGGGGACTGACTATATGCCTCCTGAGTATGTAATGGAAGGGAGGTTCCCCAAAAATGTGATGTTTTCAGCTTTGATATATTGCTTTTAGTGATCCTCGGTGACATTAAAGCAGCCTGAAGTGTCATTTGAATTATTATATACCTATCTTAGTGATTGTTAATGACGTTATGCAACTCGCACGTCATGTTGCATTGTTGTTGGAAACACTGTTATGCTTGTAGCTTGGTTTAAATCTTCTATGTCTCCATGATATACCGGACTATAAACAAGACACGAATACAAGAAAAGAAGCTACAAATCTCTTCCCTAGGCTTTGTAATTTTTTCACCCTAAACATATTATATAGTTAAATTAACATGTATTTTAACAAATAAATTATACATTGTGGGACCGCGAGCGTAGCGCGCAGGCCAACAACTAGTTAAAAAAAACATCTAAAACACTAATTACTTTACCTAAATTAAAGTCAAAAAAATTGTTTTACCATTAAACTTAATGAAATAGTCCTCATAACCAAAATGGTTAACAGCGATCGTATAAATATCACTTTTTAGCACAATTACCTAATATAAAACTTTTTATAAAAAAACCCCTAACTTTCGAATTTTCCATTAATTTCCAAAATTCACCACTTCTACAAACCCTAATTTCAACAAGTTTTAGAAACCCCCAATTTTATGAAAATTAGACTCATCTGTGGTTGATTGATTGATAAGTTCATTTAAATAAAGTTGATCATAGTAGGAATTATTTTCATCAAATTTTTCAAATTAAATATATGCTTCACTTCCTATTCCTCAATCCACCTCGCCTTTAAAACATGTGAAACTAACGCCATTAAGAATATTCTGCTAAGATTTCGCACAGAGGTGAATATCCTTGATTTCTAGAAGAAGCTTATTCTCGGCGGAGGAGCCTCTTGTGAGGAACAAAGATAGAGAATGATCAAAAAATTTGTTCGGGCATTTCAATATATCGCTTAAGATGGCATAAGCCAAGTCTTTTTTGTGTTATTAAAGGTTCCCTCTTTTAATTATCGTCGAGTGCTCCCAAGTTTGAGAGTCTATTCCCAAAATGATGTTTCACCTTAATTAAATTGTTAAAAATGAAACATGAAACTCTTCTATCATGTGATATAATAAATCGACTTAGCTAATTTATTTAGTTAAAATGTTGTTATACATAATGAAAATACGAAGTTGAGACTTTTTAAAATCGAACGTCATAATAAAGACTTAAATTAATGGTATCAAATTTTCCATTTTATATTCTATTTGGGCTGTTTGGTTTCATACTGCCACTTGCCAACAGCGCCACGACCAAATTCCACGTCTATACATGTTGATTGTTTGGGGTTACTTTGACTTCTTAGGAGGGAATCAAAGCATGTATCCAAATTTTATGCTGCAACATTGTTAATAAACAACATCCAAATAATACTCAAATTTGATACTACCAACTTAGATGAAGTGCTTCTATTCATACAAAATATTTTCAATTTCTAAATGTTTACACCTTAAAAGGACTTGTGTAGTTGTATAAAACGACTAAATACTAATCTTTCTGTGCTCGTCGAAAACCATCCTTTTTCATCATAGTTCCTAAACTACCCCTCCATCCTCCACCTCCGATGAAGGGCGTAAGGAGATTGAGAAAAGTCCAAAATCTGGTCTAGTTCAATTCCATCCAAACTAAAATTGCAATTTTTTTATCAATTGCATTTTTCTAAATTGAAAAAAAAGTAGCACATCATTCCTTCTCACATTTCTCTGTTTTAATACCCTTTTCATTGGATTATGCTTATATATATATACCCCTCTTATATGAGAACGCTCATTTATATGAGAATACATCTATACCATCGGATATCTAAGATCTAACGGTTGTGATTTTACCCCAATAAATCAGAATTTCAATCACCCTCCCCCACCCATATCGACATTTTCATTTCTCTCTCTACACCTGCGATCTCTCTCCTCTCCCCATCTATCAATGGCGGAATCATCACCACCAACATACGTCGTCCACCATCGACACCACCAACGCTTACAGGCGAGTGACGTCAATAGCAGCCGAGCACCACCTACCAATCACCATTGTCTCTCCTTGCTGTAACTTTCTCTCAGATCATATTTACTCATCCTAATGCCTTTGCTGCTTGCTCCAATTATCATCATCTCAACAGCAAGCAACCTTAAGCTTTGTCCTAATGGAGTTGTCTCTCTCCACCAAAAACTTCTTGAGTTCAACCTCACCACCACTCGAATCTCCGCATTCAGGGCTTCCGCAAGCTCTATTCTCCTCTTGCTCAATTCACTTTCCGTCGTAAATGTCCGGTGAATGTTGATGATTCTTCTTCAAACTTAAACTGAGTTTTTCTGCTAGATTGTAATTTTGCGATCATAATATTTGATGTTGATTCAAACCTCTGTTGATTTTCATTGATTAACCACTGTTGAATTTGTATTGATTGCTTGATTTTGAGTACTCTTGATTTCAATTGTTACTGAATGTCTTCCTTTTCTTTTTACCAATTGTAATTTCATATGCACTTATTCATGGTGATTTTGTGAAGTTTTTTTTGAAATTTGTTAATTTGATCGACAATGCCTTTTGTATGATGTGCAATTGTTACTAGGATATAAGTTTGAAATTTTTGAACATACTTTAATTTTTAAATAATAAGCTTGAAATTAGAACATGTATGTATACATATGCTGAGTAGGTTGTCATGCTGTAAAAATATGTATTTATGTTCTAAATTTTAAAAGTGTTCTCAGATAATGAGTTGTTCTCACATAATAGGGGTATTCTCACCGGATCCCACCCCTATATATATATATATATAAATATATATATAGGAAAAGCGTCTGGTGAAAATTGTTTTTACCGTGAAAACCAAGTAAAAGAGATACACATGGTAAGATAAAGGGGTACGCGTGCTTTTATTAATGGCATTTTTGTAAATACTGGCAACTTCGATATGAAAACACATGTACCCCTTTATCTTAACATGTACCTCTGTAAACAATATATGTACCCTTTTCAAGTTTTCTCGATTTGCAACAGAACCTTACTGTTTTAAACATAAAGTAACATTGAAATTTATCATGCTGAATAGGTATAATAAGTTCACTAGATATTAACTTGGGTGAAGAAACGCACCCAATTTCCATTCCTTTAACAAAACACGAATAATATTCTAAAATAGTTGACAGAGTTGCACCAAAATGCACGCGTAATTTCAACATCCTTGCTGATGTTCTTACCAATAATAAAGAAAAATTTTCAAAAAATACCAACAAATATAAAGGATTTCATGCGCGACAACAGGAATTCCAACCTACGCAATATCCCCAAATATCGTGGAGTATCTGGAAAGAACGAAACCTTATAGTATTACAGACTGACTATTTCAATTCACACAGAGTGTGGCTCCGCGCATCCAATGCGCTTAAAGAATGGAACTTTTGATCCGCTTATGGAGATCAACACACTTCCTCTTCGCCCACCCCTTGTAGGTACAAAAATTTTAAGCATGTTGGATGGACTCCACCCCCTCCAAATTACATTAAGTTAAACACGGATGGTTCTTCCACAAACTCCTCTTCAGTAGCCGCTGGAATAGTGCTCCGCGATTCTGAAACTGATAGCTACCGCCTCCAAACTGGAGCACACGACATGACGACACCACTCATAGCAGAAGCAATAGCTTTAAGGAACGGCCTTCTCCGAGCCAGACGTATGAAAATTCAAAATCTTCTGATAGAAGGTGATAACTTAGTCGTCATTAATCAACTCATCGGTCAAGAGTATCGACCAAAGTCCATGGACCATTCAAACACTTGTCAACGACATCAAATAGATCATGCGCGGTTTTCATTCAGTCACTACAACTCACATCTACAGAGAAGCGAATCATGTTGCATATTACCTCTCTAAGTTCGGGCATCAAATCAACCATCACAGACATTTTATCGACGTTCAAATGGAGTCCGAACTTTGCCAACTTAGTATTATAGATAGTTTAGGGATCACCCTTGAGAGAAGGGTTCCCTAAGTCTCTCCATGTATTTTGCAAAAAAAAAAAAATAAAGAAGGAAATTTAGATAGTATTATTGCCATAACTGGTATTTCACCATTTTCTTCTGGTCCTTGTATGAAAACTTATCTTTCAGCTTGTATCATGCTTAATGTTTTTAATTCAATATATGGTACCCCTTCATCAAACCAAAACTGAAGTTCAATTATACTCCAAAAAGAACAAAAAACAAAAACTGATGTTGTGTTACTTCAATAAGCCCCAAACATGACATCTAAAACAATAATTTCAATCAAAACAATTAGCTAGAATGACATTTAGGTAGTAAGAGGGGGTAATAAAGTTCCCATCATACCAAGTCAAACCAATGTTTTTTTTTATTTCGGGCAACAAGTCAAACTAATGTTGATTTCTCGATGCTGTAATTCTAGATTTCAGCATTAAGCATTTGTTTGCAATAATATATATAGAGACGAAGATGAGTAGATACATCATACATATATACCTTCCATGTATAACTCAATCTTGAAAAACTATTAAACTCCCCTCAGTGTGTGCAGCTATCAACCTTATATGTTCTTCATCAACCAATACTCTTTCCAGCAGTATGTTATGCAATCAGCAATCCGCGGCATTGCCATCTCTTGGACGCCTTTTCCGGCGGCCAGGCCAATGTTTGCACTAGTGAACGATGTGAGGCTAAACGCTTCACTAGTGCAAATCTTGGCTCTGACCCCCAGATGGCCTTCTTTAACCATCCCTCATCTCCCAACTGTCTCAAAAAATCCCTCTATTTGGTTAGTCAGGTTTATATATTCTCTATTATTAGTTCATATTTCAAGAATGAATCCATATTATCAACTAAGTTTATTAGTAAAATCGTATATATATATCATGCACACGGGCTTGAGATTGAATCTTGTTTACATTCATCGTTGAGTCCAAGATGCATATAATTTGTGTACATATTACTATTTTTATGTTTTTCTGTCTTTAAGTTTTAAAGCCTACTGCATAGGCCGCAAAAGTAGATTAGCCAGGAAAGGATGCTTTCAATTGGTTTCATATATGCGGATGATCCCTTTCAATCCATGCCACAAGAGAAGGTTAGTAGGCCTCCATATTTCTCCACATATACTTTTTCTCTTTTAATTTAGGTCCATTTGGTTGGGTGTGAAAAAATCTCAATATAAAAAATTTGCGCCGCAAAAATTTTTAATAAAAAGCACAATTGCAAAATTAGTTTTTCATTGTTAAGTACCATGTAAGAAAGATAATGGAAAAAAGGAAAATAGAGGGAAAGTAAGGAGGTGTTAGAGAGAAAGTGGTTTTCCAATTGAAGGCAAAGTGGTTTTCCGTCGTTAGAAGAACTATTTTACCCCTTGGAAAAAAAGTTTACACTCTTTTGTCACTAAACAATGTAAAATTGAATATAGAGGAAGATAATTTTTCGGGAAATATTTTACGCCCTACTTAAAGGAGCCTTAGTTGCAACAGGGAGAAAAGACACATTCTTTAGGGAGAGGATAGAGATAGAGAGGTAAAAAAAAAGAACATATGTAATGAGAAGAAAATTAGAACTCATTACCAAATAAAGTAATGTTATCACTAATTTAGAATTTCTGAAAAAGAGAAGCATTGCAACTTATATGAAACAGGGAAGCATATGGTTTGAAAATCAATGCACATACTCATTCTATCCCATATTAGTTGCAATTGTTTAACTTTTACTCTATTCATATTCCCTACTTTGACCATGATTTTTAACTACCATATAAAACCAAATTTTAGTATATAAAATGTTCTTAGATTTGTCTTTGTTAATTTTGACATATAATTTTTACTAATTGATAGTTACATATATCAATGGTCAAAGTCGTGTATTGACAAGTATGGCAATCAAACTGTAGCAACCAATATGAGACGGATGTAGTATCATCTAATATGTCTCTAAGAAGGTCATCAAATAAATCCTCGAGTACTTGGCGAGGAACACAAAGTTCCTAACCTTTAGAAATTGAGTCTCTCTCCTCAATGAGTTGGTATCGATTGATCCCCTTTCACTTTATAATCTCTTTGTTTAGAAACAATACACGCTCATTGCTCATAACATAATTTGAACCATTAATGAGATGAATTGACGATTAAATCAACGTTAAGGTACTAAAAACAACCCTACGAATGAATTTGTTTCATGTAGTATAGAGGGAATATTGGAGCCAATAACGAGTAAAAACGTTAGCTCATGATTCACGAACAAATCTCATTAAAAGCTCATGTTCATTGTAGATCTAACTACTTATATGCTTGATATGCATGGATCCCATGATTTATTCAACTGACATAAATCTTGATAATTAGGATACCAGAAGAAGAATGTGAACTTCATACATAACAGAACATAACGTGATTGATACATCCCTTAGGGGCACAATGCTAACTCCATATCTTATTATGAATATTAAATTATTTAAGCAATACTTGGAGGTTGGATGGTTCTTCATATCCGGATATTCCTTAAATGACCGGATACTTCCCCTAAAACAGGGTAGTTGTCTTCAGTTTTGGCATGATTCCGTTGCATGGAAATATGGAATGGTTATAAAACAGATACGCAAAACGGAGTTGGTAGTTATAATGATGTTCAATTTATGAAGAAATTTCTTTGAGATTTCTGTTCGGCAACAATAGTTGTGGAGGTAGCTGTCAGCTGTAGGGGTAGTTGTCAGCTGTCTGGATAGCTATTAGCTGTAGTAGTAGCTGTAAGTTGTTAGCTGTGAAAGTAACTGCGTAAAATATTAGTGTTCGGTAAAAGTAGGGGTTGGAGTAGCTGTTAATAAACATTTTCTTTGTTATTTATTAAAAATTTTATTATCTATTTTCCAACATCTACCTCTACCTTCAACCACAACTTTTTTTAGCTTTCCATAACCACTACCTAAACTCTACCTCTACCTCCAACAGCTACATCTACCACTACCTTGCCAAACACTTAAATTAATAAATTAAAATTTTGACCCCTACTTTAACCACTAGCTCTACCTCTACCACTACTTGCCGAACACAATCTTACTACAACATAGGTTATTACCATTTTTTTAATATAGTACTCCCTCCGTAACGGTTTAATGGTAACAATTGGTTTTGCACATATTTTAAGGTGCAAATTAAGGCATTAACCTTCCAAATGTACACCAGATTCATAAGACTTTTGCCATGTACATAAGACTTTTCCCAGTGTACAAGAATAGAAAAAACACTCCAACTGTACATGAAGTCATTAACCTTCCAAATATACACCAAATTCAATTTTTTCCCCAAATTTTGAAAACACATATTTTGTCATTTTGCCCCTATTTATGGTTATTAAATATGTTTATTTATTAATTTAGAATGTTCAGTGTAAAACCAACTCAATTTCAATATCAAAAAAGTTTTTCTTCCAATTAACTTTGACATATGTTCATTTATATAACTTTTTTGTTCATTATGGTTATCATATATGTCCATTTATTGATTTCAAATGTTCATTGTAAAATCAACTCAATTTTTCAATTAACTTTGACATATGTTTTTTTTATATAAATCTAACTTTAGTTACAATAAACTGGTGATATCAATAAATGAACATCTTGAATAACCATAATGAACATTACTATTATGTAAAAAAACATATGTCAAAGTTAATTGGAACAAAATTTTCTTGAAATTGAGTGTGATTTTACAATGAACATTTAATATCAATAGATGAACATTTTGAATCACAATAATAAACAATAAGGTTATATAAAAAGAACATATACAAATGTTATTCTAAGATACATCAGGTGTATAATGAACATCAATTCAAATGAAAAGAACATCATCACTTTTTTCAGTGAACATTTTCAAAAATATTATGGAGGAGAGATAAATAAGGGGAGAGAAATTTTGGGGGGTAAATGAATTCAAAATGTGTATTTCCAAATGAGGAGAAAAAATAAATGAATTTGATATACATTTGGGAATTTTATCGACATTGGCGTTCTTTAGTATAAATTGAATCTTCAACACATTATAAATTGGAGATTATACATAATTGCGAATTTATAAGAATTTGAATTTGACTTGGATTTGTGATGTATACTTGTTCTCAATGATTGAACATTTTGAATGACTTCAGTGAATATTTGCGTAAGGTAAAAGAACATATGTCCAAGTTACCATGAACAATTTTTTTAAACAAAAAACTTAAGTTTATTTTATGATATATACATGTGGTATTTCTAATTGAACATGTTCAATATCGAGAATGTACATATCAAGCAAGGTTTGGTCTAGTGGAAATGAGTGGGCCTTCCAACCTTGAGGTTGGGGTTCAATCCTCATAAGGGGCACTTTGATAGTAGGATTTCCCTTATCATTCCCCCTCTCTCAAAGTGTCTGGCCCATTAGGACCCGAGCGGGGTACGAGCCACTTCTTCTTACCAACAAAAAAAATATCGAGAATGTACATTAGCGTAATGTTAGTGAACAAATTTCAAGTTTAGTGGCGCCAATTAATTTTTTTGAATTTCAAAAATTTTACTTGTGTACATTAGAATGCTTCTGATGTAAATAGTAGCACCATGCTGACGTACATTATGATAACAACATGGACATGCATGGTGCTCCTTTGTACACTATCTACTAATTGATTGTAAGGAAACGATTTAAGGATATAAATGAATAAATTAATTAAAAATATTTTCAAGATTAGTAACCTCTAATCTCATTTTTGATTGCGGTAAAATCATTTTGATTAATTTGTTCATTTATACCCTCAAATCGTTTCCTTAAAATGCGGCAAAATCAATTAATGCCATTAAACCGTTATAGGGGCCGGGGATTATTTGTTACAATTTGCAGATGGAATACAGAGAAAATCAAGGTTCTCCGATGATCCTCTATTTGAACTTTTTGTTATGTGCTTAGAATTTAATTGTACGGTGAGAAAGAGAGTTGACAAAAAAAGGGGGAGAGAAAGAACGACATGTATTTTGGATGTATTAAAAAAAATACAAGGACAAAAAAAAAGTATTAAGGGTCCAGGATGGCACATGCATCATCAAAACGCAAAAATAAAATTTGGTTTTTACAATCAAATAATGCCCAATACTATAATTTAATATTTTTATTCGCGCTTCTCACTAAGGAAAAGTTGCTTCAGTGGTCAAAGCCTCAAAGCAAGGACATGAGGTCGCATGAGCAAAGTAGGACGAGTTCGGATCTTCTCTGCACACATTTTTTTTCTTTCCTCTTTTTTTTCTTTCTTCTTTTCTTACAACAATGTTGTTATGTTTCAATCGGACGATGGTGGACACGAAATCACCAAGAGAAGAGCGAACACCCCAAAAATAAGTAACTTTTAACTCAAAATGAATATTAGATTGCCGTAAAAGAACACATAAAAGTTAATATTAGATTTGTCTTTATACTTGCCAATGCATTATGTTAAACATTAATACTTATAATTATAAATAAGCAAAATTATAAAAAGTTGATATCAAAAAATAGACATTAAGACGAATTTGGCAAGATTCACATGACTTTGTTTTTTCTAAAATGTACATCACAAAAGTTAATTAAAGTGTAAACTGTGAATATTAAACACATGCAAGCATATCCCTTATTTCGAGAAGGATGAAGTTTTTCTTATACGCCTATTTGGGATATACTCAATTCAATTTTGCATATAATTTTATTTGTTTGGCTTTGGTTGGATTTGATTAGATTGTTATTAGCATATTAACAATGTTTGGATTGATTTTCACCGTACATTTTATTATATTAGAGTAATATAGTTTGGAATTGTTCATTCAAAATGATAATAATAATAATAATAAAGCTCCCTCTAATTGTTGAAATATCAAAATTATTTTTAGATCATTTAAAGCAAGTTCAAAAGCATATATTTGATCCATGATTGAATATCTTGAAGTTGAGTTGATGTTGTAACGTATAGTTGACATCGATAACATTTGTTTTCTTCATATTACTTTAAAAAAAATGAGAGAATTTGATTGTACTTTCTGTATTGAGTTTCACCCAGTTTTTATAGGAAAAGAAAAATTGGCTAGAATAATGCAACCTTTTGGCGATTCGCAAATAATAATACAACCTGAAGATTATTCTGGAATAATGCAACCTTTATACCCCATTTATTTTAAACAGGACAAAACCGGTTATGACTTAAAGAATAGGTAAAATGGACACTTGTCGCATAATAATTGGCTCTCATAAACAATTTTAAAAAGGAAAATAAAAACAAATTAACAAAAACAAAAACAAAAAAAAAAGTCAAACCCACCCCCTTCCCCCACCATCAGCCCTCTCTCCCCCCCACCCACATCCACCACTTCACTTTCCCATCCACAAACCACCAAACCCGCCGCCAACCTCACCTTATCCCACCCCATTTTTTCCGGCGACTGATCTGAATACAAAGAGGGTAGGGGGTTTCGTCCGGGGAATCGAAGAGGACGACGATAGAAAGAAAGAGAAGGTGGGGGGTCGTCCGGTGGTGGTTACACCGGAGTGGGTGTGTCGTTTCGGAGAGAGGGTTCGTCCGGCGTGGCGTTTCGGAGAGGGGGGTTCGTCCGGCGTGGCATTTCGGAGAGGGGGGTGGGCTGGGGCGGGAAAGGTGGGTGGGGGAGATGCGAACTGTGCAGGTTTCGTGGGTTGGGGCTGGGGTGGGGAGTGGGTTGGGGCTAGGGTGGGGGGCTGGGGGCTGAGGTTTGGGGTTTGGGGGGGTTTTATTTTTATTTTTTTATATTAATATATTAAATAAATTTAAAGTTTTAAATAAAAAATTACCAATAGTTCAGGTTACCGGTCATTTGTCCTATTTAAAATAAATGGGGTATTAAGGTTGCATTATTCCAGAATAATCTTTAGGTTGCATTATTATTTGCGAATCGCCAAAAGGTTGCATTATTCTAGGCAATTTTTCCTTTTTTATATGGAAAAATTGTTTCAAATAAGCTACCTTTGCCTCATCTTCTAAAATAAGTTAAGCTTTGGATTATTCTTGATTAAGTCAATCTTGTATATGCACTAACTTTTATTAAGTCAGATGAACTTATTACCTACAATAATAGGTAATAGCAGGTAACATGCTAACGTGTCACGATGCTATTGGTTTACATTTTTATTTTGTTTTGTTTTACTTTCTCTCTCTCCTTCTATTGTCTCTCTTCCCCATCCAGATTACCAAACTCAAGCACAACAATTCACCAAAACAATCCGCCCCACATTCCACCACCAAAACCACCATTATCTCAAAATCACCCACTACCTTGAAACACCACCAAAACCCCATTTCCCCATTTCCATCTCCATTTCCGCCACATACCATCAACACTCCTTCTTCTCCTTCTCTCTCTTCCGTCTCCTCCTTCGCCGCTATGGGAAGAGTAATAAGAGCTCAATGTAAAGGAGTAGGATTCGTCTTCAAACACTCACCACGGCAATGGCGCCGCTAAGTTCCGCACTCTCGATTTTGAGATAGGGAACTGAAAATTGTGCAGCTCACCTCCCAAATTCCAAACAGTAAAGAACCTAAGAAAGAGTTTCTATCTTACAATCCTAAAGTTGTGCATGAATGCAAGCAAATTGCTATTGTTCAACTAAGGTTTTATATCAAAGCAACCAATTTCCCCATATATTCCCAGAAAACCACTAAATTCCCCTGATTATCACTAAATTCATTCAAAGATCCCAGCTCACCAATAACCCCACCATTAGTAGTAGTTGGATGAGCAAATTTAGATATATGTGTAAATCAACAGACTCCAAAAGAAGGAGAGACGATTTCAGCAGAATTTGGGCAAACTCTTGCGGTGGCCTCGGTGGGTTTGGTTGCAGATTGGCATTTGGAGATGGTGGGGGTGGGGGGGATGATCTCGGGTAGGGTGTAGGGCCTGTAGGTGGTTTTGTGGGTTTTTTAATTTTAATTTATTTTTATTTTTATTTTATTTTGTAAGAAGTTAGCAGGTTACCAACAGGTTACTTGTAATTAGACTCATTTAAAGTTAAAGGAAGTGTAAAGTTAACTTAATCAAGAATAATCCAAAACTTGACTTATTTTTAGAAGATCAAGCAAAGGTTAGTTTATTTAAAACAATTTTTCCTATTTATATAGAAAGGTTGGTTGAGTTTTGTTTACTAATGTACTGTATATGTCATTATTATGTGAGACGCTGAATATTATGGCTTATACTTTTTCTAGATATCAAATTCTCATATTTACCTTTAGATAAGTACGCTTGGATAATTAATGGATAAACTTGTAGGTATAGGAGTGTAAATGCCAATGTGTTACATCTAATAGATATAGTATCTCGATTAATAACACGAACAATTCAAATTTTGATTTTTCATTGCTAAATTAAAACCCAATTCTCAATGTTAGCATGTGTTGTAGGAGTATTGTTCAGTTTTTTTGTATTATATGCGTATTTGGTAGGTTTAGGTAAAGATCCCCTATATTTAAAATCTTGCTGCAACGACATCTCTTTACATTTACAAAAGCTTTTCCTTGTGCAACTCAGTCTGTTAGGAGTAAATTGACACTGCAACACCTACAACTTAAAATTTTTTATACACTTTAATTTCGTTTTTGAAAAAAGTGTATCTCAAACTTTCTTTATAACTCAAAAAACAATACTCCCCCTCTATTCTTAAAAAAAAACCTTAAAACTTAATGTTTTTTCCTATATGAATTTATTTCTCTCTTTTTCTCTTATATATGGGCGTACTTTTTCATTACATCAATACCTTTTATCTCTTATTAAAAGAAGGGAGTAGAGAATTTGTGCATATTCATCCATACAACTTTTATTACACACGTAGGTATACTATGAGCATAATACACTTAAGCCTATTTTTTTGCTCATTGCTCATTTTGATGTCTAATTTCTGCTCATTTGGAAACGTCCAAATGAGCAATGACCAAAAATATAGTCTTAAATGTACTACTCCCTCCGTATCAATTTAGTTGCTACACTTTTTTTCCCAATTTCAAATGCATTTTTTTGATGTGAGAGAAATAGAGAGGAAAAAATAAGGGGCCCATGTGGTAGGAGAGAGATAGAGAGAAGGAAAAGCAAAATAAAGAAAGTGTAGCAACTAAAAAGAAACTTCCGTTTTTGGAAAGTGTAGCAACTAAAAAGATACGGAAGAAGTATTAGACATCCAAATTAACGATGAGCAAAAATATAGTCTTAAATATCAATAGGTAGATGTTGCACTCGAGAGTATGATGCGCATCATACTCTCGACCCAAAACGCAACATCCTACCAATAAAACGTTTGACAAAAAAATTGGCGGGGGGAAAAATGTACATACGCTTTAATGTTGTGAACACAAAAAATTCAAAATAATAACTGACATGACAGTTACTGTAGATGATGTATAAGAAAGTATAATGGAAAGTGAACCGCCTTTTTTCATTTCACTGTTCCCCAAACCTTTTCTCTCTCAACTGCAACTCTCTCTCTCTCTCTTCATCTTCTTCATCTTCTTCAACTTCATCCGATATTTTCACCCATAATCCCTCAAAATTCTGGGCTTTCTTCAAGAAATTCCAGTTCCATCATCTTCATCATCTTAAACAAACTCCAAAAAATATTTTTTTTTACCCTAAATAACAAGAAGAAGAAGAGATGGCAAAGGAAGCCATAAACTAAGGTATAATGAATAAATTTTGTTTTTTGAACTACTAGCAAAACAAAATGTACATTACTTTGCCCTAGTTTTTTGTTTTACAGAGGAAACAAAAAACTTTTTTCTCTAATCCTAGTTATTTTTCTTACTTTGAAGCATTGATGATGAAAATAGACCCCTTTCAACCTTTATTCGATTTCGTAGAAAGAAGGACGGAACAAATCATCCCATTGTGGACCCCCTGATTTTGAAGGAAATCCAAACTGAACATGGACAACAAAGTGAACAGTAAGTACATTCTTCCTTTTTCCTTCCTTTTTGTTGTGACATGCAAGTTTTGTCATTTTTGTGTAAACATGTTCATAATAAGTTGAAGCATATTCATTTTCCTATTAAACGTGTACATTGTATGCAATATGGTATTAAATATATGTAATAGTGTGTAAATTGGTGGGTCTCATTGCTTCAATATTATATGGAACATATACATTATCAAGTTAAACATGTATATTATGAGATAAGGTATGTACATTCTAAATTTATGAAGTGACCCATACTTTTTAGGGTTTAGGTTTTAATTCATCTTCGAAGTATGTACATTGATATAAAATGCATGTACCCAAAATTGGGAGAACATGTACATACTTTTTGAGACTCTGGAAATTAATTTGGTGGTTTGTTGGAGTCATGTACATTTATCTAAACTATGACCCATACTTTTTAGGGTTTAGGTTTTAATTCCACTTCGAAGTATGTACATTGATATAAACTGCATGTACCCAAAATTGGGAGAACATGTACATACTTTTTGAGACTCTGGACATTAATTTGGTGGTTTGTTGGAGTCATGTACATTTATCTAAACTATGACCCATACTTTTTAGGGTTTAGGTTTTAATTCCTCTTCGAAGTATGTACATTGATATAAACTGCATGTACCCAAAATTGGGAGAACATGTACATACTTTTTGAGACTCTGGACATTAATTTGGTGGTTTGTTGGAGTCATGTACATTTATCTAAACTACATGTACAATATTTGCATAGTAATGTACACAATTTGTAAATCCTCATGTTTTAGGGTTAAAGGTTTAATTCCTATTTGAAGTATGTACATTAGCTAGTCTATACTACCTGTACACTAAGTTGGGGAAACATGTACATACTTTTTGTGACCCTGACCATTAATTAGGAGGTGGTTTGTTGGAGGCAAGTACATTTATATAAACTACATGTACATTATTTATGTTAACCCATAATCATTATTCCATCAGTGTTCTTTATCCTTAAGGAAATGTACATGCTGCTTACATAATTATTAATTTCAAAATTAATAATTATTGTTACCTAATTTAACAGGGGCTCAGGAGACAACCCTGGTAAGAATGAACCGGGGTCTGCAATGGCGATACCGGAGTCAAAAAAAGAACCAAAGCGGAGGCTGAAGGTTCAAAAAATGTAAAGAGAGAGCAAGCTGGTGAGAAGAGACAGAAGATTCAGAAGAAATCTAAACAGATAGTTGAAGTACAAGAAATATCATCGGACGACAGTCGGGTTGTGCTGAAACCTAGGCACAGTGTACTGTCAATACAGACTGTTTTGGCTGCAATTGCAGAAATCCCAGAGAAGCGGCAGGCCGTTGTAGATATGGGTTTCGGTTCGCTTTTCATGCTTGAATTGCTAAAAATGAGAAAGAGTTTGCTGCTGATCTAGTTGGGAAATTTTCGGCGGGCAGTAGTGCCATCATGCTGCGGAGAGGCAGGCAGGTGCGTGTGGGGGAGATCGATGTGCATTTGGTGTACGGGCTGTCCCTGGGAGGAAGGGAAATTTATGAGTCCCTCGAGGAAACCGATGAGTACCATGACATGCTCGCGGATTTACGAGTATATTATGGTAATAGAGAAGAACATGCCAAAGGTCACTGCCTTGGCTAAGCACCTGAGCGATCCCTCCGTCCCCCTGACCGACAACTGGAAGAGAACTTTTCTTCTAGTAGTGGTCAACTGCTGCATGAAGTCCACTACCAACCACCAACCTCAAACCCTCTGCCTTACTGCTGCTATTGATGTCGAGCAAATACGCCTCCACAACTGGTGCAAGTACACTATGGATTCACTTATAGAAGGTGCTAGTTCTTGGCAGGGCGATACTACCCGTTTCTTCACTGGTCCACTGCCTTTCTTAATGGTAATAAATATTTATCTATGCATGTATCTTCATAATATTAATTGTCAGTTTGTTGAGCTGTATCTATCTATATGTTTGTAGGTATGCTATTTTGATAGATGCCAGAAGGCGGCTCTGAGGCCTCGACGCGCCTTCCCGCTAATCTCAGTGTGGGGTAAAGACATCATCGCACAGAGGGTGCATCTTGAGAGGCTAGATGGATTTGGCATTGGGATCATTATGCCGAGGATATTTACTGAGGAAGCATGTACGCATCTACAGTAGGTACTGATATGAAAAATAGAATCCCCTATATACATAATTAATATAATGATGGTCTAATAAATAATTGGCAACCCCAACAGCATCCTGAACAGCAGGAGGAGGAGCAGGGGCATATACTGTACCAGCTACAGCACCAGCAGCAGCAACAACAACAAGAACAATACCATCAGCAACAGCAACAACAGCAACAACAGCAACAGCAACAGCAACAACAGCAACAACAGCAACAACAGCAACAACAGCAACAACAGCAACAGCAACAGCAACAGCAACAGCAACTGCAACAACAGCAACAACAACAGCAACAGCAGCAGCAACAACAACAGCAGCAGCAGCAACAGGTAATTTCTGCATAAGCATGTACAATTTAATATACATAATGAACATGAGCATTCTTATTGTGTACATTCAAATATAAATCTATATAATCTGAATTATTTGAGATGCGTGTACATAATTGTGATGACTATGTACATTTCAATGTGCAGAGTGTACATAGTTTTACCCAACATGTTTATTCTTTCTGTATATAATTGTATTGACCATGTACATAATTGTGATGACTATGTACAATCAAGTGTGATAGCTATGTACCCAGCATGTGCAGTCTACAATAGTTTTACTATAATTTCTGCATAAGCATGTACAATTTAATATACATAATGAACATAAGCATTCTTATTGTGTACATTCAAATATAAATCTATATAATCTGAATTATTTGAAATGCGTGTACATAATTGTGATGACAATGTACATTTCAATGTGCAGAGTGTACATAGTTTTACCCAACATGTTCATGAATTCCTGTGACTATGTAGATAATTATGATGACCATGTACATAATTATGATGACTATGTACATACTGAATCTTTGTGTACATAATTGTGATGACTATGTACATTTCAGTGTGCAGAGAGTACATAGTTTTACCCAACATGTTCATGCTTTCTGTATATAATTGTATTGACCATGTACATAATTGTGATGACTATGTACAATCAAGTGTGATAGCTATGTACCCAACATGTGCAGTCTACAATAGTTTTACCAAATATATTCAGTGTGTTGTGTGTACATGAATGTGATGACTATGTACATTTCAGTGTGTTGTGTGTACATAGTTTTACCCAGCATGTTCATTCTTTTGAACTTTATCAACTGTGTAATCGTTCTTTACTATTGCATTGTATTTTACAGTCCAACACAGTTCCCCCTGAACATCATGATCACATCCCACAACCTCCGCGCGACCTAGAGGTATATAATTTCAATAAGGACATTTAATCATTAATTTCTGGCCAAATACTAATTACATTTTTTCTTAGGCTTGGAAGTCTAGGTTCACGGAGGTTTGTTCAAGGTTAACAGCCAACTTGGTGGAGTTGACAACTCTACTAAGCCAGGGGCCCCAACTTAATTTGGAGCAGCTGAACAAAGACCCCAGTGTTGACAACATTACTCCTTCCATTTAACAACACATATGGGCGCAGTTCGAGACAACCGGTCATGCTGTTCCCCAGACGCAGCATGAAGAGGAAGGGTTCTCAGTGACCCAAGATGATGCTTTCTTCCTAACTTTCCAACTTTGGGCCATGGTGGACCAGGCTGTTAACACCCATTTTGGAGTAGATCAACCACCGGCAACACCCGCTGCTGCCCGAAGATTGGACTTGAACTTGGAGCTTGATATGGGCACGGGCTCTAGCCCACCATGGTCAGAGAGCTAGGTTGTCAACGCTCTCTTCCAATCAAGTGCAGAGTTTTCAGGGTAAACACAGTAGCATGGCCTATTAGGCCCATATTCATTTCATTTATCAAACAATGTACCATTTGGCCAATATGGCCTGATTTGAATTATCAAACAAACAAATGTTAAGAAATAAAATCAGTGCCAAATTGGCCTGGCATTGTGTATCATTTGTGGATTTATTATCATTCCATTAACTTATGGTTCATGTTCCCTAGTTACAAAGTCGTTGTTGGTAAAGGTGCACAGCTGACATCGAAAGATACAGAAGAGAGGTTCCTTCTATGATATCTTAAATTTATTATCTCATATTTGATATAGAATGTACATTTTTTCATATTACATGTCCACATTTTAATATTGAATGTTCATCCTTTTTTTATTGTACATTCTATTATATTGATTGTACATTCTGTGGTATTGGATGTACATGGTATATTATATGATATTGAGTGCACATTATGTGCTGTTGAATGTTCATTCTCTGATGATGATAGTACATTCTATGACGTTGAGTGTACATTGAAAGTCATTATGTGATGTTGCATGTTCAGTCTCCCATGATGATTGTACATTCAATGAAATTGAGTGGACATGCTGTGATATTGATTGTTCATTCTTTCATGTTGATGGTGCCTTGTCATTCATGTTCAGCTATCATGGTGAGTGTACACTCTTGGATGCTGATTGAACATTCCTATGCTATTGTCTGTACATTTTCCCATATTAAATGTTCACACTTTAATATTGAATGTTCATCCTTTTATATATGGGTTGAGAGTGAAGTTGGTTGGTTTCATGGTTTGGTTTGATTGTTGAGGAATCAAAAGTGTATTTGTTGTGGCTTGATTATTAGAAAAAGAAAAGAAAAGGCAAAATTAGAGTTGCGTGAATGAAGTTCAAAAAAATGAAAGAAAAAAATGAAATAAAAGTTCAAAAGAATTCAAAGTTCTTTCATTCACGCACGTTCATAAATAAAGTTTCATGTCATTGCCTAAAACTTGGGTTTGTTGTGCATATTCATTGAATTTGGAGACTTGGTTTATTTTTCATGGTTTTATGGTGTTGATTGGGAGTTGCTTAGGCCACCTAAGGCCTTGTTCGAGTGTTCATGCTCCCCCTTTCTTTGTTTTTCCACCACATTACC
Organism: Patellifolia procumbens; assembly: GCA_947645195.1. NCBI lineage: Eukaryota > Viridiplantae > Streptophyta > Magnoliopsida > Caryophyllales > Amaranthaceae > Patellifolia > Patellifolia procumbens. The sequence goes on along the minus strand of CANSGD010001508.1, from coordinate 665,596 downwards.
CAAAAGTATCCCTACCTCTTACCTAAGCCCCATTACAACCCGGAAAAGTCCTCTTGAGCTTGTGCCTACAATGTCTACTAGATTGATTTTGGTCAGTTTGTCAAAGTTAAAGAGTACGTCTACTAGTTGAGTCGACTTGATTAGGATGAGAGACATTTTACCTTCTTAAACACATTAGAGTGTGAGTGGGAAGGGACATTTATGGTCGGGTCGGTGAGTGTTCGGGCACGTTCTTTGCCTGCCACAAAATTGAGAGGAGTGACACCCTTTGTGAGCACCTTTTCAGGATTTGTATGCCTAGTAGTCACTTGAACTTGATGAATTGCTTGGATGATTGGTGGTTGGAAGGATTTGATTTGCCGAACTTGAATTATGCCTGCTTGAACGATTCTTAGTCTTGAAAATATTTTTTGAGCTTGAATTATTTTATTTATGGGGTGAGGCAATCTATTCCACGATCATGTTCTATTTGCTTGAGGACAAGCAAAGGTTTAGCTTGGGGGAATATGATATATCGATATCTTATAGAGTTTTTCTCTTTCTTTACAAGCTAAATTGTGCTATATTGATGCTCTTAGGAGCTACTTATGCTAACTATTTCGATATAGTTGTGGTTTGTGTGTTCTATATCATTTTGCAGGTTTTAGGGAAAAACTCCCTATTTACTTGATGTTTTGAGCACCACGCTATAGCGGGAAGTTATGAGGCATCTTTGAGGTCTCAAGATGGTATTTGGACCCCATTATGAAGAAGCAAGTGTGCAAAGACTTGGCGTCTGAAGCCAAGCAAAGCAAGGAAAGAAGAAGACTGGCCCGATCGGGTCGGGCAACAACTGCCCGATCGGGTACGAGTGAGGAAGCTGAAGTTCAGGTTTCCCGCCCGATCGGGCGGCCTTGCCCGATCACATCGGGCGGAGCAATACTTAGCCATTTTTGCTGTTTTTATGAGAGGTGAAGAAGACATCCACCCGATGGCATCGGGTGGACTTGCCCGATCGGGTGCTGGGGTTGCGGCCCCGATCGGGTGGAATCTGCCCGATCCCATCGGGTGAAGCCTATTTTGTGTACTGCTGGAGACTTGTTCCCAGGCCCGATCGGGCGGCATTTTGCCCGATCGGGTGGATGACACGGGGATGCGATTTTCGTTATTTTCCCCACTCTGTCTTATTGTTTTCTTAGGACCTATAAATACTTTTTTAGGTTATTTTTATTAGTATCTTTCATATTGTTAAACACTTAGAGAGCTCTTAGCCTAGTTTATCATTGCTTTCGATTGTAGAAGAGATTCAAGTACAATTTCAATTCAATTAAAGTTTCCGCTTTCCGTCAATTTGGTAATCGTCTTACTTATTGCTTTATTCCTTTATCTCAATTACTTTAGTTCAATCGCTTATTTCTCAATTAGTTCATGATGCAATTCTTAGGGTTTTCAATTAGTTTTGTTGTTGCCAATTCGATCATGTCTGAGTAGTTCTCTTTCTAGGGTGTTAGATAGGGAAGCCATGTTTATACCATGATTGTTACTTAGACTCCTATTGATTTCTAGGGCTTGATTAGAGTGATTGTGGTGTGGTTTGTTCTTAATTAGTGATTAATGTTAGTGGCCAATTTCATTGATTGCTTGTGGTTAATAGTTGTTTGCACAGATCCGTCTTACGACTAGAGGCCTAGGACACATCAGTAGTTCTGATTACGTTAGTGAACATGCGGCGTATGTTGAACTATGAGCGTTGAGTCTTAACCATAGCTCAACACATGCTCTAACCCCTCGACTCTTGACCTAGGTTTCGATAGTTGTTGACCTTGTTTGATTGGTATAAGCATGGTGGACCGACCTAATACCCTAGGCTTTTATTCCATAGTTAAATCCTCGACTTACTTCGTATTATTTAGCTTACTCATTAGTTCAGTTAATTCTCCATATTTTCATCTGAAGTAGTTAGTTAATTGAATATTAATATTGAAACTCTGTCTCCCTGTGGATTCGACCCTGCTACCACTGACTACCTTAGTTAGAGGACCGTAGGTTTATTTTTGATTAGGTGACACGACTAAAACCTATCAGTGCTTGGTGATGATAAGGAAATCTTCAACTGTTTCCTTGATGCATGGTCATGCATCCTGAATTATAAGATGAGAACAAGTGTTTCATCTTCTCCAAAACGTCTATTCTTCTCAACAACTGCACATGTAAAACGTCTTCCATCCTATCTATTTATTATATGTAAATGCTATCCTTTGTTTGGGGGACTGACTAATTTCTTCTTTCATTTGAAGCACCTACTCCAACCTCATGCAGCAAATCCACCATCATCAAAAACTGAAGAAGAACTAAAACAAGACTTGAGGATGACAGAGCCAGCAAGGATCGACGACTTTTTCAACCATTTGACGTACGAGTTAGGGGATCAGGGTATCTCAGACATCGATCAGTAAGACTTGGTACTTTCCTAATTCATCACCCATAAATATTACATTTAAGGTTTTATTGTGTTTATTAACTTAATCATAAATGTACATTTGGAAACCATGTATGTACATTATTCACATTCATGTCATCTATATATATCCATGTCATATAAATATACATCCATGTCATATTAATGTATATCCATGTCATATAAATGTACATATTTTTTGTATAAATGTGCTATATATACTACATAAATGTATTTAAGTACCATAAAAGGTTATATAAATGTACATTTGTGTTATATAATTGTACAACTGTGACATGTAAATGTACATTATAATAAATATTCAATTTTATGTTTAATTGTTTATATCTTCATAAGTACCATAAAAAGGTTATAATTGTACATCTGTGTTCTATAATTGTACATCCATGACATGTAAATTTATAATATAATTATAAATGTACATTTAATGTTCATAAATCCTACATCAATTTATATTTTTACAGAAAACATAAAGTTTATATAAATATATATCCATGTTATATAAATGTACATCTGTGTTATATAATTGTACAACCGTGACATGTAAATGTACATTATAATAAATATTCAATTTAATGTTTAATTGTTTATATCTTCATAAGTACCATAAAAAGGTTATAATTGTACATCTGTGTAATATAATTGTACATCCATGACATGTAAATGTATAATATAATTATAAATGTACATTTAATGTTCATAAATCCTACATCAATTTATATCTTTACAGAAAATATAAAGTTTATATAAATGTATATCCATGTTATATAAGTGTACATCGATCTTATATAATTGTACATCTTATATAAATGCACATCCTTGTTATATAAAATGTACACCCATATTATGTAATTGTACATCACATTCCCTTAAATGTGCATCCATCCAGGTCTTCTTTCCAATTGTTGCCAACGAGCATTTCTACGTCTTCTGCATCAACTTCATCAAAGGAACACTGGACATACTAGACAATAGAATCCTCCCGGCAGACATACCCCTAGCCAACAAATATCGGGACTACCCCCGTAAACTCGTAAGTGCAATACTGACTTCTCTCTATTTTTGCCCATATGACAATCCACTAATCATTTGACGTACCACGTTGACAAACATTTCCTGTAGACTATGTTTTTCGGGAGGTTTTTGGTGCAGCAAGGGATCAGCAATAGAGTCTCGCTGATTCGTGATATGGAGTAACGCGTTGTTCATATGCCATGGAGAAACAATCTGAACATCACAGATTGTGGTATTTATGCCATGCGTCACATGGAAAAATACATGGGAAATTGGGAAGAGGACTTCGATACAGGACTGCTCCCTACTAACGTAAGTATTTGTTTAATCATAATACTCTCCCTTCAATAGATTAGGATAATATGTACATCCACATACATTGTATGTATATTACGTCTACATATCCCATGGACGTACATTATGCTCCAATATATGTACACTCTGATGTCATAAATGTACATTATCCTTTAGTATAGTACAATTTTTTAAAAACTGTAGTCCTCATATATTATCTCTTTTGTCTACCAGTTTGACATGATCAAGGAGCTGAGGATTCAGTACTGCATTGACATTTTAACAAGCGCTACCAATACCCTAGCATCAGAAGTTCAGCAGGGGGCCAAGGAGTTTGCCGCACAGAAGCATTAACAGTTTCGTAGTTGTAATCCATTTTATCCACATACAATTTACATATATAATTTAGTCTATAGGTAACTTTTAAATTGCTGTGATCTGTCGTATAGACATATATAACAATGATTCTCTAACAACAATATTCATATATTTCGAATGTAAATTAAATAGGTACCATAGTCTTCCATTAATGATATGCTAATGATCATATGTTGAAAATATAAATCTACTATGTCCATTAAATGATGTTCATAATGAAGTATTTTATCCCATAAAGTTCTTTATTGATAAGATATGCTCATTACTTCAATTACATTAATGTTAAATGTTTGAAATGGAATGTTCATTATTTTATATTCAATGTTCATTATTTTACTCCTGTTGTGGACATAAATATATGAAAAATGTACATATTAATTATATAAATGTGCATAGAAATGTTATGTGTTGATATACATGTACAATAATAATTGCTCACAACTATAATTCTTCAATATTCATATATATTCATTGTTTAGCATAACTCATTCATAGTGGACTTCGTACACAAAATATAATAACATAGTACAACATGAATGAGCCACATGGTTACAAAATGTATCCTACCCTACTAACATTTAACCAAAAAAGATTAATGTGTAGTTTATAACAATATGTTAACCGGGAAGTAGCCGGAACATAAACATCCAACAATGAACTTTTAGATGTCGAGTGAGCTACGCTACCATCCTCTGGGACATCAAGATAATCCTGTAAATTCATATTTGGCGTTAGAAAAAAAAAAGAACACTAATATACATGTTAGTAATAATAATGAACATGCTAGTAAGGATTGATTTCAATAACTACTTAAAAAAGAAAGAACTATAGTACAATATGTTGTAAATAATGAACATATTAATGACAACAATGTACACATACTTAAAAAATAAAAGTTGGTGTATCATGACAACAATGATGCTCATAATCATGCAGTCAATAAACATGTTGAGCCAAAAAATGTACATACTTTATACATCTATAATAAACACATATTATTAAACAATGTCATACCTCTACTGATTTTTGAGCTTTTGCCTTCGATCTAATTGCTGTCTTCTCAGCAGTTTTCTTCCATCCTTTCAGCTTATTTACTTTCTTCTCCACTATGCTTTTCATCCTGGTATCTTTTGATTCTTTCTTCCTTTTCTTGGGAGGATCTTTCACAATAGGAAAAATCATATTCCTCACCTCCTCCGTTATAATCGATTCATCAACCTTCCCCAAAAGTGTTTCAACCTTTATTTTCAATTCACTTAACGCGTCCTCCACAACCTTGCGAACCATCGTATCATGTTGGCTTGAGTTAATCAATGTCATTGCATTCCTTGTAGTTTGCACACGCCAAACCGATGCGTGTACAACATTTGCATCTTGGCACACATCGTGCACTCTTGTGCACATAGCACCTTTTGTCTATCTATCTACAATGTACATCTTCGGAATTTTCTCTACATTGTGTATGTGGAATATACGCAGAGAATGAGAACATAAAAGTCTCATTTCAGTAAAATACTTGCATGTACAATCAACTACCATATTATAGCTATCAAACTTCACAGTATGCATTAAGAATTCTTTGTCCGTCCGTCCATCGTGGTACTCAAAATGTGGCGGGTCATATTTAATTAATTTTTGGCAATATGATGCACCTCTAATGAAATTGTCCTCAAATGTCAAGTACACAGCCACAGTGTACAATTCCTTTGCATGGTTAAGTAATTTCACATCTACAAAAGCTAGATACCTATTCCCAGATAGCGCTTGACAATCCTGTCCATTTTCCTTCTCCCTCCATTCATTAACAACATCAACAAAAACTTTATAAAAATCACACAAACCTTGCATAACATGGAGCCTCTGGTTTAACGAATGGTTAGTCGTCTCACTACGTTGTGAAGACAACACCCCACAAGAAAAATACTCTTTTGAGTAGACAGGACACCACATCTTTCTTAACTGGTAAAGCCTATACAACCAAGGGTTCTCATTGGTAATCATACTGCAGCATAAAATGAACATGTAATCAGAAATAATGAACATACATTGTCAGTAACTGATCAATGATGTTTTTTTCTTACAACAACACAAGTGTACATATGTGTCAAATAAATGTACATACACGGTCTATAAATGTACAATAATATGTACATCTACCTCTATACAAATGAGTGTTATATTTGTACCCCTATATTATATATAATGTACACCTCATCCTTCCATCTTATTCCATTATATAACTATATTTCTACAAATGTTCAATGATGTTTTATTCTAACAACAACAACAGTGTACATATAAGCAATGATATTGAACATATATTGTCGGGCAATGATCATCACTAATTAGTTGTTCAAATGCCATAAATGACCTAACAATCAATAACAACAAACACATATTGTAATTCAGTTACTAAGAGAAAAATCATTGTGTTTATCTCTTCCAATAGTGTTTAAATTCATTCTGGGATTCGCAATGTTTGAGAACATAATTGAAGAGATCCACAAACCCATCCTTCGACCTCAACCCCTTTATATTATTAATTGAAATTTTACCAATATGCCATAAACACAAACGATGTATAGCATCAGGGAAAACAATTTTGAGAGCCTTCGCCATAGCAAAATCTTGGTCAGTCATTATGGTTGTAGGGGCCCTCCCTCCCATGCTCTTCAAAAAGGATGAAAAAAGCCACACAAATGACTCACTCGTTTCATTCAATATAAACCCAATCTCAAACATAACATTCCTATGATGATGGTTCATCCCAACAAACGGGACACATATCATACCATATTTGTTTGTGCGATACGTCGTATCATGTACAACTAAATCAACAAAGGCCTCATAGTCTTTTCTCATCCTTCCATCTCTCCAAAAAAATTTCACTAAATAACCTCCACTGTCTAGCTCAAAATCATAATAAAAATCACTTTCCTCCGCTTGTCTTTGAGTAAAATACTTGATCAATTGGTTACTATCACATCCATCTACCTCCTTCTTGTTTTGAGCAGCCACTGCATCATAGACATCTCTAACCATAAACCCTAAATTCTGCGAACCGCAAGCTTCATTCCTCAAAACACGAACCGCTTTCGCAATGTCAACACCACTTCTTCTCATATTATTAATCATATCTAGTTGCTCATCACTCACATTTCTATGAGACCTTATCAAGTGTCTTTGACTAACAGGGACCATTGGGTGATTGTGAATCATGTGGTGCTTAACAATAATGAAAACACCCGTTTCTCTAACAACGCCAAATTGAACAAAAGCTTTACAACCACATCGCTGATCAAGCTTAACATACACCTGTAAAAACCAATTAAAAAATATATAACATGTGTATTCTCTGTAAATATTTGTACATTTACAAATAGTATATGTTCATTTACAGAAATTAATATGCTCATTTAATTATTTTAAATGTACATCGATCAATTTAAATATATCTTCATTTCCTTACTTCAATAACAACGTATACTCAATCAATATATGATGTTCACTTAAGCGAATAAAGTGTACATGTTTTGTATTCACGCGTACATGTAGTGTGTTATATTCAGTCAATAATCATTGTGTGAACATGTGAATGAAATGTATATATCATGTATTCATGCGTACATGTTGTGTGTTAACATGTTCATTTCCAAACATATATGTTCATTTCAAAACAAACTAGCTACATAATTGGTTACAAACACAATACCTTGGGGGATCCAATTTCAACTTTTTTAATGCCTTCTCGGCTACAAACAAAAATACGTTGTCTCATTACTTTGCCACCAATTCGCCACGATATTTTGTCTTTACGTACACCAAACCCTTTCCTAAATGCATAATCATTGTACAATTTATATGCTTCATCATCGTTCGCTACTTCATTCAATAACAATTCCGATACCTCCGCCTCATGGAATTCTAGCCACAAACCAAAACAAACTTTTTAAAAAAAGGATGAAACAGTAACTTAACAATAAGAAGAAAAAAACAAATAACATGTGTCCTTTTTAAATGTATCTATTCACTGTATTGATGTACATACTAGGAAAAATCCATCAACACATAATTACAAATTATAAAATTGCAATGACCAACAAAAAGACAAAACAAAACTAAAAGATCCACCCTAAGACACATGTTCCCTTTGTTCCCACATACTGACAAAGATGTACATTCACCTTAACCTAAATATTCCCTTTTTACCAACATGTCTTCATTCTACTTAAAAGTCAAAACACATGAACCAATAATCTAACAAAAAAACATTTCATGAACATAAGTCATGCTTAGATGTACCTAATTATTATATTGATGTACATGCTACTACATAACCAATAATCTAACAAAAAAAAACAATTCATGAACATAAGTCATGCTTAGAGGTACCTTATTATTATATTGATGTACATGCTACTATATACACATGTTCACACAAGTAATTCCAACTACCCACCAAAATGACAAAAAAATCATACAAAAACACAATGACACTTGTGTCTCTCTGTCCCCTCAAAGGTGTACATCAAGCTTAACATAGATTTACATTTTTCACCAACATATGTTCATTGTAACAAAATATCTCATTAATTTTTCCACCAAATTCTAGGATTTTTTACACATTACCAGATGTTTCATCTGGATGTGCACCTTCAATAGGATGATTTACACCATCATCCAATTGTTCATTCAAAAAAGTATTATCAAAATCACTCCAAGCATCACCAACATTAATATCTCCACCATTAACAACACCATTTACATCTAAATCATCCATATCTAGTACAAGCTGAATAATTTACTTGCATTAAATAAAAAACCAAAATAAAAATATTTTACAGATTTTACTTGCATTAAATGAAGAATTTATTACTAACTTCTGGGAAAGAAAACAAGGGAAAGGAATGAATATAGATAGGGTTTAATAAGAGATAGAAGCTGAGGAGAGAGAAAAAAATGATATATAGTACAAGCTGAGGAGAGAGAAAATATAAGCTAAAACTGAGCTGAGAGAAAATATCAGCTTTTCAAAATTTTGGGGAGGCGCCAAAAATGAATCCCATAAGTCAGACAAAACTTTTTGGGCCACTTGCAATTGCTAAAACATGGAACCACTTGCAAAATGGTAAACGGTGCCGTTTTTACTCGAGAGTATGATGCTCATCATACTCTCGAGTGTATAATCTAATTTGCGCTTAAATATACCAAGTTCATGTTACACCCTCAACATGGATGAATACTCTGTGTCTGACATTAGGTACCTTTCTGCAAACTTTTCCTCCACCCTTACAAGTGAATTGATGCGTTCTTTGGCCTGTACTCCGTAGGAGTTTGGGTGTAAATGGGATTTCAAATTCTTACTTTGTAAAGTTTGACATGGAATTTTCATCTACACCCAGTGTCTAAAAATATTATATTGCAATATAAGAGTGTGTTCCATTATTTCATTGTGTAAATAGCTAATTTTACATAATTTGTTAGTGGTTAAAATTATGTGTTAAAAACCATGAAGAAAAAGACTGTGTTGCAATATAAGCTCGGAATTATACGGGAAGGAGGAGTGAGTGGAGGTTAAAACAAGATGCGGAGAGCAACAAATGCCCATTTTCTAGGACAGTCTGATTATTGTGTTTGCAAATCCGAATCTTAAAATGTAATTACAGGATAAATATACATTCCAACAAGTCATTCCAATACCTCAAAACACATTTCCGGTCAGCTAACAAAACCCCTAACGGAACCACCTATATGAGTAGCTTCATCATGTCAAACATATCAAAGTATACAACCAGTACAGGCTATTCCTTCAAAACCTTCTGTTTCAACTTTCTTTTCAAAACTTTATCGAGTTCACTATCGGATAATGACAACACTTGATTCAGTAGCAACTTCACCCCACATTCCCTAACAAGGGCATACCTAGGCTTAATCCTCTCTTCCAAACTGTAGCCAAAGAATTGGGGAAACTTGACGAGTTCTGATCGGGGATAGTCCATGGTTAAAAAGAATTCCCATTTCGGCATCATATTTTCTTCTAAACTAAAAGTATATAACGTCCCATACCTTTGAATCATGGTCCTTAGTTCCTCCAAACTATATCCCCTCTCCATGAAAAATTCTGTCACAGGCTTCAGATTGCCCTCGATGCTTAGTCCAAAAGTCTGTGGTGATCTTTGCAGAACAACAACCACATTTATACCAAGCAAAGAAAAATACTCAGCTGTTGGACGCAAATTCTCTTCAACACTATAGCTTATAATGTTCGGGCAACGTGTCAGAATCTTGCCAACATCCTGTGCTGTGAGACCCATTTCATATAGAAAATCAACTGTTGACATTAATTTCTGCCTGCTATACGTTAGAAGTGGAGGAAAGCGGTATATCACTTTTGCCCATTTTTCCTTGTCCAAGCCTAAGCTCTCCAAGAACTTCATGGTGGGTATTAGGTTTTCTGAAAGACTGATTCCACATAATTGTGGTCGCTTACGAAGAATAATTGGAAGTTCTGATTTCTGAATACCAAGTTCAAGAAGAAACTCAACCACAGGCCTGATTTTTCCTTCCAAACTGTAGTAGGCAAAAGCAGGGAACTTTCGGGTAACCTGCTGGATGTCCTCAAGATTCATTCCCAGTTCAATCAGATAAAGAACATGCTGGGGAAGCTGCTCTGTTGGAAGAGACCCACTGACCCGAGCCATAGCCTTAAGCTTCCGAGCTTTAAGAGATACATCAGGCAGCTTTTTAGAATCTAAAGGGGCGTTTGGGGACACGACTTCTACTGCTACTTTTTCTTTAACAGGCATATTTGGAAAGTTCTCCACGACATCAACCAGATTACTTCCATGCTCCAGTAGCAGGTTTTCAAGGTACGGAATAAGAGCATCTCTGATTTCCAGGGTTGTCAGCTCTCTACCTACAACGTATAGAAAATCAAGTAAAACATTTTTTAATTATGCAACTTCCTCATGGATATGACCATGTAGATTGACATATAGATGTGACAGTTTCACGGAAGGCAAACCTACGAGATACCGAGATTTATGAATGGAATGAAGCTGGGACACAAGGTGGTCAATGAAAAGATCCGACTTGTTTAAGGTTCTTGATGCAGCTGCACTGCCCAATCCCTGTTTTTTCAAGAATAACGTCAAAACAGCCTTGGCTTCTTCCTTCTCTGCGGCCAATAAAGTCAGGGGGACTCCTCTTAAACTCACAGCACTGTCTGTTCGTGTCGCAGCTAGTTCTAGATCAACAGAATAATAATAATAAGTTAATTGTCTATACACTATGCCTGACAACATACTAGTTCCATACAGGGTAGGAAACACCGAACAGCCATTAAAAATTTACACACTGCTGCACCATTAGAAGCCCGCTAGTGAAGTCTTATCTTGATAATCACTCCCAAACCCTCTTGCGACTGAGATGGATGTTCTAACCAATTGAGTTATCCCTTACTCGAGTAAGAAGTCTTATTTGATCTTTAATTAAAGGGTTTCAATCCTTCTTTAATACTGTGAAATGTGAATGAGTCCTCTATTGTGCCATACAACTTCTAGCATTAGCCAATTTATTTGTTAGTTCCATTTGCAGTCATAAAGTGGAATTTTTCCCCAAATACCATCAATTTGCCCCCCCCCCCCCACCTACCTCCCAAACAAAAAAAAAAATCAATCAAAGTTATCCATATAAAAAACCCATTTCCCAGAGTCGTCAGTACCTAGATAGCTGAGTCTTTATAACTAATCATTCTGTGCAAAATTGTGAACTCACTTCATGGTGGATTAATTCGAGCATATAGTTTTCACTTAATCAAAACAATTGTGAAGACTATAGATAACCCTTGCATGATGAAAAATCCGAAAAGTTGCTGCCACAATGTGTCAGGTTTCAATTTCAATAGCTGTTACTAGTACTACAAGAACTGGTATTAAGGAGTGGGGTTACCTTCAACAAGAGAAGCGGTATGCTGCCGACGGGAAGGCTTGACGGCGGCAGAGATACGTAATGCAAAGATGTCGCGGGTAACAAACAGCGCAGGAGGCCCCTGGAGTTGCACAAGGTGACGCGTGGGAATCACGGTCATGAGGGTGTTGCTCAAAATGGCACGGCGAGCCACCACTAGCAGCGACCCAGGACTCGTTGCCATATACGCTGCACTGAGTCAGTGGCAGACCCCCAGGATTATCTGGATCATGGTTCACCAATAATTACCAATCACATATTATGAATCCATTTTTCTATTTCCAAAAGTAAAAAAATAAAAATAAAAACAAGAACAACATTTCATCAAAGTACCCTCATTACCCACTTTCTGAAATTGTATCAATCAAAGGAAACCTATTTTTGTTAAAATTAAAAATTTATATCAATGCCATATTATTGTTGGCACACTACAATCTACATAGTCATACCTAAGATGAAAAACACTATATTTTAGGTTCTATAAACCTTGAGACAATTATAAGTAACAAAAGTTCAAATTTTAATGATCCTAAAAACTTCTTACCAACATATGGACATACATTTCAAACTTACAATACCTTTTGTCAAACAAAACCACCATTACAAATAATGGCAATATAACTCATCAATTAAGTAACATTGAACTTACCCAAGCCCAAGTATGAAATCATCAAACGAGTAAGACCCGAAATATGCATTCACAAGACTCAGCAAAACCCCGGTATTAGATTTTGTGCTACGTTAGGTATGGCCTAAATTTCTAGCCCAAACCTTTATGACCCATTAACCAAGCCATCAAACAATGTCGGTGAACTTGAAAAATCAAGAAATGATCAAAGGTGATTAATGGCATGCTACGTGGTACTTTGGCTCACACTAGAATGATCTAGATATGTTGGAGCATAATTTGTGAGCTTTAAGCTTAAGGTGTAGATATTTCTACAAGTTTCCGCTTGATGAAGCTTTAACCGACTTGTCTACTATATATATTTATATGGTAATGGGCATTGCTTGTCCAGCAAACAAGCCAACACTCAATACACTTAGGGAGATCACACCCTACACCCAAGAAGCCATACAATAAACTAGCCTCAATCACAAGAAGATGAACCAAAAAATCTAAAAGAATAACGACATTGATGCTCCTTCACTAAACCAATTAGTTTGAAAATGAGATTACAAAAGAGAAGAGTGATAGTTAAGATGATAAAAAAGAAACTGAAAACAAAACAAGAATTTATTGGGGGGCAATTGTTTCAAAAATCAATCTGAAATCTCAAATAAGCATCCACAAGATTAAATTAGACATGAATTCAACAATAATAACAACAAAATGTGCATTAAAACCTTAATTAGTACTCGTGCAGGAAGCGAAGGGGCCAAGCGAGGACTCGACGGACAAGCAGAGAGAGGTGGTGACTCGCCGGAAGCACAACGCCGGTGAGGCGGTGAGGAGTGATTCAGTTGAACGAGAATTGATGAGAGAGAGAGAGAGAGAGACGCAGTGAGGAATTTGATTTTGAAAGATGGCTCAGCTTATTGGCTTGTCAGATTCTATCGTGGGTTTTAGATATGGGACTTTGGAATACTTTGGACCCATTTTTAGATTTTCCACATTGCCAACAATATCACCAATTCCACTATCACAATTCTTTTTGTTTTTTTTTCTCAAGGGCAAACTATATGTTTGTGTTGTGAAAGAGAAAGAGTTGAGCTCGAGTCTCACCTTGGCGAGCTCGAGCTCGATCAAAGTGATTTCAAGCTGAGCCGAGCTTGGTCGAGCTCAGTTTGGCTCGTTTACATCCCTAGACATGCGGGTAGGGACAACAATTAGGGAATCCACTTATTTTATACTTGTAAGTAGGGTTGTAAGTGTAGATGGTTGATATAATGTTCTCATATAGGAAAAGATGAAAAAGTAGGACAAACAAAAAAACGGTTAAAATCCGAAAGTGGGACAAATAAAAGAACGAATGAAGTATAACTTTAAACCACAAAACTATAGGTAAGTAACAATTATAATAACGTCATTGATTCCAAACATTCATTTTAGATTGATTAAGCAATTTGAGTTTTCTAACTTTTCTTCCTTATTATTGAGCAAAAGAATATGATGTTGACTTGTAAGAGAACACTATAAGAGGGAGGTGAATTATAGCGCGAGAAATAACGTTACTTTTTGCATAATTATAAAAACAACGAAAGGAAGAAGATAAATACGCAAGAGACTTTAGCGAGGAAATATTTTCTAGGCCCAATAGGAAGAAACGACATCGACCAAAAGGGATTGACTAAAAGTTTTCCACTATAATATGCCAACGACTTTGTTACAAACCTATTGATTCTCTCGGGCTACAACTGAACTCATGTTCCCAACAACAGTTCCCATTGCCACTAACCGTTGTTCCTCTCAAACTTCACTCGAATTTCCTTTCTCTTTCTCTTTCTCTTGCTTCACTTAAAGCCTCACACTTACAATGCAACTCACTCAAGTTTCTTCCCCTTTCTCTCGCTTTACTCAAATACATGATTTTACTAAATATCTCCTTACCCGAAAACCAAGATTACAAACGATAAAAACAATAAGGGAATAAGTAGGAAATGTATAAGGAACACAAGAGTATATTGAAGGAATGAATAGCTACTGTTATCTTAGTTAAAATCAATTAAACCAAAGTTAGACACACTATGGAAGGACTACCAAAGTTTGACACATTATGTAAAAACAACTTAAAGTCTGACACATTAAACTTGGGATTAGGCGCCTATACTTTTTGTAAGTAGTCATGAAATAACTTACAACTAATTAACCCACTAACTCATGATATCCACTAGTTAACTCATTAATTAAATTTTTTGGTAAATTAATCCACTAACCCACTACTTAACACAAAATATATACCAGGAGTAAATAACGTAATTAGTGTTTACTTGGAAAGCAATTAAACCATTTTAAATAAATTAATTTAGGAAAAATATCATTTTAATTTATTTGAAAAAAAAAACAAAATTGTGATTTTATTTAAAAAGAAAATCTCTTAACTTCCCGCTAATTTTCCAATTAAACGTGTAGCAGTAAAACATTACGTGATAAGTGGTTGTTTGGAGAATAATTAAACCAATTAAATTAATTAAGACTTGGGAAATAATTAACAAGCTCAAGAACCCACTAAAAGAAATACAACGTGTAACAGTAGTATTGAACGTGATTAGTGATTTCTTGGAAAATCATCAAACCATTTAAATTAATTAGTTTTAGGAAAAATATATTTTTAATTTAAATAAAACCGAAAATCAGATTTAATTTGAAATGAAAATCTTTTGTTTTATTTAAAATAAAAAAAGATAAGATTTTAAAATTAGATATTATCCTTTTCAAAACAGAAAATCATTTTGAAATCTTTTCCCAACAAACTCCTAACTAAGGGCCTGTTCATTTCAGCTTAATTTCAGTTTAGTTCAGTTCAGTTCAGTTCAGCTCTATCAGTTCAGTTCAGTTCAGTTATAACCATTTTGTTAAATGTAATTATGTTGGTCTAATTTATTTTACTAATTGCTCTTATTATTATTATTATTATTATTTTTATATCATTATTATTAAGTATTATTATTATTATCTTTATTATTTTGTTTATTATATCTTTATTCATTATTATTACTCTTATCATTAGGGAGGAACATGATTTAAGTTAAAAGCACAAATAAACCCGCGTTTTCAGCCCATAATCCAATCAAATCACGTTAAAACGGTTTATGATGTAATTTTGCATTGTCCGATCCAATCATTATTTTATTACTAAATATTAATAAATAATTAAATATAATTATTAAAATAGTAATATTAATTTAATTTTTAGATATTATTATTATATAATCATCATCAGGTATCAAAATACAAAGAATATAAAATAATTGTTATCAAATATCATGATAATCATTAATCGTTTTTTATTAATTTATGATTATTAATATTATTTGTTTATAATTATCATTTAATAATATCCAAAATACAATTATTATTATTCATTAATAATTATTCATTATTATTACTTATCATTATAATTTTTTATTTAATATTCATATTATTATTATTTATATATTTATTAAATTCAATTCAATTCAATTCAATTCAATTCAATTCAATTCAATTTAATTCAATTTAATTCAATTCAGTTCAGTTCAGTTCAGTTCAGTTCGGTTCAGCTTCAACCAGTTCAGTTCAGTTGTTTTCAGTAAATCTAGACATGCCCTAATTCCCTAAACTAGTGGATCTAGTCAAACATTAACTAGGACTCCTAATGTACTTACATACGCTCAACACAAATTAAGCGCTCAATATTAATTCGGTTTAGGTGTTCCTACCTACGTTTCTAAGTCAATTCCCAATCTGTGTTCCCAAAATGTTCCAAAGTTTGTTCCCAACATAAGAACATAACTCAATTCCCAATTCCCAAACTTTGGAAACATCGTTTAACATTTAACTCAAGTTCATATGTGTATGTGTGTGTTCCTATATTACCACCACAATTTCCCATCTACCAAGTTCCCATGCCAAGGAACTTGTAGACTTAACCAATAGAAATTGAACAACCTTTTTACCATTTAGACTCATTAAACCTAGGAACTTAACTCGAGACTCTAAACTTTCATTCCAACTTTATAACTCAAGTTTCTTTACCTTTTCGAATCTCGTTCCTTTTTTACATTTAGGAACTTAAATATAAACTCATGCATTCTAAGCTTCCTTCATGTTTGAATAATTGTTCCTTTGAATATCTTCACTTCAATCTTCAAGTCAAGTCTCTTCACTTCAACCTTGATTGTAGTATTCTCTTTCTCCATAAGAACAATGCAACTCGCACACCTTTCTCAACAAGCATTCTCAATGCTATAGTGATAGGATTTAGTCGTGTCACCTAATCAAAAATAAACCTACGGTCCTCTAACTAAGGTAGTCAGTGGTAGCAGGGTCGAATCCGCAGGGAGACAGAGTTTCTATATTAATATTCAATTAACTAACTACTTCAGATGAAAATATGGAGAATTAACTGAACTAATGAGTAAGCTAAATAATACGAATTAAGTCGAGGATTTAACTATGGAATAAAAGCCTAGGGTATTAGGTCGGTCCACCATGCTTATACCAATCAAACAAGGTCAACAACTATCGAAACCTAGGTCAAGAGTCGAGGGATTAGAGCATGTGTTGAGCTATGGTTAAGACTCAACGCTCATAGTTTAACATACGCCACATGTTCACTAACGTAATCAGAACTACTGATGTGTCCTAGGCCTCTAGTCGTAAGACGGATCTGTGCAAACAACTATTAACCACAAGCAATCAATGAAATTGGCCACTAATATTAATCACTAATTAAGAACAAACCACACCACAATCACTCTAATCAAGCCCTAGAAATCAATAGAAGTCTAAATAGCACTCATGGTATAAACATGGCTTCCCTATCTAACACCCTAGAAAGAGAACTACTCAGACATGATCGAATTGGCAACAACAAAACTAATTGAAAACCCTAAGAATTGCATCATGAACTAATTTAGAAATAAGCGATTGAACTAAAGTAATTGAGATAAAGGAATAAAGCAATAAGCAAGACGATTACCAAATTGACGGAAAGCGGAAACTTTAATCGAATTGAAATTGTACTTGAATCTCTTCTAGAATCGAAAGCAATGATAAACTAGGCTAAGAGCTCTCTAAGTGTTTAATAATATGAAAGATCCAAATAAAAATAACCTAAAAGTATTTATAGGTCCTAAGAAAACAATAAGATAGAGTGGGGAAAATAACGAAAATCGCATCCCCGTATCATCCACCCGATTGGGCAAAAGGCCGCCCGATCGGGCCTGGGAACAAGTCTTTAGCAGCAACAAAGTAGGCTTCACCCGATTGGATCGGGCAGATTCCACCCGATTGGATCGGGCAGATTCCACCCGATTGGACGGGCAGATTCCACCCGATTGGATCGGGCCGCCACCCCCCCCCCCCAGCACCCGATTGGGCAAGTCCACCCGATGACATCGGGTGGATGTCTTCTTCAGCTCTCAGAAAAACAGCAAGAATGGCTAAGTATTGCTCCGCCCGATCACATCGGGCAAGGCCGCCCGATCGGGCGGGAAACCTGAACTTCAGCTTCTTCACTCGTACCCGATCGGGCAGTTGTTGCCCGACCCGATCGGGCGAGTCTTCTTCTTGCCTTGCTTTGCTTGGCTTCAGACGCCAAGTCTTTGCACACTTACTTCTTCATAATGGGGTCCAAATACCATCTTGAGACCTCAAAGATGCCTCATAACTTCCCGCTATAGCGTGGTGCTCAAAACATCAAGTAAATAGGGAGTTTTTCCCTTAAACCTGCAAAATGATATAGAACACACAAACCACAACTATATCGAAATAGTTAGCATAAATAGCTCCTAAGAGCATCAATATAGCACAATTTAGCTTGTAAAGAAAGGGAAAAACTCTATAAGATATCGATATATCAAATTCCCCCAAGCTAAACCTTTGCTTGTCCTCAAGCAAATAGAGCATGATCGTGGAATAGATTGCCTCACCCCATAAATAAAACAATTCAAGCTCAAAAAGCATTTTCAAGACTAAGAATCGTTCAAGCAGGCATAATTCAAGTTCGGCAAATCAAATCCTTCCAACCACCAATCATCCAGGCAATTCATCAAGTTCAAGTGACTACTAGGCATACAAATCCTGAAAAGGTGCTCACAAAGGGTGTCACTCCTCTCAATTTTGTGGCAGGCAAAGAATGTGTCCGAACACTCACCGACCAGACCATAAATGTCCCTTCCCACTCACACTCTCATGTGTTTAAGAAGGTAAAATGTCGCTCATCCTAATCAAGTCGATTCAACTAGCAGACGTACTCTTTAACTTTGACAAACTGACCAAAATCAATCTAGTAGACATTGTAGGCACAATCTCAAGAGGACTTTTCCGGGTTGTAATGGGGCTTAGGTAAGAGGTAGGGGATACTTTTGGGTAATGTGGTGGAAAAACCAAGAAAGGGGGAGCATGAACACTCAAACAAGGCCTTAGATGGCCTAAGCAACTCCCAATCAACACCATAAAACCATGAAAAATAAACCAATTCTCCAAATTCAATGAATACGCACAACAAACCCAAGTTTTAGGCAATGACATGAAACTTTATTTATAAACGTGCGTGAATGAAAGAACTTTGAATTCTTTTGAACTTTTATTTCATTTTTTTCTTTCATTTTTTTGAACTTCATTCACGCAACTCTAATTTTGCCTTTTCTTTTCTTTTTCTAATAATCAAGCCACAACAAATACACTTTTGATTCCTCAACAATCAAACCAAACCATGAAACCAACTTCACTCTCAACCCATACACAAAGCTCCCCCAAGCTAGGCTTGGGAATAATATCGAAACAAAGGCCATGGGCTTATAATAAGGGTTTAAGTAACATGAAACAAGGTCATTAGGCTCAGCGGGGCTAAGGAGGATAAAAATGTATCAAAAACTAACTCTGGGGCTCAAGAATAAGTCAAAAGAATGCCTCTATCATAGCAAGTGTAACAAGTCACCAAACATCAATGAGTACCAAGTCAAAGTCAAGATCGATCCGCTAGAGAGGAACTAACACACCAAGAGTATAGACTGGATAAAAGTATGAATCCAATAGGCTAGAAAAAGGCCTCACAGTCTAACCAAATCAGGTATGCAGCACAAAGTAGTATATCATAGTCAGAAATTGCTCGAAATCAAAGTAGTCGAATATCAAATCAAAGTCTCATAATCACAAATGCCCAGCTATCCAGAAAACAAAGTCAAATCATTCTCAATAAAGCACAACAAGGGGCACAGGGAGGCAATCAAACCACTCATGATCAAACATATTTTTTTTCAAATTTTTCAATTTTTCTTAAAGCTGTAAACTAAACTATCAAAGCTTTAAACTACACTAAAAATCAGTAAACTATACTAGAAAGCAATAAACTATACTCACAGTGAGAGATTCTCCCCCAAGCTGAACGAGGCAATGTCCTCATTGCAACGAGGGAGAGGAGAGAACAAGGGCATCAGCCGCCCATATCATCATTAGTGGGGTCACTGAAGAAACCACCACTAGAAGTACCACCACCATCGGTAAAACCACCACCGGAGGGACCACTCATCCCACCACCGGAGGGACCACTCATCCCACCACCAAATCCACTAGGACCTGCATCAAAACCACCTCCAAAACCACTAGGACCTAGGCCAAAGTCTCCTAAAGAGACTGACTGACGAGCAGGCTCATCCTCCTCATCCTCTGCCATGTCATCGTCCTGACCGGTAGGCTGGCCATAACTCGGGTTCCAATGGTACCACGAGGGGTGCTGAGCAGTCTGCTCAATAATGCCACGCCTACAATAGTCGTCATAGAGAGGATAGAGGGCGTAGTGCTGGTCGTTAGCCAAGGTGTCCATCCGCCCCCCCATCTGGTCTACACGGGTATAGAGCTGATCGATGCGAGTGCCATAGCCCGCGAGGGTGGCGGTGTTAGCGTTGATAAGCCCTTCCATTCTACCCATCCCCGTCTCCATGCGACCTAGGGTCGACATCATAGAGGTAAAGTCAAATGAGTCCGTGTGAGGGGAGGGGGAGGGGAGCAGAAGTGGAGGCGCCCTCGTCTAAAATCGGCGTATGCCGCCTATGGTAAGAACGGCGAGGGGGCTCTGGGTCAGGGACAACTAGGTCGACTCCCTCTATAGGGAGTAGGTAGTTGGCCTGACGAGGCCGTAGTCGGGCCCTAGAGTCGGGCAGAATGAGGGATTTTTGGACTTAATCACCCACTGAAATCTATGGTCAGGCAGGCGGTTCAGGACTTTGAGGGTGTTGAGATAGGTGAGGTCAATGAGGGTAGGGCCTAGGATGGGGGTACGCTCAGTCTCGTCAAAGCCGGTAATTTACCGGGCAAACAATGTGATCAACCCCCCGTTAACTAACCTCCTAGAGGTCCAACTACCGTCTTCCCTTGGCTTAGGGAGCGAGTTCGAGATACGCTCGAACTGAATAGCGATATGGTGAGCCAAGTTGTACTGAAATGGCTCCCTAGAGCCTTTAGCAATATAGCTAGCTATAGCAACTAGCTCGCCCCCCCGGACCAAGTGACCCTCAAACCGTCCCAACAGAGTCTGGGCCATGAACCGTATCCAAATGCTAAAAATAGGGTGATGGAAGTTCGCCCAATGACAGTGCTGGATGTCAAAGGGCGTAGGGTCCCCTATCAGCATAACATAAGTATCGGCCATCCTAAAGTGGTCGGGTGGGTAGTAGTCACCCCGTACCTGTAACCTAAGAACCCCCGCAAATTCCCTAAGGCTAAGGGAGTGCTCTTGGTTTAAAAGTCTAAAGTGAACATGGGTGACCGGACCGGCCCTGGGCTTTGTCAAACTAAAACTACTAAAAAATTCATAGACTAGAGGAGGATAAGTGTTAACATGTACATTATAAAGCGCCTCCATGCCTAGAACTTTCACGAAATCCTTAAAATCATCAGTTAAACCAAGTTTAGACAAAAGCTCAACATCTAGAAATCAGGTGGGAAGTACCTCACGTTTTTTGAATCGCAAGAATTTATCGCGATGTTCATCGTCCCGGAAAATGATTTCCGGGTATTGAGGATCCCGCGGAACTTGTGGTGGTGGTGGTGGTTGTGGTGTTGCCTCTCGCCTAGATCGCGAGCCTTCACCTCGATTAAGCCTTCGGAATTTGCTTGCCATGGTAGAAAATGAGCCTTGTAACCTCTTGTAAAACAAAGATGGGGTTTAAGGTGAATGTGGGAAGAGATGGGAGAGGAAAGATGATTTTGGTGAATGAGATTTTGTGAGATAGAGGGTGAAAGGAGGAAAGGAAGGGTTTTTATGAAGTTTGGAGGAGAAGGGATGAAGTTTTGAGGTGGAAAAATAGAGTTTTAATGGAGGTTAGGGGTTTGGAGGTTGAAGATGAGTGAAGAGAGAGAGAGAGTTGATTGAAAGGATGAGGAATGAATGGTGAGAAAAGGGGTGTAATCCGTGTAAAAGGAGGTTAGATGGTCGCAGGCCCGATCGGGTACATGGCCGCCCGATCGGGCGGAATTCAAATTTTTTTCCTCAGAATTATCACTGCGCCCGATTGACCGCCCGATCGGGTGCCTAATTTCTCATCGGGTGCTAAAGCCTCGCGCCCGATCGGGCGACTGTTGCCCGATGGCGTCGGGCGGTATACCTTTTGACTGATTTTTTTTTCTTTGACTTTTACGCGTTCACCCGACCAGCCACCCGATCGGGCAAGGTATTTTTGATCGGGTGCTAGGGTTGCGCACCCGATCGGGCAAACCATGCCCGATGTCATCGGGCGTCCTTTCTTTTCTTCCTCTGTGTTGTTTTCCGCTCACCCGATCGGGTGACAGACACCCGATCTGATCGGCCGATTTACTGTTCAGTAAGTGGCTTGCCTTTTTGCAAATTTTGGGCAAGTATGGCTCAAGTTTCTCTTCAATTAGCATATCTGCACATCAAAGCACACAAGATCTAGGAACACATTAGTACCCTCACGCTCTCTCACATGCTACAAACTACGAACCAAGAGAAAAGAAGATCTAACTAAGAGATACAGGTTGCCTCCCGCAAAGCGCTGGTTTATGAAGGTCCCGCACGACCATATTACCTCTCTAGGTAGATGAATCAAGTGGGGAGGAATCAAAGCGGATTTCCTCCACACAACCAACAAAGGCACCTTCATGGTACAGCTTCAGACGCTGTCCATTTGCCTTAAACTTCTCTCCTTTGTGGTTGGCAACTTCGATGGCACCATGTGCCTTCACTTCTGTCACCTCGAATGGTCCAGACCATCGAGATTTGAGCTTTCCAGGAAACAGTCTCAACCTGGAATTGAACAATAGGACCTTGTCGCCAACCTTGAATTCTCTTTTCCCTATCATCTTATCATGCAACTTCTTCGTTTGCTCGTTATAGAGCCTGTGGTTTTCATAAGCATCCAAACGGAGCTCATCCAACTCATTGAGTTGAAGAAGTCGTGCTTCACCTGCAGCTGTCAAATCAAGGTTAATCTCTTTGACCGCCCACGCAGAAAGATACTCCATCTCAACTGGTAGATGACAAGCTTTGCCATAAACCAGTCGATAGGGTGTGGTACCCAAAGGAGTCTTAAAAGCAGTGCGGAGCGCCCAAAGAGTATCATCAAGTTTCAATGACCAATCCTTTCTAGCTTTAGTGACCACTTTTTCAAGATTCTCTTAATTTGCCTATTAGACACTTCTACTTGGCCACTAGTTTGAGGGTGATAGGCAAGTCCGACTTTGTGGGTGACTCCATGTTTTGTCAATAGGGTCTTGAAGGTGCTCTTATGAAAGTGAGAGCCACCATCACTGATTACAACACGGGGGACACCAAAACGGGGAAAGATTATCTTTTTAAACATCTTCATCACAACCTTAGAATCATTGGTTGGTGATGCTATAGCTTCTACCCATTTAGTCACATAGTCGACGGCCACTAGAATATACCTATTCCCACAAGAAGTAGGAAAGGGTCCCTTAAAATTAATCCCCCATGCATCAAAAGGTTCGACCTCTAAAATCCCACTCTGTGGCATCTCTTGCCTTTTTGAAATATTGCCCGTCCTTTGACAAGCATCACAAGACAAACAAAAGGCACGGGCATCTTTAAAAATCGAAGGCCAATATAAACCACTATGTAAGACTCTAAAACCAGTAGCTTGGGAACCGAGATGACCACTAGAAGGCATACTATGACAATGTAGCAAAACACCCTCTATTTCCGAATCAGGAATGCAACGACGAAACATCCCGTCGGAGCACTTCTTATATAGGAAAGAATCCTCCCAAAAATACATTCTAGCATCATGATAAAACTTTTTGTGCTGCTGATATGTAAGATTGGGAGGATGAGAACCACTAACACAGAAGTTAGCAAAGTCAGCATACCAAGGAGTTTTAGAGGACACAGAAAACAAATGATCATCAGGAAAAGAGTCATCTATAGGAGGGTCAGAAGGGGATCCAAACCTCAACCTAGAAAGGTGGTCGGCGACCACATTCTCAGCTCCCTTCTTATCTTTGATTTCCAAGTCGAATTCTTGCAGCAAAAGAATCCACCTGATGAGCCTAGGTTTGGCCTCCTTCTTAGCCATCAAGTACTTCAAAGCAGCATAATCAGTGTGTACTATAACCTTCGAACCTATAAGATAGGTTCGAAACTTATCCAATGCATAGACTATGGCTAGCAACTCCTTCTCTGTCGTAGCATAATTAACCTGGGCTGGATCCAAGGTTTTGCTAGCATAGTGAATCACATGGAGTAGCTTATCCTTCCGCTGACCAAGTACTGCCCCTATCGCATAATCACTAGCATCACACATGATCTCGAAAGGGAGATCCCAATCTGGAGGTTGTATAATAGGAGCAGTGATCAAAGATGTCTTTATCCTGTCAAAAGACTCCAAACACTCATCAGTAAAATCGAATGTGGCACCCTTTAGCAACAATTGAGTGAGGGGTTTCGCAATTTTTGAAAAGTCTTTGATAAACCTGCGATAAAACCCCGCATGACCAAGAAAACTCCTCACTCCTTTGACATTCATTGGAGGGGGAAGTTTCTCAATCACCTCAATCTTTGCTCTATCCACTTGGATGCCACGCTCAGAAATCAAGTGACCTAAAACGACACCTTCATTCACCATGAAGTGACATTTTTCCCAATTAAGCACGAGGTTTGCCTCAACACATCTTTTAAGCACTTTAGAAAAATTATGCAGGCAAACATCAAAATCAGAACCATAAACACTGAAATCATCCATAAACACTTCCATGATATTTTCAATAAAATCAGAGAATATGGCCATCATGCAGCGTTGGAAAGTAGCGGGAGCGTTACACAATCCAAATGGCATCCTACGATATGCGAAGGTGCCATAAGGACATGTAAACGTAGTCTTTTCCTGATCATCTGGATGGATGGGAATTTGGAAAAAACTAGGATATCCATCTAGATAACAGAAATAGCTATGTTTGGCTAGCCTTTCCAACATATGATCAATAAAAGGGAGGGGGAAATGGTCCTTCAGGGTGGCATTATTAAGTCTACGATAATCAATGCACATACGCCACCCTGTCACAGTCCTAGTGGGAATTAAATCACCTTTGTCATTTTCTACAACAGTGGTCCCCCCCTTCTTGGGAACCACTTGCACAGGACTGACCCACTTCGAATCAGCAATGGGATAAATGATCCCTGCATCTAACAGTTTCATGATCTCTTTATTCACCACCTCTTGCATGTTAGGATTCAAACGTCTCTGAGGTTGAATGCAAGGGCGGTGATCCTCTTCAAGATTAATACGATGCATACAAAAATCAGGACTAATGCCCTTTAGATCATCAATACTATACCCAATAGCCTTCTTGTGGATACGAAGCACAGCAAGCAAGCTTTGCAATTGGCTATCTGTGAGTTTAGTACTGACAATCACAGGACATTCTTCCTTATCATCTAAAAATGCATACTTCAAATGA
This sequence comes from Patellifolia procumbens, assembly GCA_947645195.1. Taxonomy (NCBI): domain Eukaryota; kingdom Viridiplantae; phylum Streptophyta; class Magnoliopsida; order Caryophyllales; family Amaranthaceae; genus Patellifolia; species Patellifolia procumbens. The sequence goes on along the minus strand of CANSGD010001508.1, from coordinate 639,905 downwards.
GAGGGAAGTGGTTTGAGTTCTACCTTAGTTACCTGAGGAGTAGAACTGGAGCATACACTTTCAAGTATCACAGTTTCCTGTTTCTGTTCAGCTCCATGACCCTCTAAATCAGCAAGACAAGCATCAACATCAGTATTAATCCCTAAGGAGTCACTCTCAGTCAATGCTACCTCCAATGGGTCAGCATCACGTATCTGCTGAAATGCAGACATCACAGCTTTGTCTACCACATCTATCCTGCAACAAGATTCTTCAAGCATAGGAGACTTTATAGCATTGGTTAGTTTAAAAGTGACAGTATCATCACCAACACTTAAAGTCAAAGATCCTGACTTGACATCAATAACAGCACCTGCAGTGCACAAGAATGGTCTGCCCAAAATAATAGGAATTTGGGCATCCTCCTCCATATCCAGTACAACAAAATCCACAGGAATGTAAAACTTTCCCACCCTAACAGGGACGTCTTCTAAAACATCTAGAGGGTATTTTATAGAACGGTCAGCCATCTGCAAAGTAGTTTGAGTGCACTTAAGTGCTCCCATATTCAGTTTATTACAGAAAGACAAAGGCATGACAGACACAGATGCATCTAAATCACATAAAGCTTTATCAATAAAAAGTGCACCTACATGACAAGGGATGGAAAAGCTACCCGGATCTTTCAATTTTGGTGGGGATTTGTTTTGCAAAACGGCACTACACTCTTCAGTGAGTGTGACTCTATCTACCCCACCAAAATCTCTCTTTTTTGTGATCATCTCCTTCAAAAACTTAGCATAGACAGGCACTTGAGAAATTAGTTCAGTGAAAGGGACCGTTACCTCAAGGTTCTTGACCATAGCCAAGAACTTACTAAGTTGCTGATCCACTTTGGACTTTTGCATGCGATGAGGAAAAGGCAACCTTGGTGTAAAAGGTGTATCAGCAACCTTCTCCTTCTCCTTCTTCTTTTCTGCCTGTTCAGCTGTTTCAGACACTTCGACATCAGATGTCGAATTCTTCTCCAATTCCTTCTCTACTACCTCCTTCTCCTTGCTAGGGACAGTATCATCATCAACGGGCATAGGAGGAGCAGTATAAGCAGTGCCACTACGAAGAGTAACGGCATTCGCTTGCGCCCTATGTATAGGTTGCCCCGGCAACTGTCCCTGCTGCCTCTGAGCATTAGTTTCTGCCAACTAAGCAATCTGAGTCTCGAGAAGTTTTATGTGCTTCTCTTGGGATTTCTGTGTTTCCTCATTGGCTTTCTGCATAGCCAACAACTGTCGCTCTTGAGTTTTCTGTGCCTCCTCATTTGTCTTTTGCATAGACAATACTAGTTTCATTAGTTCAGAAGTGCTAGGCTCTTGTGAGGTTGCATTTTGTGGTGCTGGCTGATAATTTTGATGGGCAGGTCTTTGGAAACCAGGGGGATTGTGAAAATTCCCTTGGTTGTGGTAGTAGTTGGGTTTTGGGTTGTTATGTGAAGGTTGATAGGAATTTTGTGGGGGATGGTAGGAATTTTGTGGCTGTGGGTTCTGAACGTTGTTACTTCTATAGGAAAGAAGTGGGTTGTCTTTCCAACCAGGATTGAATGTGTTGGAGTAGGGGTTGTTAGGTTGTCTTTGCTGAAAAGCATTAGCCTGCTCCATCTGATTCTGACTGAACTGACAATCATGGCTGAAATGACCCTGAATACCACACACCTCGCAGTAAGAAGAGGTGATGGGTGCAACTGCTGACATAGCGTTGATGCTCATAGGCGGAGGTGTTGAACTAGAGGACTTCATTAGCTGCTGAGTGAGTTGCGCCATCTGAGATGTAAGCATTGAAATAGCATCAACTTCAAGTACCTTCTTAGTCACACTCCTAGATGATGAATGGTCATTGGCTGCAAGATTTGCTAGGAAGTCATAACCCTCATCAACTGCCTTGTCTAAAAAGACTCCTCCTGCAGACGAATCAACAGTATTCTTCGTCTGAGGCTGCAGACCATTATAAAAAGTCTGCGTCAGAAACCACTTGTCCATATTATGATGTGGACATTCCCTCTGTAGGTCTCTGAATCTAGTCCACGCTTCCCTCAATGTCTCATCTAGCTCTTGGGAAAACGTAGCCAACTTGATCCTGATTTCTGCTGTTTTTCTGGGAGGGTAATACTCATGTAGAAATGCAGCAGAAATCGCCGACCATTCTGTCTCAGTGATATCGCTAAACCACCTCTGAGCCTTGTCTCTGAGTGAGAACTCAAATAACATAACCTTCAGCTGCTCAGGTGTGACTCCTTGATGTTTAACAGTCCTACAGAGTTGTTGGAATCTCTGCAGATGGTTGGCCGGATCTTCAGAAGGATGCCCACTAAACTGATTCTGCTGCACCATATTAATTAGTGCAGGTTTGATTTCAAAATTGTTCGCAGCAATAGTGGGCATCGGTGGACCTGTGGGTATGCCTTCAGGATTAGGCACCCCATAAGATTTCAGTGACTTCGCCATTGGTAATGTAGAAATCTCTGAAACTGGCTTCTCTTGGTCAAATTCAGCTCTAAGATCCCGAAGTATTGCTTCTGTGTCAGGATCTCCACGAATAATGTGAGTTTTCTTTTGATACCTGGACATATAAGAGAAAACGACAAGATAACCGTAAGAACGGCCTCGATTGGAACAGGAGGTTCCAATCAGGCAAAGAGAAGTACGCTAATTAATCGAATAAAAACTAGAAAACTAGCCGTCTCCCCGGCAACGGCGCCAAAATTTGATAGGATTTAGTCGTGTCACCTAATCAAAAATAAACCTACGGTCCTCTAACTAAGGTAGTCAGTGGTAGCAGGGTCGAATCCGCAGGGAGACTGAGTTTCTATATTAATATTCAATTAACTAACTACTTCAGATGAAAATATGGAGAATTAACTGAACTAATGAGTAAGCTAAATAATACGAATTAAGTCGAGGATTTAACTATGGAATAAAAGCCTAGGGTATTAGGTCGGTCCACCATGCTTATACCAATCAAACAAGGTCAACAACTATCGAAACCTAGGTCAAGAGTCGAGGGATTAGAGCATGTGTTGAGCTATGGTTAAGACTCAACGCTCATAGTTTAACATACGCCGCATGTTCACTAACGTAATCAGAACTACTGATGTGTCCTAGGCCTCTAGTCGTAAGACGGATCTGTGCAAACAACTATTAACCACAAGCAATCAATGAAATTGGCCACTAACATTAATCACTAATTAAGAACAAACCACACCACAATCACTCTAATCAAGCCCTAGAAATCAATAGAAGTCTAAATAGCACTCATGGTATAAACATGGCTTCCCTATCTAACACCCTAGAAAGAGAACTACTCAGACATGATCGAATTGGCAACAACAAAACTAATTGAAAACCCTAAGAATTGCATCATGAACTAATTTAGAAATAAGCGATTGAACTAAAGTAATTGAGATAAAGGAATAAAGCAATAAGCAAGACGATTACCAAATTGACGGAAAGCGGAAACTTTAATCGAATTGAAATTGTACTTGAATCTCTTCTACAATCGAAAGCAATGATAAACTAGGCTAAGAGCTCTCTAAGTGTTTAATAATATGAAAGATCCAAATAAAAATAACCTAAAAGTATTTATAGGTCCTAAGAAAACAATAAGATAGAGTGGGGAAAATAACGAAAATCGCATCCCCGTATCATCCACCCGATTGGGCAAAAGGCCGCCCGATCGGGCCTGGGAACAAGTCTTTAGCAGCAACAAAGTAGGCTTCACCCGATTGGATCGGGCAGATTCCACCCGATTGGATCGGGCAGATTCCACCCGATCGGGGCCGCAACCCCAGCACCCGATTGGGCAAGTCCACCCGATGACATCGGGTGGATGTCTTCTTCAGCTCTCAGAAAAACAGCAAGAATGGCTAAGTATTGCTCCGCCCGATCAGGCGGGAAACCTGAACTTCAGCTTCTTCACTCGTACCCGATCGGGCAGTTGTTGCCCGACCCGATCGGGCGAGTCTTCTTCTTGCCTTGCTTTGCTTGCCTTCAGACGCCAAGTCTTTGCACACTTACTTCTTCATAATGGGGTCCAAATACCATCTTGAGACCTCAAAGATGCCTCATAACTTGCCGCTATAGCGTGGTGCTCAAAACATCAAGTAAATAGGGAGTTTTTCCCTTAAACCTGCAAAATGATATAGAACAAACAAACCACAACTATATCGAAATAGTTAGCATAAATAGCTCCTAAGAGCATCAATATAGCACAATTTAGCTTGTAAAGAAAGGGAAAAACTCTATAAGATATCGATATATCATATAGGCACAACCTTTTACAATGATTCTTGCACATATAAAACTTACAAAATTTGTTAGTTAATCACTTTAGTTTGTCATCATCAAAACCATATTGGGTCAACACATGATAATGTTAATGAAAGGAAAATGGGAAAGGGATGTAAAAGAGAAGCGAGAAAAGGAGAGCAATGAATGATGAGGAGTGACGGTGAACCCTTTTTTAGGAATCCATAGGGAAGAAGAAAGAGGACGGCATTGATGATAATTTGAGAGCATTAGATTTGAAGTACCATTGTTATTATATATCCGGGTGTATCATAAGATGGTACTTACAATGATATTTTTTGTTCAAATAGATTTGGGTATAACATGAGCATGGTACACCCAAGGCTATCTTGTTGTTCAAATAGATTTGGTTGTAACATGACCATGGTATACTCAAGGCTATTTTCCACATACTCTCGATTTGAAGGAAGAAAGAAAACTCAAATAGGGAATTTTAAATGCTTGGACAAAAGTGCACTGGATACTAAAAATTATTGGATTTTTCAAATGATCGCATCCATGAAACTCAACAACAATAAATAATTTATGATTTAAAATTTAGGTCAAAGCAAATTAGTCCACGATGTAGAAGTACCATTAGTTTAGATACCTAGTTATGTAATCAATATGTATTAGACTCATATCCCTTTAGGCCGCGTTCATGATCGTTTTTTATTTTCAATTTTTAAAATCCAAAAACTAAAATGTGAAATCCAGAAAGTAGGGCCTGTTCGTTATCGTTTTTTGTTTTCAGTTTTCAGTTTTTTGGATAACTAAAAACACGAAATCAGAAAACGTGGTTTTCACTTTTTAGATGTCAATTTTCAAATTCATCATGTTCCCAATAAATTTTACTAATTTTTTATTTATTATAGGACATATATCATCTGACTTTGAAAATCAAAAAACCACAATGATACCGAACAGGCCCGTAATTTCCAGTTTTTAATTGTCAGTTTTCAAAATAAGCATGGTTACTATCAGTATGACTGATTTAAGTTTATAATAACCCTTATATCATATGACTCTAAAATTATAAAAACCAAAAACTGGAAACTAGCAGTGATACCGAACGGATTTTTATTGTTTTAACTCGTTGTTCAATTGTTTAACCCATGTATGTATTTACTTGAATAAAACTTAGATCAAAAGCTTACCTAATAATATTTGAATACTACCACTCACATAATGTTTGTTCTAACTACTAAATTGTGTTTTTTATGTTCTAACCTATTACAAAAGGTTATGTTAGAAAGTTGTTTAATATATAATTAATTGACTGGATTATCTTATATAATCAGCTATTTGGAAAAATAGTCAAAATTGGAAAAACTACTCCCTTTGGGTTTCTATTTAATAGGGATATTTATACGATGAAAGCTTGCAAATGCATATCTTTAATCACGAATATCTCTACTTGTACATGAATGGAAATTATAAAAAGTTATTTTAAAACGAATCAAGCAAGATCTCACATCAATATGTTTTTTCTTACAATAATACAAGATGGTGAAATAGTATAATATGAATAGCGCCAAAAGTCAAAACGTCTCTATTAAAAGAAACATATTTCACTTGACTTTCATAGGATCAGGGCTTCAAGAATAGTTGAATAAGGAAACTCAATGCTGCAATGTGTTACGTTTCATCACTCTTGCAAAGTTGTAAATTTTTTCTATTTATTTTATTGCTTTTGTATATTTGCAATAATATTGAGTGACTACGTTTTTTGGGATTGGCTTTATGCCATGCCCGACATCTTAAAATGCTTGATCAGACATGTAAATGTCTCGAACCAATTTGGGCAATGGCCCTTTTATTAGAATTGACAGTTAGACTTGTCTTTATGAGGAAAATACGGTTTCAAGTCCAGAGAACACTACAAATTTTAAAGCTAAGAAAATCCTTAAAGATTTTACAACACAAGGTTTGCTCATTGGAAGCTTCAAATTGCACAACAACAATTGCAACTGACGTTGGCTTTGTTAGTTTGTGGCGCCAAATGTAAGGCTCGTGTGTTTGAATTTAGCTTGATGTTGCATTATTACTTGACTTATTGCTTTTTGTTACCAGGTTGTTCTCTATGTTGTGTAATCAGTTACAATTATGTGCTTTTAAACGGGATTGGTTTTTAGCCATGTACAACATCCTTGGATGCAAGAGTAGCACCATAAGGTGCCTGGCTTGACATTCTGTGTCGTTGACAAAAATATGGGGAAAGCCCAACAAAAATAAATAGTAATACTATCATAAAAATACTAAGCTGGAATATACAAGGGGCAAAGAAATTTCATGTCGAGCCTAATATAAGTTTCAACACTAAAAAGTAAGTTAAAATTAATGTAATATTTATTTTAGAAACAATGATAGCAATTGTAAACAACCAGAGAATCAAGCGATTTTTGAACTATGACAATCTGGAAATTATTCCTTCAAATGGTCATGTTGTAGGAATTTGGATATTGTGGAACTCCAATATGTACCATGTAACAACCATTGATTTTTCTCTAAGAATAGCTCAATTACAAATGATATACAATCAAAACTATGTCTCATGAATTTATGCACCTGTATAAGAATATGATAAACCATTACTCTAGCATGATTATATTGAAAATTTTGCCTAATATAACAACCAGATGCGACCCATGGATTGTCATTGGAGATTTAAATGAGCTACTCTTTTTACATGATAAAAAGAAGGTGTGCTCATACTTCTAAATGCACAAAATTACGAAAGTTTATTGAACAGACAAACTCTTCTGAAATTCCTTCAAAAGGGTCACCTTATATATACATGGAAAAGAAAACTTCCAGACTACACAATTCATGAAAGTATAGACAGAGCAAAAAAACAAATAAGTAGTGGAACTCCTTATTTTCAGAAAGTTTAAGTATAAATGAAACGTTCACTACTTCTGACCATGCTCCAATTCTTATGAGCACAGATATACATCAAGCTCACTATGCTTCCAGATTCCGCTTTCGAAATGCATGGGTAAATAACCCAAAAGTTAATAAGATCATAGAAAGAAAATTGGCATTCAAACATTCTAGGATCACGATTTTACACAGTCTGTGTAATACCCCGAATTTCTAAACTATATTATTAGTTTTAAAACGTATTAATTACATTATAAATTATATTATTAGAAAAAATACGTGTTAATTAAAAATTTTGAGTTTTATTAAAGTATTGATTTTTATTACGATTTTATTTCCAATTATTTCAAACACGCTAATTATTTTGACTTAGTATTATTTCCATTATTAATTTAATTAGTTAGTATTAAAATTATTTTAAACAACTACTTTAAAATTTTATTTCATTAAAATGTTATTTCATGTACTAGTATAAACATTTTGATGTACAAATTTTAGTTAAACAAGTTTGCTGAATTTACATCTAGTGCCCTTATCACTCCCATAGCTTATCATGAAGCACATATCACTTATCACTCTCCATCATCATCTTCATCTTCCACCCAACAACCATAGTAATGGTTTCTCCAAAACCTCAAGCAAACTCATAACTCTCCACTTGCAAATGACAGATTTTATCACCTATTTTTCTGACCAAAATTTGATCTTAGTCAAACAAGCAATCTTCATCTTCAATGACCAAATCTTCCCCTATTAATGGAGTTTGACCAAAGAAACCCCAAAATCAGATTTTCCCCTTCTATAAATACCCAACTCAACCCACTTAATTAATCAAGCAAACACCATTCAAGTTTGATTCACTCTCTTCTTTCTCCCATATAAAATTCTGATTTTTGGTTTTGAAAAAAATTAAGAAAAACCACCATTAAAACAACCCAAAGCTCCACCACCACAACCAAAACCCGAACCACCTTGCTCCGCCCAACTACCGCCGCCGCACAGCAGCAACTGCCACCACTGCCGTGCAGCAGCAGCAACCGCCACCGTCGTGCAGCAGCAGCAGCGGCCCCAAGACCAGCCACGCAGCCCCCCTTTTTCGCACCTCCTTTCGACCCAAAACCATCCAAAAATGCCACCCCCATGCTGCTGCCAGCCACCCCACGCACGCCCAGCCACCGCGGCCACCCTTCGACCGCCCAAGGTCGCCGGAAACCGGCACAAACCGGCAGCCACCACCCTCCTCTGTTTTCCTTCTCTTCTTCCCTCTTCTACTGCTTCTTTTATTTCCTTCTTTTATTTTGTTTCCACTTAACCCAAATGACCCAAATAAAATAACTCAAAGCCTACTCTCACTTACTTACATGAACCCAAAGCCCAAATTTGTCTTCACTTAAATCTGAATTTTTTTACCTTAGCCCAACACCTTAAATTAACCCATCTTTCCTTACTAGTTTTATTTTGTGTAATTGAAATAAAAGTTCCATTTAACTTTATTATTTCCATTAATGACTATATTAACTTTTCATAACTTAAAAATATTTATAAGTTGCCAAAGTAAAATAAGAAATATATTGAAGTTGATTTTCCATGTTTATTTAGATTATTTATAATGTTAAATAAATATTAAAGTTGAAATAATGTTTAAGTACTTAAAATGATTTTTATAAATAAATTCGAGAAACATAAACTTTGATTTATAAACTTCCTTTGAAATAAACAATAAGATTCTTTAAGTTATTTAAATTATTTAGGAAAATTGGCACCAACGGCACCAACTATTTCGTTTGGTGCACAAAACAGCACAAACTAAAAAAAGTGTAGTGCACAACACAAACTCTATTTGATGGGTGCACAAAACAACACAACCATATTTTGTCCTGAGATTCTACATAGAATTTATGTTGTTTTGTGAACCCATCACATAGAGTTTGTGTTGTACACCAATCGCAATATTAGTTTGTGTTATTTAGTGCACACATCACATAAAGTTCGTGTTGTGCGTTGCACCTTCTTTAGTTTGTGCTGTTTTGTGCACCAAACAAATAGTTTGTGCTGTTGGTGCCAATTTTTCCAATTATTTAAGTTATTTATTTATAAAATCATAAGGGGTTATTTAGGAAACCGATCTAGTAGAAGAAGATTATCAAGAGTGCGATCAACTCGTGGATTAACTTCGGACACGCTCTATTTGATGGGTGCACAAAACAACACAACCATATTTTGTCCTGAGATTCTACATAGAATTTATGTTGTTTTGTGAACCCATCACATAGAGTTTGTGTTGTGCACCAATCGCAATATAAGTTTGTGTTATTTAGTGCACACATCACATAAAGTTCGTGTTGTGCGTTGCACCTTCTTTAGTTTGTGCTGTTTTGTGCACCAAACAAATAGTTTGTGCTGTTAGTGCCAATTGTTCCAATTATTTAAGTTATTTATTTATAAAATCATAAGGGGTTATTTAGGAAACTAATTTTAGATTTCGTTTAAATGTAGACTCCGATCTAGTAGAAGAAGATTATCAAGAGTGCGATCAACTCGTGGATTAACTTCGGACACGCTCCAAGAGGTAATCTTCAATGTAGGGATGGCAATTCAGTCCGCATCCGATCCGAGTCTGACTCGATCCGAAGGAAAAAGTCCGACCCGAATCCGAAAACATAAAAGTCTAAATGAAATCCGATAGGAGTTGGACCTTAGGTAAGATCCGATCCGAATCCGACTAGAGTCCGATTATTACTTGTTACTTCGTCAATTAATAGATTAAAAGAACATTTTAATAGAAATAATAGATTTACATTATAAGAAATCAAGTAAAACATTAAAATTTTTATATTAAAGATGTGTTTTGGGTATTTAATATGGTAATTTAATCCGAATCCGATTCGAGTCCGAAACAATCCGAAGGAAAAAGTCCGAGTCCGAATCCGAGAATATATAGTCCGAATCCTAAAAGGAGCGTAAATTTCATAGTCCGATTGAAATGGAGCGGATTTGGAGTTTGGTAAGTCCGATCCGAGTCCGATCCATTGCCATTCCTACTTCAATGTCCATCCACAAGTAGATTCCGTAAAAACAAGAAAGATTTAACGATTGTGATTATGTGATTATGTAATTATGTGGATTATAATAATGGGTTAGTAATGGACTATGAATACGAATTTTAAGTATGGACTATGGAGGTGGGAAATGAAATGGATAACAAGTGTGAATTTTGATTTCAGAACCATGAATATGGAAGTTGGACTATGGACTATGACAATGATTATTATAGCATCGTTAAACGTCGTAATTAAACTCGATAACGACTTAATCTTTTATCCTTATTATCGATATAGGTTTTATGTACTATTATTGTTATTACTATTATTATTATTATTATTATTATTATTATTATTATTGTTATTATTTAACGTGGTTATAATAATCGTTATTATTAATATGGAAATTATAAACGAAAGTTGACATTGTAATGAACATGTGATGATGGAAATGATTATGAGTTAATGTAACCAAGTGATGGTTGAGAATACGGACATGCTATCGGAATTAGCTATGTATAAAATGAGTTATGGAATTGGAGTAACGGTTTTCACTCTCGGTTAAATGAACGATGCATAAGTGAACATGTGATATGTGATATCTCGAAGTAAAAATTATAAATCACTTAAAGTGAAATAAAGGAAGGAAGTGATGAACAGGTTGCCCTGTATGGGAGGTTCAGCGGCCACCTACAGGTTCTTTTGTTACTATGCTGAAACTCGATGTTATTATCTTCCTTCTATCTTGATGTGTTCCAATTTAGAAGGGGTGTGCACACTAGGGACTCTATTTGATTGCCAATATTATTTTAGTGGGTGGCTTATGGTGTATCACCGGCTCACATTATTTTAGCAAGTGGTTTACGTGGTGCATCACCAGCTTGCTAGCGTTCTCCTTCCCTTCCGTAAATGAACTAGAATATTGCTATATAATGTGACCTATTAACTATATGTATTTATGTACTATGCTTTTCAACTCGACTTATATAATATTTTCAACGTATTTTAAACTTAAGTACTTTACGGGATGGAGTTGGAATTACTCAGTTTATCTGATTTTTGGGAGCTTGTCTCTCTTGTCTTTTTTCAATGTTTATTTGCAGGTGGGTGATCGAGGGGAATTACGAGAGATCAACTAGAAGTTGTCATCCACCTAGTTTAATATTTTGCTTCCGCTGGAACTCTGAAACGCTTAATATTTAGTACTTAACGAACAAGTTTAATTTGGTTGTAAGGATTTTTTTATTAAGTTTGGAATGAATATGTTTTGGTTACTTAGCCTTGCACTTAATTCCATGGGGTTGAGTGCGGCGGTAACGCTCCGTGAGTCGAACCCTCGTTGATTTTTCCCTCAAACGATTTTTATTAATATAAAAAGGATTTGATTTGGGCAGGGTGTTACATTCTGCAATAAGCTCGGTCGCATCAATATCGACCTTAAAGCATGGAATAAAGAAAATTTCGACTACTCCCAAAAGAAACTAGATGAAAACTATAGGGGAAAATGTGCTAGGAAAACTAGATCCAGAATCTTGAGAAACAACAACTGCAATTTCCCTCCAACCCTCACATCGAACAACATCTTCCCTTTTATTGAAACAAAGAGAAATAATTTTGTCTTTCAATCAAAACTATAGGGGAAAATGTGCTAGGAAAAATTGGCTTACAAAAGGGGATCGTAATTCCCAATTCTTCCATCTGAAAGTTTCAACCCAGAAGCGCAAATAATTGGTTTTCATGATAAAAAAAATGACCTAGACCAATGGCTTACATAGCTAAATGACATAAGCATTGCTTTTTGCAATGAATTTAAAAGGCAACATTAGAGATGTCATTATCCCCTATCTAGCAAATAGCATGACAAATTTTGATGACGAGCCTTAATTAAACCAATTATAGATCAAGAAATACAAGAAGTTGTGTTTAATATAGATCTATACAAGAGTCCTGGCTCGAATGGATTTGGTTCTAAATTTTTTAAAGCATATTGGCATTTAATTAAAAAGGATTTTTTCTAGCAATCCAAAAATGTTTTCAGACACGGATAGTTTCTAAAGAGTATCAATCATACTCTGCTTTGGCTCATTTCGAAAATAGACAATCGGGTGAGGCCCCATGACTTTAGACCAATCAGTTTATATATTACTATGTACAAAACAATAGCAAAAATTCTCATAAATTGTATACGCCCTCTGTTAAGCAAACTTATTAGCCCATTACAAAGCGCCTTCACTAGTAACAGCAAAATTCATGAAAACATTATTATAGATCAAGAGATGTTAAACACCTTTCATAAATGCAAAAAAATAAAATAGGATGGTTTGCACTAAAACTGGACAAGAAAAAAAGCATAAGATCGTATTGAATGAAACTTCCTTACTAAATCTCTCGAACTTCTTGGGTTCCACCAAACCTGGATCAATTGGATCCGATATTGTGTCACTTTAGTCTCTTGTCCCGTGAATGTGAATAACAACACTTCAAAACATTTCCATCCATCAAGAGGATTAAGGCAAGGAAACCCTCTATCTATATCTCTTTTCATCCTATGTATGGAAGTTCTAGCAGGACAACTATCATTCACGGCTAATTAAAGAGAATAAATCTGAAATTGGCATTAAACTAAGCCCTCATTCTGCAAAATTTCTGGTTTGTTTTTTTGCAGACGATGTTCGTGAAGATATTATTGATGACTGTGAAGATATTAATGATGATCATGTAAAAGATAATGAAGAGGTGGGAGATCATATGGAAGAAGATGATTTGGAAATTATAAGTAGAAGATGATTTTTATTTAGAACAATGTAATGTACTTGAATATGAATGCAAATATTATAATTCGAGCCAAATTGCAAAAAAATTTAATTTTATAAAATAATAATGATAATATTAATAGTAATATAATAATTATAATAATAATAAAAGACTATAATAATAATAATGAATATGATAGTGTCTAATAAGTTAGATAATATGATAAAAATATCGATAATAATATTAGAAAAACATAAATAAAACTACAATTTTTTATATTGAATTTCACATATGAATACGATAATAATAACTCTAACGATAATAATAAATTAAGTAAAATAACAAGATGATAACGAAAATGTTATTATTAATAAATTGAATTGAACAAACTGAAAATTATAAAGCCTAATCAAGTTGAAATCAATAGAGGTGAACTAAATTGAAATGTTTTCCAATTGATGTAGAAGAACACGACCTAAGAGCATCTACAATGGTTTGGAAAAAGGATTAGCTTGTAAATTTTGTAAAAATTCAAGCAACTAGCTTACCATTGGACATTGTAAATGAAGAAGCTACTAGTTTGAAACAATAAAAAAGAAAACATTTTTCATTTAAAAATAAAATTACTCTTTTTGCTTTAAAGCAAAAAGAATTATGATTATATGTTTTTGGCATATGAGACTATTCTAGCTACATACTTCACTTCCTCCGTTTTAGAATAAGTGATACAGTTACTATAAATGGGTGTTTTTGCATAAGTGATACACTTTGTAAAGTTTCTTTATATGGTTAACTTTTGCTTGTGAATTTATTAAAATACCCTTACTTAACATTATAAGTTATAATCATACTTTAACATAATTTAACAAAACTAATTAATCCATACTAAACCTACCCACCCCATTAATGATTCCCACCAAAAAAACTATCATCCTAACCCCCCTCATTTATGAACATTGACTGATGATGAACAACCCATCAGATTCTAGGGTTTGTTCATCATCAGTTTCTCGATCCTTCTCAATTCTTCATTTCCTTTCACTCTCTTCACCTTCCCTCCTCCTTCGTTCATCATTCTTTCTTTTCTCTCACTTCATCTCCCTCCTCCTCACTCCTTATTTCTCTCTGTTTATCCTTCTCCATCTTCGTTTTCCTCTGTTTTACTCTCAATCTTCACATAAAAAAACCGAATCTGCACTCTACTCTCGAAAAAATGTCAAATGTCCCAGATTTGAAGCCACTAATTAATGCGCATTTCAGATCTAGGGATGAAGATGAAGCTTTGTTCATCTATGATGTTATTTAGTCGTTTGAACATGGATCTCCATGGCCCAGGCGTTTATACGAGAGTGGGGATGCAGAGAAGGTGATGGGTCCCCGTGCATGTCGTGCTTTAGGTAAGGTTTTGGAAGCCTAGAAAAACAATACTCCGGTTGTTTGGAGTGATGAAGAAAGTTTCAGTTCTGATTCTGAGTTTGGCACTTTCAATTTCATTGAGATTTCAAGTGACTCTGAGGAACTCGTTGTGAAGGAAGAGGAAAAAAAAGGAAAATAAGGGAAAGGGAAAAGAGGTTGAGATGGCGGTTGAAAAAGAAGAGGATGTGAAGGATGAGGGTATGATGTGTTTGAGAAATGGCAAACAGATTTCTAGGGTTCAAAACCCTAGATCTGTGAGGGAGATAATATGTGCCCTCCGTGCTCCTGAACCTGAGGATTTCTATGATTACGCAAGGAGGATGCAAAAAAAGGGTATGTTTGTTTGCTTTGATCCCTCTGGTAAATTATGTGATATCCCTTCTTCTGGTGGTCCTTCTGTTTCTGTTGGTGGCTCTGAGTATGGTGGATCTGGTGCTGGTGGATCTCGTGGTGGTGGCACCTCTTCTGGTGGTGGGAGGAAGCCCTACCTCAGATCCTGCTTTGCTAAGGATATTGCATCCTATGCTGCTACTTCCTCTGCTAAAAAGAGGAAGTGAGGTCTGTATCTTCCTGCATTTAATTTTTTTTATTTCAGTCCTTTAGCTGGTGCTGTTGCTGTTGATATTGGTTCATACATTATCTTGGATTGCTTTATAAGTCCCTGTTAATTGCTTGTTGGTTTATGCTGGTTTTATATTGGAACCCTTGTGCTGGTGCTGTTGAAATTGGTTGATACATTATGTTGTATTGCTTTATGAGTCCCTGTTAATTGCCTATTGGTTTTTGTTGGTTTTGAACTTTAACCCTACTGCTGGTCCTTAATGTTTTCTGTCTACAAGTACTTAGAATAAGTGGTTGATGCCCTATTTGATGAATGATGTGTAGGAATTATGACTGGTAAAATAATAAACTTATCTGAGAATTGTCGTGGTGTGATATGATCACTGCCCTAAAGTTGAAATTGCCCCGCTACGAACACACGGACTCGTGGCAAACCAACCTCCAGGGTTAACACGACACTGACTCGCCGGTGTAGTACAGAGAGACAGTTTGAGAGCGTTCTTAATATTGCCCAGAAAGAGATAATGTATAAGAGAGAAGGAGAATTTCTGTCTCCCAAAACAATAGTAGAGCCCATGTATATATAGGGATTGGGAAGAAGAAGTGGAAACAGATAATGACTATTTTTGGGGAAGTGGAATGGGAGTAGTGGGAAGGTGGAAACAACCCACTAATAGGAAATGGAAACCAAATCTTCTCAAGTAACCAACTCAAAAGGTAGTAGGAAGACTAATATTAATAAATCCATTACTTACCTTTTACTCTTCTTATGTAGAACTACTAACCTTTCACATTCTTTTGAAGCAATTAAGAGTTTTTCTCACAACACTTATGAACAAACTCCTACAATCCCCCACATGATTCAAAAGAAGAAAACAGAAAGAAACAGGGCTGGAAAAAGAAGATATGGGCAACAGATAGTCAGTATTGTAAGCATCAATGTCTTAGAGACTTGAATTGATACCCAGTGCATACAAGTATGTCATACTGTCGTATTAGGTAGATTTCTCTTTGAACCTTCTACGGAGTTCATAATCAATACTTGCGCACTAAACCTTTTTCAAAATAAGAAACGTTCTCGCGATATATATATAAGTGCCCCACAATGCCTGGATTTTCATGAATGCTCTAGAGATCCTAAGCCTTAGGGATCTCATAGGGGATTGGGCGTAACCCCCACATTCACATAGGTAAGTTCATCAAGTTTGTACTGCTTCAAACCACCTTATCAAGGCTATGAACTTATTAAGAGCATTTTGCTCATCCTCACACATTTTACAGTAAAAACAAATACTACATCACTTTTATTAATATAGGAATGGTAGTAGTATCTACTACTTGAGTTCTTTTATGACTTAGTTTGACCCTTGAACTTAGAAAATTTCTAAGAAGGGTATCCATCATAATTCACTCCACAATAGACTTTAAACTCATTCCTTGTGCTAACTCTAGCACCATTTTTCTACAAAGGCCTTTCGTGAGAGGATCTACAATATCCCTCTCAGATTTTACATACTCATGTGATATCACAATGTATAAACACAATGTATCTATGATTTCTCATAGGACTATCCCATCTCAATGGAGTATAGACAGATTAAGGACACTCATTGCCCAATCTCATATACAAGTGATGAATCCATCAAGTCCAATTAAAGAACCACCACATAGGCTACAGATCCATCATGGACAAACAACTCAACCTCTTAATGCATGGTGAGTGCTACACAAAACATACCTGCAAAGAGACATGAAACCTGACAAACACAATATAGACCGTTAAGAAGTGGCTAATGCCATTTAATTACCCCCACAATGGGCAAAAATCTTTCAAAAGCAAGTTTTTGACTTGACTAATTCAACTATTTGAATCCTAATTCATAGTTGACTTTGCAATCCCCTCTTGCGTTTGCAATTCAAAACCAACGCACCAATACTCATAGAAAGTACATTGACTAAAACTGCTTTGTATCATAAACTTTCTTACTGCAAGACAACATCAAGTCAGGAACATATTACTAGCATATTAGACTTGTAACTCATTTACATCGTCATTTAGAAAAACGCTTTCTAAAACAAATCCACAAACTTGTGCTTTATATATGGTAAGCTGACAACTAAGTGCATAAGCAATACATGTTAAGAACAACACAAAACCATCAAGTTTAGAAAACATACTTAGGAAAACACTTATTTCCTCTAAAATCAAACCAATGGGTTTCTCAAACTTAGCTCTTAATCCATGCTCTACAAATCCATTGCTCCCTAGGCTGAGGAGGAAGGTAATCAACTCAAGACACTTTGCATAATAGAGTACTACAAATCCTAATCAATCAAGAGATTTAGCAATGGACCCCACACAACACACTTAGCAAAATAAATAATCATACTTTGTATAGGCAATTAAAGTCCACACAGAAAACAAAGTAAACACATGGAAGTTTCGTTCTCCAACACTCTCAAAAGAGAGCCCAAACAACATTCCTATTTGTTTCAAACTCTAACTTACCCCCACATTGCAATATAATACAATGATAAATATGTAAATGAAAACAAGCATTGAGCATTCAATAAACATATTATGCAAGTTTAGAGTTTAATAGCATATAGGATGATCAGTAAACTTCCCTAAGCACATTGAAGTCTCGATAGCATTCCATATGCGTTTGACCGCTCTCTTTTCAACCTTTGCCCTTTGAGTCATTTCATCGAACACTTGGTGTGCAATCAAGAAAATTATTCCCACACATTATACCAATGATAATCTTAAAATAATAGTCTTGAAAAAGGTTTTTCGAATCAAATCCAAATTAAATTATGACTTGGAAAACTAAAACTGCTTGAAAAACACCTTTCCCAATCGAATTTGGACTCTACAGGGCAGTGCTCACTACTATGTAGTGAGTCTTTCTCAAAACGCTATTTCCACCCAAAAAACACTACTTAAAAACGCAAATCAAAGACATTTAAGTTTCCGCAGATTTTCGCAGATTTCGTCAAAACCTTTCGCATAAATAAATTTGTCATTAAACCTATGAAAATCATACCATCCAACCAGTCTATTCAAATTAGGGTTTACAAGACCCTAGCATATTGAAATCAAAGCACGTAGAAAATCAAATTATAGAAGATAAGATAGTTTTCACCCAAAACATAGGTTTAACAGATGATTTTTAACAACGATGAAAACAACAGATCCAAAACATCCCAATAAATCATAACAAGATTTATTCAAAGGAAATATCAACCAACCCATGGAAAATCTTACGACCATTAAAATAAAACTATAAATAAATCACCTTTTAGACCACTACCAGCCATATTGAAACGATAAACAGAGAATCTTTTTCAACTTTAGATTGTAGGAATTATGACTGGTAAAATAATAAACTTATCTGAGAATTGTCGTGGCGTGATATGATCACTGCCCTAAAGTTGAAATTGCCCCGCTACGAACACACGGACTCGTGGCAAACCAACCTCCAGGGTTAACACGACACTGACTCGCCGGTGTAGTACATAGAGACAGTTTGAGAGCGTTCTTAATATTGCCCAGAAAGAGATATTGTATAAGAGAGAAGGAGAATTTCTGTCTCCCAAAACAATAGCAGAGCCCATGTATATATAGGGATTAGGAAGAAGAAGTGGAAACAGATCATGGCTATTTTTGGGGAAGTGGAATGGGAGTAGTGGGAAGGTGGAAACAACCCACTAATAGGAAATGGAAACCAAATCTTCTCAAGTAACCAACTCAAAAGGTAGTAGGAAGACTAATATTAATAAATCCATTACTTACCTTTTACTCTTCTTATGTAGAACTACTAACCTTTCACATTCTTTTGAAGCAATTAAGAGTTTTTCTCACAACACTTATGAACAAACTCCAACATGATGAATATAGTAAATGAATCATGAATGATTTTTGATTAATGTTGGTTGTCCTCATGTAGACCACAAATGTGAGTCCTAGCTTAGTTGAAAGAATAAAGAGTCCTTTTATTTAAATGTCACTCAATAGTCCAAATGATGAAAGGCCTCACAATCAACTCGAAGTAAGTCAATGAATTGCTCGGCACATTGTGTGCCTTGAGGTAACATTGACTTAACTTCATGAGTTACTATGCACTCCCTGATGTATTAAAAGGTCAAATGATGTTTGTATGATGCATAATGTGGTTCTTCTTTCTCTGACTCCTACTTCAATCCCCTGAAACTAAATAAATCAACCAAACTTCATAAACTTACAACACATTTTATCATAATTTAACATAACATTCAATTGGTAATCATAATTTCTTTGTAACTGCATTTACAAACCTAGTTTCAAAACTATACATGTCATGTTAACTTCAACAGTTTCCCTAGCTATACCAGGTTTGGGCTGCAGTTTACTATACCAAAAAGAAGACTACTTTTAACCTAAAAAAGTTTGCTTCCTTACATTTTCCTTTGTTTTTTGTAACTCTGTTTTGTCCTTCCTAAAGCATTCACCTTTCTTCCAAAATGACTGCCATCTTTGCATTTTCTATTCTGCCCTTGTTAAGCTTCTTCTCCAAAAACTCTTGTCTCTTTCTTTGCATTGAAAATTCTGTCTTTGAATCTTCAAGAACACCTTCAAAGTTTGTCATACTTGACTCATTGTCAAAAAAATCATTTCTTCTCCATTTGATGGTAGATGCTCATTTAAGTATTTGACACTTTCATCAATGATGGTTTGATCAACCAAAACAGATTTGGGGAGAAGTCCCAATCTTTCTAATCTTCTTTTCCCATGATGTGGGCTTTTGTAGTTGTTACCCCCCTTTACTTTCAAAATCTCAACCATCACATATTGTAATTGTAGCCATGTGTACTTCATAACATTTGGATCAAATCTTTCATAAGCATCTTTCACACTTACAATAAGCTCATCAATATTTTTTGGAAAAGTTTGATACATCAAAGCTTGTATAGCCCTAAAAAACCCTAAATCTAAAACATTTAAATCAGGGGATTGAGGTGGTTGTTGAATGAGTTGGATGTTGAATCCATTTTGTGTTGTTGCTGCTTTGAATTCCTCATCATCAGGTTGTATGTGTGGCCTATCATTATCTTGCTGAATGTAAATGTCTTTAGACATTCCTTCAGGCCATTTACTCATGATTGAAGGGATGACATGCTGAATTATCATGTCCCTGATAACCTTTTGAGTGATTCTTTCAACTACTTTGATTTCAATTGTGTCTGCCTCTCTGTTTTTACTTCTTTTATTGGCTGGTACCCTATCCACAAAAGGGGAAATTCTAAATTTTCCATCATGTATGACTTGTCCTTCACCATAAAAAATGGGTTCTGAAGTGGCTGCCATGAACATTGCCTTAATCTTAAACCTTTTAGATTGGCAGCACCTATATGGATCATCTTCCCTTGGTAGCAAGTATACCTTTTAGTTTCAGAACTTAGATAAATTCATTTTTCATCTATGTGGATTATGTTTTGTAGGCTCATGAAATTAGCTGGTTGTGTTTGGCTTCCTGGTTCAATGTGGGATAACACCCATTTCATCCTAGCCAACTTATGTGCATCAGTTAGACTAGGATGATTGCTGCTTGTATGACTTCTTAGTCTACCTTTTTTGAGGAGTGTGTAAACTGCTGAGGGGCTGATTCTCAATGCCCCTGCAAAGCATCTTACAGATGTCCTCAGATTAAGGGGGACTGACTGCAAGAACTCTTCACTGTATTCATTTGGTTTACTGCCAACTCTGCCCTTTTTTCGGATCCTGACATCAATGGCATCACCACTTGCTCTTTGTGCACATGCTCTCCTCCACATTCTGTCCATTGTGACCCTGGAAACACTATACTTGATTGCTGTTTTGGATATAGCACCATATGATAATTGGTTATTACCCCCCATTGCTAAAAGCTCATCAATTGCTTGCCTTCTTTTATCATCTGGCAGATTTGGTCTTTTTCCTCTAACTTGTGCCTCTGTTTCTTGCGTTTCAGGAGGAGATTGAGACTCAAAGCTTGGCTCCATCTCATTTTGAAGCTGTGCATAGTAGGATTCCCAATATTCTTCATCAACCATCTCATGGAAGAAGTCATCAGAAGCATCTCCCATTTTTGTAATTACAGTTGGTGCTGTTTTAGATTTGAATACTGGGTTTTTTGGATTGTTGGGAATTTTTTTGGATTGATATGGTTTTTTTTTTTACTGCTGTATACTACTGCTTCTTGTTGGGACAATTTTTTTTTACTTGCTTCATTCCATGGCTATTGTAAGCCTTAACATAAGTGAAAATGCTCCAATTGCAATGGAGTTGTAAGCCCTTTTATAGGGCAGTAACTGGGTCTTTATTTGGGAAAAATATGGGGAAGAAATGAAATGTAATTTTGGAGGGAAAGTTTTGGCAACAGAAAATTTGGTAGCCAAAAAAGTGGCGCCCAAAAGGCTGTCCCACAAAATCAACAACATAATTAAACCCTTTGGGGGTGAGGACCACAGAAATTAAACCAACAATTAAAAACCCCTAAATCCACTTACAATCTTTTGCCTCAAACTACGTTAAAGTGATATTGTATCACTTATTCTAAAACGGAGGAAGTATTATAACTTACCATTAAATAAGTTGTAACTTTCAAAAAGTATAGCTGTAAATAGTGATGTGGTAGAGTAAGTAACAAATAATTCAGCTTGATGCTCTATAAGGCTGAGACTAGGAATGGCAATGGGTAGGGTCTGGGTCGGGTCTGACCAGATCCAGACCCAGACCCATTAATTTCTTCCAAACCCAGACCCGACCCAGACCCATTGGGTCTGGAATTTTCAGACCCGACCCAGATCCTTTGGGTCTGATGAGTCTAGGGTCCTTACAGGGTCCTTTTGAATTTCAAGTTTAATAGTATTTTTAATCTAATAAATTTATTTTGTGTATTTTATAGGTTTGTATGACCATGGTTAAGGCTTTTATTGAAACAATTAACATAATATAGCTCATAAACTCTTAAAAATGTTTAAACTTACATTATTACATGTCTTAAAATGGAGCCATAAATTACAACTTTATTTTTTTTAAAGGAAAAATTGCCTAGAATAATGCAACATTTTGCTCATTCGCAGATAATAATGCAACCTAAAGATTATTCTGGAATAATGCAACCTTTATACCCCATTTATTTTAAATAGGACAAATTACCGGTTACCTGAACAATTGGTAATTTTTATTTAAAACTTTAATTTTTAATTAATATATTAACGAAAACTAAAAAAATAAAAAATAAAATCCCCCACCCCCACCCCCCACGCTTGCAGCCCCAACCCCCCACGCTTGCAGCCCCAACCCCCCACCCCTGCCGTTCTCAGCCCAACCCCCCATCCCTGCCGCTCTCAGCCCAACCCCCCAACCCCCTGCTGCTCTTAGCCCCCAAACCCCTCACCCCCTGCCGCTCTCAGCCCCACCACCCTACCCCAGCCCCCACCCCTGCCGCTCTCACCCCCACCCCAGCCAACGTCTCCCTCGCCGAAAACTACCCAAAGCCACTCCACCCCCAGCCCCCACACCATTTGCGCTGGTGGGCGGAGGTTGCCGGCGAGCAACGAAGGGAGTGGGCAACTATATTCGGCGGCGTGGGCGAAGGTCGCCTCAATATGAAGCAACGAAGGGAGTCGAAGACGGGCTGGGTTTCGTGGGCCTTATATTCGGCGGGCGTCCGGGTGTTTTAAAGTGGTGGTGGTTTCTTGGCTGGGGGAATGGAGGAGGGGGTGGGGTGCACGGCTGGGGGGGGGAGAGGGGTTTTGGGTTTTATTTTGTTGTTTTATTTTTAATCTTTTTGTTTATAAATTTTTTTTAAAAAATTATTTAGGATAACCAATAACAATACGACACGTTTCTCATTTAACCTCTTCTTTAGGTTAAAACCGGTTTTACCCCATTTAAAATAAATGGGGTATAAAGGTTGCATTATTCCAGAATAATCTTTAGGTTGCATTATTATTTGCGAATCGCCAAAATGTTGCATTATTCTAGGTAATTTTTCCTTTTTAAAATATTTTTAATGTAAGTGGGTCTGTGGGTAGGATCTGGACCGGGTCTGGGTCTAATAAAGTTCGACCCAGAATCAGACCCGCTTAATAACCTCTGGACCCAGATCCAGACCCGACCCAGATCCATTAAATCTAAAAAAATTTGACCCATACCTTTATAAATGGGTCTATAGATCTGGGTCGAGGCCAAAACCTATTGCCATGCCTAACTAAGACTAGTAATCTAGTAAAGTACTCTATCATAGAAGGTGGGAAAAGAAAAACGGAAAAGGGTCCTCTTCGATATTTTGTTCCGAGTTTCTCCCTTTCAACAGGACCCCAAACCCAAACACAAAACAAAAGCCGCTCCGCTTCACAGTGTTCATTTCACAGCCTTCTTGTGGAGAAAGAAAGGCACCACACCACTATTTCCCATAGCAACTCATCTTCCACAGCTCCAAATCTAAAGCAACAACTCCCATAATCTCTTCAGATTCAGGTAACTTATTAACTCAATTATTCGTTGCATCACTTCAATTTTGTTTCTGCTACAGAGTTTATTGCAATTTTAATGGTCGATTAGAGTTGAAATCGCAGATAAAAAAGATGACTCAAGATGTGGAGATGAAAGATACTCAACCTCACTCTAATTCTCTCTCCTCACCCGATCCACCCACTTTGAAGCGTATTCTCTTCTTCTTCTTCTTCTTCTCTCTTTCTTCCATTTTTCTTCCCCAATTTTTAGGGTTTTGAATTTTGTTGTTTGTTCGCGCAGATATGAAGGAAATTGCTTCCTTATTGGAGACTGGCTCTTACACCAAAGAAACCCGTCGAATTTCTCGCGCTATTCGCCTTACCTTTGTCATTCGTCACAAGCTTACTTCTCGTGTGCTTCATTTTTTCCTTGATTATGCTCTTGTTCCGGGTTCCGAGGCCCATGCCAAACTATCCTCATTTCTTCCTAAGGTACATCATTTATGTGCTTTTTTTAGTTCATTTTTTGTGTGATCTGTAGATGCAATGTATGACCTCACAGAATTAAATATCACTTGTAGAGGGAATTTCTCATTTGTTGTGTGAATAGTTGCTCCCTTGATTGGACTTGCTTTAGTAGTGTGCAAATACTTGTGAAGTTTACCCGAATTCATGAGTTGATACGTTACTCTTTATCAGAGGTGTACGTTGCGATTTATTTGAGTGGAAACCTCTTTGTAGGAAGACGAGTTGTAGCAGAAACACCTTTTAAGTTATCTGGTTGGTTCAGACTAGACTGTTTCAGATATTTGATGGGAATTGAATTTTGGGAAACAGGTTAAGCAACAAAAGATGCTAAGGTGCTACATTTGTGCGAACTTCTTTGGCGTAAACATCACTTTTCTGAACCATAGTTTTCCTGATACTCATCAAGTGGTTTTAAAAGTTAGGCCCTTGAACTGATTACTTATCCCAGTGTCATTGCTCTCTTTGTTGTAGACAATCAGGTCTAGATATCTGGACATGAATCGTTTTGTTAAAACGTTTTTGTTAGCTACACCCTACCTGGTGCAATCGTCTAGGCCTCTAGGGGATTGGATTTATTTTGGTTTTTGCACTTAGAGCTGATACACTGTTGAATCAGATTAAACAAGTAGCTTCTGGATTTGTCACTCAGCCAAAAATCTTTCTGGCAACACCTTTTGCGTACATATTAGATTTATTGAGGTACCATGTGATGTAGTTTTTGAAGGTAGAATATAGTTCAATGTTCTTTTACTGATCCAGCATGCAATTACCTAGCACTAATAGTTTAATGAAGCATTTTGATTTTTTGTCGGCTAACCTTCAAATTCAACACATGATCTCTGAAAGCTACTACAACAAATACTTTTCCTCAAGAGGTGCATACTACGAAGATCAGATTTTTCTCTTAGCAAAATCAAATTAGTTCATAGCAATAAGATGAGGCATCCATGCCCTCGTTTATGGTTGTCTCTGTAACCAGCTATCCCAAAGTTAATTCTCATTTGTACTTGTCATCAGCATCAGCTTTAACCCTAGTTTTTGGTGCTGGAAAACTAAAGAAAATTAGGTATAACCTATAAGGTCTACAGTGTAACAAAATTAGGAAACAGATATGTCTCACATTATGAACAAACACACATCTATTCCTTCCAAAGTCTTGATGCTACTATTACCAACTACAGGTCATCAAACAATGATGGATTTTCATGGTAGCCTCTATAGTTGAGAACATATCCCAAATATTTCACCTGTAATTCCACCACATGTTTCATGATTATCTTTGCTAGATAAATGAAGCCAATGGAAGACTCTATTCTTTTGGAAAATCTCAAACAGCCCAGGAAGTTTCATTTAACAAAAGCCTCAGCTAACTCCTTGTTTAATGAATCTTTTGGTTCTTGTTCCATTCCATATTGTCTATGACTACTAACTTGACATTGGAGCATAAAAAGATGCAATCTATTTCTGCTTCTGTTTTACTTATCTGCACATTAATCCATGAAGTACATATTTCAGCTCCGACAGGAAGTAAGGGGGAAGTAACTAACACAAATAAAGAGTGAAAGAAAACTTTTTTAAGAAAAGAGAAGTTGCCTATCATTCTAATTTCTAACTCAGTATGGGACAAACACCACCTTTTTCTTAGATGACATTTGGCGAAAGATTAAGATTTTTTAATAGATTTGGTGAGCTTGATTTTCTCTTTTGTTATCTTGTGCCCAGGGGGGGTCAACGGTCAATCTCTGCCCTCTTAAGAAGCGATTGGATATAAATGAGAACTTCTATGTAATAAGTGCATTACCAACATGAAGTCCAACCCTTGCATGATTCCCTCTTTTTCTTTCTGCCCCTAGTGTACAACTTACATTGTAACCCTTTTTCCTTGTAGAATCTTACAATAAACATATTGCCGTTAACAATATTTTAAACATTAAGGTCTCACAATACCTTTTGCATGTCCTGGTTGATTGTCGGTGTGAAGTAGTTTAAAGGAAAAATTTATGGGCCCAACTGTATATGACAATTAGAGCTATGATGATATAGTGATCTTACTTCGAGACCTTCAATGACCTCAGTTGGGGTGTGTTTACAACATCGCTCTTGGATACTGCATTGCAAAATTAAAAACTTGAAACGTCCTTTTCTGTAAAATGGCAGAGTCCAACAATGGTACACCCAAGTAGACACTTTATCTGAGTTCGATTAACTATTAAATTCATGATATATCTGGTATGAATTCTGATACACCTTAATTAGCCTTACGTGACATTCTCATCACTCTGAACGCACTATCATGCAATGCCTCTTTATACAACAACTATTTTTCAAAGTATTAGTTTTGATTCCATCTCCTACTGGAAAGATGGAAGAACTTCAAGTTTAGGGGCCTGTGTTGCAGAGCAACTTCATTGCTACAAGGGAACTATGATTTGCAAAAATAATCTTTACGCAATTGAACTTGTGCAAGCAGTAAGCCAGCAACACTCTCTGACATCTTTACCTCTTGATTAAGTAGAGGTTGTAGGTTGTGATGCTCGTACTCGGGTACGAGGATACGACATGGGTATGGATTCGAGAGTCGGGCACGAAAAAATTTAATATCAAGGACACGGGGACACGTTTAAGAAGTGTCCAAATTCCGGATATGGACTCGGGGACACGGGAGATTGCTTTTTTTTATTATTTTAAACACTTTTAGTTAATTATTTTATAAAATAATTTTTTTTCAAAGAAAATTGGTAATATTGAAGAGCACACGTTAAAAGTTGCTACTTGGTCCAATCGTAGGTTAACTTCTAAATAAAAGGTTTTTTAATTTCAAGGAGTGGGGAATGGTTGAACAGTGAAACTACTAGTCTGACTACAGCTACTAGTATTAGGGGGGGGGTTATTTTAAACTTTCAAGTCAGTAAAGATAAAAGAGTAAAAAAAACAAAAAACTTGCAAACCATCGTACATCGCACAAGAGGAACAAGGGAAGATGTGTAGACTGCGCCTGAAAACCCTACACCACCGCCGACCACCGGAAGATTTCAAGGCAGAAACAACCGGCGGAATTATCTGGGGCAATATCTGCTGTCACCGGGTGCTGCTCGGCCGTCAAATGTTTCTCACAAAAATTAGGGTTTTTTCGAATTAAACCCAGATCTACGGTTCCAACTTCCAAGATGTCGAGTCCACTTTCTCTGCCCCGAGTCCGACCCGTATTTCGTGTCCGCACCCGGGTCGTTTCGTGTCGACACGGGTACGTGGGGGTGGTTTGCCGAGTCCAAGCATCATAGGTTGTAGGTGATGGGCCACAACAAGGCAACTTGAATTAGAATTCTAAAAAATTGATCCCACTCAGCAAGTCAGCTAAATACTCGAATAATTTTTTTCCTATAAATTTAATTTACATCAAATATATGAACCCAATTTAATCTGAGAACCAAATAACATTTTTCTGCTATAATTGGTTTTCCTAGGTAAATTTTAAGTGAACAAGGTTTCCCATCCAAATATCACAAATCTTTGTAAACAACTAATTAAGCAAGTCTAATGAAAGAACCATTATTCACACCATAAGAGTATTTTTGACAGGGGAATTCTGTTGGAAATGAAAGGATTGATCTTCCGTTTTATAGATATGACATGGGAGAAGGTAAGGGAAGAATATTGAAATCATTCAATCTACTTCCCTTGCTGTAAACAAATCCTTCCAATATTGGAAAAGCTTTGGAAGAAAAAATGCAAGTACGAATGTACAATCTTTTCTCCCATTCATTTCCTTCCCTTCCCGTTCCTCTCTTTATTGAATTCTAAGCTTAGTGTGAATGATGACTTCCCAGCTTCCCTCATCGCTATATCAGCACTATAAGTATTCTAAAAAATCTGTCATCTTGGTTATTTATTCTATGATTTTGTGCATTTCTTCTATATGATTATGATGGTGAACTCACAATGTTTATGGAAGAATATACTTTTAGAAATGATTAATGGCGACCTGAATCTTTTCTATAATATGGTTATGTAAATCTTACTACTAACCGCATCAGCTGAGTTTCGAGTTACTACTTTCCTTGCACAATGTTGCTTATGTCTATTATAATTTTTTCCAAAGTGAAAAACCTAACTTTTTTATAACATTGGTGTAGGGAGGTGAACACGAGATGGAAGTTGATACTGCAACATCTGCCGTGCAACCTTCAGGGAAGAGCACCTTACCGGAGCTGGAAATCTTCTGCTACTTGATTGTATTGTTGTTTCTGATTGATCAAAAAATGTACAATGAGGTGTGTTTTCTTCTGTCGCGCCATTCTTTGTAATTTTCAATATCATCTGTGGACAGCTAATTTTGACAATCTACAGGCTAAAGCTTGTGCTGCTACAAGTATTGTACGTTTAAAATCATTAAAAAGAAGGGTTGCCGATGTTCTGGCATCAAAATTGTATTCCTTCTATTCGCTGAGTTATGAGCTAACTGGTGATCTTGCAGAAATTCGTGGGTATGTTTAGCATTGTTGTTTGTCATTTAAGTGATTCAACTTTGTATGTATCAAAATTAGATGCACAAGCATAAAATGCATGCCAGACTTATTCATTTCAATTTACATCTGCTATATTTCTCTAAGCTTATCTCTTTGCTATTCCAGAGAACTCCTCACTTTACACCGTTTGACGACCTTGCACCATGACGAGCTTGGTCAGGTTTGTATGCTGTCAATGAGAGGCATATTTTGTTGCTTTTGTTTCTGAGATATTGTCTGTCCTAGTTTGCTCACCTGTACACTGAGAATTTAACTTATGATCTATCTATACTGCAGGAAACACTTCTTAACCTGCTGCTTCGCAACTATCTCCATTACAACTTGTATGACCAGGCTGAGAAGCTGAGATCCAAAGCACCCAGTTTTGGAGCCCACTCCAATCAGCAGGTACCATCTATCTATGTCTGAAACTTGCAATTCTTGGCAATGGTTTCACATTTTGTAACTGTTGTTTCAGTGCTGTCAGGAGTGAAATCATATAGCTTTACTATATTTCTTATGGCATACTGATTAGGTGTTTGTGTTAATGTTTTCATCAATATTTGTAATTTGTGTAAAGAAGTGACTCAATGCTCCCAAATCAAAGTTCTAAACAAGGGGCAAAGCTTATGTTTATTAAGATAGAAAGATGATGCTATTTCATCTTGGGCAAATGCTTTTTTGCTTGCTTGTGTAGTAGTCTGTTAACGGGAAAAGGTTAGTGCTATTTTGAACTGCTAAGAAGAAGCCAACAACTTGCTTGTTAGAGTCCTTGCCTGGGGCTGTGTGGCTACTCGTGAATCTAGATCTCTGTTCGTAGGAAAAGATCGCCGTCGTGCTGTTCTTATT
Organism: Patellifolia procumbens; assembly: GCA_947645195.1. Taxonomy (NCBI): domain Eukaryota; kingdom Viridiplantae; phylum Streptophyta; class Magnoliopsida; order Caryophyllales; family Amaranthaceae; genus Patellifolia; species Patellifolia procumbens. The sequence goes on along the minus strand of CANSGD010001508.1, from coordinate 610,571 downwards.
CCAGTAGCGACATCTCATGGTTGTTAGTATTACGACATGCTTCACAGCCAGCCAGCCATTGAGGTGTGAACTGTGAAATGACAAATCGAAACAGACCCACCTTGTTATTGTAATTCAAATTGTGGGCTCCATTTCTTTTAGAAGCTTCTCTTGTTATTTGTTTGATTGTAGGTTTTAAACATATGAAGTGACTGAAATGAGCATAATCCTATATTACATGTGAATAAAATTGTATCAATAGTTCAGTACGCTTGATAGTAATATCGTAAAAATAAAGGTGTGTAGCGGATGTCATGGTGTGATTTTTATAAATGATGCGGAATGGCATTTAGGAGCAGAATTTCTGGATGACCTTTGCACACAGGAAGGACTGCATATTTATTCTGTGATTTTACTTGACGTGCTTCTTTTCCTTGTATTGATGACTACATTAAGAGACAATACAGCTAAATGTGAATTACAACTAACTCTTTTTTTGCGGGATGAGGTTGCCTCCCCCAAACTCCCCTCCTGTACCCATGGTAGTTTTGTCTCTGAAGGTTGTTGCATCCCTGATTTCACAGGCAAAGGCTGTATATCTAAACCCCTTCATCCTAGTTAGCATATTACTTAAATTGTCATTAACTTTAAGCCCTAGGTACACATATTCCATCCATTCAGTTTGATCTGTACGATTTGGTTACCAAAAATTCAAGATTTGATGATAATTGTCGATTGCTTTGTTTGGGGGTGACACTGCTTGGGTATCTGTGATTCAAGTGTGTTCAGCTTCATATCACATTGCTGTGCTGGCTCTCATTTTGTGGCTCAGTCAGTGTGGGGGTAGTTGGAAGAAGTACGAGTGAAAGCAAAATGGTACCCTTGTATTGTCTTGGTTAAGTTCTGGGCGAATATTATGGTAGTCTTTTTTTTTACCACCGAATACTGTGTCTTCCCTTATAAGTGTGTTTTATTATTTGCTCAGGGTATAATTTTCTAAGTCATGACGTAATATTTATGTTGCAGCATTGTCGACATCTCTTTTATATTGGAAAGATCCAGACAATTCAATTGGAGTACACTGATGCAAAAGAGAGCCTTCTTCAGGCTGCTAGGAAAGCACCTGTTGCCGCTCGTGGCTTCAGGATCCAGTGCAACAAATGGGCTGTGATAGTGCGATTATTGCTCGGGGAAATTCCTGAGAGAACTATGTTTATGCAGAAAGGCATGGAGAAGGCGTTGCGTCCTTACTTCGAGCTTACAAATGTGAGTGCTCCTAAATGTGACATCTTTTAAAGCCTTTGTTTGTAAGCGGTTAGATCATTCAAAAGAATTTAATTTTGTCCTGCCTTCTCCAATGATTCTTGACAATGACACTTTTTGATCGAATGCTGATATTTTTAGTGTTGATGGTGGGTTTGTAGGCTGTTCGAATTGGTGACTTGGAGCTGTTCAGAGGAGTTACTGAAAAGTTCTCTTCTACTTTTGATAAGGATCGCACTCACAATTTGATCGTTCGCCTGAGGCACAACGTCATTAGGACTGGACTGAGAAATATTAGCATCTCCTACTCCCGCATATCACTTGCCGATGTTGCTAAGAAGTTGAGATTGGATTCCCCCAACCCTGTTGCAGATGCTGAGAGCATTGTGGCAAAGGCTATTCGTGATGGTGCAATAGATGCCACATTGGATCATGCAAATGGATGGATGTTATCAAAGGAGACCGGTGACATCTACTCAACAACCGAGCCACAATCTGCCTTTGACTCTAGAATTGCTTTCTGTCTGAACATGCACAATGAGGCTGTGCGGGCCCTGCGATACCCCCCTAACTCGCACAAGGAAAAGGAAAGTGCGGAGAAGAGAAGGGAAAGGCAGCAGCAGGAGCAAGAACTTGCAAAGCACATTGCTGAAGAGGAGGATGATGATTTCTGATTGAGCTTGCAATTTTGTGGGGCCCTTCGGTTTCCTTCTTGTTGGGTTTGATTCAGTAGGGAAAACCCATCTAGCTCTACCCTTTTTCTTTTGAAGAAATTGTGGACAAAATCAGGGTACTAAGCTTATCTTGTGCTTAAATGAAGGTTTAATACACTGCTTCAGTTGGCTACAGTACGTTCGTATTTGTTATACTTTTGAGTTTAGTTCCTCTAATTTATAAGCAAGTCTGGACCTGGTGTCGAGCAAGATTTTTTTGCCCAATTTGGTCAGCCAAAATTTCACAGATTCGTATGCCGCATTGGATTGCTTTTCCTTGTGTTTCCTTGTTTAGCGTAGAGATTGTCAGCCATATTTTCCTCATATTTTTAGATTTTATCATATCAGGTTTCTACTAAATTTTACTAATTTTATTGCTCAGACTCACCTCAGAGTCTACTAAATAGTACGAGTATTATTTTATACAGCTTATCTACGTTGTTTTTTATATGCTTTTTATATTTCCGGCTTTTTAAATGAAAAAAATTGGACATCACACCTGACATTTACTTAATAACATACTTCTCCATAATTTGAGTCTTGGCAATAGTCTCAGAGGAAAGACTCTGAAGTGCATTCAACTCAACTCAAATACCAAAAGTTTTAGCTGAATATTATTAAGATTCCAATAGTCTAAAGACAAGACTGCTGATAAACAAACCCTTATTCATTGCGAGCAACTAAGTATGACATAGTGCTGGTAATGTGGTGCAAGTCTCAAATTCATTTTAATGGGTGCTTTCTGTTAGAGAAAAAAACATGAACTCCGTAATTATGTTCTGATGTTCAAACTACATACCATCACGAAATATAAGTCATAAAAGTTATTACAGTTTATGGACTTGTGATACTAAGAATTATATGCTTGCAAGATACATTATGTAGAAGGTAACAAAACTTTCATATAGACAACAAGGGAGCGTTTGGTTTGCAGAGGGGAAAGGGAATGGAATTAGGAAAATGGTAGAAAGGGATAGGAAACCAAACCCTTACCTCTAAAAGGTTGTTTGGTAATTTTTTATTTATTCCACCCTTCTTCCTCCTCTCAACATACCATCACCATACCCCCCACCTTTCTGACCTCTTTATTGGCGCCACCCTCCTTCCTATCATCCCCCTTCCCTCCATATCTCTCCCTCGCCTTAAGCTTCTCTCTCTTCCCCCCTTTAGCCGCGCCTTCCCCCGCCACCCCCTTCCCCTTCGTGCATGCCTCTAGTGTGTCATATTATCACAGGTGTCTGGTTCGTCACATCATCACCCATCATCATCGCCCGTCTGATCTAGTGTTTTTGGGCGGTTTTAAAGGGTTTTCGAGGGTTGTTTTGGGCGACTTTGACGGGTATTCGATGGTGGTTGATGGGGTTGCATGGTTTTCGGTTTCTGGATGTAAGAGATTTGAAGGGTTGCGGTGGTTTTCGATTCTGGGTGGAAGAAATTTGGAGGTTGTGGTGGTTCCAGCGACGAGGTGGTGGTTTTCGACAACGATATTGTGGTCTTCAGTGACGGATGGTCAAAGGTGACCTGTGGTGGTCGGAGGTGGTTAGGGTAAGGGCTAGGGTTCAAGGTGGTGGCGGTTGGTAGGCTTGTGGGGTGTTTGGTATGTGGAAAGGAATTAGAGGGTGAGAGTGAGATTGGGAATTGGTAGGTGGGATATGGATAAAATAATCTCTATCCCTTGTTTGGTATGAGTTGGGGATAAGGTGGTATTAAACGATAATTTTACATAGATACCCTTACTAGCTCTCCACCCCTTTCTTTTCATTAAGGGTAAAAGAGTCATTTTTTTACAAAATTTAATCCCCCCCCTAATGCCTGCCCCCATTACGTATTATTTTGGTGGGATAAGAGGGGGTTTAATCCCATTCTCAATCTCATGGAATTTAGCTATCCCCCTAAACAAACATGAGAATACTACCCATAGGGATGTAAATTCCCCCCCTAATCCCTCTAAACAAACAGCCCCTTGGAGTTTAAGGTGATGGTGGTGGTCAATGAGGGTTTCCCTTAACTCATAGTCATTTGTACGTGGAGGGGGGAGGGGTGGCGAATCAACTTAGAAGACTTTAAGGATTACTAAAAAAAACAAAACATGATAAGGAATAAAAAAATGGTTAAATAAACAACAAAGGGATTTGGGGCTTTCCTTTCCCTTTCTTGAAACCCCCAATCTAAACACCCGCTAATATTTGTGGTGTAATAGGGTATTCAATGGTGCATTTGCGGATCATGAGGAAGTTGTAAGAATCTTTGCTCAAGCAATCAAACAACAACAAGATGCTTTAAAGTTCAACCAAAATTTATTGAGATTCCTTTTCTCACCAGAGCTAAATCTAATGCACCCGAATTTTTTTTTGTGTGGCATATCTGGGGCATAACTTGTTTGGCACGACTAAGAAGTAAATGTGTTACGTCCTGGCTAAACAAGGGCAACAATATCAGGATAGATTGTGCTTTGTGCAGTTACCAACAACATGTACTCTATGGAGGAGAGGCTTGCATCTTGTGCCCTCAAAACAGAAGCTCTTGCGAGTTTAAAGTGGGCCAAAGCTATGCATTTTTCTATCCTTTCAATAGATTATGCCTTTAACTAAACTTGGTCCTTATGGTAGGAATCCCGCGAAAAGAGGCCATTAAACTAAGCTGGTCTTTAGCATAATTAAGGGAACGAGCTGGAACCTTGCAATGGTGCGCGATTCAGAAAGTTCTAAGAAATGGAGTCGAGCAAGAACATGATATAGGTGGATTACATGTAACGAGTTTAAATTCGTTTACTTAATCTCCATAATTGTGCCTTTAGCTTTTGTTATATTTTTGGCTACAAGATACCTATTAATTTACAATAATTAGATTAATTATAGCAAGATTAGGATTATAATACCATATGAACATGAATTTTAGTAAGAATAAAAGTATAAGAACATAAATCTCACTAGTGGAAATAGGAGTATAATAGTATGGGACTTTTGGTTAAACCCCGTGTAACTTTCACCCTTTTTAGAATAATTTTGAGGATTTTTGTAAAATAACACCATAACATTTGTTAAAGTCTTAATTGCACCTCCAAAAACTTAGCTTCATAAAAATTGACCGTCAATTGCGACCCAAATTTTCATTTCCCTCCTTAAACACACAATGAAATTACTTAATTGCCCCTCAATAATTAAACCCAACTGCTTTCGCTCTCTCCTCCCTCAATCCAATTCATTTCCGGCAGTTAATATTTCTCTCTCTTTCCTCTGTAAAATCTCCCAACTGCTTCCCTCTCTTCATTTTGTCAATTTCAGCCTCAACCCTTGTTCTCATGTCTTCATTCCTTGCTACTTCACTCTTAAGGAATGTTACTTCATGGTCTAATAGCCTCTTTTCCAAAGGAGTTTATTGATCAGATACCTTTCCCACTCCTCCATCTTTTTGTCATGCCGTCCAAAAAAAGCCACACGCTTCTCTTCCACCGTGAAAATCATAAAATTTGAAAGCATAAAACCTCCTTCCAAGATTATCATTAGTCGAAGACCTCAACACTATAGCTGGAATTCCACACTTGCACATGATAACCATCTCCCGCTTATTCCAAAATAATTAGCAATCAAAGAACGATATTCCCATGTAAAATTAGCACATTCGGACTATAATTAACCAAAGCCAAGTTCAACATTAACAAACCTTAATTAATAATTTCACCAAAATTAAAAGCCGCAAACATTGAATCTTGATGAAAAATTACAAACTCTAAGTCCTAAATTACAAACCCTAATATGCAATAACAACATTTACTTGATTTTGTACACCTTGAACTTTAACAATTTGGGAATTAGGTGTGAACTTAAAAATCAATTTTAAGTGAATTGCAATGTAACCGTTGTTATTTTTTGGATTGAAGAAGTGCAATTATCGATTTTATGTGTTCGATTGGAATTGGGAATAGGTAGTTGTATAAAGGTGTATGTGGGCCCAATTGACAGTCAATATTAACGGAGTTAGAATTTCGGGAGGTGTAACCAACTTAACAAAGGTTACGAGTGTTATTTTTTATAAAAAACGATCCTAATAGTTGTTTTAAAAAGGTGAAAGTTACTGAGGGAATTTAACAAAAAATCCTAATAGTATAACAAAAATATCTTTTTATTGTTTTATATTAGCCCGCCCAATGCACACATTTAAAATGGTACATAAATTTTTTTAGTGCTCACACATTTAAAATGATATATAAATTTTTTTAGTGCTCAGGATATGTGAAATTAGAGTTTTCATTTCAGGAGTTTTAGTTTTAATTTTTTGGTTGATAAAATATATAATGTATTACATTAGGCCAGACTACTATAGATTTATGAAAATACTGATAATATTAAGGTTATGTATAAGAAAATAAATGCGCTAGCTTGTGCATTACAAGGACTTTATTCCTAAAGAAAAACTTAATCTTGTATCCTTTTTTTTACTTACTAAATTTTCTTGTCGGGTCAAAGTGCATAAGTTTTTAACCGCCGTCCCACGTTATTATATGTGTGAAAAATTATGATTTGAGATTTATTAGATTAGCCTTAATGTTATTTTAAGAATGTCAAATTTTCATAATTTTTTGCAATAATAATAATAATACTACCTCCGTTTCTTTTTAAGTGCTACATTTTGACTTATAACACTATTCATTCATTATAATTTGACCGGCTTTTATGATATAGGCGTAAGGAAAAATATAGTCATGTTGGATCTCATTTGATTCATCTCGATATATATATTTTTAATATCTAATTGTCATAATTTTTACAAATGCATAATTAAAGATAAAAATAATATAAAACGTGTCTCGACAAGCGTATTAAAGTGAAATGTAGCACTTATAAAAAACAGAGGAAGTAATAATTAAAAACAGTAGATTTATTGGTCAAAACTTGGTGTGGGGGAACAAAGAAGGGACTAAATTCCCGGGGAAAGCCGAGGAGGAAGAGTATTAGCGAAGGAGACGCGGAACTCCGGCGAAGCCACGTCAGCACAGGGATACAAGCCGGCAACAGAGGGAGGGAGACCTAGAGTTGCGCCGCCGTGCCATTTCCGGCCATTTTAGCATAACTTAGAACATTGAGTTAAAGAGGTTAGAACTCTTATCATTTCTTCAAAGTCCCTTAATTTGTGATTAGGGTATTATGTTTTTATGTGTGCGTTGACAATTAGTTTATGCTAATTGAACTTTGAACAATTTTTATCACTATATACAAGGCTATACTTTAGTACACAAAATAACTATTAATGGTGAGCGATTAGGTGAATTAAAGAAAGTATGCATTTATAATCTGGCCCCTTTAAACTATTAATGTAATTACTAAATGAATCTTTTATAGTCTTAAAGTTTTGAGCTTGTAAGAATTTTATCTTATTTTTGAATTTTACCAATTATGAGAATTTGGGATTGTGGTGTGCTGAAGTAGTAGTAGTTATGGGTTGGTGAGATTGGATTGTTGGTCTTGTTAAATGAATTTTGGGAAAAAGTCAAGAAAATTGGTAGTTTGTTCTGCAAATGGAATTCTATTAACTAATCTTATTTCTCTACAATGATTGAAGTGCTTCCTTTTTTTTTAGTTTATTGAAGTTTATGATATCAATGAGTTAAGGATTTTTGAGTTCCACATTCCCTGATTTAGCTCGGCGAATGTGATGGTAATAGTTTGGATTAGCTTTTGTGCAGCGGTTACCTAATCAAGTTGATTGGTGAATTCTGGCTGTTACACTTTCAAATCTTAGGTTAGGGATAATCTGTTAACTCTGCAGAAAAATATTCCAATATCCAGGTTAAACTGTTATTTTGTGACGTTTTCAGTCCTTTTATTTTTATCTTTATCCTATTAGGTAATCACGAAATCTCTACTTGTGGGTTATGTTGAAATGCAAGAAATTGTAATATGAATGGTTGATTGAATGTTGACATTGCACTTCAATAATGGTTGATTTAATTTTCTTCATTACCCTAATCCTAGAGCCGCCATTACTTCTTGATCTATAGAGTCATCTTTGGTTAAGAATGGAAATTATTACACCATCTTTGTTTCAATGATTAGGGGAACATCATTTCGTTGATGTTGACTGATTAATTTTATGCTCTTGAAAAGGCATTGAAATCCTTTTTGTTGCTTGTAACAACTTCTCATTGTTTTCAGTTTCAGAAAACGAAAGTCTAAGAGGCCAACTATGTCTGCAAACAGGAACCTAAGCTCTGTTACATAATCTGGACTCGGATTTTTTATAGAACGACTCTGTATCCACGTGGGTGAATTACTGGATCCGCCTCTGTCTTCAGATAACAAATTATGCTGACACCAACAATCAGATATATATCCAGAACTAGGCCTTTTATCTCTCCTTTTTTTCTGTCTAACTCCTTCTCCACTAAACCTTTTGCCCATCTCCTCCCTAATCCACCTATAATTCGATACCAATTTGCGGACACATTTGAATCTAAAAAAATTGCTGCTTCTTTTAGTGATTGGTTTAGAACCTCTAAGAATCCAATCTTCGAAAGGATTTTCAAGATTCTAAATGCTCGTGATGATGAAGATCTTGCCTCTTCTACGAAGGATGATTGTGGTCTTGGTCAATTGGGAATAAGATTGTCAGAGTCTTTTGTTTTGGAGGTACTTCAATATAAAAAGAATGATATTTTAAGTTGCTTGAAATTCTTTGATTGGGCTGGTAGGCAATCCTACTTTAATCACACTCGTGCTACTTGTGTTGCCCTTTTTAAGATTTTGGCTCGTGCTAAGCTTACATCTTTAATGGTGGACTTGTTAGATAGTTTTAGTAAGCAGAGAACTCTGCATAGGGTTAGGCATAATGACATGCTTGTCATAGGGTATGCTTTAGCTGGGAAAGTTGATGTTGCACTTCAGGTGTTTGGTAGAATGCGCTTTCATGGGCTTGATTTGGATGAAGTTGCTTACCATATTCTTTTGAATTCACTTGTTGAGGAAGGTTGCTTCGATGTGATGAATGTTGTATTGGAGCAAATTAGGATGAGAGGACGCCAGAATGATGTCACTCATGGTATTGTGATGAAGAGTTTTTGTAAGCAAGGTCAGCTGGAAGAGGCAGAGAATTATATGCGCGAGCTGTTGAGTCAAGAGAAGATGTTTTCAGGGCATATCTTTGGTGTACTTGTGGATGCCCTTTGTAAGGATAAAAGGTTATCGCACGCTGGTATGTTAATCCAGGAGTTTGCAGATATGGGAACTTTATCTTTGCAAGAGGTATATGGCGTTTGGATTAAGAGTCTTGTGCAAGCTGGACAATCAGATAGTGCTGTGGAATTCATTCGCACCAAAAAGTCTGGTGAAGGGTATATTCCTGATGTCTTCAGGTACAATACATTGATCTGTAGGCTTCTCAAGGAAAATCGCCTTGATGAGGTTTGTGATTTGTTGTTAGATATGAAAGAGAGCCAAATTGTGCCTGATAACGTGACCATGAATGCTGTATTGTGCTTCTTTTGCAAGGCTGGAATGATGGATGTTGTACTTGATTTGTATGATAGGAAGGCTGAATTTGGGCTTACACCACACAGTCTCGTGTTTAATTATGTTGTAAACAGTCTATGTGGGGATGGCAGCACCGATGAAGCATACCAGATACTGAAGGATTCAATGAAACAGGGTTACTTTCCCGGCAAGAGGACCTTCTCTATTCTTGCTGATGCATTGTGTAGGGAGGGTAAGCTTGATAAAATGAAGGACCTAGTGATGTTTGCCTTGGAGCGCAAATTCATTCCTGCAGACTCTGCGTATGAGAAATTCATTAGAGCCCTTTGTCGGGCCAAACGGGTTGACGATGGTTACTTGATTCATGGAGAATTAAACAAATTAAATAAACAAACCAGTGAAAGTACATACTCATACTTGATATGTGGCTTTAATCAGGTAAGCAGGGGAGACCTTGCCGCTAGACTTCTCATTGAAATGCAAGATAAAGGTCATGCACCGTCAGACAAACTGTTTAAAGATGTTGTCCGTCGTGTATGTGAAATGGATGATCCTGAAAAGCACTTTGTGCAGTTACTTAAGATGCAGTTGACTCGCTATGGATCTGACCAGCGTACTTTCAGTTACTTTATCTATGGGGCTGGTTATGCCAAAAGGCCTGAGCTTGGGAGAGCAGTTTATGAAATGATGGAGAGAAATGGTTGTGTCCCTTGTTTAAACTCAGACCTTCTTATGCTGAAGTGTTATCTGAACAGTGGAAATATAGCTGAAGCACTAAAGTTCTTTGATGATGTCAGCAGAAGAAGAAAGGCAGGGAGGAAAATGTACAATACTATGTTGGTTGGCCTGTGCAAATCCAAGAAGGCAGACTTTGCATTGTCCATGTTAAAGCAAGCAAGGAACAACGGGTTGGTCCCTAGTCTGCAAAGTTATGAGGAGCTCATAAGGCTGTGTTGCTCAGAATATAATTATGATGATGCTATTAAATTAATTATTGACATGGTGAAAGTTGGACGAAATGTTTCATCTTTTGTTGGAAATATGCTTTTGTTGCACTCAATGCGTTCTGGAGATTTATATAAGGCATGGCTTCTTTCAAGAGATGTATCTACTGAGATACCTAATAGTGCAACTTTCGGCCAGTTAATTGCTGTGTTTTCTGGCTATGTAAGCTTGGATTTCAAGGCAGAGGACTTGGAAGAAATCATTCAGAAATGCTTTCCTCTTAATATCTTCTCTTACAACATGATGCTTAGAGTATTGAGCATCAATCAGATGGATGAAGCTTGCCAGCTATTCAAGTGGTTGTGTCACAAAGGGTATCAACCAAATAGATGGACTTATGACATAATTGTTCATGGTCTCTACAAGCATGGTAGATCTGTTGAAGCTGAAGTGTGGGCAGATGAAATGTTACGGCGAGGATATGTTCCAACTGAATGCACTCATGTGTTCATTTGAAGGAAGAAATTACATGGATAGACACCACAAACAGAAGAGGTAACAAGTTTGATTATTTCCAATTTCGGACTTACTTCATTTTATCCAGTCTGTTCTTTTTTTTTTGTTTCAATTGCCATTTGAAGCTTTGAACTGGAGACCCATTCTTTGATAGGTTAGGATTGATTATAAAACTATTCTTTGATGCAAGTCCCTTAAATTTAGATTTCAGATCTAATTGTTTCATTTTTAACCCCGAAAAACACCATCAAACTGATATATAAATCGTGCTTTGTTAACTTCATGAGCACATTTGTTTATTCCAGTACATCCTCCTCGCACTACAAGAAAAAATATTTTGCGCGTCAGAATTGAATTTACAGGGCGTCAAAAATTTTTTTCGTTAAACATAAACTTCAATGGCGACAAAACGATTGTGTTGCTCATATTACTATTTTTGGTGACAAAATTTAGTCTTTTGGCGCGCAAACCTGTACATGGGCCACAAAATTATCTTTTGTTGCACATACATTCACTCGTGGGCGGCATTTATCTAATTTCGTAGCCCAAACTACCGTGAAGAGTTTTAGAAGATTAAGCGGGGACTTTTTGCGCAATTCTAAATTTCATTGTTTGAAATGTTTGTTTTCCAAATTCTTACTCATACCTAAAATCCCAAATCTGTGCAGTCAAAACTCAAACCCTAAAACTTCCTCCCAGACCCTTTCGCTTCCAAAGCTTAAACTTTCACTTCTAAATACACACCTAGGTTCTATCAATTTTGTTACTTATCGGTTCAGTTGAGAAGATTGTCATCGGGATTTGGGTTTCGAATCTGTTGTTATATGCAAATTTCTCGATTGAAATTCATCGTTCCCATTACGGATTTTGTGCTTTTGTTTGGGTTAGATTTTCCCCTGGTTTCAATGATTAGTATAAGGTTTCGAATTTCATAAGTAAACTCTAATCTATTTGTTGAATGATTTCATTCAGTTGAATTTACTCCTCCTTTCACTACTTGCATTGTGAGGTCCTTCCACAACTTGCTTTGTAAGGTATACCTTTTTTTGTCTTCAAAGATCTACTCTGGTTTAATTGCTTATAAGGGTTACAAACTGATCTCCTCCTTTCTTGTTTAAACTTTTTTTGCTTGTGAGTTTGATTGTTTGAACTTTTTTGTTTGATTTTGAATGATTTTGCAGTTTGAAATTCATGCTGTGAAGGGGAGACTAGTCATCACGGAATTTTGCTGATTTTCTAACAGTAAAACAAATTGTGTTTATGATAGGGACTTACGGGCTCTTGTTTGGGGGATTAAGGGGATTGATTGGGATTTTAAAATGCATATAAATACAATCCCTTGTTTGTTTGGGGGATGGGTCTTTTAGTTGGGGATTGAAATGGTTTTAAAACTTAGATTTGTCAAAAATGAATGTTTAAGACTGAAGATTTCTTGGGAAAAGAACTTTTGAGGAACATCAATGAATAGCATGTCTAGTGATTTTTACATTTGTGGGTAAGGAATAATCTTACTTTGTTTTCTAATACTTACCTTTGACACGTAATATGTGACAAAAATATATGGAAGTGGAACATTCTTTATATAAAGTCATCATAATCCTGAAGCCAGAAAGTTTAGTTGAATCCCTCCAAAGCTTGTTTTTGGATACTTATGATATAATACAAAACGACAACAAAGCCTTATTGCCAAAATGATTTAAGATCGGCTAACTTAAATCGTCAACTGGGAACGCTGAAAGAAGAGATGACATTGACAAGTGTGACAATTTTTATAAAGAGCAAATACAAAGATAAACCAACACATTAAAGTTAAACAAATAAGGTATTCCTCCACTCCTTTCCTCCATCCAGCCCTCTTCAACGCCAGCTCTTATTGATCCAAATTAAACTCATATCACTTTCAATTACCTTCATTCAAATTATCTTAAGTCTTTCCTTATCGTTTACAATTTGATTACTCTTCCACTCTTTAAATTTGCTAAGTGACACATCACTTATCGTCCTTCTCGCATAACCTAACCAAAGCGATTTACCCTCATCTTTTCTTGAATAGATACAGTTCTAACTTTTTCATAAATCACATCATTTTTTAATTGGTCCTCCCTTTTGTGGCCACATTGTAACATATGCATCTCCGCGACATTTATCTTATGAACGTGACATTGTTTCACCGCCAACTTGGTGCCATATAAGAAAGCATACTTAATTGTCGTGCAGTAGAAAATTTTCCTTGAATCTATGGGAAATGCCAGAATCACAAAGGATCCAGATTGTGCTTTCCACTTTAACCAACCCGCGTTAGTTCTATGAGTCAAATCTCCATCGAGTTCTCCATCCTTTTGGAGAATAGATCCAAGGTAACGAGAGATGTACGATGCTTAGACCACTTTGCCATCCAAGGTGCCCACCCTTGCCTCGATGCTTCCTACCCCACCGAACTTGCACTCCCAATACTTAGCTTTGCTTCTGCTTCCAAGGTGTGTCTCCATGATTCCAACTTATTTTGAACACCTTCCTTTGTCTCACCAATCAACATATTATCATCCACAAACATCGTACACCACTTTATATCATCTTAAATTGACTTTATTAGTTCGTCTATGATTGGATTAAAGAGAAAGGGACTAAGTGCACAATCTTGATGCACTCCGATTGTAATAGGGAAATCTTCAGACTTGCCTCTCGTAGTGACCCCCTCATACATGTCTTTGAAGATATCTTTATATTTTTGTGAAACACTTTATTTGCCAATGTCCAGCAAAGTGTTTTTCTTGGATACTTTATCATATGCTTTCTGCAAATCAATGAAAATCATATGTAGATCCTTCTTTTTTTCCTGACAATGGAATGTCTATCTCATGAGATAGTCGATCTTCCTAGCATAAATCCAAATCGGTTCTCCAATATCTTCACATGTTACCTAAGTTTTTTCTCAATCACCTGTTTTCGAATTTCATCGTATGACTCAATTAGTTTAATTTCTCTATAGTTGGTACAATCTTATACCTCACCTTTGTTCTTATACAAATGAGTCAAAGTACTATGTGATGCCATTTATGTTTGTCCAAACCTTGTTGAAAATTGTTTCTTCACTATGATTGCTTAGAGGATACTTATGATGTAATATGTGGCAAAAATATATGGATGCTGAACACTGTTTATAAAAAGTCATCATAATCGTGTAGCCAATTACCCAGAAAGTTTAGTTGAATCCCTCCAAAGTAAGTTGTTAGATACTTATGATGCAACTTTTTGGTTATTTTTTCTCATTTTGCCCTCCTTTGAAACGTATTGCTTTGCTAGTATTTTTCACTCGTTACTTACCTGAAATCTGAACATTAGGTGCAGGAAAATCTGAAGTGCATATGCCTTTCTTCTGGAGGATGCTCGTTGAACAGCTACATGATCCAAATTGACAAGTCTTCTGGGAAGTTGGTGTTGATGCTCACTGAAGTTCCCTTCTATATCAGTAAACGTGGTACATAATTACACGAATTTTGGTAGCAATCACGAGCCCTTGCTTGCCATGCAATAGTTGCAAGAAGAGTTGACATATCTTGGAGTTCTTTTTCAGTACTCCTAAAAGGTAATGTTTTAGGCTCTTCTACTAATTAGTTTCAGAGCTTAGATAATCACCTTATGTGGTCAGCATGGCTGACTGAGCTGGTATCTACTGATGTTGGTGCCTGTTTGTCCTCACTCGTCGTATACCTTCCAAATAGTTCTCTAAAATTTGAATCTGCATACGAAAGTGCTTCTTCCAATTATTTAACCTGTCATTCTGTTCATGCTACGATGTATGCCAACTGTTCAGAAGGTTGTTTCTGGTAAATGGTTGGCATTATTTGAGTCCATTGAAGCTTGCGGAAAGCTACTTTTGTGTATCTATTTTAATAACAGGAATATACATGACACCAGTAAAAGCTCTATTCTTTGATATTTGACCCCCTCATCATCGGAAGAAGAAAATGAGCTAAGATAGTGTAATTGAAAATAAAAGGAAGAGTAATATATATTCAAGTACTGGTTGCAGTGAGAATTCTTTTCTTTTTTCAGCTCATAAGTTTTTGATGTGCTTGTAATCACTGGTGAAAGATGATATGAATTGTTTTCACCCAAAATTTGTTTAGATGTAGTAAGTCAGGTGTCCTCTGCCCATATAATCTAATATTGTACTCCTTTCTTTTTTAATTTCTGTTGTATAGGACAGTATTTTCAGGCTGCAAATTTGATAACCTCGTCTTACAGAAGAGTTTCTCTTTAGTAGGTCCTGCCTTTTTGTTGTATAATGTTAGTAGTATGAGCATTCTTTTCTCTTTAATGTGGTTTATTACAGTTGTTGCCATGTAGACTAATTTTCCTAGAAATCTTGAAAGACAAGATTCCTTTCGTACAAGCCGTGGTTTCTCCGGTGAGTTGTTACACGCTCAAATGATGGTTTTACATTAAGGTTAACCTTATCAAGACATTATTAAGAACCTATCTAAAAATCTGTTAGTACATCCATTGCTGCATTAGAGTGTTTGGGTTTTGGAGAATTACTTGATTTCCTTTATTTGGTTTGTAATGTAAGATAGTTTTCTAAGTGGTTGATATAGTAGTGACAGTGGTAGATATTTTTCTAGAGTTGCCACATTTTCCTCTCTACTAAAACCTTCCTCGTGTCCATAATCTCATTTTCATCCTTCCCATTTCTTTTTATAATTTATGATTACTAATTCACAGTTATATTTTTTCCAACCCCTCCTCCCCTCTCGTTTTATTTTTCTTTTTCGACAATGTGTGGTTGCCTATGCAAAGCTTAAAAAAGAGTGATTGCCATTTGAAGAGGCGTGCTCTTACTCTTCGTAGAAGGTGGTATTTGACCTGAAGGTGGTATTATCCAAGCCATTGTTCCTTGCAGAAGACTAATGGACAACATTCTGCTATCTCAGGAGTTACTAAGGAATTCTCATAGGGAGTCCCCCTGCCCTAGGTGTGCCACAAGCCTTTGAGTGCGGTTCCTATCTACTGTTGGTGTTAAAGGTAGCGGACAACTATTATTCAACTTTCATCTTTCTTTTCTTCCCCTTGTTCCCAACGGAGCAAGGTTTCGGTGAAAGCACTAGAAGCGAGACATCAAAGGAAAGAAGGCAAGTCAATAGGGATCTTGAATATTGAATGTGAAAAACTCGTTGTACATGAGTAAGAAAACAATTGTGGATCCCAAGACTAAGCTAGGTAACGGTGAGTCACTATTATCATGCACTTGAAAGAATAAGTAGAAAAATGAATAAATATAGCGATAACTTTTTTATTCATCGATGTAGTAAATAGAAAGAAGATGAATCATGAAACACTTTCTTCGTCTTCACATAAAAAGTATACGAGTAATTGATCTAACACGTTCAATAAAAAAAATCCTTTTATAGCGAATAGAAAAATTGGGAAGCTTAACACAAAGGCGGGAAAAGAAATTATAATAACGTGTCACAAACATTTACCATTACGCCCACAATGAATGGCCATACAATTTCCATCCATATTGGAAGAGAACACTTGCCCATTTATATAACAAATCGTATGATAAGTCAAAAATTAGAGAATTTGTACTAACTCTAAATTAATGCGACACACAAAGAATGACAATAATTGTATTATTCATCTATGTCCTTGAAGCGAGACATACTTATCATAACCTGTTTGTACATTGTCTCTCCTGAGGATGTCAATGGGGCAGGCGGGTGTGAAGGATGGTCCCCCACATCCATTCCCGCCTAAAAGTCTCATCCCTATCCTCACCCCAGCATCCATTACAGGGGAAATTTTATCCCCATTCCCGCTCAACGGGTATAAAAACTAACCCCACCACATCACCCGCATTAGTCTCTGCACTTGTCTCACACCCTCCATATCTGGCCCAACATCCTCAATACCCACTCTAACATACGTCCTATGTTCATTAAAATCGGTGGAATTTAGTTTAAAAAAATATGTTGAAATAAACTAGTTTATTCAATATATATTTTATTAAATACTATTTAATAAGTACTTAGGAGATGGAAATAAAGCGGGGCGGCGGAGATGGGGTAGAGCCGATGGGGATGGGGCTGGTACATTCTAACCTCCACACCCGCCTCATTACCTATGACAGAGATTATTTCCATTCCCATCACCACCCTATCACCTGCAAAACCTTCCTCCATCCTGCCTAATTGGGCGGATGTGGGGCGATTCTCCACAAATCCCATCGCACTAAGATCCTTAGTCTCATTTAATCCACAGATTGTCCAGCTTCTGCTCAATAGCCAAGACTTGTTTACCAATGGCAGCTTGATTCCAAAGCAGCAATTCTTATGCTACTAGTCTTTCGCTTCACACAACCAATAAAGGCAATGACTAATACTCCCTCTGTTTCTCAAAGATTGTTACACTTTGACATTTTATACTATTCACATATTTCACTTTGACCATCGTTTGTGACTTATACATAAGAAAAAACGTAGTCATGTGGGATCTTGTTAGATTCCTCTTGATAAGTAGAATATTAATATCTAATTTTTACAAAAACATAATTAGAGATATAAACGTTCAAAGTTCTGCATTGACATGCGTAAAAAGTACAAGTATAACAATTTTTGAGAAACGGAGAGAGTAGTATAATGCGTCGAGAAAGAACCCAGTTTTCGAGAAGGTTTTTGTGAGTCCCTCCACACTAAAATAATAAGGCGCCTAGTACACAAAGAATTTGTAAAAAATAAGAAGCATGGTCCTTCTTTTTTCATGAAGTTAGTCCCTTATGTTAAATTGGGACAGAATCCTTGTCTCTTTCCAGCAAGCTTTTAAGTTGTTAGTGCCTCTTAATGAAATATTTTGACCAGCTTTTTGATTAGCAATTCCCTTGGTCACTTACAGCAATACCTCAAGTCAGAAGTGTATTCACTCTTGTTAGAGTCCGGATCATCTATCCCACATCGTGTCCCATTTGGTGTCCCATTTTATGTTATTTTACCATTGTCAAGTAGGTTGGATCTGCAAACATTGGCAAACTGGGGATGAGATCATTCGTTTGTTGCATAGGGGATGAAAAAATTGATTCATTTACTAACAAGCGCAGAGTGTCTCAACACTTGCAATTTTTTGACATAAACAATCAAACAAGTCCTCGCAATAAGGATCCTCTTGGAGACCTTTGGTATAATTTTCAGGTTGTGAAAAGCAAAGAGAATATCGAAGTTTTAGCATGTAGCAAATCTGAACTTAAGTGGGTTTATCTTCTTTATTGAGAATAATGGCCAACCTGGCAGCAACGACGTGGGAACAACAACGCTGGTTGCGGGCGCAGGGTCCACCCACGCGTTGGCAGTAGCATGTGCTAAGCTAGTTACAGGTGCGGGGTAGACCTACGGCCCGGAAGTAAGCGTATCATCAGCTAAAACATGGCCCGGGAGAGCGGGTTGACTCGAAGGCGAGGGAGACAACACAAGAGACTTGGCAAACAAAACCATAGTAGATGAGTCTAACAACAAAACATGAGATGACTCTAACGATGACGCACTCGAAGAGTTAAACCTCGGAAGCAAGGCTAAGAGGTCATGGCCATTCAATCGGTCATTGGTCGTGTTAGATATGATAGAACGGTAAGGAAATTTACTCTCAAGATGATTCCTAAAAACTTTGCTCGACATTGGATCAAGACATCGATATCAATTTGACGAATAGCCAATAAAAACGCATGCACAGTTTCGACTTAGCTGTAATTTGTTAATCTTAGGATCTAAAAACAGAGGAAAACAGGCACTACCAAAACATTTTAAAAACTCATATGAAGGTGGTCGATGGAAAAATTTGGTAAACGGGGATACACACGGCAATGCCGAACTTGGAAGACGATTAATTGTAAAGATAGTAGTATAACACACATCGACCCAATACTTAAGTGGCAATTCAAATTCAATAAGTATGGTGCGTGCCATTTCAGTTTTGGTTCGATGTGTCCTTTCCGCAACACCATTTTGTGCTTGGGTTTTAAGACAAGATTTTCAAAAATAAATTTCCGAGTCACAGATTTGTTGTAGTAAGGGCGTGTTATCGAACTCATATCCACCATCACTTTGGAAAAACTTGATTTTAGAATCAAACAAATTTTCAGCAAGTTTTTGAAAGCGAAGAAAATAGCATAAGCATCAGCTAGATTTCAATTTAAGTGGATATATCCAAGAAAATCTCGAATAATCATCAACGAAAACCACATAATACTTAAAATATAGGTTCGATAACAGGCGATTGCTAAAGATGACTATGTATTGAATATAAGGGGTAGGGGGCATAATGAGTCACAAACTCAAAAGGCAAACTATGTATTTTTCCAACTTTGCAATGAACATAATCGTCATGAAAAATACAAAGTAAATGAAATTAAATTGTTTGAGCATAAATTTCCTAAAACTCTAGCAAGAGTATAACCAAGACGAGCATGCCAAACATCTCCAGACTCCCTAGTTGTAATGGGAAGGAAGAGACGACTCTGACAACCTTGGGAAGACTCCAAACAAACTTGGAAGACGACTCCGAACTAAGAATGTGAGGCTGAAGAGGATAGTCACCATTCTTATTGATTACCCACATCAGATTCTGCCCCGTGGTCTTGTCCTTAACACAAACAGAAGTCTCGTCAAAACAAACGATACAACCATTATCCCTTTATAACCTTTGAACAGACATCAGATTATGTTTTAATTGGGGAACATGATACACATTCGACAGGTAAGGGGACAACTTGGGGTAGACAAAGTTAAATTTCCAAGTTTATTAATGGGAACATGACACACAAACAATAGTATTCTTATTCCGATTACAATCTTATTAACCAAACCAGAAAGATTCATATCACGTTGAAACACACCTTATGTTCTTATTATAAGTCTTATCTCTACAAAAATTCATACCACACATAGTCTTACATGTTTAATTAGTGTTATCTAATTTGCTATAATTTGCCTTTTGAATTCGCAATTCGCTCGAAATGCGCCAAAGATAACCCATAAGCAACCATAATTCACTTATCTCACTTTGTAGTTTGTGGGGGGATATAAGAGGATTAGATCTCCTGCCTCCTGGTCTAGACTACCATAGGAGGACGTAGCCTTAGTACTCACAGTTCCCAGTCTTCCCACCACCAGCAAAATATGAGACTGGCCTTGTTTGGTGGAGATAGATTTGTACAAAAGTTAGATGATTGAACCAAAATTAGAGGTTTGACTATCCAAAATCTAATATTAGTGCTTGGTGGGAACCGGTTTGTATGAGAGGATTGAATTCTGAAAAAGTTGCTTTAAGGAGCATCTTCAATTAGAGGATTTATTTTATTGAACCAAAAAGATAATTATATCCTTATCTATTTTATTACCAATACCACCCTCGAACAATACAACATGAATATAATAACAATGAGTCGAGTAATAATTGGGTATGACACGGGTCAGTATAAGACAACTTAACGAGCAGCTCAAAAATTGATCTATGTAAGTTAATTTAAACCTCAAACTCATGAACACTATCTTCAGTTAAAAGAACGCCTGAAAGAAAATAATATATAATTCAATCAAAATAACATCTATTTCACTCAAAATAACATTAAATTAAAAGAAAAACATTTACAACTCATAATAATGATGTTCAAATTGATTGAAGAATAATTCAAATTTTGGAATATTGACATTTTAAAACATTAAACAAAAGAATCTCAGTTCAACCAAAAACAATTATCACTAACTAGATCCTCATTGCTTTCACTAAGATGTAAGAATCAACCACTTAAATTTAAGATGATGTCGTTTAGCGCTTTACTTTTCCTTAAATCTGGATAAGATTTTTTTTATAACTTTTCAGACAATATTGATTGCTCATGTAATCTAATCCTATAAGATTTACCTGCCTTGAAATAATTTAGTTGATTATGATTATGATACAACCAGTAGCTAGTCAAACCTGATTATTTTTATATATTTTTTTAAAAATATAATCTCATTTATAAGTATGAGATTATATTATAGTACGAAGAATAATCCTCTGGGCTGCCCTCGCACATGGCCCCCATCCAGAGGCCCATTACAAGCCATACACCCCTAACCCGACCCCCCCAACCCCCAACAATAAGAAATTTGCTTCCACCAAGATTTGAACCTTGATCTCCCATGTGGGAGAAAGGAAGCTATACCATTGGACCCAAGGGTCTTTGGTACCTGATTATTTATATGTGTACATGTAATCTTATTGTACAAGAATCAACCTCTTAAAATTTAAGCATGATATAGTATAGAGCTTTATTTTTCCATAAATCTGGGTAGTTTTTTTTACTAACTTTTATGACAGTACTCACTGCTCATGTAATCTAATCCTATAAGATTTAGCTACCTTGAAGTAATTTAGTTGGTTATGATTGTGTTACAAGTTACAACTAGTAACTAGTCAAACCCGGTTATATAATTGTCTGCATGTAACTAGCTAGTTCCTCATTTCTTTCATGAAGATGTATTGTGCAAGAATCACCTCTTAAAGTTAAGCATAATGTAGTTTAGCGCTATTTTAAAATAAACCTGGATATATATTTTTGTACGAACTTTACAAGAACTATTCAATGCTCATGTAATCGAATCCTATAAGATTTATGCCATGCAATAATTTACTTGGTTATAATTGTGTTACAACTAGTAGCTAGTCAAACCCGGTTATATATATGTCTGCGTGTAACTAGTTAGTTCCTCATTGATAGCATGAAGATGTATTCTTCAAGAATCAATAACCTCTTAAATTTAAGTATGTTGTCGTTTAGCGCTTTATTTTTTCATAAATCTGGATATGTTTTTTTAATAACTTCACATACACTATTCATTACTCATGTAATATACTAATATTTAAGATTTACCTGCGTTGAAATAATTTGTTTGGTTATGATTGTGTAACAACTAGTAGTTAGTCAAACCCGGCTATATATATGTGTGGGTAACCAGCTAGATCCTCGTTGCTTTCATGAAGATGTATTGTGCAAGAATCAACATCTTAAATTTAAGCATGATGTCGTTTAGAGCTTTATTTTTCCATAAATCAGGATAGATTTTTTTTTACTAACTTTTCAGACAATAATATTCATTACTCATGTAATCTAATCTAATAAGATTTACATGCATTGAAAAAAATTAATTGGTTATGCTTATGTTAGAACTAGTAGCTAATCAAACCCGATTATATATGTGTGCGGGTACGCACGCGCTTGCACATGTGTTTGGGAGACAAACACAACATATATATATATATATATGTGTTTCTCTATTCTATAAGTGAAGAGGTGGGGGACACCAAAAATTCATATTATTCCTTTTTTAATTCATAATTAAATGGAACAAATCTTTCTCTATAACTAACTTTTTCAATTTGAATTTTCCTTTCTACTCTCCATTTCATATGCTTTCGCATGCATCGCGTGCGTTTAATACTAGTGTCTATTGTACGAGTATTGGAATGAATTGGCTAACCTGTTTAGGTTGCCTGTCACTATTATATATATAAAGAGATACAAGACTAAGAGTCTAATTACCAAATTACCCTAATACACCCCCTCAATCTTTACGGGGATGAATCACGGATAGATTGAAACGATGTTTACAAAACAACTCAGAAAAAAGACCCTTAGTAAAAATATCAGCAGCCTGTAACTAGGTCGGAACGTGCTTGACCTGAAGTCCACCTTTAGCAACCATCTCACGAACAAAATGATAATTAACATCAATGTGTTTACTACGATCGTGCTGAACAGGATTGACAGTGAGATACATAGCAGAAACATTATCACAATAGAGAATAGTAGGCCGTCGATGAAAATATCCTAAATCAGCCAACAATTGACGTATCCAAATTGTTTCGGCCGCAGTGTAGGTAACAGCACGATACTCAGCTTCAGTAGAAGACTTAGAAACAGTTTGTTGCTTCTTAGAGCGCCAGGAGATCAAATTCTTCCATAGGAAACATCATAACCAGTAGTAGAACGCCGAGTGTTAGGAAACCCGGCCCAATCAGCATCAGAATAGGAAACTGTCATAGTAGGGGAGCCAATACTGTGAAGAAACAACCCATAATCAAAAGTTCCCTGCAGATACCTGAAAATTCTTTTCACAGCATGAAGGTGAGTAGTATGAGGCGCATGCATAAATTGAGAAACCGAATTAACAGCATAGGCAATATCAGGACAAGTCATAGTCAAATATTGTAATGCACCAATCATACTACGATAATAAGTGGGATCAACAAGAAGTTCACCATCTAAAAGAGAGAGAGTGACACGAGAGACAACAGGAGTACGTACGAGTTTGACAGTATGGAGATGAAATTTATGAAGAAGATCAACGACATATTTGCTTTGAGACAATATCAAACCCTGAGGAGTACGCAAAACCTGAATGCCTAAGAAATAATGCAAATCACCCAAATCCTTCATAGCAAACTGAGCAGAGAGAACACTGATAAATTTCAGAAGCAAAGAGGAACTACTACCTATAAGAATAATATCATCAACATATAGCAAGAGAATGATAATATGACCACTATTTTTGAGAGTGAACATAAAGGTGTCACAACTGCTGCACTTGAAACCAATAGAGAGTAGAAAGTTGCTGAAACGAGAGAACCAAGCTCGAGGAGCTTGCTTCAAACCATAAATGGATTTTCGTAACTGACAAACATGATGAGTTTGAGAAGGATGTTCAAAACTAGGAGGCTGACGCATATAGACTTCCTCATTGAGGAAACCATGAAGGAAAGCATTTTTAACATCGAGTTGACGAATAAGCCATTTAAAAGTAGCAGCAATGGTTAGAACTAAGCGAACCGTAGTAGGCTTAATGACATGACTAAACGTTTCAAAGTAGTCAATACCTGCTTGCTGATGATTACCAAAAACAATAAGTCTGGCCTTAAACCGCCCACAGAACCGTCAGAATTATATTTAATCTTATACACCCATTTACAACCAAGAGCCTTTCTATTGTTGTTGCGAGACACAAGTTCCCATGTATCATTCTTAATTAATGCCTCATACTCCTCACGCATGGCTTGATGCCAGCGAGAATCTTTAGACGCTTGCTTAAAATTGGACGGTTTAGATTCAACAACATCGGTTTTTAAATTCATTGAATTCCTAGTTGAAATAATTCTGTCTTTTAAACGAGTAGTCATGGTATGAACATTAGTAGGACCGACACACTTAGACGACTTTCTAGGACGACGAGGGGGATTGACGATAGGAGACGGGACAGACTCGAGACTAGTTGATGCAAGAGATGCATCCAACACTTGTGGTGACACTGAGGAAAGATGCAGACGAGCATCATGTGGGGGATGGGGGTGCAGCAGAGCTGCTGCGGACGCAGAGGAGTGCCGCGGGCGGGCATCAGCACAAGCGAGTGGGAGCGTATTGGCTGCGGGCAGCATACACGACACTCGAATGTGGCTGCGGGCGCGGGACAACCCTGCGGGCTGACAGCGTCAAGAGAGCTGGGTATAAGCTCGGCTACGGGCGCGGAGATGGGGAGTGCAAACTAGGGAGAGGAGACACATGCAACATGGACGACGTAGGAGGACCATACGACATGCTAGGAGATGCACCCGAAGGCAGAAAAGACCCACTAGACGCAGTGAAGCTCGAAGGCAAAACCAAGGGGTCAAGAAACACATCGGAAGATGAGTCAATGGAGTTGCTAGACACAAGTGAACGATACGGAAATTTACGTTCAAGAAAAAACGCATGACAACTCGTATAAACTTTCCCAGAAAGAGGATCAAGACATCGATAACCCTTATATTGTGACGCATAGCCAATGAAAACACATTGAATCGACTTAGCCTATAATTCATGTATTTTAGGATCTAAAAACAAAGGAAAACAGGCACAACCAAAAATTTTCAAAAACTCATAGAAAGGAGGACGGTGAAAAAGTTTGGCAAATGGGGATGATCCCTGTAATGCCGAACTCGGAAGACGATTAATCATATAAACATCCGTATAACACGCATCGACCCAATATCGAGTTGGAAACTCGGATTGAATAAGCATAGTACGTGCCATCTCGATAATAGTGCGATGTTTCCTTTCCGCAACACCATCACTTTTCGAAAATAAATTCCCGAGTCACAGAAGTGTTGTAGTAAAGGCGTGTTATCAAAATCACGTCCACCATCACTTTGGAAAAACTTAATTTTGTAATTAAACAAATTCTTTACAAGTTTTTGAAATGCTATGGAAGTCGAATAAACATCAGATTTCAGTTTAAGTGGATAAAGCCAAGAAAAACGCTAATAATCATCAACAAACACCACATAGTACTGAAATTATTGATTTGATTTAACAGGCGATTGCCAAAGGTCACTAACTCACTATGTATCAAATGTACGGGATAGGGGGCACGATGAGTCATAGATTCAAAAGGCAAACGATGTATCTTTCCTACTTTGCAAAAACACAATCGTCATGAAACTTAGAATTACATGAAATCAAGTTTTGTGAACGTAAATTTCCTAAAACTCTAGCAGAGGTATGACCAAGGCGAGCATGCCAAACATCTCCAGACTCCTTGGTTGCAATGAGAGCAGGGACAAACGACTCTGAGCAGACTCGAGAAGACTCTGAAGAAACTCGGGAAGACGACTCTGACTCAAGGATGTGAGGCTGAAGAGGATAGACACCATTCCTACTAATTCCCCACAACAGAACCGCCCCCGTGGTCTTGTCCTTAACACAAACAGAAGACTCGTCAAAACAAACTATGCAAGAATTATCCTGACATAACTTTTGAACAGACAACAGATTATGTAGTAACAGGGGAACATGACACACCTTCGTGAGGCGAAGGGGGCGACTAGGGGATCAACAAATTAAGTTATGGTTATATGCGTCAATTTCTCGTGATGTTATGATGGATGTGCATGAGTTACGTACTGCCGTTGAGATATGGACTAGGTTACAATCTCGATTTTTGCATGCTAGTATGGCTAGGTCGATGGAATTGAAGGGTAGACTTAGTCATATGAAGAAATCTGATCAGTAATCTATGTAAGTCTTTTTACGTGAAATCAAGATTATTGTTGATTCCTTAGCTGCTATTCAGTGTCATGTCTCTCAGTATGATTTGATCCAATATACCTTGACTGCGTTGGATCAAGATCGTGATTATGATGCCCTTATTACCCTCATCATGTTTGTCGGTTGCGAAAATCCATTTATGGTTTGAAGCAAGCTCCTCGAGCTTGGTTCTCTCGTTTCAGCAATTTTCTACTCTCTATTGGTTTCAAGTGCATCAGTTGTGACACCTCCATATTCACTCTAAAAAATAGTGGTCATATTATCATTCTCTTGCTATATGCTGATGATATTGTGCTTACAAGTAGTAGTTCCTCCTTGTTTCAGAAATTTATCAGTGTTCTCTCTGCCCAGTTTGCTATGAAGGATTTGGGTGATTTGTATTATTTCTTAGGCATTCAGGTTTTACGTACTCCTCAGGGTTTGATGTTGTCTCAATATAAATATGTAGTTGATCTTCTTCAGAAGTTTCATCTTCATACTGTCAAACCCGTACGTACTCCTGTTATCTCTCGTGTCACTCTTTCTCTCTTAGATGGTGAACTTCTTGCTGATCCCACAGATTATCGTAGTATGGTTGGTGCATTATAATATTTGACTATGACTCGTCCTGATATTACCTATGCTGTTAATTCAGTTTCTCAATTTATGCATGTGCCTCGTACTACTCACCTTCATGCTGTGAAAAGAATTTTCAGGTATCTGCAGGGAACTTCTGATTATGGGCTGTTTCCTCATAGTACTTGCTCCCCTACTGTGACTGTTGCCTACTCTGATGCTGATTGGACCAGGTGTCCTGACATTCGGCGTTCTACTACTGGTTATGCTGTCTTCCTAGGGAAGAATTTGATCTCTTGGCGCTCTAAGAAGCAACCTACTATTTCGACGTCTTCTATTGAAGCTGAGTATCGTGCTGTTGCCTACACTGCAGCCGAAACAAATTTGGATACGTCCATTGTTGGCTGATTTAGGGTATTTTCATCGACGGCCTACCATTCTCTATTGTGACAGTGTTTCTGCTATGTATCTTACTGCCAATCTTGTTCATCATGATCGTAGTAAGCACATTGATGTTGATTATCATTTTGTTTGTGAGATGGTTGCTAAAGGTGGACTTCAGGTCAAGCACGTTCCGACACAGTTGCAGGTTGCTGATATTTTTACTAAGGGTCTTTCTTCTGAGTTGTTTTGTAAACATCGTTTCAATCTATCCGTGATTCCTCCCCGTAAAGATTGAGGGGGTGTATTAGGGTAATTTGGTAATTAGACTCTTAGTCTTGTAAAGACGGTTTTTATCTCTTTATATATATAATAGTGCCAGGAAACCTAAACAGGTTAGCTAATTATTCTCAATACTTGTACATAAAAGGCAGGTAAAAGTGATGGGCTGAGTGGGCACTTGGCCTTTAGAAGCCAAGAAATCCAAGAAATAATAAAAAAATAGAATAAATAAGGGGCTGTTCGTTTTTGAAAATTAAAAACAGCAAATTATAATAGATGGTTTTCAGTTTTTAGTAGTCAGTATTCTTTTTTTCCAGAAATTAGTTGTCTGTATTTAAGATTATCATGTTTTTAATATATTTGACTAATTTTAAAAACTGAAAATCACAGTGATACAAAACGGGCCCTAAAAGAAAGAAGTGACAGACACACTAATATTGAAAAAGGAGAACAATTGCAAGCGGAGTCGAACTGTAACTAGTTCCCACATCCCATATTGATTCATGACAGAAAGACCAACTACACTACATAGAAGAATCTGCAATAATAGTATATTTGAGTGGTGGTTGGAACTATTTTGTAGCATAAGCAAGGTCTCATGCAGTCGCGGATCCACTTTTGCATAAGTGGGGTCACTTGACCCCACTTGAGTCGATAAAAATTGTGAAATTTCCCTTTAAAAATTGCGATTTTTTGAAAATTGTCCAGAAAAAGTAACTATTTAACCCCAATAAAATTTAATAATTAGGCATCAACCCCACTAAATAATTTTTCTGGATCTATCACTGGTCTCATGTAGACAATTTTTATTAAAATATGTGAATGAAGTGGATAGAATGCCATCAACAAGGAATGGTGACACGTGAAGGATTATAATTTGTGTCCATAGTTTTTATATATATAGACAAGAGGATTATAATTTATAAAGATAGAATCTTAATTTATAGTTTCGTTCTTAAATGTTTGCATGTTTTTATTTTTGCATGTTTTTCCCCTCCTATTGAGTAGTGCGTTTTTGGTACTCCCAGGAGCACGGAGCACTGTGCTCCGGGATGACGTCGCCATCTCCGGCCCTGACGTCATCCCCGGTACAACAGCAACGAAGATCCAAAATTTCAAACCCTAACAGCACTACAGAGAACATATAGTAAATATAGGAAGAACAAAAAATAAAAAGAGCATTTACTTGAAACAAAAAGAACACAAAAACGAAATTTTAAAAGAACAAACATACTTTTGTCAAAAGAACAAAATACAAAACTTCAAAGAACAACATACTATTGTGTGAAGAACAAAATAGGAATTATAAAACATGCTGACAGTTTTAAAAAAACATTTACTTAAAACAAAAAGAACAAAATACGAAATTTTAAAGAACAAAATTACTTTTTTTACAAAAAACAAAACACAAAATTGCAAAAAACATTGATTTAAAAGAACAATTTCTTGAAATATTAAGAACAAAATATGATAATTCAAATAACAAAATACTTTTTTACATCAAAAGAAAATGAATGACCTGGAACGGCATCAAAACAGATCTGACAAAATATATTCCAAATATTTGTAGAACATCTGGGTATAACAGGAGAGAGAGAGAGAGAGAGAGTTGAGCAACGCTGGCGAATGTTGGCCGACGGACGGTCGACGTCAGTCTCCGGTGAACAAGGCCCGATGGACGACGACCCTAACCGCCAATTTTCTATGCCCTAGTCGTTGGTTTGCTTCGCCCTAGCCACCCCTTTGCTAAACCCTAACAACGGCGACCGTTTTACCCAGAGCTTGAGGTTGTCGCGAGGTTGCCGGGCGTTTTTGTTGGTGGTGACTCGCTGGCACGTCAGGCCGAAGCACGGAGCACCGTGCTCCGGGGAGTACCAAAAAATTTTCACCTATTGAGAGCTGGCTATCCTCTTATTTGGAGTTGCTTCTAATTATTTCCGGCCTCTCCTAATTGTTAGAAAAATGGGGTGATCAGATTTGAACCTAAGTAATTAACAACTCAAACATTAGCAACTAATATTATAAAAAAAGAAACTTTTATCAACTAATATTATAAAAAAACAATTTTTTATGATGGAATATGGAGTATTAGAAAATTGATTTAAGATTTTGCTACAAACAATTATCTCAATTAATTGAAGGCGCATTTGTATTATAACTAGCTTTGATTTTTGAATGCATGTGATGGGTGCGAAACATATACAAGTTTGATGATAAAATATAATATTTCCTCCGTCCCATAATAGATGATACACTTCCTATATTCGTCCGTTTCATATTAGTTGATACACTTCTATAAATAGCATGTGAATACAATAAAAATATAATTTTTTAATTGTAATGGGTCTCACAGATAATTAATATATGTACTAAATGATTCACTTTTGTCAATACCATGGCCCATACTTGCCCAACCATATACTTTATGTACTAAAACAAATACTTCCTCTATTTTTTAATTGTGACACTTTCCAAAAGAGGAAGTTTGGAATTAAATGTGAAACTTTCTTTTTTGGCAAAATTTTCTCTCTATCTCTCTCCTATCACATGGGTGTCCATCTTTCTTACTCTCTATCTCTTTCCTCTCCAAAAATTGTCTAGGAGTCCGTGAAATCAAAGTGTCACAACTAAAAAAAAACGGATGAAGTATCAAAAATCAACTACTCTCAATAAAATAAGTTAGTCAAATAACAATCCTAAAATTTTGTGTCAGTCAAACTATATCATCTATATACGAGTATTGAGAATAATTGGCCAACATGTTTAGGTTTCCTGACATGTTATATATATAGAGGAAAAAACCTTCTCTAAATAATACAGACTAATAATAATAATAATCAAATTACCCTAATACACCCCTCAATCTATATGAGGTGGAATTACGGATAGATTGGAGCGATGTTTACAAAACAACTCAAAAGATAGACCCTTAGTAAAAATATCATTTACCTGTAACTTGGTCGGAACGTGCTTGACCTGAAGTCCACCTTTTAGCAACCATCTCAAGAACAAAATGATAATCAACATCAATGTGCTTATTACGATCATGATGAACAAGATTGACAGTAAGATACATAGTGGAAACATTGTCACCATAGAGAATGGTAGGCCGTCGATGGAAATACCCTAAATCAGCCAATAATTTACGTAGCCAAATTTTTTCGGCCGCAGTGTAGGCAACATCACGATATTCCGATTCAGTGGAAGACTTGGAAGCAGTAGATTGCTTCATAGAGCGCCAGGAGATCAAATTCTTCCTTAGGAAGACAACATAACTAGTAGTAGAACGCCAAGTGTTAGGACACTCGGCCCAATCAACATCAGAATAGGCAATGACCATAGTAGGAGAGCCAACATCACAATTGACAATACTCTAATATGGGACGGAGGGAGTAGTTATTGAGAACGAGAAGAGAAAGACGATTATGAAAAGGAGAAGAGGAAAAACAAATAGGTTGTTTAGTTTTTTTTCTCAAAAATAAAAACTTTAAATATTTAATTATGGTATAATTAGGAACTTTAAGTATTATAATTTTGATCTTTGATTTCCCTTCACCTCCACTTAAGGAATAGAGATGATTTAGATGGAGTATCAAATAACTAACCTTAACAACTTATTATAAACTCATTAATCCACATTAAAATTTTATTATACTTTTTTTTTGACGGGTACATCTTTATTATTATAAACTCATCAATCCACATTACATCTTTATTATTCTTTCCCTAACCACACCGCTTATACGTGCATGACATGAAACCATGCACCAATAACTCATGTGTTGCATGAATTTACTTAATTACTCATTGGAGGTGACCCATAATGGCTGCAAGTTTAGCCATATTCATGGGCTTAGCGTAAAATTCATCCAATCCAGAACTCATAAACTCTTGAATCTTTGCTTGTGAAGATGATGCTGACATTCCAATGATCAAACTCTTCACACCCATTGCTCGAATTTCCTTTGTTGCCTTGCAGTGAAGAATCAAGGACCATAATTAACTAACATACATTTCTTTTGATTATTGTACGTATAACCATGCATGCTATATATGCAATTAGTAATAATGAGGTGAGACTGATAAGCTAAATGAAATGAAATGAAATATAAGATAGCAACAAAAACTTAAAAGTTGTAAGGTGTATATGATTGTATGACTTGTTTCATATAATTTGTTGTTTAAGTAGGTGTTTTTTTTTTTAACATAGAAAATTGATAAAAATACTAGCCGAAAAAGGATGGACGCAAGGAAATTATAAGCTTCTTATTTTCATGGTTAAGCTACTGAAAGCTTGCATGTCCATGTCAAACAACTCTATTGTATTTCATATCCAACACCTTAAACATCTTATCTCTTTACCACTTATGGTATTCTTCAAAAATCGATTAAGAACTTAGCAATCATTGCCTACTATAAGAAGGTAAGATACAAATCGTTCCTAAAATCTTTTGGTACCTTGAAGGATGCTCTAATGTTAGCCAAGGGCGGAGTCAGGGGGGCTGGCGGGGGCCATGGCCTCCCCCTTGCCTCAAGATAAATACAAAACCAATCTAACTATATCAATACTTTCAATGTAGCATATATGGTTTTTATATCTACTCTAGATATAGTAGACTTCCTCGAAGGTCATGGGTTCAATACCTACAAACAAATTTTTTATTTTTTAGATAGTTTTACACCTTATTTTTCATATGTATTAGTAATTATTGTGGGATAAAATATGTAGTATAGAGTCTCGGCCCCCCTTAGTCACAAATTCTGGCTCGCCATTGACGTTAGCTATCCTATCCCACTGTCTAATGTAAGTACATTCATATAAGTATAAACTATTCTTAGAAAGCATATACTATAACATTTACCTACCTGAAGGCCATCCATTATAGGCATTTCCATGTCCATGATAACTAAATCAAATTGGTTTCCAGTATGAAAATACTCAACAGCTTCTTGCCCATTTTTAGCTATCTCAATCTCAAATCCATTTCTACTTAAATACTTCATGTTAATGGCTCTATTGATGGAGTCATCATCAGCAATAAGAGCTGTGAATTTCTTTATGGAAGCCATACCTTTATTAGTTTAGAGGACTAGCTAGCTACAGTTTGGAAATTGGAAATATTCTGTCTCTATAAACTTCTTATATAGATGTATTATTACATTTTGTTTTTATTATACAAACAAGTTTGTCAATCTTAAATGGTTAGATTCTATGAGTAATGAAGGAAATCTGAATAGTTGGCAATACATACCCTATCCTACAAAATTTTGTAAGAGAAGACAGTGTTAAATGACTTCATTCTTTAATGTAATAGGTGGATTTTTCTTTCTTTCAGCTGAAGAAAAAGTTTTTAGTTACTATATCAAATAGGAAAAATTGACTAAAATAATCCAAACTATGTCCGTTCCACCAATAATAACCCCTACTATCGGTTATTCCTGTATAATACCAACTATTGGAGTGATACGCCAAAAATAGACCATGACTGGAAGGAAACCTATTTAACAAGTAAATCGGCCACATGTTATGTTTTCATTGGCTGTTTATATTTATTTTTTCATTTTTTTAAAAAAGCCCCATTTTCAGATTAGTTACTCACACCTCAACACCACCACCTCCACACCGCCACTTCCACACACACCACCATCTCCATCACCACTTCCACCTGCACCACCACAACACCATCGAAGCACCATCATTTACAGCCACCTCTCACCACCTTCCTTCACCATTCTTCACCCCTAACAATGGTGAAAAGCCGAAACCTACATAGAAGAAACCCACACGCAGCCCACATCCAAGAAAATCCCCCTCCCCCTCCTCCTGCTCCTGCACTGTCTTACTCACCATCTTCCCACCACCTTCCTCACCGCCTCCTCTACCTCCACCGTCCAAAATGCATTGTAATCGCAGAAACACGAAGGCAAATTATTTAACAAAATCACCGGTAACTTTTCAAAATTCAAAACACTTAAACATGATCCAGATTATTATGATTCATTTCGCATTTTCCAAATTACAGATGAATCAAATGAAAACAAAAGGCAAGCAAATATGGAAAACGAGAAAGAGAGGGAAAGAAAGAGAGAGAAAGAGACTAAAAGAGAATCCACTTTGACAACGGTGAGGTGAATAAGCGCCTGAGCAAGCTTATCATACTAGAAACTCTTCCTCGAACTCACAAACGATAACGGCGACGAACTCTGAAATGATCCACCATCACCAACATACCCACCACTGGCACCACCAAAACCAGAAACTTTCCTCGACCTCACAAATGGTTTTTGATTAATTGGGTGTGTAATGTAATTGAATTGTGGTTCTTATTTTGTAAAAAATATGTGAATTTGAAATTATTTTTCGAAATTCGAATCATAATTTGATTAGAAGGTTGGTGAACATTGAGATAGTTTTTGTGGTGATCTGGATGCGTAAGGGAAAATGTGAAATTATCTTTGAATAATTTGATGGAAAAATAACTTGTTGCTGCATGCCATTAACGGCGGGCTATATTAATGGCCCGTAGCTAATAATCTTTAATTGCGGGCTTGCTTAAAAGTCCGTAGCTAAACCTAATTAAATTAATTCATAAAGCGTTTTGACACGGGCTATGTCTAGGAGCCCGCAGCTAAGCTGCGACATCAGGCTCAATATCACAAGACACGACATCACGCTTCCTCTCTCTCTCCCCTCTTTTTCGATCTATTAGGGTTTTCTCAATAATAATTCTTCTTCTCTTCATCAATGGCTCTCAACAAAGAAGATGATTGTGATTGTTGGAGTTTGTGAGAAGAGTAATACAAAAACTCTTGAGTTGCTTCAAAAGAATATGAAGAGTTGGGGATCCCATATAGGAAGAATAAGAGGTGAGTGGTGAGTTTATTAATAGTTATGTTCCTAGTATCTATTGAGTTGGTGACTTGGTAGGCTTTTGTGGTTGGGCTCTTGATTGGTCTAGTCCACACACGCGCCGCCGCCGCCCGCCCGGACCGGCCGTGGGCCGTGGGCCTTGGGCCTTGGGCTTTGGGCTTTGGGCTTTGGGAAATAACTTAACTAAATTTTTACTGGAAAAATCTGTCATCCTTATATGACTGTTATGGAATCAGTCAATTCCTGAATCCACTCCTTATTGACTGCTTCCACTAGCCGTTAGTGGGCAGTTTCCTTTGCCCATTAATTACCGTTTTAACACGGTTTTAGGAGTCAGTTTTCCCTTCTTCTGTCCCTATATATACCCCCTTCCTGGCACAGTTTTGAACAGACAGAAAATTATCCTCTCATACTTCTCTCTGTTAATCTCTCTCAAACACTGGGCAATATTAAGAGCGTTCTCAAACTGTCTCTCTCTACTTCACCGGTGAGTCAGTGTTGTGTTAACCCTGGAGGTTGTTTGCCACGAGTCCGTGTGTTCGTAGCGGGGCAATTTCAACTTTAGGGCAGTGATCATATCACGGCACAGCAATTTCACAGATAAGTTTTATAATCTACCAGTCATACTTCCTACAATCTAAAGTTGAAAATTTTTCCTTTTTTATACTGTTATTATGGCCGGTATTCCTGTTGTTGTTCCTCTTAATTCTGTCAACCCCTTTGTTCCTGATATGTCGAAATTAGACCCTTTGGATGGAAAAAATTATATTATGTGGTCTGATAAAATGGAATTCTTTTTAGGCCAAATTGGGGTAGATTACTGCTTAACTATTGATGCTGCTCCTGTTGACGCAGTTAGGGATTTTGAGAAAGATAATAAAACATGTAGGGGGATGTTATTGCATTATATGACTGCTCCTTTATATATGATTTATAGTAAGTCGAAAAAGGCAAAGGATATTTGGGATGCACTTAAGGTTAAGTATGGACTAGATGATTTTGGGACTAAGAAATATGCCTGTAGTCGTTGGTTAAAATTTACTATGACTGATGACAAACCTGTTTTAGACCAAGTCCATGACTATGAACATTTGTGTGCTGAACTTGCTGCTGAAAGTATGGTTATTCCTGATTTATTTCAAGCTAATTGCCTTTTAGAGAAACTGCCACCCTCTTGGGAGACCTATGTTCACTCTATGAAACATAAGCAAAAAGACTTCACCCTTCAGGAATTAGTTTCCCACATTAAGGTTGAGGAACAAAACCGAATTCAGACTAAAGGAAAGACTGACCATTCTTCCACTTTAGCCAACCTTATTGAGTCTAAAAATTCTGGAAAAGGGAAAAAGGGTAAAAGTCAGAACCATGTTCACGGAACTAGGCAGAATGGTAATGGGTTTAAGGGTAAGAAGCAATTTCAGGGTAACTGCTATGTTTGTGGTAAATTTGGACATGCTGCTAGGGATTGTAGAAACAAACAGGCTTCTTCAAATGCTGCTGTCACCAAACCAAAAGACAATAAAGCACAAGTCAACCTTGCTGAAGATGACATTATTGCTGCTGTGGTGTCTGAGGTGAACCTGATTAGCAACATTTCTGAATGGGTTGTGGACACTGGAGCTACCCGCCACATCTGCTCAAGCAAGGAAATGTTCCAGACTTATGATAAAGTTTCAGAAGGAGAATGTGTCTTCATGGGCAACTCAAGCACTGTGAGTGTGTTAGGCAAAGGAAAGGTTTTTCTAAAGTTAACCTCTGGAAAAACCATTGCTTTGCAAAATGTCTTGCATGTTCCTGATATCCGCAGAAACCTCATATCTGGTGCACTTTTAAACAAGGCTGGAATTAAATTAACCAGTTATACTAAGGTCTACTTGTTAAGTACGAAAGATGAGGCTGAAGAGAAATTTCTTATTTATAAAGCCGAAGTAGAAAACCAGTTAGACCTTAAGATAAGGAGAGTGAGATCAGATAGGGGTGGAGAATATGATGGACTTCCACTTAAGAAATTTTGTGAATCTAATGGAATTATACATGAGGTTTCAGCTCCCTATACACCTGAACAAAATGGAATAGCTGAGCGAAAAAACAGGACTCTTAAGGATATGATGAATGCTATGCTTATAAGTTCAGGGATGCCTACTAACATGTGGGGGGAGGCAATTCTTTCTGCTTGCTATGTGCTTAACCGAGTTCCCCATAAGAAGTTAGATAAGACTCCCTATGAATTGTGGAAAGGTTTTAAACCTAATTTGGGTTACCTTAAAGTGTGGGGGTGCTTGGGAAAATTAGGACTTCCTGACTTTCAAAGGAGTAAGATTGGACCTAAGACTGTTGATGGAATCTTTATTGGGTATGCTTCTAACAGTGCTGCATATAGACTTATTCTTAAGGATGCTTCTGGCTTTGGTCCTATTAGAGAGTCAAGGGATGTAGAATTCTTTGAGCATATTTTTCCTATGAAAGTTAGTGTATAAACATGCTTGCCTGTTGCATCTTCTTCTACTTTGCATCATAACATTGCATCATCTAGTGAGACTTTAGAACCTAGAAGGAGTAAAAGAACTAGAACTGAGACTAGTTATGGACCTGACTTCATTACTTCTTTCCTAGCTGAAAAAGGATTTCTAGATGAGCAAAGAGTAAGTGCTTTTATATTGGAAGAGAACCCTAGAACTTTTGGGGAGGCCATGAGATCTGTTGACTCTAGTTTTTGGATCGAGGCTATTAACAGTGAAATAGAGTCTATTATGAGTAACAACACATGGATTTTGACTGACCTTCCTAGAGGTTGTAAGGCTTTGAGTAGTAAGTGGATTTTTACTAAGAAGTGCAAGCCTGATGGGACATTAGACAAGTATAAAGCTAGACTTGTAGTTGGAGGACATCACCAAAAGAAAGGTCTAGACTTTTTTGACACTTATTCACCAGTGACCAAGGTAGCCACTATTAGAGCATTAATTGCACTTGCATCCATTCATGATCTTGTTGTGCATCAAATGGATGTGAAAATTGCTTTTTTGAATGGTGAGCTAAATGAAGAGATCTATATGAAGCAACCTGAAGGATGTGTTGTTCTTGGTCAAGAGGACAAGGTATGCAAGCTCATTAGATCTTTGTATGGTTTAAAACAAGCACCAAAACAATGGTATGATAAATTTCATCAAACTATTACTTCAAATGGTTTTTTAGTAAATGATTCTGATGCTTGTGTTTATTCCAAAACAGATGGTATTGGTTGTGTTTTCATATGTCTATATGTGGATGATATGTTGATTTTTGGGACCAATATAGACATAGTGAATGCAACTAAAAGTTTCCTAAATTCGTGTTTTGAAATGAAGGATTTAGGAGAGGCTGATGTTATTCTTGGGATAAAGATTACTAGAAAGTCATATGGCATATCTTTAAATCAATCTCATTATATTGAGAAAATTTTAAAGAAGTTTGATCAATATGATTGTGTTCCTATGAAAACTCCATATGATTCTAGTATTCATTTGAAAAAGAATAAAGGAGATAGTATATCACAAGAACAATATGCTAAAATTATTGGTAGTGTAATGTTCTTGATGAACTATACTAGACCGGATATAGCTTATGCTGTTAGTAGATTGAGTAGGTATACTCACAATCCTAATCAGGAGCATTGGGGTGCTTTGATTAGATTGTTGAAGTATTTAAAAGGCACTATAAATTGGGGTTTGCATTATCAAAGAACACCTTGTGTTCTAGAAGGATATTGTGATACTAATTGGGTGTCTGATAATGATGAGATTCAATCTACTAGTGGCTTTGTTTTTACTCTTGCTGGTGGAGCTATATCATGGAAATCATCAAAGCAAACTTGTATTGCCAAATCTACTATGGAATCTGAATTTATTGCTTTAGAATTGGCAGGATAGGAAGCTGAATGGTTAAGGAGTTTGCTAGCTGATATTCCATTGTGGGGGAAGCCAGCTCCATCAGTTTCAATGTGGTGTGACTCACAAGCTGCAATTGGGGTCGCGAATAATCAAGCCTATAATGGAAAGAGGAGGCATATTCGCTTGAGGCATGCTATAGTTAGAAATCTAATTAGAAATAATGTAATTTCACTCGAGTTTGTAAAGTCATAGAGGAATATTGCAGATCCTCTCACCAAAGGCCTTTGTAGAAAAATGGTGCTAGAGTCGGCACAAGGAATGGGTTTAAAGCCTATTGTGGAGTGAATTATGATGGATACCCTTCTTAGAAAGTTTCTAAGTTCAAGGGTCAAACTAAGTCATAAAAGAACTCAAGTAGTAGATACTACTACCATTCCTATATTAATAAAAGTGATGTAGTATTTGTTTTTTACTGTAAAATGTGTAAGGATGAGTAAAATACTCTTAATAAGTTCATAGCCTTGAGAAGGTGGTTTGAAACAGTACAAACTTGATGAACTTACCTATGTGAATGTGGGGGTTACGCCCAATCCCCTATGAGATCCCTAAGGCTTAGGATCTCTAGAGCATTCATGAAAATCCAGGTATTATGGGGCACTTATATATATATCGCGAGAACGTTTCTTATTTTGAAAAAGGTTTAGTGCGCAAGTATTGATTATGAACTCCGTAGAAGGTTCAAAGAGAAATCTACCTAATACGACAATATGACATACTTGTATGTGCTGGGTATCAATTCAAGTCTCTAAGACATTGATGCTTACAAAACTGAGTATCTATTGCCCAAATCTTCTTTTTCAGCCCCGTTTCTTTCTGTCTCTTCTTTTGAATCATGTGGGGGATTGTTGGAGTTTGTGAGAAGAGTAATACAAAAACT
Organism: Patellifolia procumbens; assembly: GCA_947645195.1. NCBI lineage: Eukaryota > Viridiplantae > Streptophyta > Magnoliopsida > Caryophyllales > Amaranthaceae > Patellifolia > Patellifolia procumbens. The sequence goes on along the minus strand of CANSGD010001508.1, from coordinate 571,685 downwards.
CTTGAGTTGCTTCAAAAGAATATGAAGAGTTGGGGATCTCATATAGGAAGAATAAGAGGTGAGTGGTGAGTTTATTAATAGTTATGTTCCTAGTATCTATTGAGTTGGTGACTTGGTAGGCTTTTGTGGTTGGGCTCTTGATTGGGCTAGTCCACACACGCGCGCGCGCGCCGCCGCCGCCCGCCTGGACCGGGCCGTGGGCCGTGGGCCTTGGGCTTTGGGCTTTGGGCTTTGGGAAATAACTTAACTTAACTAAATATTTACTGGAAAAATCTGTCATCCTTATATGACTGTTATGGAATCAGTCAATTCCTGAATCCACTCCTTATTGACTGCTTCCACTAGCCGTTAGTGGGCAGTTTCCTTTGCCCATTAATTACCGTTTTTAACACGGTTTTAGGAGTCAGTTTTCCCTTCTTCTGTCCCTATATATACCCCCTTCCTGTCACAGTTTTGAACAGACAGAAAATTATCCTCTCATACTTCTCTCTGTTAATCTCTCTCAAACACTGGGCAATATTAAGAGCGTTCTCAAACTGTCTCTCTCTACTTCACCGGTGAGTCAGTATTGTGTTAACCCTGGAGGTTGTTTGCCACGAGTCCGTGTGTTCGTAGCGGGGCAATTTTAACTTTAGGGCAGTGATCATATCACGGCACAACAATTTCACAGATAAGTTTTATAATCTACCAGTCATACTTCCTACAGTGACGACAACGCTAAGCCTCAACAAAGAAGATAATTGCGCCGACAAAGATGCCAACACTCGCACTCTCCTTTCTCCATTTTCTTTTTCTCGTGACTGCGGCTCAGGTCAGCTCTCGCACTCTCCTTTCTCAATTCCCTCTTGATTTTAGTCGATTCTTCCTATTTCATTCTCCATTTGTTTGTTTTCGTTAATTTATTTCATTCTGCATTTCTAATCTCAAGAGCATGAGAGATCCTTTCGAAAGTAAGAAGCTGCTGCTGATGAACTCAAGAGCTGGGATGGGGAATTTGTTAAATCTTGACCAAAATACCCTTTTCGATCTTATTTTGGTATAAATCTCTTCTATATCCCTCTCGATTGTGGATCTTGCTTCATTTTAGCGATTTTCGATTGTTTTTGTTATGATTGTGGTGTGTGTTTAAGCTAATTTTGATATTTCGATTATGTTGACTCATGGTGTGTTTGTTTTATAAGATTTAGATATGCGTTTAACATTCAATATTTATGATGTAATATGATTAGATGCTTGTTTGCTATGCGGATATTGTGGTTTTGGTGTTGTTGATTGTTGTTAATTGAGCTTCTTTATTCTGGAATTGTTATTAATTGCTTGAGTACAAGACGAAAAATAAGAAAATCAGTGAGTTCTCTGCTTATTGTCAAGTTAAATGGATGACATCTTTGGTGGTAGGGCTAAAGGTTATTATTAAATGGAAAAAATCAGTGGGTTCTTATTCAATATTATCATTTCTCGGTTGCTGTCCTGTGATAAAATGAGCACCCGTGTGTAGATAAATCATGGGTAGGACTCCCCTCCGCTGGCTCTCTTTGGCCCTGGTCAATGCCTTAACATGCCGTTCGGTGTGAGAGGCGGGGAATCGGTTTCCGTTTCTTAAGAGTTACTTTTTCCGCCCAATAGTTTTACCATTTCTTCCCTCTATTTGATTTAATTCCCGTTTATATCATCGCTGTTTTATTGTTAAATCAAACATGTACTAAGAATACCAGTAATTTCAATCTTGATAGTATTATGCTCTTGGCAGACTTGGAGGATATCGTCGCTCTTCTCTTTTTTTGTTTCTCTTCTCTTTTCAAAGGAATTGGATTCATTCACTTTGTTGCTGTGAATTGCTTGTTTTGGCCGGTGCTTGAGCCATCTACACATCTATCATCTGGAGTGTGCTCATTGAAATAAATTAGTAATGGGAGGTTATTTACTGTTACTTCATTAATTGAACATGGTAATCTACTGACTGGCAAACTACAGATAATTAGTAATGGGAGTTACTTTACTCCCTTAATGGCTCCATTCCCCCTTTTTGAGTGAGCTCTTCTACTTTCTGGGACCATTAGTGGATTATTATTCAATATTCTCTGGTTTTATCTGTTTCTTATTTATTTCGAAGGTTCTAACAACTTACAAAATGTAAAGGCTTTAGAATTGGGCTATATTTTGTTTTAAGGAACTGATCTTGGCATGATGAATATGTAGTAACTTTGCTGGTAGTTATTGCATTTGTTGTTGGTGCATACCAAGAAGTGAATTACTGTGGGGGAAGCATTTGTGTTTGCTGAGATAATCAATCATGTGTAGTACTTGCAACGTCAAGTTGAGCTACTCTATCCTTGAATTTTAAGTTTCATCCCTCCCATTCCTGTTCTTCTCACTATTGATTCTTAACAATGAATCAATCCCCCCACTTTCATATTCCTTCTTTCGGTTGGTTTGTCTCTCTCTCTATTTACTCTTTACTCTCAGTTGTTGGGTTTTTATTTTCTTCATTTCTGTATGCAACATAACTAGGTATTGTTTTATTATATGATGCTTTATATGTCTATAAGTAATGTGGGTTGGGTTTGATTTTAAACAAGTTGATGTGGGTTTTGTTTTAATTATCAATCAAGTATTGCCGTGTAACAAGTATTATGTCCCTTCAGCGGCTACAGTAGCTTCTCAGTGGTTACAACTTCTGCATCAAGACATAAAAGGGCGTCTTTCAGGTCAGTTTTTCATTCATTGACAGAATTACATGTGCTGTTATATCTACTGAGTTGCCTTTTCTTCTCTATCCAAAGACTTCCCTTCGAATATGATCAATGTTTCTGTCATTTGCAGATTGCATAAGAGATTAAAGCAGCTCGTGAAGCTCTTGTTGAGGTGATTGCTAGACTTCGGAGCTACTTATATAAGGAGTTCTTATAGAGGGATATGCTACCACCACCTGATCCAACTCCAGGTTCTTACGGAAATGGGCCCTCTGCGATCGAACCAGCTAATAATTCCGCTCCAGCCTATGAGTCATTGGCTTCTGATTCTCCTGCTGTAATTTCTCAGAATGTGCAAAATACTCTTCCTGGACAACTAAATAAAGTATATGAGATTCTACCCTCTTGTGCAGCATTCCATAATGAATGAACACAACAAATAGCAATTCTTTTTTAGGGGCAATGGGGAAGGAGACATTCATATTAGGTGTTATTTGGCCTTCTGATATATATAGGGTTGCGATTGAAGAAATATCTTTTCGTTGGCTATTGGTCTTAATTCCATGTGATATGTCGAAGTGGTTGCCAATGTTCAGGATATGTGTGACGATGAGGATGATCCATTACCTGGGCTTTCGTTCTCTACTCACTCTGTCCCTAATTCATTGCTCTCAAATACTACAAGTTCTGATAAGCCTAAAGATGTTCTTGTAAAAACCACACATAGAAGTATCAGTTAAGATAATAAGATAATTTCAGAGACTACATATTTCACGTGAAGAGTACGGAGCCTAATCAAATGTTAGATGTCTTTTATCTGATTCAATGTAATTAGATTCACTTCATTTATGTGTTCTACTTGCTATTAGATCTGAATTTATTATTATACATCTAATATTATTAGGTTTCTCATCAATTGCTGCTATCCTATCATATTAAGGGTTAGGGTTTTCGAATTAGAACTGTGCCTCTTTTGATCAGTGCAATGTTGGAAATTCTGCTCTTCCTTTGATTGATTAGTTTTTTGTTTTGTTGGGTTTCAAATAAACATGATTACATGATCAATATACATATAAGTTGTTTTAATTTCATTATACAATTATGTCATAGACTTCAAAATTACTTTAAAAACCAAAAATTGGGAACTAGTGGTGATATCGAATGCACATATATTAAGACAACTGAATTAATATTCAACTTCTAGCATTTAGACAGGTTAGATAAGGAGAAAAAGAAGAGGCAAAGTACAAAAACTAGGCATACGTTTGTTTAATGACTTGCTTTAATCTGCACATTACATAGCACAGTTGCACCTGCACTTTGACATGCACTTCTTACAGTCAGATAGCTTTGGGTAGTTTTCATTGCAGTCACACCTCTTTGTGCACCTGTTCTTCGACGACCCTGCCCACAAGCATTTTGCTAAGCACCGGAGCGGTGTAGCACATGACGGACAATCGTATTTCATCCGTTTCAGAATGCAGCCTTTACAGTTAGAACTGTCATTTGAACAAGCTGATGATGTCTGTAAGACTGCTAACCATGAAAGCAGAAGCACGACTAACACGAAAGAAGATTCTATTTTACGCTTAGTCTTGCCCTCCATATATGCTCCTTATTCTTACCGAAAGAATCTGAATTATTGCCTTTTTTTTTTTGAATCAGGGCCTTGGTTATAAGGGCATCCAAAGTCTTCTAGGACTTGAGAAAACTGTTGGAGCAAGTACAGCAGCTCTTCCACCTCCAAGATCAACTCTTCTCATCATTTGTTCCGGCACATAAATCAAATGTATGGAAATATGTAAAGTGGATTGAGGGGTTCTGAGCATTGGGGCCAGCCCGGATGATGCGGCTATTGCAAATGGATCGAGTGGTAAGACGATGAAACTCATCATGCTGGCAGCAGCTGTTCAGAGCATAACCTTCGGCCACTCGGTGAGCGTGTCGGATGACAAAAGTATTTCGATGTATGACTATTCTTAGTATTAGTTCTTTTCATTAAATGTTGAAGATTCTAGTGTTTGGTTTAAGTTTTTTAACTTGACAGTGTTCATAGATGTATTGAGAGAGATGTTTATAAAATTATAGAGCTATTTTTAATTCTTACATTTTGGGTGTGCTTTTGTTGTGAAAGCTGTGCCTTGCACATGTAATATGAAATTAATTTATGTGAAACGTGAATAGGGAGCAGGTAGGGGCAGCAGGCTGGGTGGGGGTATATATGCATTTTTTTTTTAAAAAAAAAACAGAGTTGCTGCGGGCCTCACCACTTGCCCGCAGCTAATGGTGATAGATTATGGCTATTACCATCACCATTAGCTGCGGGCTAGTTGTGAGGCCCGCAGCAATTGGTACTTGTTGCTGCGCCGCAGCTAAACTTCATTTTTAGCTGCGTCTTTGTATGCAGTTACTGTTTTTTTAGATTAGCTGCTCCTTCAATAGCTACGACCCATGTACGCAGCAACAAGCCCCTTTGAGGCCCGCAGCAACAACTATTTTTTCCACTAGTGCCACCACTGGCACCACCAAAACCAGAAACTTTCCTCGACCTCACAAATGGTTTTTGATTAATTGGGTGTGTAATGTAATTGAATTGTGGTTCTTATTTTGTAAAAAATATGTGAATTTGAAATTATTTTTTGAAATTCGAATGATAATTTGATGAGAAGGTTGAATGGTGAACATTGAGATAGTTTTTGTGGTGATCTGGATGCGTAAGGGAAAATGTGAAATTATCTTTGAATAATTTGATGGAATATGAACGATTTTGGTGTGAGAATTAAGCTGATTTTTGTGTGAGAATTAAGCTGCTGGAATGGATTATGTGAAACCTTAATGTGGGTTGGGCTGATGGTGGAAATTGGAAGTGGTGGGGGAAAAGGGGAAAGTGGTGGTGGTGGACTGATGGTTGGGTAAGGTTGAAATGGAAGGTGGTGGTGGGTAAGGTGGAAAGGAGAGAAAAATAAGGGAAATTAAATGTTTTATAATGAAAAAGTAAAATTTTACTGAGTAGCCGGTTTCAAGTCACCTGGGTCCATTTGTGGCGGATTTGCCTCATAGTTGGGATTTTACGGGAATAACTCATAGTTGGGATTATTCTTGGCGGAACGGCCATAGTTTGGATTATTCTAATCAATTTTTCCTATCAAATACCACCCTCATACATTTTAATACACATATATAGATCTATTTAGTCTAATGATATATTAACTGGTAAGCATCTAAACGCTGATAACTGGTGATGATAATGATACAAAAAGTAATTTTAGACATTTGTGACGAAAGTCACATATCAATGCCCATGATCATACTTATCCATTTACAAACTGTTAAGAAAATGGGAGAACAATATTAAACTGAATAATAAACATGTATTGAGTTGTTATTAATGATTAGGGTAAAACCTTATATATATAGTATACGGACTTAGAAAACCATCTAACCCTATAATACTAAACAATATACTTTCCTAACAACATAAGATAATTTACTATTCTAAAACTCTATCTTGATATACTTTCCTTATCTCCAATACTCCCCCTCAATCGTAGGGTAGTAACACGAACACTACGAGTGGAAGAAAATAGAAAAAAACTACTAGATTAAGACGACGTAAATTAATTAACGTCAACAATAACCACCCTTTAGAATTAGGGACAACCAATAAACACCATTTTTGGATTAGGGACAACCAAGAAATACCTTTTGGATTGTGGACAACCAATCAACCTTCACGACTCAATTCGGCACTTAGGTCATCAACGATGCACAACCGCACCAACACGATGCACAACCGCACTAACACAATAGCTTGGATGGGCCACCATGACCCATCACAATAACGATACATAACCTCACCATCCCAACTAGGGATCAAACTATTGTTTTGTAGAAACGATGCACAACTACATCAACACCATATTGCAATAGCAATGTAAAATAACACAAATCGTAACATCAATTTTACACATGCCAACCGCAGCAATCGAACATAAGTAAACGAGGGACACCAAACTCCAAGAGCATGTCTTGGACGAGTAAACGTGAAAACTCACAACCTGCTAAACAATGTTAAAAGAAAATTCCCCTTCCTCACGCGATGAGTACTATCTTTTCACAGTCCAATTCCAACTTTGCTAAACCAAACTTGCTACCCAGGACAACAATTGTAACAGCCATAGGCATACTTAGTAGTATTAGATAGCAAACTATAATGCAAAAATCCACTATCCAATAAAGATGTAGTGCATCATCACAATACCTAATTAACAAATATGTAGTAATACTGAATGCAAGGAACACTGCAGTGGAACAAATCCCAACAAATTGTGGAACAAGCGTGAAGAGTTGGAATACCAAACCCGCCCGATGTGAGACAGTGAACAGAACCAGAACAAAGACAACCCCAGAAAGGTGCAGCACAACATAACTCTCCTTTGACAGCAGAAGGAGAGACCACACGCAGCGAAAATATTGACATACGAACTCAACAAAAACAAAAAAAATCGTATTTTAGAATTGGTAAATCTGGCCGGTGGGTGGGTTCTTTATTGACACTCACCGGCCATGAAATTTTTTAGCGGAAGCGTAGGGTCAATCCAATCCTTTGGATGGCTCCGATACCAAGTTAAGAATTGGAGAACAATATAAAACTGAATAATAAACTTGTATTGACTTGTTATTAATGATTAAGGTAAAACCCTATATATAGTACAAGGACTTAGAAAACCATCTAACCCTTAGAATATTAAACAATATACAACATAAGAAAATTTATTATTTTAAAACTCTATCTTGATATATTTTCCTTATGTTTAATACAAGCATGTAACTCTTGTATGGACCCGGTCCACACTAAAAATAGTGTAGACTCACTCTCTCTCCTCACTCCTTCTCCTCACTGCTCTCCTTCCTCCTCTTTGAAACCACCATCACCACCACGCCAATCTGCACAGTTGCACTCCCCTTCCCCTAAACCACCACCACCCACAACCTTCCCTCACTCTCTTCACTCCCCTCAACCACGCGGCACTACGGCGGGACTACGACACACCCGTTTTCCGGCGGCTTCTCCGACGCAACATTTTCCACCTCTGCCTTCTCTCTTAATCTATGATTCGAGATCTGCAGTTGGGGGAGAGAAATCGAAGAAGGGTGAGCAAAAATTAGGTATATTTAAGCATAAAATCCCCTTCTTTTAGGTTTTAATTTCATGAATTCAAATGCTTTTTACGAATTGGAATGTTAAATCCCCATTTAACACTCAATCAAATCGAATTGGGGAAAAATTTAGGGTTTTATTTTGATAATAAAACCTTAACTTTTCCTTCCTAACATTTAACTTTTGATTACAAAACCTTAACTTTTGATTGTTAAACCTTAACTTTTAATTACAAAATATTAACTTTTGCTTAAAAAACCTTAACTTTTCATTCATAACACTTAACTTTTGATTATAAAACCTTAACTTTTAATTAAAATTTCTTAACTTTTGATAAAGAAACCTTAACTTTTGGTGAGCAAAAATTTAACTTTTGATAAAAAAAACCTTAACTTTTGGGACCTGGCCCTGCTCTACAATAAGTTTAGTGTAGACCGAATTCATACTAGACTTTCTATTACTTTTTACGTGTAAGTTTCCATTACCGTCTATCAACATTGCATATGTAGTTTTCCTTAAAAAACATTGTATATGTAGTATTATGCATAACTGTAAATAATTTGACAAGAAATACACATGTTTGTTGTTGGAGTTCCGTTATATTATTACATGAGACTTCATTGACAAAATTGTTTTTGTCTACTCCATCCGTTTCTCAAATATTGTTACACTTGTACTTTTCACGCATGTCAATGCAAAACTTTGAGCATTTATATCTCTAATTACGGATTTGTAAAACTTATAAAAACAAGATATTAATATTCTACATATCAAGAGGAATCTAACAGGATTCCATATGACTATATTTTTTTTCTTATGTATAAATTACAAACGATGGTTAAAGTGAAATATGTGAATATTATAAAATGTCAAAGTATAACAATTTTTAGGAAACGGAAGTAGTTTTTTTTTTTGGTAAGAAGTGGCCAGGACCCCGCTCGGGTTCTATTGGACCAGGCATTTGAGAGTAGGGGGAAGGGTAAGGGCAATCCCTACCCTCAAAGTGCCCCTAGTGGGGATTGAATCCCCAACCTTGAGGTTGAAAGGGTACTCTTTCCACTAGACCAAGTACTACTTACTGATGTAACAATTTTTAGGAAACGAAAATAGTAGTATACTGGTACTCCATGTTAGAAATAAACAAGGGAACAAGAGGAAATCGAATATTCACCACTCCAAGGCACGGAAACTACGCTTTCCTATTAGTTTTATTTCGCCCATCTAGGATCACTGGGTTTACACGAAATAACTAATGAGATACAATGGAGTAACAATTCACTTCTATGATCTTAGAAGTGAATCCTTAAGAACTTGCGTTTGATGTGTTTATGAAGAACACTTAAGAAAGTTAATCAGAAATACTTAAGCAAGCAATGTTGGTTGTGTCAAGGATGGAGTTCACCTCCTCCTTTTATAGTCACACATGCAAGGACCCTCATTAAGGACCTCTAATAGGCTCCTTAATAAGGCCCTTAAATCAGAGAATAAATCAGTCATTTAACCATGCAATTAACCATGAAAAACTGATCAAAACGCTTCAACGGACATAAACGGATACATCGCAAACTGAAGCATCACAGGGCAGTGCCCAGTCGCGACTCGCGACCATGGGTCGCGGCCCGCGAGCTGGCCCTGCCCCCATTTTCTCTTGTTTTCCGGAATTAAATCCTACATCTCCATTTAATTCCCCCATATGTGATTTATCAAACCCATTACCCTTACAAATGTTCCAACAATCCTCCTCCCATTTGTAGGGTAATGTTGAACGGCTTACCTCATGCAAAATCATAAACGAGCATGCTCATGCATCATAGAAATATCTAACGCTTGAATGTCCACTAGTATATGTAAACTTAACAATAATTAAGATTGAGATGATAGACTAAGCTTTGAATCATTCAACCACTACAAATTATTGAAGTTACAAATACACATAAGCACGAAACTAATGTTCTTTAAAACCTCCGACACCTTAGTAGCCATGGTGTCCATATCCATTCATAAGTGTTCCAAGTCAAGCCTAGACTTGTTGAAGCGGCCAAACCCCTAGCTCATATAGGTAAATCTTTTCGCACATGCTCCTGCAATTGAGCACTTTATCAAAGATTTATTAAGAACTTTACATTCAACCTCCTTTACATTGCAGTACCAAGCACTAACCTTGGGATGTATATCACACAAGTGCTTCCAACCTTTAAAGAAAAGTACTATCCTCATTGAATTTGAGATCTAACGTTGTATTAGACATCAAATTGAGTTTTCCTTAGTTAAAGGTTGATCAATAGGCTTAAGACCCATCCCTTTGTTCATTTTGTTCACTAGTTCCCTTGACAACGGTTTTGTAAATGTATCCGCCACGTTTACACTATACCGAACAAAATCAATGGTTATACAACCATTCCTTATCATTTCACGTACATAGCTATGTCTAACCCCAATGTGCCTTGACTTGCCATTGTAGACTTCACTATACGCTTTGGCTATTGTGGATGCACTATCACAATGGATAGCTAGAGGAGACATTGGTTTGACCCATAAGTCAACCTCACTCAACACATTCCTTAGCCATTCCGCTTCTTGACAACAAGAAGCTAATGCGATGAATTCCGATGCCATAGTGGAATCGGTAATACATGTTTGCTTCTTAGATGCCCATGAGACACCTCCTCCAAGAAGAAACACTCATCCACTTGTGGAAGAATAATCTTCCTTATTGGATATCCAACTAGCATCCGATTACCCTTCAATGATTGAAGGTTCTCCCGTGTAAGTTAAACCATAATCTTTGGTTTTGTTCAAATACCTTAGTACTCTTCTCAAAGCTTGACAATATATCATACTAGGTTTACTAGTATACCGGCTAAGCTTGCCAATAACAGATGCTATATCCGGCCAAGTGCTAGTCATAGCATACATCAACCTTCCAACCAAGCTTGCATACTCCAATTGAGCAATAGGAGTACCACTACTCGGAAGCAAGTGAATACTAGGATCCATTGGAGTAGCAAAATGAGACGAGTTTGACTCATTGTACCTCTTTACCACTTTCTCAATATAATGAGCTTGTGATAAAGAAATAGTTCATTTACCTCTCATTATTCTAATACCAAGAATAACATCCGCTTGACCCAAATCTTTCATTGAGAAGCTACTTGAGAGAAAAGCTTTAGTATTTTCCACTTGTTTCAAATCAGTCCTAAAGATGAGCATATCATCTACATATAAGAAAAGTATAACTCTTTTACCGTTATTATCAAATTTTCTATATACACATTTATCGGACTGATTTATTTTAAAACCATTAGCCAAGACTACATCATCAAAATTTTGATGCCATTGCTTTGGTGCTTGGTTAAGTCCGTACAAAGATCTAATTAACGTGCAAACCTTAGACTCTTGACCTTTGACCACAAATCCTTCGGATTGATTCATGTATACTTCCTCCTCCAATTCACCATTAAGGAATGCCGTTTTAACATCCATTTGGTGAATTACAAGACCATGAATCGCCGATAAGGCTATCAATAGTCTAATGGTAGCAATTTTAGCTACCGGAGAATAAGTGTCAAAGTAATCAATACCATATTTTTGCCTAAAACCTTGGACCACTAACCGGGCCTTGTGTTTTAATATGGTTCCATCGATTTTCCGTTTTCTTACGAAAATCCATTTACAACCTAAGGGTTTGCAACCGGGAGGTAAATTAGCTAAAACCCATGTATTGTTCCCCATTATTGAATCCATTTCATCATTCACGGCCTCTTTCAAAAAGGCGGAATCATGAGACTTTATAGCCTCATCAAAGGTCCTACGATCCTCCTCCATATTGTAACAATATGAGAATTGAGTCACAATTGACTCCCTTGACCCTTCAACTAAATAAAGTTAAAAATCCGGTCCAAAAGATTTCTCTTTTCTAATTCTTTTACTTTTCCTAATTTCCGGTGTTGTGGTTTCACGATCATCATTGATGTCACCCACAACCTTGGAACTAGTACTAGGTACCATGTCCTTTGGTCTAGGAATCGAAGAGAAACGAGTCTAATCAAATATTGTATCTCTTGACTCTATCACGGTGTGAATAGAGACAAAATCATTATGTTCAATGACATAAAACCTATAGGCTTTGCTATTTTCCGTATAGCCTATAAAAATGCAATCAATTCCTCTTTCACCTAAAGTTTTACGTTTAGCTTCCGTCAATTTGACAATTGCCCTACATCCCCATACCTTAAGGTAATTGAGATTAGGCTTTTTCTTTGACCAAAGTTCATATGGGGTAGTCTTGTTCCTTTTATTAGGAACTCTATTCAAAATATGGCATGCAATAGCATCACCCCAAAAACCGTCACTTAGACCTGAATTAGGAAGCATGGTGTTAACCATTTCTTTTAAAATCCTATTTTTTCTTTCCTCCACACCATTACTTTGAGGTGAGTATGGTGCGGTAGTTTGATGGATTATTCCAATGGAATTAAAGTAACTAGGATTATAGTATTCACCACCTCTATCCGTTCGAAGTCTTTTAACTTTTTCACTAAGTTGAAGTTCCACTTCGGTCTTATAGATCTTAAACTTTTCAAGGGCTTCATCTTTTGAGAATAATAAATAAATGTAACAATACCTTGAAAAATCATCAATAAAAGTTACAATAAAGATGGTGAACTATGAAAGTCACACAAGTCACTATGCACCAATTCTGGCAATATCGATTGTCTTGTCACACTAGGAAAAGGATTCTTTGTAATTTTGTTTAACATACATGTCTTGCACTTCTCTAAATTCAAATCAAAGGAAGGTATTAAACCTAACTTAGACATGTCATATAATCTACGATAGTTCACATGACATAACTGATTGTGCCATAGAGAAGAAACATCAAGCATGTAAATAGAACTAACAATTTTATTATCAATGCTAAACTTAAACATTCCATTACAAAAATAACCTTGACCAACATAAATACCACTCTTAGACACTATAAATTTATCGGATTCAAACACAACCTTAAAACCAAACTGATTCAAAAGTCCTCCCGACCCAAGATTTTTCCTAACTTCCGGAACATAAACAACATCCCGGAGAGTTAGAGTCTTTCCCGAGGTTAACAACAATTCTACTTGGCCAAATCCCTTAGCCTTTACCGTAGAATCATTCCCCATGTACAAAATTGGACCATCATCCAATTCCTTCAAAGACTTGAAATGGTGCCTATTATTGCATACATGTCGAGAAGCTCCCGAATCAATCCACAAAGAATCATCAACCTGCACAACATTAATTTCAGAAATCATAGCAATAAAATTCATTTCTTCAATTATGTTTTCATGTGCAACCATAGCTTGGTTTTGACCAACACTAGGTTGATCTTTCTTTGCCGTCTTCTTTTTCTTCCAAGACGGACAATCCCTCTTCAAATGAGGACCATTGCACACCCAACAAGTAAGAGTTTTCCTCTTCGTGTTTGCAACATTGATTTTAGATTGAGCATTGGATTTCTTGGTCCCATTAGACCCACCAACCTCTACCATATTAACGGTAGACTTAGGAACACTAGAATTTGCGTCCTTAACCCCATGTTGAGCCCGGATCCCTTCTTCAATACGAAGATGAGTTCCTAATTGCTCCACGGTAAGATCCTCCTTCTTATGTTTCAAAGTATGTATAGTGTCTTTCCAAGAAGTTGGTAGTTTATCAATAATGAAAGCAACGACAATTGTTTCATCCATTACTATGCCATGTGACCTTATTTGATTTAAAATGTGATGAACTTCGTGAAATTGCTCCATTATAGGCCTTTCATTAGTCATTTTAAACATATTAAAATTACTAACTAGAAACTTCTTACTTGAATCATCTTCCGAGATGTATTTGACCTCTAGAGAATCCCAAAACTCCTTTGCACTCTCCACATTTTGGTAAAGATCAAACAAGGCATATGAAAGTGCATTGAGAATATGACCACGACAAATGTAGTCATCATTCTCCCACTTTGTTCGCCTCCTCGTAGTTTCCAAAGGTTCCTCAACCCCTTCTTCCGGATAAGCCGGAATTGGTGTTGTAAGCACATACACCACATTGAGGGTCGTTAAGAGGAAATGAATCTTCTTTTGCCAACGACGAAAACCCACAACTTCAAACTTATCCAATTTTTGGAAGTTCAAAGTAAGGTCCTTGAGTGATGAAGCCATCTCCATAAAGTGAATAAAACTAATAGATTGTTAGAAATAAACAATGGAACAAGAGGAAACCGAATATTCACCACTCCAAGACACGGAAACGACGCTTTCCTATTAGTTTTATTTCGCTCCTCTAGGATCACCGGGTTTACACGAAATAGCTAATGAGATACAATGGAGTAACAATTCACTTCTATGATCTTAGAAGTGAATCCTTAAGACTTGTGTTTGCTGTGTTTATGAAGAACACTTAAGAAAGTTAATAAGAAATTCTTAAGCAAGCAATGTTGGTTGTGTCAAGGATGGAGTTCACCTCCTCCTTTTATAGTCACACATGCAAGGAACCTCATTAAGGACCTTTAATAGGCTCCTTAATAAGGCCCTTAAATCAGAGAATAAATCAGTCATTTAACCATGCAATTAACCATGAAAAACTGATTAAAATGCTTCAACAGACATAAACGGATATATCGCAAACTGAAGCGTCACAGGGCAGTGCCCAGTCGCGACTCGTGAAACCAAGTCGCGACTCGCGACCACGGGCCGCGAGCTGGCCCTGCCCCCCTTTTCTCTTGTTTTTCGGAATTAAATCCTACATCTCCATTTAATTCCCCCATATCATATGTGATTTATCAAACCCATTACCCTTACAAATGTTCCAACACTCCATCTTCCCTACCTTAGTTTCCACAGTTTGATTAAATGTATTTTGAAAATTTTGAAAAATCAAATTGTATATATATGTGTGTGCATGGGTATAGCCGTATAGGGAATACAAAATAGTAACTTCAAATAAAATGTACTAAATCAGTTTCATTCGCTAGAAATTAGCTTTTAGAATTGTTAGTCTCAATCAATAAGAACTAGTTTCATTAAATAAACTTAATTCCCCTCAAAGAAAATTTAATTATTCTACATTAGTAAGGGCCTGTTCTCTTCGCCATAATTCAGCTGAACTGAACTGAACTGATTGGAGCTGAACTGAACTGAACTGATTGGAGCTGAACCGAAATGAACTGTATTGAACTGAACTGAACTGAACTGAATTGAACTGAACTGAACTGAATTGAATCAAGTTGAATTGAATTTAATTAAATAAATATATAAATAATATTTAAACAATATTAATATAAATATTAAATAAAAATTATAATGATAAGTAATGATACATAATAATAATGAATAATAATAATTGTATTTTTGATATTTTTAAACGATAGTTATAAATAAATAATATTCATAATCATAATGATTATAATGATAATTAATAACAATTATTTTATAGTCTTTGTATGAATATATTAATACTTGATGGTGATTATAAAATAACAATAATATCTAAGAAGTAAATTAATATTACTATTTTAATAATTAGATTTAATAATATTTTAATATTTAGTAATAAAATAATGATTGGGTCGGACCGTGCAAAATTGCATCATATATCGTTTTGATGTGATTTGATTGGTTTATGCTTTTGATCTAAACATGTTCTTCTCTAATGATAATAGTAATAATAATGAGTAAAACTATAATAAACAAAATAATATATAGATATAATAATGATAATACTTAATAATAATGATATAAAATAAATAATAATAAGAGTAGTTAGTAAAATAAATTAGACCAACATAATAATAATATTTAACAAAATGGTTATAAAAGAACTGAACTGAATTGAACTGAAAATAAACTGGGGAGAACAAGCCCTAAGTAGGAATTTCAATACAAAGACTTGTTTGAGACGGTCTATTTATAAGTATATGAATAAACCGTATGAAAATTTAACTTAAAGCTATAAGATTTAATTTAAAAGTTCAAGATTTTAAAATCTCAACACCATTTCTTGTTAAAACCTTACATGGTAGATTTAAATTGAAAACTTTAAGATTTACCGTGTTCTTTCGTTTGGCATATGGGTAAACCATGCACCCGAAAAATTACTCCAATTTCAAACGGTAAAATAAATCTTATCTTACATGTTACTTTCAGCTAAGAATATAGGGCCTATAGCATGTTGAAAAACACACAATATGAATGAGTTATTACTTGATCAATTCTTACCATTAAGAAAGTAAAAAAAGGGTGAAATCTTAATAGATGAAAAGCATTGAAAATTTGAGACTCTTTAAGTTGATAATCATAATTTGAACTAAATTAAGTTTTTAACTATTAATCTGAAATTATAATTAAGCTTTATTTATAAATTAAATCTAATTAATGATGACATACATTTGAATATTTGCCTGTTTGATTTTCTTATAAAAGCATTGTATCACTTTCACATAAATAAATAAAACATCGAGCAATTTCTCCAATATATATATATAATTTTGTTACCGTAGAGGAAGATAGGGTAACAAATTGAGGGATTGGGTTACATCTGAGTAACGGAATGGAATATTCCTACTCTCCTACCAAACAGAAAGAAACGGACTTCCTTACCTGATCCCGTTTTTGAGCTGTAAAAACATGTAACCAAACATGGGTTAAGTATAGAGGAGAAGACAAATTGACAGGGAAAATCTAAGCAGTTGGATTATTCAAAATCTATGATCGAGATCTGTTGTCATATAAGTAGGTACTCTCATTTAAGGGGTGTTCTCACACGATTATATATATATATATATATATATATATATAAAAGCTCAATACCATTGCCACCATTTATATATTAATGACTTAGCAAACCAACTTAAGATGCAAACAATAGATGGAAAGAAACAATCTAAACACTTTTTGACTTAGTAGATGAGATTCAGTCTACAAGATCCTAGCTAGCCTAACACTTTATTCAGTTTGTTCATCAGATTGGTAGATAATGCATGTTTGAGGAACATCTACCCTTCATTTTTCTTTCATTGCCAAAATAGAACAAAAAGATTGTTAGATGGGATTTGGGCTTGTTTGTAGCATTGTTTGCTTGATTATCAACAAATACTTGTATAAAAAGGACTTGTTTAGACTTTAGAGCAACAAATTAACTATTTGTAAAAGCACATAAACTAGTTGATACACACAAACTAAGATAATAATAAAGATATATGGCTAATGAAAAGAAATTGGTGGCCCTTATTGTTGATGATGACTCTATAAATAGAGCCATTAATATGAAATATTTGAGTAGAATTGGTTTTGAAATTAAAATAGCTGAAAATGGACAAGAAGCTGTTGAGTATTTTCGTGCTGGGAATCAATTTGATCTTGTTGTCATGGACATGGAAATGCCAATCATGGATGGCTTGAAGGTACTTTCAGCCTTATGTTATTATGTTTTTCAATTATGACACTTTTTTCAAAAATTTAAAAGTCCTCAGTGAAATTTTCTTATATTTGTTTTTGATAATGCAATATACTTACTTATGAATTTAATATTACATATTTAAAGATATTAATATTAAAATTATAGGTAAGTCAAGGCGGAAGGCCATTGGGCTGTCAAAAGACGACAAGGCCCTTGTTACTTTTATCACTTCATTTTGACTAATCACTACGAAAGCGTTAGACTTTGCAATTGGCACATAATCATAAAAGGTGTACTAATGATCAAACACCCAGATTGTACTATTATTATACTACCTCCGTTTCATATGCATTGCAACCTTTGACAATTTGTACTATTCATACACTATCATTTGACCTTCTTTTGTAATTTGTACACAAAGATAAATGTAGCCATGTGGGATCTTGTTAGATTCGTCTCGATAAATGCTTAATTAATATCAACTTTTTATAATTTTTACTTAAATAAAATTAGAGATATTAGCGTTTAAAGTAGTGCGTTGAGAGGCGTAAAACTCCCTGTGTTGCAATACATATGGAACGGATGTAGTATAGTTTAAGACTAATAGTTTTTTTTATACATTTGCAATGTTTTCTATAATTATCAATTGTAATATTTTTTACAATTACTTATCGTGTAGGAATTTGTTAGGGTCGTCTAAATATGTAATGTCAACTTTAAATTATATCTACAAGAATAACTTGAAGACGATGAAATTTTAATATACTATACTGTCATATAAATTTTCTTTAGGCAACAATGGCTATTCGAGCTTTAGGTGTGAAGAGTTTGATCATTGGCATGTCTACATCTTCTTCACCAACAAGGATTCAAGAGTTTGTGAATGCTGGGTTGGATGATTTCTATGCCAAGCCCATGAACATGGATAAACTTGCGGCCATTATGGGTCACCTTTAGATGAGTTTATTTTGTAATTGTGTTATAAAAAATTAGTATAAATATAAGGGGAACAAGTAAAGAACTAATTTGCATTTTTGGGTGATATTCCAGATTAAAGTAATTGTTATCTTCTCATAGTTAATAGTTATTAATGATTTTTGTTAAACATTGCAAGAAAAAGTCTTAAGGTATCTTTCTCTAGATAGTGTTCCCGCCGTTGATTATTTTTCAATGTCTTTATATAACAAAAGGATGACTCAATAGCGCATGGTGAGATGGATGACTCCTGCTCATATTGTGTTAAGAATAGAATAGATATATTATTTGTGCTTGTTCTAATTCATTCCTATGACATCAATATATAGGCTAGATATATAACCTAACTAGAATAACCTAATGGGCCTTGGACCTATGGTCCAATACCCTCTAACACCCTCCCGCAATCGTAACGACAGTAACACGAACGTTACAATTGGAAAAATAATAATAACAAAAAAAAATACAATAAAAATAATAATTCTTCAATAGTTGTAGCTTCAGCAAAAGTCGACGATATTGGCAGCAATTCTTCAAGGGTTTCTTTTAGAGCAAAACCAAACTTAAATCCATTGGGTTTTCGGAGCAAACCCGTGCTCAAATTCATTGGGTATTCGGAGCAAACCCATGCTCAAACAAACAGGAACGTCATTATTTCCGAACCTGCATAAATATCAATTTAACGGGAACGACATTCTTTTCGAACCCGCCAAAACCATTGGGTTTTTAGAGCAACCCGTGCTCAAAACTTGAGAATTGTTAAACCAACATCAAACTTAAGATCAATTAATCACAAGTCTCATATGAGACAAAACAACTAAGACCTACTTCAACCAAATTACGGCACTCCTTTTGTGTTCATTTTTTTTAAACCTCCGCTGCCAGCCACCACATGATAGCAGTAACCTCTGGCTAAACATCAAAGCAGACAAACCAGGTTAATTAAGTGACTTTAGATTCCAAGGTGATGTCATTGATTTGCAGGTGACATCATTGATCCATTGATTTGTGGTGTCGTCACTGTTTGGAAGGTGGCAGAAAAAAAAATTGAATAAGAATACATAGATAATAGCAGTTTGGCGGCGAAAGAATGTGGATACCGGCCGGTGGACGTTAATAGATCAACCACCCACCGGCGGTGAGAGACAGGAAAATTGGGATAAACCCTAGGATCAAACCTAAACTGATACCATGTTAAGAATAGAATAGATATATTATTTGTGCTTGTTCTATTCATTCCCATGACATCAATATATAGGCTAGAAATATAACCTAACTAGAATAACCTAATGGGCCTTGCACCTATGGTCCAATACCCTCTAACATATTGCCATAATATAACGACAAGAAATGCTGATTTATAATTTTAGATTCGTAGGTTAAATATAAAATTAGACCCTTGATATTATATATTATGTGCACAACTTTTACAAAACATAAAGCACAAAACTCAAACTACTTGGTTATAGTACATAATTTACAAAATCTTAAGACACTTAATTTATATCGATAATAAAGTCTTGTTACACACTCTTATATCGATAACAAAGTCTTATACACTTCTTTTGCTCAGTCAATTTCAAGATATATGTGTTGTAAATGAAATTTAACATTGACTAAATGGATGCAATGCGATCCTAGGAAATTATGGCCCAAATTTTATAAGCCCAGATATCTTCTAAAATGAGCCCAAAACAAGTCAACTTATTGCTCTTACAATATGGGAATTAACTAAGTGGGATTTCTATATTTTTCCTAAATCAGTACAACCTTATGTAATTGCACATCTCGATCTCTAACAAGTCAAGAAATGCAGAGCATCAGACATCGGTGCTAATTGCTACGTGGGTTTACACCATAGTGCCATAAAATATTGGAACATATGTAAGGGTAATGGATTTAGTTAGTTAACACATGGGGAAATAAGTGGAGGTGAAGGACTTATTTTCGAAGATTGAAGAGAAGGGAGGCAAGAGCTGCTCGTGGGCCGCCACCTATGTCGTGAGTCGCGACTGGGTACTGCCTCTGACGCCTCGGTTTTGTGATATGACGATTTATATCTGTTGGAGGCGTTTTGCTTGTTTATGAGCGGTTTTGCTATTTAATTGCAGGCATTATTCTCTGGTTTAAGGACCTAATTAAGGATCCTATTAAAGGTCCTTAATGAGTGTCCTTGCATATGTAGCTATAAAAGGAGGAGTTGCACTCCATTCCAAAAGATACAAGAGTATTGCTTGCTTGAAAAAATAGTAATCATATTTTTCTTGAGTGTTCTTCATAAACACGTTAAACACAAGTTTTTGAGGATTCACTTCTAAGATCATAGAAGTGAATTGTTTACTCCATTGTATCTCATTAGTTGTTTCATGTAACCCGGTGATCCTAGAGGGGCAAAATAAACTAATAGGAAAGCGTAGTTTCCGTGCCTTAGAGTGGTGATATATCCGGTTCTCTCTTGTTAATTGTTCTTTTTAGAATAATCTATTAGTTTATTTTCTTTTTGGATATGGCTTCATCACACAAAGACATGACTTTGAACTTCGAAAAGTTGGACAAGTTTGAAGGGGTGGTTTTCGTTGTTGGCAAAAGAAGATTCACTTCTTCTTGACGACTCTCAATGTGGTGTATGTGTTAACAACACCAATCTCGGCTTACCCACAAGAAGGGGTTGAAGAGTCCTTGGAGACTACAAGGAGGCGGACAAAGTGGGAGAATGATGACTACATTTGTCGTGGTCATATTCTCATGCTCTTTCGGATACTTTGTTCGATCTTTACCAAAATGTAGAGAGTGCAAAGGAGCTTTGGGATTCTCTAGAGGCCAAGTACATCTCCGAAGATACTTCAAGTAAGAAGTTTCTTGTTAGTGATTTTAATTCATTAAAAATGACTAATGATAGGCCTATAATGGAGCAATTTCACGAAGTTCATCACATTTTTAACCAAATTATTAGATCACATGGTATGGTAATGGATGAAGCGATTGCCGTTGCTTTCATTATTGATAAGTTACCACCTTCTTGGAAAGACACTCAACATACTTTGAAACATAAAAAAGAGGATATGAATATGGAGCAATTAGGAACTCATCTTCGTATAGAAGAGGGGATCCGGGCTCATGATGGGGTGAAGGACACTTCTTCTAGTGCTCCTAAGTCTACCGTTAATATGGTAGAAGTTGGTGGGTCTAGTGGGACCAGGAAATCTAATGCTCAATCTAAAACCAATGTTGCAAACAAGAAGAGGAAAGCTCTGACTTGTTGGGTGAGCAATGGTCCTCACTTGAAGAAGGATTGTCCATCTTGGAAGAAAAAGAAAACGACAAAGAAAGATCAACCCAGTGTTGGTCAAAACCAAGTTACGTTTGCACATAAAAGCATAATTGAAGAAATGAATTTTGTGGCTATGATTTTTGAAATTAATGTTGTGCACGTTGATGATTCTTGGTGGATTGATTCAGGAGCTTCTTGACAGGCTAGATTCGTATCACCTGATCAAAGATAATCCTAAGTCCTCTAACAATGATAGTCAAGGGAAGTAGGGTCGAATCCACAGAGAGACAAAGTTTCTAAGTTAATATTCAGTCAAAAAACTACTTCAGACAAGATCAGATAAAAATCAGTTGAACTATTAATTAGAGTAAAGAAAGCAATATAAAGATGGGAATCAAACTATGAATTAAAGGTCTAGGGTATTAGTTCGGTCCACCATTCTTATACCAATCAAAAGGATCAAACAACTATCAGAACATAGGTCAAAAATTGAAAGATTAGAGCACGTGTTAAGCTATGGTTAAGACTCAACGCTCATGATTCAACATATGTCGCATGTTCACTAACATAATCAAAATTTTACTAATGTGTACTAGGCCTCTAAAAGTAAGACGGATCTGTGCAAATAATTATTAACCACAAGCAATCAATGAAACTGCACAATAACATTAATTACCATTAAGAATAAATAACACCATAATCAATCTAATCAAGCCCTAGAAACTAATAGTAATTCAAAATTAATTCATGGTATAAACAAGGTTTTCCTCCCTAAATCCCTAGAAATAGGACTTCTCACTCATAATTTAATCAAGAATAACAAAACTAATATAAAACCTTAATCTTTGCATCATATCTCAATTCAATAATTAAACTAGAAATCAAGAAATAACTAAAGAGATTAAGAGAGAAGAATAGTACCAATTGACGGAAAGCAATAACCTTTATTGAAAATGAATCCAAGGTTCAATCACCTTTATAGCTAATCTAAGTGTTTAACCTAATAAAACTCTCTAAACTAATACTTAACAAAGCTGAATAAAAGATGTCTCTCAAATAAATGAGTTTATCTATTTATAATAACCTCTAAAATCTAATTAAAATGGAATAAAATAAGATAGAAATTCGGCTCCGCATCCCCACAACCCGATCGGGCAATGGGCCACCCAATCGGGCCAACTCAAACAAATCAAGCTTCATAACTTTTCCTCCTAATAATGCAGCAGCACCAAAGATGGGAATTGGGCCAGCCCGATTGCGACGGGCACACTTCACCCGATCAGGCCGCGGGTACAAAGCTGCCCAACTCCAACTCATTCTCTTGGACGCGCACAGTAACAACAACACTTAGTGGGCCTCGCCCGATCGGGCATGGTACGCCCGAATGCATCGGGCTGGGCCAAAGGTCTTGTGCTCTTGATTTTCTTCCTTGGTGTAGCAACAAATAAAATTAGGTTCGCTAGATTGGGTCGGGCCAAGCCCGCCCGATCGGGTATCAAACCTTACCACCCGATCATAATATTCTTTGCCTAATCGGGCCATATTTTGCCCGATCAGAACACGGGTCAACACCATTGGCTTATTTCTTTAGCGTTTTGGCACTCAATCTTCATGCTTTAGAGGTCTCGGGACCTCTAAATTTATCCTTAATTCTAGTGATGACTTTTGTGTGCCTCATAACAACTTGTAAAGCCGTTGTTGGTTCCAAATAGTTCGGAAATAAGGAGAAAACTCCTAAAACCTGCAATTCAACACTAAAACACAAAACCACGACTACATACGATAATTA
This sequence comes from Patellifolia procumbens, assembly GCA_947645195.1. NCBI lineage: Eukaryota > Viridiplantae > Streptophyta > Magnoliopsida > Caryophyllales > Amaranthaceae > Patellifolia > Patellifolia procumbens. Next base: position 548,370 of record CANSGD010001508.1, on the reverse strand, counting down.
GTATAAAATAGTTTCGAAGAGCTCCATTGACGCACAATTTAGCTCATAAATAAGGGGAAAACTCTATATAAATCCATGATATCACTTCTCGACATGTGTGCAACAATACACCATTTCAAGTCTTTGAAGGAATTGGATGATGGTCCAATTTTGTATATGGGGAGTGATTTTATGTTACAGGTTAAGGGTATTGGCCAAGTATAATTGTTGTTAACCCCGGGAAAGACTCTAACACTCCGGGATGTTGTTATGTTCCGGAGGTTAGGAAAAACCTTGTGTCGGGAAGTCTTTCGAATAAGTTTGGTTTTAAAATTATTTTTGAATCCAATAAGTTTGTAGTGTCTAAGAGTGGTATTTATGTTGGTCAAGGATAGTTTTGTAATGGAATGTTTAAGTTTAGCATTGATTATAAAATTGTTAATTCTATTTACATGCTTGATTTTCTTCTCTATGGCACAATCGGTTATGTCATGTGAACTATCGTAGATTATATGACATGTCTAAGTGAGGTTTAATACCTTCCTTTATTTAAATTTAGAGAAGTGCAAGACATGTATGTTAAACAAAATTACAAAAAATCCTTATCCTAGTGTGACAAGACAATTAGTATTGGTAGAATTGGTGCATACTGACTTGTGTGTCTTTCATATTTCACCATCTTCGGGAAATAAGAAATATGTTGTAACTTTTATTGATGATTATTCAAGGTATTGTTACATTTTATTTATCATTCTCAAAAGATGAAGCACTTGAAAAGTTTAAAAATCTATAAGAAAGAAGTGGAACTTCAACTTAATGGAAAAGTTAAAAGACTTCAAACGGATAGGGGTGGTGAATACTGTAATCCTAGTAATTTTAACTCCATAGGAGTAATCCATGAAACTACCGCACTATATTCACCTCAAAGTAATGGTGTGGCGGAAAGGAAAAATAGGACTTTAAAAGAAATGGTTAACACCATGCTTTCTAATTCGGGTCTAAGTGACGAACTTTCGGGTGATGCTATTTTAACGAGATGCTATATTTTAAATAGGGTTCCTAATAAAAAGAACAAGACTACCCCATATGAACTTTGGTCAAAGAAAAAGCCTAATCTAATTACCCTAAGGTATAGGGATGTAGGGCTATTGTCAAATTGATGGACCTAAATGTAAAACTTTAGGTGAAAGAGGAATTGATTGCATTTTTATAGGCTATGCGGAAAATAATAAAGCCTATAGGTTTTATGTCATTGAGCATAATGATTTTGTCTCTATTCACACCCTGATAGAGTCAAGGGATACAATATTTGATGAGACTCGTTTTTCTTCGATTCCTAGACCAAGGGACATGATACCTAGTACAAGTTTCAGTGTTGTGGGTGACATCAATAATGATCATGAAACCACAATACCGGAAATTAGGAAAAGTAAAAGAATTAGAAAAGAGAAATCTTTTGGACTAGATTTTCAACTTTATTTAATTGAAGGGTCAAGGGAGTCAATTGTGACTCAAGTTTCATATTGTTATAATATGGAGGAGGATCCTAGGACCTTTGTTGAGGATATGAAGTCTCATGATTCCGCCTTTTGGAAATAGGTCGTGAATGATGAAATAGATTCTATAATGGGGAATAATACATGGGTTTTAGCTAGTTTACCTCCCGGTTGCAAACCCTTAGGTTGTAAATGGATTTTCGTATGAAAGCGGAAAATTAATGGAACCATATAATAACATAAGGCCTGGTTAGTGGTCCAAGGTTTTAGGCAAAAGTACGGTATCGATTACTTTGAAACCTATGCTCTGGTAGCTAGGATTGCTACCATTAGACTATTGATAGCTTTATCGGCGAATCTTGGTCTTGTAATTCACCAAATGGATATTAAAACAACATTCCTTAATGGTGAATTGGAGGAGGAATTATACTTAAATCAACCTCAAGGATTCGTGGTCAAAGGTCAAGAGTCTAAGGTTTGCAAGTTAGTTAGATCTTCGTATGGACTTAAGCAAGCACCAAAACAATGGCATCAAAAATTTGATGATGTAGTCTTGGCTAATGGGTTTAGAATAAATCAGTCCGATAAGTGTGTATATAGCAAATTTCATAATAACGGTAATGGAGTTATATTTTGCTTATACGTTGATGATATGCTCATCTTTGGGACTGATTTGGAACAAGTGAAAAGTACTAAAAAAATTTCTCTCAAGTAGCTTCTCAATGAAATCTTTGCTTCAAGTGGATGTTATTCTTGGTATTAGAATAATGAGAGATAAAGGAACTATTTCTTTATCACAACCTCATTACATTGAGAAAATGGTAATGACTCAAACTCGACTCATTTTTCGACTCCGATGGATACTAGTATTCACTTTTTAATCCGAGTGGTGGTACTCCTATTGCTCAATTAGAGTCTGCAAGCTTGGTTGGAAGCTTGATGTATGCTATGACTAGCAATCGGGCAGATATAGCATTTGCTATTATCAAGCATAGTCGGCATACTAGTAAACCTAGTATGATGCATTGACAAGCTTTGAGAAGAGTATCAAGGTAGTTGAACAAAACCAAAGATTATGGTTTAACTTATACGGGAGAACCTTCGATCATAGAAGGGTACTCGAAGGTAGTTGGTTATCCAATAAGGAAGATTATTCTTACACAAGTGGATGAGTGTTTCTTCTAGGAGGAGGTGCCGTCTCATGGGCGTCTAAGAAACAAACATGTATTACCTATTCAACAATGGCATCGGAAGTCATCGCATTAGCTTCTTGTTGTCAAGAAGCAGAATGGCTAAGAAATGTGCTGAGTGAGGTTGACTTATGGGTCAAACCAATGTCTCCTCTTGCCTCCATTGTGATAGTGCATCCATAATAGCCAAAGCGTATAGTGAAGTCTACAATGGCAAGTCAAGGCACATTGGGGGTTAGACATAGCTATGTATGTGAGCTGATAAGGAATGGTTGTATAACCATTGATTTTGTTCGGCCTAGTGTGAACTTGGCGGATAAGTTTACGAAACCGTTGCCAAGGGAACTAGTGAAAATAATGAACATAGGGATGGGTCTTGAGCCTATTGATCAACCTTTAACTAAGGAAAACTCAATTTGATGTTTAATACAACATTAGATCCCAAATTCAATGAGGATAGTACTTTTCCTTAAAGGTTGGAAGCACTTGTGAGATTCACATCGCTAGGTTAGTGCTTGTTACTGTAATGTAAAGGAGGTTAAATTAAGTTACTTAATAAATCTTTGATAAAGTGCTCAAATTGCAGGAGCATGTGCGTAAAGATTTACCTATATGAGCTAGGAGTTTGGCCGCTTCAACAAGTCTAGGCTTGACTTTGAACGCTCATGAATGGATATGGACACCATGATGTCGGATGTTTAAGAACCCTAGTTTTGTGCTTATGTGTATTTGTAACTTCAATAATTTGTAGTGGTTGAATGATTCAAAGCTTAGCCTATCATTTTAATCGTAATTGTTGTTAAGTTTATGTATACAAGTGGAAATTCAATCGTTTGATATTTCTTTGATACATGAGCATGTTTGTTTATGATTTTTTGCATGCTGTAAACTGTTCAACATTACCCTACATATGGAAGGAAGATTGTTGGAACATTTGTAGGAGTAATGGGTTTAGTTAGTTAACATGTGGGGGAAATAAGTGGAGGGAAGGAATTATTTTCGAAGATTGAAGAAGGGAGGTAGGAGAAGCACGCGGGCCGCGACTGCGCACTGCATCTGACTCCTCGGTTTTGTGATATGACAATTTATATCCATTGGAGGCGTTTTGCTTGTTTATGAACGATTTTGCAAGTTAATTGTAGGCATTATTCTCTGGTTTAAGGACATATTAAGGATCCTATTAAAGGCCTTAATAAGGCTCCTTGCACATGTAGCTATAAAAGGAGGAGTTGCATTCCATTCCAAAATACACAAGAGGATTGCTTGCTTAAGAAAAATAGTAATCAAATTTTTCTTAAGTGTTCTTCATAAACACATCAAACACAAATTCTTGAGGATTCACTTCTAAGATCATAGAAATGAATTGTTTACTCCATTGTATATCATTAGTTGTTTCGTGTAACTCGATCATCCTAGAGGGGCTAAATAAACTAATAGGAAAGCGTAGTTTCCGTGCCTTGGAGTGGTGATATATTCAGTTTCCTCTTGTTCATTGTTCTTTTTATAACATAAAGTTCGTTTTTTCAAAAAGTCAATTAAAATTAGTCGCTCAATTCAACACCTATTAAGTGTTCCATTGCATTCCAACAACATCTAGATCTCTAACAAGTCAAGAAATGAAGAGCATTTGACATCAGTGCTACGTGGGTGGAATGCTAGAAATTCTTCTTTTTTCTTGAGCATTAGTCAACTAACTAGAAGACCTCTATATATATAGGTGTGGGTTTCATTTTGGGCATCAACACAAACCTAACAACACACTACACACAAGAAGCCACAACCTGCAAGCCTTCCTATATTACTCCTTGTATTCTACTCCACCATTTCTTGTAATTATCTTTAGTGAGTTTATACTGAGAGTTTAATTTGTATGTTTAACTATTCACCCTATAATAGTTTTTTTTATTATTTTTCTATTGTATTATAATGGAATTCTCGATGTTCGTCATCCGTGTTTATTTACCCCTAATTAGAGGGTTTCCTCACGTTAAATTATTGTGTCCATCTTTTACGGCTCTTCTAGCAATATTTTCAATTCTATTTGTTTTTCTCAATCTATATATCTTTTCATGTGATTCTACTTGCACTTACAACCCTAACAATCTCATTATACAATTGGTTTTTTTTTGTTGAACTGTCCTGATTAGTTAAACTAGTAACCTTTTACCTATTTTTCTCACCTAAGTACGTACTATAGTTTGTTTTTTTTAAAAAAAAATTGTAACTTTTCTCATACGAATCACTATTTTTTTCTAAAATTGCAATTTTTATAACTAATAGGAGTTAGTACATACTTCTAGGGTCCGTTCTTACTTTCATTCCTTATAATTTTAGAGAGTTCAGATAAGTTTTGATAAGATCTAATAAGGTGGAATAAGGTTGAATAATAAGACTTATAAGATGTAATAAGCTCGAATAACGTCTAATAAGATCTAATAAGGTCTAATAAGTTAAGATAAGTTAAGATATGTTCAAATAAAACGAAAATAAGTTGAAAAGAACAGACTTATTAATACAAGAATCCTTGTATTTTCTACAACCTTAAGAGACAATCCCTTGGCTAATAATGGCAATTGAGTACCTTAAAAATTTAATTTAGGCCCTACTTTTTGGATAGAATTAATGGAAATAGTATTAGACCCGAGGGATGCCCCAAATATTTTATGCTATAATTTAATAGTAGTTACAAAAACTAAAAGTATCATTTAGGGATAAAATATGTCATCATAAAAAAGTCTTTTATAATATTGATTTCAAATTTAATTACAACTTAACTACTCTTGAATTTCATTCAAGTATGACCATTAAGTTTGATAAAAAAAATCAATAAGAGGACGGTGGAGGGATGGTTGAAACTCTTTATTTCTACTTCAGGTTGCGAGTTTTAATCTTCCTATCAACAATTTTTTTGATATATGAGAATGGCATAGATAAAAGGCTATTGAAAGAGGGATAGTGACATGTGGCCAATCCGTTGCCTACACTTTTTATATGTATAGATAGTTCAGTTTAATTCATCTATATATATATTAAAAAGCGTAGCCAAGCATTGCAATCTGCCACGTGTCACTATCCATCTCTCTTTGATGACATTCTATCAACTTCTTTCTCATATTAAAAAAATTGTCTAATGGAAGATTTGAACCCACGACATTCAGAATGCAAGAAAACAGCTCCAACCACTACGCCAACCTACTATTGTTGTTTCTTTTATCAAATCTTTGATGAAAATCAATGATGATATAGAAGTGAAACTAAGAGTTATAAGTTGTAACTTTCAAAATCCATATTTTAAATAAGTCATTTTTTTATCTTTTCTTTTTTTACGATAAGCTTTTCATGTTAAATGACATTAATTATTTTCAACTATTAGTAAAATGTAATGCATAAAAAGTTCGGGGCATCGTCCGAGTCTAAAACTAGTTTTAGTTCATATCTATTCAATCCAAGAGAACAAGACCTTAGCTAAATCAGGTGTAGCAAAGAACCGCAATGCTAACAAGCCGAGGGGCTAATATTGTAGACCATATGAGATATCTTGCTGCCTACTGGGCTAATACACTTAAAAAACTAGCACCGTTGAGATAGATTAAGGGATATGTCAATTGATTAGATCATTTTTTTCAAAATATTTGAGATTGATTTTTATCATACATTCGTAACTTCTTCTATCTATATTATATTAGGGGGAGAGGATGGATTCTAAAATAAAGGAAAAAAATTATGCTAATGGTTTTACTAATTCAAAAATGTAGGAAATAAATTATTAACCTCATTCACTTTCGCACGTTAATAAGTGCATTTGGCATTAGTGGCTATGTACCTCAACAAAAACTAGGGTAGTTGAAAAACCTTTTCTCAATAGGCTAATCACCGCTAAATGCTAAGTCTATATCCGCGCAAAAACCCACAAGTTCAATTCCCCAAATTAAAAGCCATAATAGTAGGATTTGGCGCCAAATGTGAAAACTTCAAAAAAAAAAAACCAAATTTATAGATAATACCATAGAACTACTTTTTATACAAGAAAATATGGACAAATGTCAAAGCATAAAAAAACTCAAAATTTATAAATAATTTCATAATTTGGCGCTCTTTTAAAAATTCGAAAACATATATCAACCACTATAGAATTCAAAACCCATTACTTATCCCATTTCTATATTTTTCTCCTCTATTTATTAGGGGTGACTGCGTGAACAAAATTATTGGGTACTCGATTTCAGATCCAGAGCCGATTGGATATGACGGGTAAGGAATTGGGACTGGTCCCGTTAGAACTGGGTCTGGTTCCAAATCTAAGGAACTAATGTTACAACTGGCTCCAATTCTGGGTAGTAACTTTTGGACTCGCTACCACTGGGTACCCGATAACTATGTTTCCAAGACCTGTTATTTGATGGAATGAGAGTGAGATTGGGTACTTGATGATTTTTTTATTGTGTGCTTCTTAATTAATAGTCTTAAAACTTAAGAGCTCGTAAATGTAAGTTTGAGCGAAATTATATCAAATGATACCAATATGAATATGTTATGGTTCTTGTTTTGATCTTTTTAGCTTGATAGTGAACAAACTAAGCTTGTGAATGTCATTGGGTGTCAGGTACGCATCATTGGAACCCTTACCGATTTTAGGGCCAATTCTAGAAAGTCAAACCTATGAAAATCAGTATTGCATCCATCTCATAGAGAATCGGTTACACGGTGTTGGAATGGTTTTGAGTCCAATTTAAAACAATAAGAATTCGGTTCAACAAATTCCAATCCCAGTTCTAAATTCTAGGAATGTCTGGTTTCAAGTCTGGTTCTTAGTATATTGATCGGGTACCTGGTTGTGCTTACCCCCAACGATTTATTCCTACAACTTATCCAGCCACTGCAAATTAAAGGGCTTGCTAGCAGGTAAAACAACTGTTGGTTTGCCCAGTTGGCCAAGAAGTGCCCAAGAATCAAACGACTGAAGCATTTACAACGTGTTTGGGAAAGAAGGGGAAGAATAAGAAGGGGAGGGAAGGGAAGTGGAGGAAAGAGAAAGGGAAGGGGATGAAAAAAGAATGACTTTCCTGTTCAAATCTCTCCATTGCTGGAGGGAGGAATTTCTTACATAGTAATCCTCCATTTCTCTCCCCTCCAAATCCTTCACCCCTTCCCTAGGTATCCAAACAATGTATTTTGGCCGTCCACCCTCCCCTCCCCTCCCCTCCCCTTCCATCATATCTTGACTATCCAAATAATCTCTTACATTGTGTTTGGATAAGAAAAGGGGAAGGAAAAGAAGGGGAGGGAAGGGAAGGGGAGGGAATAGAAAGGGAGGGGAGGAGAGAATGACGAGTTTTCCTTCCAAATCTCTCCAAGTTGGAGGGAGGAAATTTTTATAAACTAATCCTTCAATTTCCTCCCCTCCAAATCACTCACCCCCTCACTTATTATCCAAACAATTGATTTTTGCCATCTCCCTTCCCTTCCCCTCGCTCCCCTTCCCTCTCCTTCCCTCCTATTTTGGTTATCCAAACAACTTGTTAGTGTTTTGATGGATTTGAAGCTAGTTGTTAATGGGTTTACCATGGAAAGTGGATTCTTAGATTTTTGGAGTTCTTCGGTAGTAATGCACTGAAGTTTCAGACGAAATTAGATGGAATTTATGGTTTTGTTGAAAGAGAAAGGAGAGAGTGGCTTCGTGACCCTCCCATATTTTAATCGCCTTCTAAAGTAAATGAAATTCATTATGAAGACACTCTCTCCTTAGGAAATGAATTTTGGGATATTACACTTTTAGTTGCGGGGTATAATACTATAGCCCGCGTATTGGCTTACAAATGGAACATTTGAAAGTAGGGATATTTGTTCATCAAGTAAATTGTATAGAAAAGGTTTGGAAACGATTTCATATGGATAAAGCACAACCAATAAATTCTCCAATGGTTATCCGAACTTTGAATATGAAAGATGGCCCACTTCAACCTTAAGACGAAGACAAAGAAATTCTTGTTCCTGAAGTATTAAGGGCAATTGGTCCCTTGATGTATCTGGCTAACAACACTTGACCTGACATAGGATTTTCTGTAAACCTCTATCTAGATACGATTATTGGTATCTAGATACGATTATTGACCAACAAAGAAACATTGGAGTGAAATTAAGCACTTACTTTATCATCTCCGAGAAACATGTAATCTTGATTTATTCTATCAATCAAAAAAATGCTTCACTAATTGGTTGCACAGATGTTAGATACCTATCAAACCCTCATAAAGCCAAGTTACTATCTGGATATGCATTTACTTATGGGGATATAACAACATCATGGGAATCAATGAAGCAAACATTAACTACTACATTGTCAAATGATGCTGAAATAACCGCTCTTTATGTAATTGGACAACAATGTGCTTGGCTTAGGTCAATTATTAGTCATATTTAAGAAGAATGCGGGATGGATGCAATTATAGATAGCCCAAAATTGATCTATGAAGATAACATTTCTTGTATCACCCAAGTTAGTGAAGATGAAATTAAAGGAAATAAAACTAAGCATTTATTAAAAAATCTCTTCTTCACACATGATATCCACAAAGAAGGAAAGATAAATATGCAATAAATTCAGTCATATGAAAATCTTGCTGACTTGTTTGCCAAATCTTTATCTTCAAAGAAAATTGAATGAGCTGATGCAAATTATCGAAACCCGCCTCCTTCGTGAACTATATTAGATTCAAGGGAGTATTACAAGCGCTACACTCTTTTTCCCTCGATTAGGTTTTTATCCTATTTGATTTTTTTTGACAAAGTTTTTAACGAGGTAATAATTAGAGGCAACCGATATTTATTAAAAGATGGAAATTCAAGGGGGAGTGTTGCGAGTCAAGGACTATGTCAGAACAAATAGATGAATGCCAATTTTTGAACTTTTACCCATGTGCTATTATATACGATATGTTAATATTGCCAATAACTTTGCATATAGAACTAATGTAAGAAATGAAATTCGATGCACGGGTAAAAAGGTAAGCATCATTATATTCTCTCCTATGTTCAAATTTTCTCTCTTTTCTTCTTTCTCTTTTGCACCAGTAAATTTACTTTTTTTGTCACATATGGAATACGGTTTAAAATAATTACACATTCACATCTTAAATGAAGAAAAGAAGTTTTTGAAAAATAAGCTTAAATATCTTGTTCTCCATGAACGCTTTAGAAAAAGAACAAAATGCAATAATCATAGATCATAAACTAAAAAAAATTTACAATAAAGTATATTTAAAACAAACAATTATACTTCAACTAGCTTCTTGAAATTTTATGATTGTTATAACTTATATCCTTGTTAACGTATTTTAGTAGATTGTCTCTCCTTCTCCAACTTCTCAAATAAGCTCCCATCATAAACTCCTTTAATTGTATCCCTTTGCAACAAACCATCTTTGTCCTTGCAGAGTGAATATAATATCTTCCACTCGATATATGCCGCAAACCTTTAAAAAAAAGGAACAACAATACCGATATCAGAGTAACCAATTTCATGGGTTAATTAAGTTGTACGATCGTTTTGAGAAGAGACCCCATAAAGTTGGTAGTGCTTCGAAATAATCAAAATTCGATACCTTTTGAAATAAGTTTATCATAGTTGGAAATGATAACATCAATTATTGAAACATAAAAACATAACTAAGGGACGATCTATGATAAGATAAGATTCAAAAACTAGTACTAACCATCCTCCGAAATCCTTTGGCTCTTTATTGGCCTTCAACATTTCGCTAACTTCTATAGAGGTTAGAGCATTTGAATTTGAGCGCGCGTGCTTTCTAAAAATATCTTCAAACTTTGATGGTATAAACCTTCCAAATAAAAAACAAAAGGGTCAACACACAATTATTTCATGACAAATGCAAGATATATATGCTTTTAATTAATAATAAATTTTCCTGAATTTATGCTCCTATGAAAAAGGTCAAAAATCAAAAAATTTGATTTAGTGTTTTCCTATGTGATGTCTATAATAGCCCCGGAATTTTATTAAGCCTTAAACCATAATTATTAAGTGTAAATTACGTATTAATTTAAATTTTTGCACAACATGTACTTATGTGCGTGATTAGTGATGAGAAAGTTAAAGAATTATGTGTTATGATGTGGATTGTGTTAGTAAATTAAAAGTTACTAAGTAAGAATGTGTTATGGATAAGATACGACCAATTTGTGTACATGGGTACAAGTACATCTCTCTCTCTCTCTCTGTGTGTGTGTGTGTGTGTGTGTGTGTGTGTGTGTGTGTGTGTGTGTGTGTGTGTGTGTGTGTGTGTGTGTGATTTGATATCACAAGATGTGAAATTATGTGTTATGTGTTAATTATGATTAGTAACTTAAAGGTTACTAAGTATGGTGATATGTAAAATTATGAATAAGTTATAAGTAAGCATGATTATATGAATATGTATACATATACATATAAATCTATAAAAATTATGTTTGTATAAGTATATTGATGAAGTATATTTGTGATTGAGTGTTCTCTGATTTAGAATTGTGATTTAAGGTATTACATTCCATTATATAAGTTTCCCATATTTAGAGAAGTAAAAGGAAATTGGGAAAACTAAGTAGCTCACTAATTTGAGTGTGGATTAAAGAGTATTGCATATTTTTGAGGCAAACAAGTGTGGAATTAATCCTTAGGATGTTCCCAACACTAATTGGGTCGAGTTGGGTCAATAGGTAACCCAAAATTTGGAAAAATGAGGCTTCTAAGTGAATTGGTACACTAAAAATAGTTGAACAGATACAACCATATAGATGACTAAATTACCCTTACTAAGAGGGGCTAAAATGGAAATTCAAGTACAACCCATATAAGGAGACATACTGAGCTAACTCTCACCTAAAACTCATCTTTATCCCTTGAGAAACAAATAAATCCCAGAACCCCAAAGAACCCCCATTCCACTCGCCTTGTGTAGATAGCAACCCAAGGTGGGTTCTTCTCCCTCTTTCTGATTCTTTCACTCATTATTTCCCACATGCAATCTCATATTTGGATTCCTTGTGTTTTAACGCATATTGGAGCGGGAAAGCATTAGATCATCAAGAAAGCCCTTCAAAGCAAGTTAAACTCACTCACAAAAATGAGTCAAGGTAATGAATAAGAACAAACTTTGATTTATGGTTTATCTCTAAGTTTTAGGCTACTATCTTACCTAAATTTTAATGTTAGAACTTTGAGGATTGTTGATGGACATCAAAGTAGTTGATTTATAGAATTGGAGAACATTATTAAGAGCCTTTTTTGATCACTCATTCAAGGTACACAAGAAAGATACAAATTTTAGTGAAAGGGATTTGAAAAACTTGAAATGTTATGAACTTGTTTCTAAATCCTTTGATTGGAATATTTGCATGTGGATGAATTTGGATTATAATTTGATTTTCAAGTGTAAAAAGAGTTAGTATTTCTTGCATGCAACGAAATATTGAGTAAGAATGATTTAAAGAAGTGATTGGACATGACTAGTGTGATTATCTTACTTTGAACCATCATGTTTTGAACTTGTGTATAATTTGAGAACTGTATCTACTTAATCTATATTTGTGATGATGATATATATTCTGTAAATTTGAATAGTTACATATATTAAACCTTATTGAGTTTGGATATAAGCATGATTTAGTTCATTTTAGTGTTTTCCATATTTATGGGAAATTGACGGTATATGATGTTAGTTGATTTTAAATTATGTAACCCTTTGATAAAATATTATTAAAATTATTTTCAGCATTATAAAGGCAGTATCAATGAGAATATAGTTTTTAAATGTTTTTCGAATTTAATTTTAGAAGTAAATAAATTATTTACTTGTGAATTGACGAAATGGTTAGTTGAGTACTAATAATGAGTTTGTTGAGGACTTTGGAATGTAAAAAATCCAGGTTATGAATTATAAACTTTCGTATGACTTTAAGGACAGTAAGTATGTACATAAAAGGGTTTTAGTATTGTAGTATTCGTTTATTTAAAAACTATATTACTTCAAATACAACCTATTTGTGGCTTTGTGATTACGAGGTTTTCCTTTGTGTACTCACCAAGCTTAATTTGAAATGATGATCATAAGAGATGCATTTAAGTAAATATCTATGTTTAATAGTACTTTCTTGACATGAGTTTTGTTATATTGATTTCACAAATGAAGATTGTATACTTTTACTTTAAGTTACATTACTACTATGGTACTTGTAACTATTGCTTATGAAAATATTATGTGTTGATTTACTCATTTATGAGAGTTTGATTGCTAAAAATCTTAAGTATATATTATGGAGTTACTTTTAATTTATCCCCAGAAGGATCGTTTGGTCTTATGATTTGATTTGTGATATGATGTTTAATGATTATCGAAAACTATGGATTTGAGACAGAAATGTCAACTTTTGAAATGTGTTTTAAGAAGGGTGGAGATTGTGGCAATGGTGACTTGTCATCTTGCAATGTGTATGTGTAATGTGTGGGGACATGTCCTGAAAGTCTTGCAAGCGGAAATAATACGGGATGGGCGACGGCCTACCAATGTGGGTGTTAGTGGTGAACGCTACTCCAACGTGTGTTCTCCCCCGTGTTTTGTGAAAAGTTAAGAAACCTATATTAGTATTATACTAGAATATCTTATACATATTTCTTATATATGATTTTATAAGATCATGTGGTCGATGAGACCCTCGTGTAAATGCATATTGTCGTATTTGTAAATTTGAGAAAGTTATTTTGAGTTTTTTCTTGGAATATCCTAAGTATATTTCTTATATAATTTTATAAGATCGTATGGACTAACGCATAATGGCGTATTTTCGAAAAGTGAAAAAACGTTTTCAATACCATTCATGTGTTTATGGTACGGTTGTGAAACTTCAACCATCTGAGGAACTATCTTGTGTTATATATATGTGTTCGTATATGAGTTGAGATAATATATATATATATATATATATATATATATATATATATATATATATGCAATCGTATATGGGTTGAAATAACCTTAATTTAAGTTGAATGTAAGCTTTCTTTAATGATCTATTTGCCGCCACCATAAGTAATTTCGCTTCCGCATAAGAACTTCTGTACCAGCATTGCTGATTTTTGTTCTTTGAACCTGTCCTGGTGGAGACATGTTCAGTTATTTTACAGGTTTAGAATGTGGGAACCGTCCTATGTTATGTGAAGCAATTTGAAGATGCTTGTTACATATATTCGACGGCGAGGACGGATTTTGTATAAGACATCGTATTTTGACCTTCTACTTGAATTTTGGATTTGTAACAATCTTTTGTTTAAAGAGTTAGCTTGATGATTATATCTAAGTACATTGACTTACTTTGGAAAGGGGTCAACGCGCTTAGTGACAGTCGATCATTACTTTAGATTATGATAATCAGATGATTGTTATGTCTTAATTGAGCTGCTAAATGGCCGGGCTGTTACAATGTCCATATTTATTTGTCGTTTCATTTTTCAGCGTGTGTTTGCCCTTTTCAATATTTTTTGGTAGAACCGGCCTTAAGGGAGTAATAAGTAATGAGGCACCCATGGAACTTGAGCTCAAACATACCTTCCTTGTGTATCATAGACACCGGAATCACTCCCATGTTTAGAGTTGGCTATGTTCTTTATCTCAATGGGGAAAAGCAAAGAAGGAAATTTTCCCTGTATCCATGGCAACAATAAATCAAAAGAAAATTTGTCAAAATTAGTAATTGGATTTTGTTTGATATAAAAATAAATATAGGAAAATTATTGAAAAATCACTACAAACTTTACACTTTTTGAAAAAAAAAACACCAATAATTTTTTTTTTTGAATTTAAACTACTACAACTTTACAAAGTTATGTGAACCACTACCTTTTAATGAAAAAAGTTAAGTTTTCCGTGAATAACCGTAACCCTTAAGTTCACCACCAAACCTAAAACTTAACATTTTCTGTTAGAGGTGGTGCTTCACAGTATTTTGCAAAGTTATAGTACTTTAATTTATTTTGAAAATTAAAAAATTGGTGGTTTTTTTCAAAAAGTGTAAGCTTTGTAGTAGTTTTTCACAAATTTTCCTAAAATATACAAATAACAGTTGCATTCATCGTCATTTTACACGTGTCCTTATTAATATATTTAATACTTATATACAATTCTAAATAATTTTTGCTTACTACAATATGCACAATTCGGGATATATATCTGGACCTCTAAATCCACAATCTTTCTCACATCAACACGTGTATATATGTGCAATGAATGAAAAAGACAATTTTATTAAAACTCGACTACTAGTTAAAAAACAAACAAAATTTCGAGAACCCAGAGAAACTCTCAAAACAATCATAAAGAAAACGAATTTATCCATGAGCATATGAATAGTTAATATCATATGATATGTTAAACTTCAAGGTTTCAAATTTTAAATATCTTTTAGTGTCAAGTTAAAGTCTTACATGGTAAGATTTTAAAACCTAATTGTATTAAGTTACAACCTTTTTGTTATACCAATTGGTCTATCCATATACAAGTGGATAAGTCACACTACTTTTGTTAAATTATGTAATATAATGGGGCTTTCCTACAAATATTTAAAATGTATATAACTTAACTAAGTTCCTTAAATTACATAATACTAGTCTTTTTAATTTATTGCACGCGATGCGTGTGAAATTTAGGATGCATACAAACTAAGGATTTGAAGTTTTATTATAAATTTTTTATACTATTATTTGTTCAAAGTATTCAAACCATGAAATAAATACGTACTTTACTGCTAAATTAAAAAAATTATGAAAATTAGACTTTTTAGATAATCAATATATAATAGAAATTCATCAAGTACTTTATTGACTTACATGTCCTTAGTAATTAACGAGAGAAGAAAATTAAGTAAGGGAATTTCGGTGATATCATGTGGACACCATATCCTCCTCTTCTCCTATATAATAGAGAGTTGACAACGAGGGATACTAAGGGCCTGTTCTATTCAGCTTATTTTCAGTTCAGTTCAGTTCAGCTCTAATAAGTTCAGTTCAGTTCAGTTCAGCTCTAATAAGTTCAGTTCAGTTCAATTCAGTTCAGTTCAGCTCCAATAAGTTCAGTTCAGTTCAGCTCAGCTCTAATGAGTTCAGTTCAGTTCAGTTCAGCTCCAATAAGTTCAGTTCAGCTCCAATAAGTTCAGTTCAGTTCAGCTCCATTCATTATTTAACCATTTTGTTTAATGTATTATTATTGGTCTAATTTATTTTACTTTTTATTATGGTTATTATTATTATTATTTTTATATATTATTATTATTTTTATATATTATTTTGTTATTATATATTTACTCATTATTATTACTATTATTATTATGACTGAGCAAGGTTTGGGTTTGTGCGCGGTTTAACCAAATTTCATATCAATATGAGTATTCTAATTTGCAATTGCTGTTTTATTTTACCGATGAAATATTCACTATTACATTACACAAGTAAACTACAAAAAATTAGAAGATATAAAAAAATTACAAAGTTGCTAATAATACTGCAGTACTATTTATGGTACAACATTGTCGTTACGTTGCATATTAAATATACTTTGGCGGTTTGTGGTGGGGTTTGGCGTATCTCTATCATAGACCAACCCACCACAAATCGCGGTTTGGTTAGAATGAAGCACACATCAACCCATGGTTTAAGCTAATTATTATAATGGTAATATTAATTTACTTCTTACACGTTATTGTTATTATATCATCATCATCATCAAGTATTAATATATTAATACTAATAATAGTAATTACTCATTATTAATTATTATTATTATTATTTTCAGTAATTATTATTTATAAAATTAATTTATCATTATTATTATTATTATTTATTTATTTATGATATCATTTAATAAAATTAAAAATAATACTATTATTATTCATTTGATATTATTCTAAATTATTAGTTTAACTATTAGTACTTAGAATTATTATTACTTATTATTGAATATTCATAATAATTATTATTTACTTATTATTTATATATTTGTTACAATTTAATTCAACAATTCAGTTCAGTTCAGCTCCAATAAGTTCAGTTCAGTTCATTTCAGCTCTAATAAGTTCATTTCAGTTCAGTTCAGCTCTAATAAATTCAGTTCAGTTCAGTTCAGTTCAGCTCTAATAAGTTCAGTTCAGTTCAGTTCATTTCAGCTCCAATAAGTTCAGTTCAGTTCAGTTCAGCTCCAATAAGTTCAGTTCAGCTAGAATTAGCCGAAGAGAACAGGCCCTAAGAATATTGAAAGTTTGGGTTATAGTGTTGAAAAAAAGAAAGAAAAACAAGCACATAACAATAAAGAGAACCAAAAACCTATCTTACATTAGAATAATGGCCCATGAATAACAATGAGCGGTGTAAATTATTTTTTGCTAAAATAATTTCCGATTGTGGTATTCGCGAAAATAATGAATTAACCCCTTAAGTTTGCTTAAATGTGATATTATCCCCCTTGAGTTTCCGTTGTGCCTAGTGAAAGATATAACAAAAGCTACCCCTTTTAGCTACTGGCTTCACAAATAACATGCAGCTAGATCACATTTGTGGCGGGCTTGTAAATAATATATGATTTTATTTAGTGCTTATACGTTCATCTCAGCTGGAGAATATACTAAAAAATAATTTGCTTACTTTAATTAGATATTACAAACTTATGTTGCATTTTTCAAGAATATTTTGGAATTCTAGCTCTGCATACGAATAAAGAAATTAATGTGATTTGAAAGCAATGTGCAAATTTTTTTCGAACTAGGTATTTATTGTTTAGTTTAGTTATTTAAGGATGGTAGTTATTATATTAGCTAGTTGGATGAACTTTATTTCAATTCATTTAAGTATATATAATGAATAATAGTTGGTATAATTGATTATATTTGGTTCATAATACGTTTGGTTCATAATACGTTTGTCAATTGATTCATAATACGTTTGTTATCCACAAATACTGAGAATATCCACCGATTAATGTTTGGTTCATAATACGTTTGTTAATTGATCATATTTTCATGTTATTTTAGTGTATGTTCTTTTACCAAGAATAATATATGACATACTCAATAACAAAGATTATTAATTTTTAGATAGTAGATACTTTTCACATTTCAGATGAAATTAATAAGATGTTGAAACTGATAAATTTTACTAACCATGAATCCTTAACGCAATAAATTTGGGGTGAGAGAGATACCAAGCGAGTTTTATGGCTAAGGCCTGTGTTGATGACGAAGCCAGCAACAGTAGATAACAACATACCACTTCCGATCGCACGAAATCCTACAACATAATTCCATACTTTTAACAAAAACTACAAAATTTTAAGCAACATCTTGATTGCTTACAAAAAAACCCAAATAAAAAATTTTAAATTTATGTAAGATTATAAAGTTTCAATTCAAGGAAAGTGTGGGGTTTGTAATTAAAACCTTTGAATGTCTCCCATGGATAAACAACACCATCATGGTTCCTATCGAAGAAAGCAACATGTTTAGCTAGCATATTTTCCCCTCTTCCATCAACTACATAATTCGATAAATAATATAACATTGATTATGCATTCAAATAAAAAAAGTGCATTTATAAAACTTACCTTCACTACGGTTAGTTTTTCCACTTGAAACATCCATCTTATGCAAAATAATTAGAACAATTATCAATGTTATCATTCTATGTCATCTTTCGTGTATAACGTTGACCTTTTGTTGAACGTAGCCGGGAAGGAAACATTGGAAAAAGTGGCAAGTTTACTAATGAGAGAGTGAAATATATCCCATCGTTCATATAGTAACCTTTTTCTTTTTGCCTACCTAATTGCCCTCTTCTCTTTTATTTACAACTTTACAAGGGTGAAATTTATGATTGGCAACATAATTTTTTGACAATTAATATTTAATTTATTTATAAGTACAAGTAATAAATATTTCATATCTTAAAAATATAATATATCAAAATATTTTAAATAAGATATCACATGGAGAAATATTTTAAAAATGGTATTAACTGTACAAAAGTAAAAGAAAATCGAATTACGATTAAATTATGGAGAAATTATATAATTTCAAAAAATGTTGATTGGCTGTAGTTAAGTATTGATTTGATAAAGTACCTTTATTAATTTGTTAGTAAAATTATAGTTATATTATAGCTGGAATATGTATATTGAGAAAAAGTCAATAATATACTCCACCTTACACAATAACATTATTATTTATTAAATTATATATATATATATATATATATATATATATATATAAGTTCAAAAAGACAAGGTATGCAAGTTTATTAGATCTTTGTATGGTAAAAACGAGCACTAAAACAATGTTATGATAAATTTCATCAAACTATAACTTCAAATGAGTTTTTGGAAAATTATTCTAATGCATGTGTTTATTCCGAAAATGATGAACTTGGTTGTTTTTCATATGTTTGTATGTGGATGATATATTGATTTTTGGAACCAATATAGACTAATGTAACTAAGGGTTTTCTAAATTCCTGCTTTGAGATGAAGGATTTAGGAGAGGTCGATGTTATTTATGGAATATAGATTGCTAGAACACTATCTGATGTGTCTTAAATTAAATCAATCTTATTATATTGAAAAAATCTTAATAAAAGTTGATCAATTTGATTGCACTTCTGCAAAAACCACATATAATTCTACTATACAATTTAAGAAGAATAAAGGTGATAGTAATTTACAAGAACAATATATGTGAAGATAATTGTTAGTGTAATGTTCATGATGAACTATACTAAATCTGATTTAGCTTATGATGTTAATTAGTAGATTGAGTAGGTATATTCCCAATCATAATCAGGAGCATTAGGGTACCTTGATTAGTTTTTTCAAGTACTTAGAAGGCATTATAAATTGGGGTTTTCATTATTAGAGAACACCTTGTGTTCTTGGAGGATTTTGTGATGTCAATTGGGTGTCTTATGTAAAATCAGAGATTAATTCTACTAGTGGTTATGTTTTTACTATTGCAGGAGGTGCTATATTATAATTAAAAATCATCAAAACAAACTTCAATTGTGAAAACTATAATGAAATATGAGTTTATTGCTTGTAGGAGAATCCAGCTCCAATAGTTTCCACGTGTGACTCGTAAGCAACACTTGGGGTCATGAATAATTAAGCCTATTATAAAAGAGAAGTAATATTCATTCAAGGCATGTCATAGTTAGAAATATAATTAAAGTAATGTGTTGTCAATCGAGTATGTAAAATTAGAGAGGAATATTGTTGATCCTCTCACAAAAGGTCTTTGTAGAAAATGGTGTTGCAGTTTGTACAAAGAATTGGTCTAAAGCCTATTTTAGGGTGAATTGTCATGAATACCTTCATAGGCATTCACAAGTTCAATAGATCAAACAAAGTTACATAAGAATTCATGTTTTGTGTAATTCTACAATTCCTATTAATAAAAGTAATATAATATTTTATTACTATTATATGTGTAAGAATGAGCTTAAAGATCCTAATAAGTCCATAGCCTTATTTAAGGTGAGTTATGATAGTAAAAGCTCGATGAACTTACCTATTTTAATTTAGGGGTTACGCCCCAATCCCCTATGAGTCATAAGGCTCAGGACATCGAGCTAGAGCTTCATGTGAAAATCCAGGCAAATTGTGGGGGCAATTATATTACAAATTGCGAGAATACTTCTTGATTTGAAAAGGATTGAGTGTGCAATTATTTTGGATAACATCGTAAAATGTTCAAAGAGAAATATACATACTGCAACAGTATGACATAATTGTATTAAAGGTTCAGTGAGAAATCTACCTAATACACCAGTAAGACATAGTTGTATCAACTAGGTACCAATTCAAGTCTATCAGACATTGTTGATACTTCAAAACTTAGTCTATATGTCCTAGATCTCATCGTTGAGTATGTTTTGTTTTCTGTTAAATCATGTGGCATTGTTGAAGTTATCATAGTCCCACATGGGAATTTGCTGGAACTTTATCTTTTCTTATAACTCAAAGATTTTTTTTCTTTCAAAGAAAACAAAGAGCTAAGTTCCACATAGGTAGTTTTGTTAGCATTTACTCTCTTTATTTATCCTACCATACTTGTAAGTTATGTATAAAGCCTACAAGGTATACTTTAGTACCCACCACACATGCACGAGCCGGGTCGAGATCGTGGGCGTGTAGCGTTGGCACGACACGTTCGCGGACGTGGGTGGGGGTGTA
Organism: Patellifolia procumbens; assembly: GCA_947645195.1. Taxonomy (NCBI): domain Eukaryota; kingdom Viridiplantae; phylum Streptophyta; class Magnoliopsida; order Caryophyllales; family Amaranthaceae; genus Patellifolia; species Patellifolia procumbens. The sequence goes on along the minus strand of CANSGD010001508.1, from coordinate 527,448 downwards.
TTTATTTGACAACTTGGGGCAATTTTGTTCTCAGCAAATATGGCAGTTGCAAGATTCTCACGAATTATGTAGATGTTACTTCCTTATTTCCGGGAAAACCGAACAACGTTCTTCGCTAATTCCCATTTCAGTTTTTTTATTCATCCTATATATATACATATATATATATATTTGCTAGTTCTGCATCTTTTTTTTCTTGGCAATATTCAAGAGTTTTCTCAATCTATTTTTCTGTTGATATCGGAAAGGTAGAAATCGTGTATCCCTAGAGATTGATTGCGAAGAGGTTGTGTGTTGTAGCTGGGAAAATTCAACTGACGGCCAGTTTCTAATTGACATTAGTTTTCGTTCCTAAACATTGCATACTCGATAAAGGAGAATGATTAGTTGTATTTAACATTCTCCATGAACTTTTATTGGAGTTTACTACTTTATATTACCTAAAAATATGAAGAGAAGACTATGATAGGGAATTAGACACCAAGCAAGGCTTGGTCTAGTGGAAAGAAGTGAGACTTCTAACCTTAAGGTTGGGGGTTCAATCTCCACTAGGGGCATTTTGAGAGTAGGATTTCCCTTATCATTCCCCATGTCTCAAAGTGTCTGGCCCAATAGGACCCGAGCGGGGTCGGGGCCACTTCTTCTTACCAAAAAATAAAACATAATAAAATAAAATAAAATGTGAGGGAAGTAGACTTATAACTTAAGGAAAAGGTCATTACATCTTTAGCGAAAATGCACGTGATGCATGTAAAAGAATACAAAGTTTGATTGTGAAAGGAGAGGAAGAATCAATAGTTTAGAGATATTAAAAATTTTATGTAAGAATGTAATCCATCTTGTGTCACCATCCCTCTTCCAAATAGTATTCTATCGACATCATTCTCATAGATTGAAAAAAAGTTAATTTGAAGATTTAAACTCGTAACCTCAAGTATGAAATAAAGAGCTCCAACCATCACTCCATCATTTTTTTGTTGCTTTTGTTGTCAAAACTAATGATCATATATGAACGAAAACTAAGAGTAGTTAAATTTAACTCTTTAATTCTATATTATAAACGTAATGACTTATTTTTCTTTTTTAATAGTACTTTTTTGCACTAAATGATAAGCATTAGTTATCATTAATTAATACTAAATTATAATGCATAAAATTTTTTGGGACATCGTCTGCGTCTCAATACTAATTTTCATAAAACCGTAATATAATTGCTCATGTAGAACAATTTGTATAACACCTCTTAAGTTTTGGAGTTAGGATTACCCTTGAGGAAAAGCAATGAAAATGAGGAAAATAATGACATGCCCAACAGCACTTGCATGTATACTGGCCTCTTCTCCATAATAATGGTCATCATTTGGGTCTCCAAAACTAGTAACATATTCCATTCCCAATGCTAGCTGTATAGAAACAAAATAAACATTGAAAAATGTTGAATTAATTTAATCTATGCTCTGTTCTGTGGGGTGAGAAATATTTTTTTGAAAAACTCATTTATCATTTTTCTTTATTTGCCTTGTAAGGGGAAGGAAAATGGTTTTCCTAATGGTGGAAAATAGCTTTTCTAGCTTTAAAAACAGTTTCCTAAATTTTTTTTGGTGATTAAGGAGCCACTAGTGCGGGATGAGAATCAATTGTGAGATCTCTTGGAATCAAGAGAGATGCTCTAACCAACTGACCTATCCTTCACTCTCAATATTTTCCGTTATAAATAAGGGAAAAACACATTTTCCACCCTCTTACTTACCTTCTTTCCATCATCCCATCTATCATCTCATTATTTTCATTTTTTTTTATCCCTCTAACTTTTCGTTTAAGGAACCAAAAAAAAACTTACAATTAAGTTTTTCCTTTAAAATGTTTTCCACCCAAACCACAGAGAGTTTTAATCATTATGTGGGCTATGCTACATTTTCCGCCCTTGTAATTCACCCATTAGTCAATAGAGATAGAGCATAAAAATAGTCAGGTTTTCCTATGATATGCCCTCGTATTTTCCAAGTTTATACGTTGTATACCAACATTAACATTTCAAAAGTTTTTCACGATACCTCTCAACTTACATTTTTAAATTTAATGCACCTCTACCATTTAGCTAATTATATGACCTTTAGTTGTTGATGAGAATTGAAATTAAACGCCTTAAAAGACAATGTTTTTAAGGAAAATGGACATCACTGATTGCCTTAAAAGACATACATTTTAAGAAGCTGGTTGAGTTGAGTATTAATACATCAATGTTTTGGGCACGCACTTCAAAGCAAACTTATGATATTTTAGACCTTGAAGATGACATTTTTCGAGAAAACAAAAACTGCATAGCGCCCTTAAATAACAGGAATTTTGAGAAGCCAATTAAAATGAGTACTAATTCTACTACTCAAAGTGCATGCCAAAATGTTGTTGTATAGGTAGCTTGATACTTGTGTCCTATAAGGATAATCGGCGACGTCCACTTCCCTTGAAAATGTTATCTTCAGGGTCAAAACATTTAATTTTTTATTAACATCTAAAATCATTTTGATTAGCTAAATTACCACATATTTAGTGAATTAAGTCTACTGAAAAGCATGGATGCATGAAATTAAAATGTAAGTTCTTAAAGTGAAAAAACTTTCAAAATGTTAGGGGTACAATGTAGATACTAATAAACACGAGGATGTATTATAAAAAAATAAATTAAATTGTTAAGTTGGATTCCAATTTATATTTAATTATATCTTTATTCTCGACAATTAATTAATTTATTCTCTTTTTTAGATAGATCTTCTTTTGGCTTTTTTAGAATAACTATATCTCTCATATTATACTATTCACCTATTCTTTTACCAACTACCATGATTTATGATGAAAAATCATATGTGATTAACTGATCATGTAGGATTTGTCTTGTTATATACTTAATGAATGTCAATTTACTTATAAATTTCACTTACACAATTAGAGATTTTACTGTGTAAAATTGTCTCTGAAAATATACATAAAAGAATAAAAGAAGTGTATTAGAGGGACTTAGTATAGAAACTCATTGTTCGTGTCAATAATCTTGACTGAGGAATAATAGAATTGTTTTTATGTTATCAATACTAGGGGTAGCCGGAAAAAAACCCTAATCTCCTTTCCTCCCTAGCCGACCCTCTTCTCTTTTTTCCCTCTTCATCTGTGAGGAGAACATCCATGGTAAGCCCATTTTCCTTGTTTTCGGTTTCTAGTTCATTTTCTTATTTGGTTGAATAAGTTAGCCTTTTTTTATGAGAGTTTATCAAGCCCTTCTATCAGAGTTTTTGTCTTCTCTGTCGTGAAGGACTCCTTCCCCTCTATGGGTATGAGAAATTGTTCTTATTTGTTGAACTTCAATACTATCAACATGAATATATTGAGATCTCATATGCGGTCAACTCTGTTAGATTAAGAATGTTCTTATCCAAAACTATGTCCAAATAACAAACAATTGCATTAACAACAAGATTCAACAAATAGAAGGGATCTATACTCATGGTCGATATGGTTCATTATAGTTTTATTGAAGACAAATTTCATTTAATCTTATTTGATTATATATTATTTTTCTTTAATACCTATTGTAAATGTTGTTTGACTTTCAATTAATGAAATTTGCTTTAAAAAAAAATATTGACTCACGATATACCACCATTAGAAAGGCGATAGAAATGATTGGGAATAACTAATGTTTAAATTATGATAAGGCTAACAAAGTTAAGCACAAAATAGAGTTATGAGCTTTAATTAGTACCAAAAAACTCGAAATTTGTGCCCCATGCCACCATATCCATTGCCTAAGCCTTTGAATCCTTTTCGAAAATGTGGCGTCGAACACAAGCTATCTCAGATTCTTCAACTACGTGCTTATTATTCTGTGTCTCTTACGATCTCTCTCACCAGAACTGAACATAAGGTGAGATTATTCTCAACGTTTCTGTAATTGCCTTGGAGAAATCTATCCTTAACCTTTTACTGAGTTTTACATATCAAACGTGAATTAGCCAGCCAAATCCTAAAACCTAGCCACTCAAAATAGATGAGGGAGAAAGTTAATTAGCCAAGAGGTGACAGGAAATTGAGCGAAAGAAAAGGAAACAAAAGAGACCAATTCAAAGAATAGAAACTCAGGTTCTTTAATAAATAAATAAGTAGTTCCTCGTGTCATGAAATCCTGGTTCAGGACCCTTGTGTCGTGGACTCTATGGTGGATTGATGGTTAACAGGGTCATCTCATAAAGAGTGGGACCTATGAAAAATTAAATATTAGATTTAAGACTCTACAAAATTACAATAACGTAATAACATAATAACGTGTACAGAATATTGTATCATTTAGAATTGTCTAATAATATTTTATTTAAAAAAGTCAACCATATTTCTCCCTTAACATAGACAAATCAATCAAATTATGAAGTCCTATATGTATTTTGATAAAATGAAGTAGCATCATTTGTAGAAGTTTTTATATCTATATATGAGTGTTATACTGTTATTGATTTCATAAATAAAATGTACCATTCATGTCAACTTATAGGTTAGAAAAAATAAACATACTTAAAAAGGTACAATTTTTATTACAGACCCGACTATACCATGAGCATGATGCACATAAGACTATGTTTTTGCTCAAATAACTTTGGGTGTACCATACTCATGATACACCTGGATGTATGATGCATAATCTCCTGTATTAAAAGAAAATATTGGTTTTTTTGCCGGGTAAAAGGTGTCAAAAAGACTTTTCATGAATTTGTATGGGAGTTTCCAAAAGAAGTTGAATGTTAATGAATTTTAAAAAGGGTAGGGGTAGGGGGTGTAAAACCCCAGTTTGTGTAATACCCCAAAATTTTAAACTATATTATTAGTTTTAAAACGTATTAATTACTTTATAAATTATACTATTAGCGAAAATATGTGTTAATTAAAAATTTCGAGTTTTATTAAAGTATTGATTTTTATTACGATTTTATTTCCAATTATTTTAAACACACTAATTATTTTGATATAATATTATTTCCATTATTAATTTAATTAGCTAGTATTAAAATTATTTTAAACAACTACTTTTATTTATTTCATTAAAATGTTATTTCATGTACTAGTATAAACATTTTGATGTACAACTTTTTAAAAGCTTGATTACTACTCATACCACTTATACCACTTATCATTTATCACCCAACTCAAAGCTCTTATCACCCTCATCATCACCTTCCTCCTTCACCCCACAACCATTAATGGTTTATTCAAAACCTCAAGCAAACCCATACCCACTTGCAAGAAATCAGATTTTTCCACTTAAAAATCTGATTCACTTACACAATTGAGTCAAACAAGCAACCTCTCTTCAACCTCCATGCCTCTCCCTCATCAATGTTGCTTGACCATTCAAACCCAAATCAGATTTCCCCCCTCTATATATACCCAACTCAACCCACTAAATTACTCAAGCAAACATCACTCAAGGTTTGCTTCACTTCTTCCTCCTCCTTCTCTTTGATTCCTGATTTTATTAACCACCATTAAAACAAAACTAAAGCTTAAACTATCATTAAAACACAACCACAAAAACAACCACCACCAACCGCCACCGCACGGCAGCAGCGGCTGCCACCGTGCAGCAGCAACGCAGCTCCCCTCCCCCCTTTTCGCTGCTGCCACAACGCAGCCCAGCCACCACAAAAACGCCACCTTACAGCCACGCCACCCCCTGCTGACCGCCAGCCCAGCCGACCGCCACCCAGGGTCGCCGGAATCCGGCAGCCCCTTCTCCTCTGTTTCCACTTCTTCCTTCCTCTTCTACTGATTCTTTTACTTCTCTTATTTTGTTTCCACTTAACAAATAACCCAAAGCCTAATCCTTTTATTTTAAATAGGCCAAAGCCCAATCTTACTCCCTCCCAAATCAGATTTTTAATTCTAAGTTAGCCCAACACTCTAAAATGACTCATCCTTCTTTGTTAGTTGTTTTGTTTAATTAAAATAAACTTTCATTTTAAGTTTATTATTACTATTAATGTTTATATTAAATTTTCATAACTTAAAAATATTTCTAAGTTTCTAAAATAAAATAATGAATATATTGAAGGTTATTTTCTATGTTTATTTAAATTATTTATAAACGTTTAAGTTATATAAATATTAAAGTTGAAAAAAAGTTTAAGTACTTAAAATGATTTTTATAAATAAATTTGAGAAACTTAAACTTCGATTTATAAACTTCTTTAAATAATAAGTTTCTTTTAAGTTATTTAAATTATTCAAGTTGTTCATTTATAAAATTATAAGGGGTTATTTAGGTAACTAATTTTAGATATCGTTTAATTATAGACTCCGACTGCGTAGACGAGGATTTCCAAGAGTGTTGATTCGTTCGTGATTTAGTTTTCAAGCACGCTTCAAGAGGTAATTACCAATGTTCATCCACAAGTAGATTCCGTAAAATAAACCGATTTAACCTTGAGATTATGTGAATTAATTACGTGACTATGTGAATCGAAGTATGACTATGAAGTTTAAAGGAGGATTATAATTATAGATTGTGAATATGGATTATTAGTGTAAATTCTATTTATGGATTATGAGTATGACTCTTGCATTATGGATTACGAGCTATGAACGATAAATTAATACGACAATAAAATGATTGCTATTGTTACTATTATTGTTATTTATTGTTATTATTATTATTATTATTATTATTATTATTATTAAAGGATATTATTATTAAACGATTATTCATATAAGTGAAGTTATTATTATTATTCTTATTATTGTTGTTGTTATTTACTCTATTATTCTTATGGCATTATTAATATGGAGACATTATAAATGGAAAATCGGAAATCATGACTATGTGTAAGACTTATGACAACTAATTAATGTATAGATTGTTGAAATTGAATCAAGTGCGGTTGTAATTAAAAATGGGATGTTGAAGCCGTGTGTGAATTAAAGTTATGACGTTGGATTGACCATTATTGTGATAGGTGGTTAACGGGACAAGTCCCGGCCTATACACACATATTCTGTTATTGAGATAGGTGGATAACGGGACGAGTCCCGGCCTATACTCACTCGTTCTGTTATTGTGATAGGTGGATAACGGGACGAGTCCCGGCCTATACACACACTTTCTGTTATTGAGGTAGGTGGATAACGGGACGAGTCCCTGCCTATACTCACACGTGTTGTTATCGTGATAGGTGGATAACGGGACGAGTCCCGGCCTATACACATACATATCATGTTTGTTCTTATAGTAAGTGGATAACGGGACTAGTCCCGGCTTACTAGCGTTATTTTCCTTCTATTTAAGTAATTGGATAATATTGAAATGTGAAGTTAGTGTTACTTACGTGCTTATTAATTGTACATACATGTTATGCTTTTCAACTTGACTCATATATTACTTTCAACTATTTTAAGTTAAGTATTTTTACGGGAAGAAGTTGGAATTACTCAGTTTATCTGATTTTTGGGAGCTTGTCTCTCTTGTCTTTTTCAATGTTCATTTGCAGGTGGGTGATCGAGGGGAAATATGAGAGATCGACTAGAAGTTGTCATCCACCTAGTTTAATATTTTGCTTCCGCTGGAACTCTGAAACTCGTAGTATTTAGTACTTAACGAAGAAGTTTAATTTGGTTGCAAGGATGATTTTTAATTTAGTTTGGAATGAATATGTTTTGGTTACTTAGCCTTGCACTTAATTCCAAGGAGTTGAGTGCGGCGGTAACGCTCCATCCGAATCGAACCCTCGTTGATTTCCCCTCAAACGAGTTTTATTAATATAAAAAGGGTTCGGTTTGGGCGGGGTGTTACAGTCTGCCTGCCACCCCAACTAAGACAATTGCAATAGGTATATGGTGGGTGCGCACCTAGGTTGAGGAAGGTGCGCCCACCTTAAACGCACCCAACAAACAATAAACGCAAACAAACTCCCTCATCTATGAAACGGAATGAACAATCATTTATTTCCAATGAACCAGAAAAACCGAAATTTTTTCCCTCTCCTTCATTATCTCTTTATTTAATTTTGAATTCAAAATTTAAATTCATTTGGCAAAAACTTTCCATGTTTTCCATTTCTCTTTCCTCCATTTTCTCTCTAAAATTTCTCAATCTTCTTCCCAAGAACTCATTGAATCACCATTTTCATCCAAAAGCCAACTTCAAACATTCAAGTTATATTTGTATAAGTACCACACCTTTTCATCATTTCCACTCAATAAATCGAATTTCAGCATGAAAAATCATTTCAAACTTCAACCTCAACAATTCTAAACTCATAAAGAAGCAATCTCGAATGGTAAAAACTTATATGTGAATGATAATATAGTTTTTGAGTTTTTTTCATTTTTTGTTGATTATTATTGTGTTGATTCCTAAATGACTACGTATGTTCACTTATGTTGGGCTGATATTTATTGGATATACGCTTATGTTCACCCTTAAATGGGTTAGTTTTCTTATTTAGATTCAATTTTTATTTTGAAATTGGGTTTATTTGTTATGTTCTATTGTTCACCTGAAATGAGTTCTATATGTATGTCGAAATGTCCAACTAAAATTGGCTCTTCTGACATATGGTATATTTGGTATGCTCTATTGTTCATCGTGGAAGTATAATGTTAATTTGAAATTGATTTCATATGGGGGGGGGGGTTGGTTCATCCATTATGTTCTAAAGTTCATTTCAAAAGGGTTCTTTTGATATGTTGAAATGTTCATCTAAAATGTGGTTGTATTTGAAATGAGGTATTTTGGTTCATCTTCAATGTTTCTATGTTCATCTGCAAATGAAGCTATTTTAAAATGGGATTATTGTTTCATCTGAAATGTTTTAATATTCATCAGATATTTGTTTAGTTGCTATCTTCAAAAAGGAAAAATTAAAAGGAAAATCCCAGCCGGTCTTCCACCACTGGTACCATCTTAAGTAATCCAAGTATAATCCCACCTTTTATATACATCTTCTCATAATGTTACGCCATGACTTGTACCTTATTCGACCGATAAGAATAACCGTTGACGTTGTGTTAAAAAAATTAACTTAGAAAACCTCTCAATAAGAATATTTTCTTTTATTTATTTCCATTTTTTTTGTAGCAGCTATATGAACAGTTGAGCAAACAATAAAAAAGTCGATTGGTAACAAAGACAATGAACTTTCGTAGTAGCTTTCTAAGCAATTGAGCAAACACAATGAACATTCACAATATGAACTTTTGTAGCAACTATATGAACATTAGCAGCTATGTTCATGCAATGAACATTTGAGCAAACACAATGAACTTTTGTAGCAGCTATATGAACAATTAAGCAATCATCATGGACATTAATAATAAGTACTTAAACATTATCAATACAAAAGATAATTGATAACAATATATAAACATTAGACTAGACACAATGAACATGTGTACTAATAAGATGAACATTAGATAGCAATTGACAACACATAATAAATAGTCGCCATACATGAACATTAGATCAAACACAATGAACATTTGTACCAAGCAGATGAACCATTAATTAAGCAACCGTAGTGAACATAGACAATAAGTACTTAGAAGTTATCAATACCAATATTAATTGATAACAAACACAATGAACTTTTGTAGCAGCTACATCAACAATTGAGCAATCATCATGAACATTGATAATAAGTACTTAGATATTACCAATATCAAAGTTAATTGGTAACAATACTTGAGCATTAGAGCAGGCACAATGAACATGTGTACTAATAAAATGAACATTAAATAGCGATTGACAACATAGAATAAATGGTCGCGATACATGAATAGATCAAGCACAATGAACTTGTGTACCAATTAGATGAAGCATTTAAGCAAACATATTGAACATTGACAATAAATACTTCAAATTTATAAATACCAAAGTTAATTGATAACAATTCATGAACATTAGAGCAACTACAATGAACTTTGATAATAAATACTTGAACATTAACAATACAAAACTTCATTGATAATAATTAACAATACAAAATTTCGTTGATAACAATAAATGAAAATTAGATCAAATAAAATGCAACTTCTGTACTAATTAAGTAGATGAACTTTTGAACAAACATAATAAACATTGATAATAAGTATTTAAAAATTATTAATATAAAAGTTCATTGATAACAATACATAAACATTAGAGCAGACACGATGAATGTGTGTACCAATAAAAATGAACAATAGATCATGCATAATGAATTTTAACAAGGAAAATTTGTCAAGAATAAGTCAACCTTTGCGTTGACCGCTTTTAACAAGTCAAGCTTCGTTTATTCCAGTAGCAAGTAAACCTTGTAGGTATATTTTCTTTTAACAAGTTTTTAAAAATGTTTACCTACAATAGGAGGTTATAACAGGTTAAATTAGATCCGTTGGGTTTTATTGAATAAATCTTTATTTTTTATTCCTTGAACTGTTATAAAACCCAACCAAACCCACATACCATTTCTCTCTCTTCCATACTCTGTTTCTTCCTCTCTTCATCCTCTTCTTCGAAGCTTCTTCATGTCAGGACGAAAGCAAAGCTCATGTGGGTCTGGGAATTCTTCGAATTCAGCAAGGGTTTTGCACCCTAAAGTGAAGTGTAAATGTGGTCATGATGCCGTGGTGAGAACGGTGAAGAACGGTTCAAACCCCGGTGCTAAATTTTATGGATGTCCACTTTGGCCTGTAAGTAAATTAAACTGAAGATTAATTTGCTACTTTTCTACATCTGATTTTTTTTTTTCAATTCGGTTTGCAGAACAGTAATTGCGACATGTTCAAGTTGGTGGATGATGTTGAAAATTTGCACTTTTGGTTGCTCGAGAAGGATACCACAATAGCTGAATTGGAGATGTTGCATAAGTTTAGTGAAGACAAGATAAAAGAGTTGAAGAAGAAGGTAGGAAAATGGAAGGATAGTTGAAGGAATTGAAGAAAGAGGCTTTGGAGTTGAGAATGTTTGCTATGAAGTCTAGTTTGACAGTAAAGAGTTTGATGATTGCCCTTTTTTTTCAATTTTCATTTTTTTGGTCCTTTTGACTCTTAAGTAGATGTTGTTCTTAGTTAATTGTATTTAGGTTATTAAGTTATGAAGTGATTGGTTAGGTAATCAATGTGTATGGTTGGTGATTGGATGAATGTATCTAATATCATTTTGTGAGATGGAAATGGAATTGAGATTTACTATGTTCCACATGAATTGTACATTGCTAATTGTAGCTTCATTTTACACATATGAACACCATTTTATCACCAAAATGTACTAGCTTCATTGATAATTATCCAAATATTCCAAACATTTCCAGAAAGTTGGACAACACATTTTTAACATCCAAAAGAGTACATAAGTCTTCTAAATATTGCTCATTACATAGTACTAAATTAGCTATTACAAATTTTGTTCAATGGAATCCAAATCATGCTAGTACACCAACTGAAACCATCCTTGTAGTGCAACAGCCATCCTACTGTGTCGGGTTAACAATAGTAGAAGCTTAGCTTGATCGAGTCTCTATGTAAACACCAACACCAACTGGTACCTACACAAACGTCAACAACAATCAGTTTTTTTAAGCTTAATTATTTGTAAGTCTAAAAAACATAAAGAGAACACATTCCATATGTTTCCTTTACCTGATTTCCCCTTCTGCCCCTGCCTCTTGCATTACCTCTACCACCACTCTGTGCAGTCCTTCCCCTTCCCCTACCAGTTGTAACAGTCCCTCTGCCACCACCTTCTGCACTCCTTCCCCTTCCCCTACCAGCTGTACTAGTACCTCTGCCACCACCTTGTGCAGTTCTCCCCCTTCCTCTTGCACCTAAGCCACCCAAGATCATTCTGCCTCCCCTCCCAAGCTGTGTTGCCTGAGCAGTTGTAGTGTGATGAGAAGTTGAAGCTGGTGGTTGGTTTTCAGTAGGTGTTTGATTTTTCTTTGGCCTCCCTCTTGCCTTTTAAGGTGGAGGCTCTTGTTGGACAGCAGATTCCTTATTAGGGCATCCCCTCTTGTTGTGACCTTGTTCATTACATAGTTTGCAAGTCATTTGCATACCATGCCTACTCAAAACACCGGTTTTCTTTGGATCTTCATAGGGATCTCTTATTCTATTTTTTCTTGGCCTCCCTGGTCCAATTTTTATGTTTGGTGGGTGTAAATCACACTCCACTCTTGGCCAGTGCCTTTCACCCTCACATGGTGGTATGGAGCCCATATAAGCTTTCAAATAAGCCTCTCTGCTATAAGCTTCATCTACAAAATCCTCTGCATTCTTATTCAAAAAGAAAATACAAGCCACAGCATGACAGCAAGGCACTCCCAACAGATCCCATTTTCTACATGTACATGATCTAGTATCTAAGTCTACAATGAGCTGGTCAAGGTAATACCTAACATTGAAAATGTGCTCTGTTGATGGCATAACATCACAATTAGCAGCCTTATCCTTCTCTTTATCAAGCATAGCTAGAATCCTAGGACAAATCTTGGCAGTTTGCTTCTCCATGGACTGTCTCTTACTACACAATCTCTGCATAAGTGCAACCCTAATGTCCTCCATCATGTAAATCAAATGCTTGGTCCTAGCATTGATTATATATCCATTAAAGGTCTCAGCCATATTGTTTGTGATAGCATAAGATTTTACACTAGGATTCATGAAAACTCTACAAAACAGGTTTGGCTTGTAAGCCCTAAAAGCAACAGCAGCATCAGAATTCTTTTCATTCAATTCAGTTAAAGCATCTTCAAAATCAGCCATGTTGTATGCTTTACAGATCTTCCAGAATAGTAGTTTCATTTCATCTCCTTTGTAAGTTTTGTGCCAATGTGCATATACATGTCGAGCACAATGTCTATGCTCTGCCTTAGGCAAGACTTTAGCAACAACAGATATAATAGCCTTCAAAATAATAGTAATCTTCATCAGAATTCTAGTTAAGTATGTAATCTCTAATAATAGTTTTATCTTACTTAGGTATTAAGTTAGTTAGGTGGTTATCTAAGTTAGTAGTTAGATAGTTATATTAGGTAGTTAGTTAGGTAGTTAAGCTTACTTAGGTAGTTAGTTAAGTTACTAGTTAGTACTAGATACTAGTTAGTTAGAGTTAATTAGTTATCTAAGTTACTAGTTAGTACTAGATACTAGTTAGTTAGAGTTAATTAGTTATCTAAGTTACTAGTTAGATACTTAGGTAGTTAGGTGTTTAGGTAATTAGCTAGGTTACTTTGAATTCATTTCAAACTAACTGATTTAGGTGGTTATCTAAGTTTCAGTTTTATAGGTGTCTAATAGATAACCTAACTGATTTCAAATTCAACCTAACTAATATGATAGTACCATTAGCATGCCAAGTAAACTAAAAATATTACAAAGCAAAATAAGTTCAATCAAAGTAAATTAATAACATTACAATTGATCTTAGGCTTACCAGATGCTCATCAGAAACAATTGCATATCCTTCTCCATTTCCAAGCTCCAAGCAAGATTGCAGGTGTGTGAAAAACCACTCCCAAGAAAGTAAATTTTCACCCTCCACCACTGCCCAGCAAAGGGGATACATCTGTTCATTGGCATCCCTCCCCACTGCAGATATAATCTGACCACCCAAAAAAGTCTTGAGGAAAGCTGCATCTACACAAATAATTCTCCTACACCCTTCCTTCCAACCTTTCTTTAATCCATCAAAACAATTGAATAACCTCTGAAAAATGGGAGGATTTGTCCCTAAACTGCCATCTACAACCAACTCAATCACAGTTTCTGGACTACCCTTCTTCAAAGCTGCCATATATCTCCCTAATTTCTTATAATGATCCTGCATAGAACCATGCAACATCTGATGTGCATGGTACTTCACTTTGTAGGCAAAATCCTTATGTACAATCACCTTATAAGCCCTCCTCACTGTCTCAATTATCTCTTTGGCTGGCCAGTGTGGCCTAGCCTTAAACACTTCCAACATATCAGCTGCAACCCACTTTGTTTTCAACTGCTCGTTTTTCTTCATATCTCTCTGACACTTGTGCTCTTCCACCACTTTCTTAACAATGAAACTAGATTTGTTTGTGTGCCAAGAGGAGTACAAATAAAAAGGACAGCCTGGCACACACTTCACTCCACACTCTTGCCTTCTTTTTTGATTACTTAGAACTACAGTAACATTCCTACCTTGAAAAATGGCATACCTAGCCACTGCCTCCTTAAAAGCCTCCTTGTTTGGAAATCTCTGTCCAACTTTCCACTTAAAGGTAGAGAAATCAGTGTTTTTTCCTACTAACAAAGCCCTTCTTATTTTTCTTTCCTGTTCATCCTCATCACCACTCACTGGTGGGGTATCAATGTCCTCCTCACTCTCATAATACTCTGAATCATTCTCATCTTCTTGGGGTATATTTTCTGTAGCACCTTGTTGTGCATTCAATTTCCCTTCAGCAGCCTCCCTTTGTAATTGTTTAGCAATTACAAGTAACCTAGATGAACATCTTCTGACCCTCTCCCTAGCAACAACATACTCTTCATCACTGTTATCTGAATCATCCAAAGGCTCCTCAGTTTCAATTTGCTCATCCACAGTCCCACCACCAATCAAATCAGCCTCCTCATCAACAAAGAAATCATCATCCTCATCAATAATGAAATCCAAATCATCTAACCCACTACCTTCACCCTCAGCCACATTGTTTTCAGGCTCATAAATGGGGTCATCTTCATCCTCACTTGATTCACCAATCAACTCCCTCAAAGTTAAAGGACTGTCTGGTCTATTATCCTCCCAATCATAATTTTGAAGAAAATCATCTTCAAAAGGGTAATCTGTTTGATTAGGGTTGGTTGAACAAGATGGATCTACTTGTTTTGCAAAGGTGGCAGGTTGTGTTTGACTGGATGTAAGGTGGACTGGTGTTTTAGCTTGAGAAGGTTCTGTTGTTATAAGTAGATGTGGAGGTGTAGGTTGTTCAGTAGATATGAGAGGAGAGACAGGTTTACAAGGAGCTTGTTCTGTGGATATTTGAGTAACTGGTGAAGTTGGGGGGAATTCTTTTTCAGAGGGAGAAGATAGCTTTGTACTAGGGTTGCATTGTTGGACAAAAGATGCATAGTCCAAGACAATAACATCATCTTTTCCCTTTGACCTAGTCCTAGTGAGAATATTTTTATCAGGTTGTGGGGCCCTTTTTGGTGTAAGCTTTTTCATTTTGTTTGGTTTTGGAATATTTAATTGAAGCTCAGTTGGTTGAGATGAATTTATTGGCTTAGTAGGAGTTTTAGAAGGAGATTTATGTGGGAAAGTGGGGGCAACCTGCTGATGCAATACATACAGGTCAATTGTCCTCTCTTTCCTAGCTATATCACAAACTGCCATCACCCCCTTATCATCTTCTATTTTTACCAAACCATCTAACAAGCCCATCCCTGGAACCAAGTAAAAAACACACTCAACTGTTCTGTAATCCCCACACTTTTTAGCCAAATCCATTATTTCCCAAAAACACAACTCATCAGGCACAACAGAAACTGTCTTCCCTTTCCCCCCTGCATATATGA
Organism: Patellifolia procumbens; assembly: GCA_947645195.1. Classification (NCBI taxonomy): domain Eukaryota; kingdom Viridiplantae; phylum Streptophyta; class Magnoliopsida; order Caryophyllales; family Amaranthaceae; genus Patellifolia; species Patellifolia procumbens. The sequence continues at coordinate 511,884 of CANSGD010001508.1, read as the reverse complement.
ACTCCCCAGTACTAGCTTCTTTAAACCTCCCACCATGCCAATACCTTAATGTAACTGAATCCCAAACACTACTAGCCATTGCTACCTAAAATCATAAGTTTGTAATTTAAATCAATTTTCTAACCCAGCGCAATATCATTAATCAAAGCAATTATAAACATTAATCAAAATTGTAAACCCTAAACTTGCAAACTCATACATCACTATCAAGCAAAATTCAACCCAGAAATAAAACCCTAATTTAAATCCATCAACAACAAACCATTTCAAATAGAAAGATACGAAACGTATACATGCATTAAGGCAACAAATTTCGATACTTTATTTCTGAATTTCGTTAAAATCGAGTGAAAATAATGAAATAAAGGGGCAAAAAAACTTACCTCCACTGCAAAGATTCGATCTTTGATCTTCTTTTTCTTCAATGTATGCGCTGGAGAGAAGAACAAGAGAGAGTGTGCCTTCTGGGTATACGAACAGTTGGAGAAGATGAAATGTGGAGGGAAATTTTGCTTCAGTGGTCAACAAGTCAAAGGGAGGTTGTTTGTTTAAAATATAGGTTTACAGGTTCAACAGGTCACAAGTTAAAAAACTTGTTAAAAGAAAATATACCTACAAGGTTTACTTGCTACTGGAATAAACGAAGCTTGACTTGTTAAAAGCGGTCAACGCAAAGGTTGACTTATTCTTAACAAATTTTCCTTTTAACAATAACTCTTTAAACAGTAACAAAAAAGAATTTTGTGGATAACAATATATCCAATTGCTTATTTTCATAAATTAAGTAAAAAAAAAAGTAATGTATTCATTTAAGGTATTCATGGGTTCTTCATAGGATAATTGAGGTTCATTCATTGTTTCGTTGTTTGTTTGGTTAATTTGATTTATTTCTCTTTAATGTTCATTCTCAGCAAAACTAAATGTTGTTTGTCGTTTTTCCATGTATATTTGTTGGCAAGTGATGTTCATTTCGTGTCTTTCATAAGCAGGATAATAATTTGTGGCATGTTTAATATTTTTTATCTTTTCTAATGTATATTTATCTATGCCTGATGTTCATTCCCTGCTATACATAAGTTGGCTTATTCTTTCTTGCTGCATTTTGTTCATTTGGGCTTGTGTTCTGGTGGGTGCACCTTCCTCTACGCAGGGCCGGACCTGGGGCGGGAAAGGCGAGGCACCGGCCCAGGGCCCAATTTTTTTTTCTTTGTTTTTTTTGTAAAAAAAAAACTAGAGGGAAAAAGCAGTTAACTGAGCTTTGTTTCCCAAGATAACGCATGTTATTTTATCAGTATCACCTCCTCTTTATTTCTTTCCTTCCTAAAACTTACATAAATTATCAAAAATCTCTAAAATTCTCCAATTCTCTAAATTCAAGCTTTCCAAATTTTCTATTATAAGATTTCCCCATTTCCTCTCCGAAATCTAAGGCAAATTCGCCATGTCGATTGATAAAAAGGGTTTCATATACATGATAGTATTATACATAATCCTAACCTTAGGACATGATTCTAATCTAACACATAAGGATATGTACTAGGGGTGTTCATTTCCGGGTACCCGGCTTCCCGGGTACCCGAAAATGCGGGTACCTTTTGAGGAGGCCCATGACCCGGCCCGGGAAAACCGGGTACCCGCAAACCGGGTACCCGGTTTTCCCGGGTCCGGTCACCCGGGTACCCGGAACTAATGCATGCCTTTTTTTAAAAAATAACTACTTAGCTATATAGTAAAGCTAGCTACTGCTTCCTGCCAACTTCATGCTTCCCCTAAAAAACAATCCTTCCTGCTTCCTGCTTCCTGCTTCCTGCTTCCTTCTTCATCCTAAAAGCAACTAATCAATTTTTCATTCATCATTCATCACATTAAAATTAAATCGATCATCCAAGTATCCAACATCCATCATTGATTGCTTCCCCCGAAACAAAATTCAACCAAGTCTCTACGATACTAAATTGCTAAAAGTTAAGAAATACAAACACATGCCCAAATACGTTGTTTAATGTTTACAACTTTAAATACAATACTTGTTCAACATAAATGCAAAACACACAATAGATAAAGATCCCAACAACGGAACAATACACATTGGCTTCGAATTCCGTCATGTTCTCCGGCAAAGCAATGCTTTCATCTATTAGAATTGACGGTTGCTCGAGAACCAACTTCCCCATGCCTAAAAAATAATAAATAATAATGTTAAAATCAATAATATCATTTATGTAATAAAAGAATAAAAATAAAAAAACATAAATAAATTACGGTAAATCTAACCTTCTTCAATAACTTCCAACTCTAGCAAGTTTTCCTCTATAGCAAATGGTTCAGTAGATGTGCGCATCCAATCTTGGCAGCAAACAAGAGCTTCAACCATCCTTGGAGTCAAAGAGGTACAGAACGAATCCAAAACACGCCCCCCTGTGCTAAAAGCGGATTCCGAAGCTACAGTTGAAACTGGAATAGCAAGTATGTCACGTGCCATTTTCATAAGAATGGGATAGGTCTTCCTTTGTGCAGACCACCAATCTAAAATATCAAATCTCTCATCATTATCGGGTTCCCGTTTATCACTCAAATACTTGTCAAGTTCACTTTGTGTGTCAAAAGCATCAACATTCACATTGTCTCTCCAATAATCCATTCTCAAACTTTTTGTTTTTGTTGTCACCCCAACACCATCACCATGAACCATAGAGGGTTGAGCCGAAGGAGTCACTGTTTGTTTTGATGGAGGCTCAGATGGTGCATAGAATTCAAATAAGGAGCCCAAAACATGTCTAATCTTTGTGCATAAGACACTAGCACCAGTGGATTCATAAGATCGACGAACAATGTACTCAACATAATCCAACTTATGCCTAGGATCAAGAACTAAAGCAATAAACATCAAAACATTAACATTATTGACGTTTGACCAGTACTTGTCAAATTTAAGTTTCATTTGTCGTGCCATATTCCTAAGTTCTTCATTCTCATCACTGAGATAATGAAAAAACTCATATCCAATGTCATATATATCTTCCACAAGAGTATTACCAGTCACATATCGAGATCCCGATAATGTCAAAGTAGCTTGATAAAATACTTCAAGAAAAGGCAAAAAACCAGAAACTTTGTCCCAATCTCCATCATCGGATGCACCACCCACCCTCCTAAGCTCCCTGGTGTAAGGAGTGTACTTAGTTTTCAAGTTTTTAAATGCCTTTCTAAACACCAAAGCAGTCTTAAGCATCATAAAAGTCGAATTCCATCTTGTCTCAATGTCCAAACATACAAGACCTTTACAACAAATATTTTCTTCAACAACACAAATTTTGAACTTTTCAAGCCTAGCAGGAGAAGACCTCACATATTTCACAGCAGCACGCACTCTCAAAATAGAAACATCAACATCTTTCAAGCCATCTTTAACAACCAAGTTCAAAATATGTGCGGCACATCTCATATGCAAAATATCGGCATTCAACACACACCCATCCCAAAGATTAAAAATCTTTTTCAAGTATTGGATTGCTAAATCGTTAGAACTAGCATTGTCAACTGTTACGGTCAAAACCCTTTTAAGACCCCATTCTAGCAAACACTTCTCAACACTTCTACCAATCAACTCCCCCGAATGACCACCAACTGGACAAAAGTTAATGATTTTTTTATGTAATTTCCAATTATCATCTATGAAATGAGCAGTGAGGCACATATATGGTAAGTTTTGACCAGAAGTCCATGTATCTGTGGTAAGGCAAACCCTAGAGGACAATTTCTGAAAAAAGTCCTTCAAAATCTTCCTTTTTTCAATATAAAGACCATAACAATCCCGTGTAATAGTAGCACGTGAAGGGGGAATAAAATCAGGAATGGCAACCTTGCAAAATTCACGAAAACCCTCACGCTCAACAAATATAAATGGCAACTCATCAAGAATCAACATTTTAGCAAGTGCCTTTCTAATTGCATCATTATCAAATCTCCATAACCTAGGAACATTAACAGTCTCAACGGTCCCATCGGTGTTAATTTGGGTCCAGATTCAAAATCTAAAATTGTTTGTTTTTTGTCTAGGTTAAAAGGAGCTTTCTTACACCTACTAGTATGGCGGGTCATGGCATTAGTTCCATTTTTAGCTGAGCAAGTAATCTTCCTACTACAATATGAACATTTAGCATGTTCTCTGTCACCCTCAATTGCCTTAAAATGGTCCCAAGCAGAAGAACTTTTTTTCCTTTTACCTCCTTCACTTGCTTCACGTGCCTTTCCTTTTTTCTTCGTAGTCCTTGCTTGAGTCTCCTTCACTATCTCGAGGTCATCAGAATCTTCAAGAGTTTCTTTAGAGGTAACCTCCATCACATCATCATCACTATTATCTTCATACGTTGACATTTTCTACAAAAAAAATGTAAAAGTTAGCAATTGATAGGCTAAAGTCGTATCACCTATTCAAAGATAATTCCTACAGTCCTCTAACAATGGTAGTAAAAGGAAGTAGGGTCGAATCCACAGAGAGACGAAGTTCTAAGTTAATATTCAGCTAAAAAGCTACTTCAGACAAGATCAGATAGAAACAGCTGAACTAATAATTAACTACTAGAAAACAATATAAAGTGGAATTTTATTCTATGAAATAAAGGTCTAGGGAATTAGTTCGGTCCACCATGCTTATACCAATCAAAGGATCAAACAACTATCAGAACCTAGGTCGAGAATCGATAGATTAGAACAATGTCAAGCTATGGTTAAGTCTCAACGTCCATAATTCAACATATGCAGCATGTTCACAAACATAATCAGAATTACTGGTGTGTACTAGGCCTCTAAAAGTAAGACGGATATGTGCAAACAATTATTAACCTCAAGTAATCAAAGAAACTGCACAATAACATTAATTACTCAATAAGAACAAATCACACCATAACCTATCTCGTCAAACCCTAGAAACTAATAGCAATTCAAATAATCATGGTATAAACATGGCTTCCCTATCTAAATCCCTAGAAATTAAACTACTCACTCATAATTGAATTGACAATAATTAAACTAATTTGAAACCCTAATAATTGCATCATGAATGATTAAATAATTAAACTAAGCAATCAAAGTAATTAAAGAGATAAAGAGTAGAGAAGAATATCAATTGACAGAAAGCATGAACTTTTATTGAAATCGAATAGGTTCAATCACCTTTAATCTAATCTAAAGTGTTTAGACTAAAATAAAGCTAAACTAAGAACTATGGAAAAACTAGAATGAAAAGATGTCTCTAAAAATATGAGGAATATCTATTTATAATAGCCCCAAAATCTAATTAAAAAATGAATAGAAAAAGATAGAATTTCGGGAAAAAGAGCTGTCCGTGCTCCAGGCCCGATCGGGTCAATTCCCGCCCGATCCGGTGGCTAAACTGCAATTTTGCATCAACTTGCGAAGGCCGTATCTCTCAAACTAGAAGTCCGATTGGGGCGTGTGACCTATCATTGGAAAGATCTTGAAGTCTAGAATCCAACCCAATTGGAATTTCTGGATTATAAATTTTCTACCAAAAGTTATAATGAAAATAGTGAAGGTGTGTCAGTTTTGGCACTTGTTTCACTAACTCTTTGCTTCATTCTAACTCAAAATCGTCCCAAACGGATGCATTGTGATCCTTGCGTAAGCTACCTTCATCTTCAATGATTAATAGGCTACATCCTTGGTAGTCATGATCACTTTGTATCAAAATAACCTGAAAATCATCGAAACACACAAACGGGGAGTAGTAGAGCACAACTTATGTAATTCATGTCATTATGCACCTAAATGCTCAAAAAGGAGTTCTAAATGTAATCTAAATGCATCTAGAAACTATATATAAATGTGATACATCAGCAATCATATAAGAATATATAAACTTTGCAAACCATCCTCAATTCCTCATCAGATTGAATATTCATTTATTAGACTCTTTGTCTCTTTGATACATCCACTGAAGTGCAAGTTCTAATTTGATAGAAATTGTACCAATAACAACATAATCACATGCTACAAAAACCATCAAATGTGTACAACATACTACAAATCTACAATTGACAAAGGGATGACAGTAAAAAAAATCTCAAATCAAAGTAGGGTGATGATTACTGATTAGATTACAGAGAGAATCATAATACAAATTATTACACAATCCAAACCACAATAGATATATCCTTGCATCATCATTTGAGGTTTATTTTTTATAATTGTCCTATATAAGTTTGATTATGTGAACCAATAACCTTACAAAGTAATGAAGAATGGGTAAATAACTTAGCCATTTGATTATATAAGCCATTTGATTCTAACAATTCATTTGTCAACCTATCCAGTAAGCTGCCACAACCCATTTGATTATGTGAACCAATAATTGAGCATATAACTAAGCTTATTAAAATGAGAGAAAGAAGAAAATAATGACTGAATGAGTAAATAACTTACCGCCGGAGTGAGTAGTCGTCGCCTCACCGGAGTGAGCAGTCACCGCCTCGCCGGAGTGAGCAGTCGCCGCGGCGCAGGGACATGTGAGAGAGAAAGAGTGCGTACTACGGGCCTAGGGTTTTCTTTTGAGTTTTGACTTGAGTGAGTAGTGAGAAATGAGAATGACTGAATTTTATTATTGACTATTGAGTTGTAAATTTTGTAATGTTACTTTACTTGGGCCAGGTCTGCTAGTACGCGTAGCAATTCAGCATCAAGCATCACTGCATCATCAGCGCACGCACAGGCACAACATTGACAGCACAACAGTCATTTTAAAAAAAATTAACGGGTACCCGGGTACCCGAAAATTCCTAATGTGCGGCCCATTACCCGACCCGGTAATTCATAAATTTACCGGGTCGGGTACCCGGCCCAAAAAAAAGTGAAAATCGGAAAAATTACCCGACATAAATTACCCGGGTCAAGCGGGTCGGGTTTTTATGAACACCCCTAATATGTACGTACCTTGTGTAGACGAAATGAGAGACCACTTTAGGACCACTAGATGTCACTTAAGGCAAATTCTCCGCCTAACAAATAATGAAATAACAATGAATTAATACTCTAGTTAATTCACAACCGTTATAAATATTTTAAAACGCTTCAATAACTTATTTTAAAATCCTTTTAAAAGATTACAATTCAACCTTTAACAACCTCTAATGTAATACTAACAAAATAGGCTTTAAAAACCTCTAAAATCCTTAATTTATTATTAAAACTCACTTTGAATATAAATCTATAAATCTAAAATTATAACTTAAATTTATGAATCATAAAAATCAGATTTTTAATTACTTTAACATTAAAGTTACAAACTTTATTTATAATACATACAAAAATCATAACTTTAATCACTAAAACTATTCATGAATATATATAGAGGAAAAGGGATAAGAAATAACTGGAAGAAAACAAGATAACGGGAAATAAGCGAAAAAGGAACACACGGTGGTGCGTGTGTCGCACGCACGGCTGCATTGCGGTTGTTGCCTGGCGCATGAAGGAGAAGGAGAGTGGTGTTGCGGGTGCATGCTGCGTGGTAGCAGCGCAACTGACGAGGGAGGTTGAGGGTGGCGTGGCTCGTCGGAGCAAAGGGAAAAAGAGTGAGTGTGGTGACTGATGTATCACATTTGTATATAGTTTTTAGATGCATTTATATTGCATTTAGAACTCCTTTTAGAGCATTTAGGTGTATAATGACATGAATTTACAGAAGTTGTGCTCTACTAATCCCTGTTTATGTGTTTCGATGATTTTCATGTTATTTTGATGCAAATTGATTATGATTATATACGATCAAGCCTACTAATCATTGAGGATGAAGGTATCTTGCACAAGGATGACAATGCATCCGTTTGGGACAATTTTGAGTTGGAATGAAGCAAAGAGTTAGTAAAAGAAGTGCCAAAACTGACACACGTTCACTATATTTATCATAACTTTTGATAGAAAATTGATAATCAGGAAATTCCAATTGGGTTGGATTTTAGACTTCAAAAAATTTCCCGTGATAGGTCACACGCCCCAATCAGACTTTGGGTTTGAGAGATATGGCCATTGCAAGTTGAAGCAAAATCGCAGGATTTCCGCCCGACTTGTTCGGGCCGTTTAGCTCGATCGGGTAGGGCACGGTGAAGCCCAAATTCTATCTTTTTATTTCCGTTTTCTAATTAGTTTTAGGATTTATTATAAATAGCTAAGCTTTATTATTTTGAAGATACTTCATTTTTCAACTGTCATTAGTTTAGTTTTAAGAGTTTTCTTAGAGTAAACACGGATTGTATTTCAATTAAAGTTATTGCTTTCCGTCATTCGGTATTTTTCTTCTATCTTAATTTCATTATTTAATCTTTTTTTTCTTAGTTTGATTATTTAATTAGTTCATAATGCAAAGTTTAGGTTTTTATATTAGGTTTATTTATTGGTGATTCAATTATGAGTGAGTAGTTTTATTTCTAGGGATTTAGGGAGGATAACCATGTTTTTACCATGATTCATATTTGAATTGCTATTAGTTTCTAGGTTTTGATTAGATTGATTATGGTGTGATTTGTTCTTGATGAGTGATGGATGTTATTGCACAGTTCCATTGAAATCTTGTGGTTAATAATCGTTTGCGCAGACCCGTCTTACTTTTAGAGGCCTTAGTACACATCAGTAATTCTGATTATGTTAGTGAACATGCGGCATATGTTGAATTATGAGCGTTAAGACTTAACCATAGCTTAACAAGTGCTCTAATATCTCGACTCTTGACCTAGGTATTAATTGTTGTTTGATCATTTTGATTGGTATAAGCATGGTGGCTAAACTAATGCCCTACACCTTTTATTCATAGTTTAAATCCCACTTTTATATTGCTTTCTTTAGTTTGATTAGTAGTTCAGCTGATTCTTCCCTGATCTTGTTTGAAATAACTGTTTAACTGAATATTAACTCTGAAAATCTGTCTCCCTGTGGATTCGGCCATACTGTCTTGACAACTATTTGTTAGAGGGCTTTAGGATTTACTTTTGATTAGGTGATATGAGTTTAGCCTATCAACATTTGGCGTCGTTGCAGGGGAGACGGCTATCTTTCGCGGTTTTTGTTTGATTTTTCAGACTACTTTTCATATGTAAATATTCTTTTTTTTTATTTTTGTAAATTATATCTTCCTTCCTTCCTGTCTCACTTATGAGTTTATATGGAGTGGCCTGAATTCGTATGGGGAAGATTATCCTAATTATCAGGGGCAATATGACTATAATAATGGATATTCCAAATATTAGAGGCAAAATGACTATTATAATGGGTACACTAAAATTCAAGGGCAATATAATTTTAATAATGGGTATTGTAATAGTTATGTATCTGATGCATCTTCTTATTGTTAATATCCAAATAACGTGTGCATGAATCCTCATGAATTTTATCATTACCCTAATGAGTCTTATTGCAACTGATAATATCCCTTATGACCCACATGGAGCCCATGATTATACTTAATCTGAATCCTCAGTAAGTCTAGGTCTATTAAGAAAAAGCCTGAGTCTTTTGGTAAACAAAATGAAGAATTTAATAAAGAATTGAAACGTGAATTGAAACGTATCTCAAATTCTGTTCAATCTCTTATTATGCAACAATTTGATAGTCAGCAGATGTCATGTTAGAGGGGGCTGATAATAATCTGACCCCCTGATATTGAAAAGAATGATCAGACTGAAGGGAGTGTGGATATGATGAATGTTTTGATGGAGGAGGAATTCTTGGTTGAGGACCCTTGTGTCAAAGAGTCCATTATTAAGGGTGGTGAAATTGTAAGTAAAACCGTAAAGGTTGAGCCTATCATTCCTTGTCCCTATATTCAATCTTCACGGGAGGTAGATTTTGTCCTGTCCCTCCCTATTCTTTATGCCCCATATTTTCTCATAGTTGACACTGCTCCTATTCTCTCCTTGAGGCCCTCACCACATACGCAAAAAATAAAGGGAAGTTGTTGATTATCCTCCTTTTCTCCCTTTTATTTTGATTTTTCTTATCTTCACAAATCATTTGTTTCCTTTGATATTATTTATGTGAAGATAGATGTGCTTGTAGTCAAGCCATATCTAGTGCTCAATGACATGTTTGCAGGCGCATTTGATAAGTTACTCAAGGCATTGGACTCTTCCAGCGATGGTAAGATAAGGTCGTATAGGACTGTAATAAAAAAAATGAAGGAGTTTCCATGGGCATGTTGAGGTACTATATCTACAACCCTGTTCCTTATCTGAATGTTGGTTGAGGTGATATGGTCGTGCAGGACCTTTATAAACCAGCGTAGTGCGGGAGGCAACCCGTAATTTCCCCTTATTTGATTTGATTTGATTTCTTATTTTTATTTTTATTTTTATTTTTATTTTAGAGTGAGAGAGAGTGAGAGAGTACTGATAGTTTTTTTTTCCTCTTAGCATCGTCCTATCATTCATCTTTTGGCATTGAGGACACTGCCAAGTTCAACTTGGGGAAGGATTTCTGTTTGTATTCTCTAGCTCTTTTACTGCTTTTTAGGATAGATTTATTGCTTTCAAAAAATATTGAAAACAATAAAAAAAATATGATTCACATGACTGGTTTAGTTGCCTCCGTGTGCCCCTTGTTGTGCTTTGGTTAAAAATCATTTGACTTTCTTCTCTGGATAGTTGGGAATTTGTGATTCTGAGGCTATGATTTGAAGTTTGATTGTTATGATTTTGAGAAAGTTTTGATTATTATACACTACATTGTGCTGCATACCTAAATTGGTTAGAGTGTGAGAGGTTTTTCTAGCCTATTGGAAACATATCATTATCCAGTCTGTCTTTGTGTGTTATTTCCTCATTTGTTGACTGATCTTGACTTTGACTTCGTACTTGTCTGACATTCGATGACTTGTAGCATTTGCTATAATAGAGGCGTTCTTTTGTCGTATTCTTGAGCCTCAAAGTGAATTTAGATATACTTTGATCCCACTGAGCCTAATGACCTTTTTGTGTTACTAAACCCTTACTATGAGCCATTGGGCTTTATTTCAATATTATTTCCAAGCCTAGCTTGGGGGAGCTTCTGTATGGGTAGATTTTGAGATTGGTTTGCATGGTTTGCATGGTTTTGGGAATGATTGTGTATTTATTGTGGTTTAAGTTTGAGAAAAAGAAAAGAAAAGCAAATTTTGAGTTGCGCGAATGTTTGGTTTGAAAAAGTGAAAAAAAAGAAATAAAAATTGAAAAGAATTCAAAGGTCCTTTGTTCACGTTGTTTGTAAAGAAAAATTTGCTACATTGCTTAAAAAGCCGGATGAGAAGAAACTCTCACGTCCGGTTCTGTAGTAGATATGGAATTACAAAATAACCATCAACTATAACCCCAAAAGAACCAGATTCTGTAAACAACATAGAGGAAGAATGAAGGGAATATCGTATCGGGGGAATCGTATTTGTTTCGGAAGATATGCTCTTCAGGCACTTGAACTCGCTTGCATCACGTCTAGACAAATAGAAGCAGGGCGGAGAGCAATAAAACATGCACGTCGCGGTGGAAAAATATGGGTACGTATATTTCCCGACAAACCTGTTACAGTAAGACCCGCAGAAACCCGTATAGGTTCAGGGAAAGGATCGCCCGAATATTGGGTAGTTGTTGTCAAACCAGGTCGAATACTTGGGTTGTTATGAGTTTTCATTGATTTATGAGAGTTGCCTTGTGTGTTTATGGTTCTTTGGTGTTGTGGGGAGTTGTTTCAGCCACATTCAGCCTTGGTTTGAGTGACTTTTGCTCCCTCAATTTTGGTTTTTCCACCACATTTCCTAGAAATATTCCCTACCCTTATCTAAGCCCCATTACAACCCCAAAAAAGTCTTTTTAAACTCGTGTTTACATTGTTTATTGGATTAATTTCAAGTCAATTTGTCATAGTTAAAGGGTATGTCTGCTAATTGAGTCGACTTGATTAGGATGAGAGATATTTAACCTTCTTAAACACATGAGAGTGTGAGTGGGAAGGGACATTATGGTCGGGTTGATGAGTGTTCGGGCATATTCTTTGCCTGCCACAAAATTGAGAGGAGTGACACATTGGTGAGCACTTTTTCAGGACATGTATGCCATGTAAAGAGTTGCATTTGACGATTTGCTTGGCTGATTTTTAGTTTGATGAACTTTAATAGCTTAATTTGAATTTTGTCTGCTTGAACGATTCTTAGTCTTGAAAATGTTTTGAGCTTCTAATGTTTTATCATTAGGGTGAGGCATTTTATTCCATGTCATGTTTTATTTGCTTGAGGACAAGCAAAGGTTTAACTAGGGGGAGTGTTGAACTCGTTATTTTGATGATGACAAATGAATAGTTTTTAACTTTGTTTTTAATTAGTTTTTGTTCATGTAATTATTTATATAGTTTTATTTAATTATTTATTTTATTTTGCCTAAAATAAACTTATGGAGAATTGGTTTTATAATTACCAAAATTAAGTTGTTTAGGAAAATAGAATATTTAGTTATTTTGTGTAGAATTAATATTCTAATATTATGGAATATTGGATTCCATAATATTAGTTGAGTTTGTTAATGGTTAACAGGAAATAGACGTTGAAGAGAATGCTATGATGCGTGGCTGATTTGATGGGTTGAGGTCCTAGATTCTAGGAGCCATGATCCCAGCTATCCGCACATCAAACGCATACCCTAAACTGCCAAAGACCAAGTCAAGAGTTGCTGAGAAGATCGTGGAAGACTCGAAGACTCATTCAACCCGTGCAAACACACGATCATGGAACGTGGCATTAACATGATCCATAACGGCTATAAAGGTGGAAGGTAATGCCTAAAAACTTGCGTGCACTACAAAGAAGCTGAAGAAGACCGTTGAAGATTTATCACAGCTATATATATTAAGAAGAACTCAATTTTTGTTCTTAAGACTTTCTACGATAATTGTGTAAATCTTTTAGAAAGTTATTTCGGTTTTATTCTCTTCAATAATTCATTGTATTCCGTTAATCTGAGTTGGGGTGAGTGAAATTTTGTGAGAAAATTTCTACATTCAAGAGAGAAAGAGAAGAAAGAGAAAGAGAAGACTTCGAGTGAAGTCAAGAGAGGAAGTCACGTGTTCAGGGGGAACAAGGTGACTGGGAACCAGTTCCTAGAGGAACAGAGTGAGTTGCTGTTTATAATAGGGTGTAAGTTGCTATTATAAATAAAAGGGCAAGATTTATTCCTAGTGAGAATAGGAATAAGATCTTGTTTAAAAACAGTTCTAGTGTTTGTTATTTTAACTTTTCTTTATTTTATTTTAACTTGTTAATTCCGCAAAAATTAGTCCCCAATAGTCTTTACTACAATTCACCCCCCTCTTGTAGTAAACTTAGAAGTTCTATAGGACCAACAATTGGTATCAGAGCTAGTTCCTCCTGAAAGATTTAACACTGGGGAGGCTGATCCTAGAGAACATGAATACAACTGGAGAAAAGCTAGATGAGGGATACTCTACTCAATGTCCTCCAATGTTCAATGGCAAACATTATCCTTATTGGAAGAATAAGATGGAAATATTTATTAAGGCAGAAAACTATCAAGTCTGGAGAGTCATTGAGATAGGTGACTTTGAAGTCACTGAAAAGAATGAAGAAGGCGAGCTAGTTACAAAACCACTCTCAAAGTATGACAAGGAAGATTTTGAGAAAATGGAGATGAACAACATGGCCAAGAAGATTTTGCATTGTGGTCTTGGTCCTCATGAACACAACAGAGTCATGGGATGCAAGAGTGCAAAGCAGATGTGGGAACTCCTTCAAGTTACACATGAAAGAACAAGCGAGGTCAAGAGATCAAAGATAGACATGCTCATGCATAGATATGAGTTATTTCAAATGAAACCTAAAGAGCCAGTTCATGATATGCTTACAAGATTTTCAAATATCATAAATGAACTTGACTCTCTAGGAAAATCTATTTCTCCAGAGGAACAAGTACGCAAAGTATTGAGAAGTCTTCCATAAGACGAGAAGTGGATGGCTAAGGTGACAGCTCTACAAGAAACCAAGGATTTCACCAAGTTTAACATAGAACAACTTGTTGGATCCTTGATGACACATGAGTTGCACTTAGGAACTCATGAACCTGACTCCAGCAGATCAAAGTCCCTGGCTCTCAAGACTGAAGAGCAAGATGATTCAGAAACTGATGAAGAGGAAGCTGCCTTGATAGTAAAGAAATTCAAAAGGTTCTTCAACAAGAACTATAAAGGGAAGAGCACAAGGAAAACCTCAAAGCTAAGCTGCCATAAATGCGGAAGTCCAGATCACTTCATAAAGGAATGTCCTTTGTGGGAAAACGAGAAAGGAAAAAGCAGATTCAAAAGCAAAGAACAACAAAAACCTTTCTCTAAAACTGAAATGAGAAAGGCTATGGTAGCAGCCTGGGGTGAATCAGATTCTGATGTGGAACAAGAACAGCCTGAGGATGAAACTGCTCAACTGTGGCTAATGGCCAAATCAGATAGTGAAGAGGACGTATCACACAAACAGGTAAACTTTAATGTTGTTGAAGAAGAATTATCAAAATTAAATAAGAACCAACTCACTGAATTACTTTTAGAAACCTTTGATAACTACAAGGCAATCTGCATAGGAGAGGAGAATATGGAGAGGGCCTTGAAAGTTACCAAGGAACACACAAATTGGTTTATGAAATTAAATTCAGATATCGAGGAACGGTTCTTTGAAATTTTTGATAAATACCGAGGATTTCAAGAAGCCTATGAAAAACTGAAAAATGACAACTACTTCTTAAATATTGCTTTGGCAGAATTAAAACTAGTTGTTCCAGAAGGAACCAGTTCCTCTGACAGTACTAGTAAAGAAATTGACAATTTGAAAATTGAGCACAAATTAGTGCTGAATGAAAATATGGTACTGAAGAGGAAATTAGAATCTTCAAGAATCAAACTTCCTGATCCAGTTAGTTGGATACAAAAATATAAAAATGAAGGAAGAAATGGACTAGGTTTCAATTATAAGAAGAGGAACAAACATAAAAAATATGTTGACCTGCCAAGCAATAGAATATGTTCCTATTGTGGGAATAGTGGACACTTAGTGTCTGACTGTTCCACCAAAGAGGAACAGATCGAAATGAACACTCGCTTAGTGAAGCAAGAGTGGAGAATTAAGAGGAACACACACTCGACAGAGGAACCCAAGTCTAACTGGGTTCCTACCACTGACTAATTACTGTAGGTTCAGACTAAAGTGAGGGGGAACAACCTGTGGTACCTTGATACCGGTTGTTCCAAGCACATGACAGGAGATAAAACCAAATTTCTCTCACTTTCAGTCTACGAAGGAGGAACTGTGACCTTTGGAGACAACCTGACAGGTAACATAGTAGGTATAGGTAAAGTTGGGAAATCTCAGTCACATTCCATAAATAATATATTTTTAGTCGAGGGTTTGAAACATAACTTACTTAGTATCTCTCAATTTTGTGACAAAGGAAACAATGTGAAATTTACTAATGAATGTTGTGTGGTTAGTGACACCATTACAGGAACCAAGATACTAGAAGGAACAAGAAGAGGAAACACTTATGTTGTTGACCTAAACCTTGTTCCTAGGAACAATCTAACTTGTCTTAGTGTACTAGAAGATGACCAAGACCTTTGGCATAAGAGGTGTGGTCATGCAAGCTTTACACTGCTTCATAAACTAAGTGGTAAAGATTTGGTAGTTGATTTGCCAACTATAAAAGGAACAAGCCATGGAGTTTGGGGAGCTTGTGTAAGAGGGAAACTAGTTAGATCCTCGTTCAAATCCAAGAAAATGGTAAGCACTCAAAGTCCACTTGAGCTGATCCACATGGATCTTTGTGGCCCAGTGAGAATCCAAAGTAGATCAGGTAAAAGATATGTATTAGTTATTGTTGATGACTTTTCTAGATTTACGTGGGTAATCTTCCTTCATAGCAAGGATGAAACATTTGAAGAATTTGTTTCATTTGCTAAGAAAGTTCAAAGGATATATGGTTTCAAATTGCAACACCTAAGTCTGACCATGGTACGGAGTTTGAAAACTCCAAGTTTGATGATTTTTGCAGCAATGAAGGATTAGATCACAACTTCTCTGCTCCCAGAACACCACAACAAAATGGTGTAGTTGAAAGAAAGAACCGGACTCTGGAGGATATGGCTAGAACAATCTTATATCAAGCAATCTTCCAAAGAACTTTTGGGAAGAAGCAGTGAACACTGCATGTTACATCATAAAAAGGGTCATGCTAAGACCCATCACCAAGAAAACTCCTTATGAACTGTTCAAAGGAAGAAAACCAAATATCTCTTACTTTAGAGTCTTTGGATGTAGATGTTTTGTACACAATAATGGTAAATACAATTTAGGTAAATTTGATGCTAGAAGTGATGAAGCTGTCTTTATAGGATATGCTTCAAATAATAAAGCATACAGAGTTTATAATAAGAGAACAATGTGCGTAGAGGAAAGTGTCCATATTATCTTTGATGAAACTGACTCATTACATGAACCATGTTATGAAAATGATTTTGAAATTGGGCTAACTCATCCTCAAGAGACTGACAATCTTGAGGAGGAACTGACTCCTGCAGGAACAGTTAATAAACATATTCCTGAAAATGAACTAACCGTCCCTGAGCCTGTTCCTCACGAGGAACAGGTAAATGAAGGAACAATAAATGCAGGAATACAGGCTGAAGAAACTCACACAGAGAATGAACAGGACCAAACTGAAGAACATCAAGTTGAAGGAACGGGAACAAGAAGATTTGAACCAAAATCTTGGAGGCACCAAAAGTCACATCCCCTAGAGCTGATAATTAGCGACATTGAGAAGGGAACTCAAACAAGATCTCAACTTAGAAACTTTTGTGCCTTTCAAGCGTTTCTATCCAGGATAGAACCTCGAGACCACAATGAAGCAATGCTAGAGTCTGACTAGATAAATGCCATGCAAGAGGAACTGAATGAATTTCAGAGGAATAAGGTATGACACTTGGAGCCCAAACCCAAGTTAAAATGGGTATTCAGGAACAAGCTAGATGATCATGGCACAGTGATCAGAAACAAGGCCAGACTCGTAGCAAAAGGCTACAACCAACAAGAAGGTATTGACTTTGATGAAACCTTTGCTCCAGTAGCTAGAATAGAAGCAATAAGAATTTTAGTATCATTTGCAGCTTATATGGGATTTAGGTTGTACCAGATGGACGTTAAATGTGCATTTTTAAATTGATATATATTGGAAGACGTCTATGTGGAACAACCTCCAGGATTTGAAAAACCTGATCTACCAAACGAGGTCTACAAGCTAGATAAAGCCTTATATGGGCTGAAACAAGCTCCTAGATCTTGGTATGAAAGACTTTCTAAATTCTTACTTGCTCATAATTTTGTTAGAGGCAAAGTTGATAGAACCCTGTTCCTTCAATCAAAAGGAACAGACATTTTAGTAGTACAAATTTATGTTTATGATATTATTTTTGGTGCTACTAATGATTCGTTGTGCAAGGGTTTTGCTGACTTAATGAGCAGTGAATTTGAAATGAGCATGATGGGAGAATTGAACTTCTTTCTTGGTTTGCAAATCAAGTAAAGTGAAAGAGGAACAATGATCCATCAGCAAAAATATGTTAAGGAACTTCTAAAGGAATATGGAATGGAACAAGCTAAAACCAACCATACTCCTATAGGAACAGGAAAAAGGTTGGATGAAGATCAAAATGGTAAATCAATAGATCAGAAATTATACAGAGGTATGATTCGATCTCTTCTTTATTTAACTGCAAGTAGGCCTGATATTTCTTTCAGTGTTGGTCTATGTGCTAGGTTCCAATCAAATCCAAAGGAATCCCACTTGATAGCTGTCAAAAGGATCCTTCGGTATTTGAAAGGAAGTGATGATCTCTGTTTGCTCTATCCTCGTAGTGATACATTTGACCTAATTAGCTACTCTGATGCTGATTATGCTGGAGATTTGGTGAATCGAAAAAAGTACCTCAGGAACTGCCCAGTTCCTAGGAACAATCTTAGTTTCTTGGGGATCCAAGAAACAACATACAGTTGCCTTGTCAACTGCTGAAGCTGAATATGTGGCTGCTGTTGCATGTTGCTCCCAAGTCTTATGGATCAAACAACAGGTACGTGATTTCGGTATTAAGTTAAAATGTGTTCCAATATTTTGTGATAATACCAGTGCCATATGCATATCCAAGGACCCAGTTCACCGCTCAAGGGTCAAGCACATTCACATAAGACACCACTTCTTGAAAGACTATGTTGAAAAAGGCTTAGTCAAAGTTGAATTTTGCCCTACAGAAAATCAAATTGCTGACATTTTTACCAAACCATTATCTAGGGATAGATTTGAAAAGATTCGCTTGGAACTAGGAATGATCAGAATTGTATAAAATGGCCTATAAAATTTGAACCCTATGTACTAGTCATTTCTAAGAGTGTCCTGCAATCTTCATGAATTAAATTTCATACACCTAGGGTCATGTCTAAGGACTCACATTTGTCTTTAAATATTATCCTTATTGTCCATGCACATATATAGAGTACGTAAATTAAAATTGCTTGTATAGTTTAAAAAGGGTCCGTGTACACAAGAGCTATTTTCTTTTTCCACATTTTTATTCTCTCTCCTCCTCTCATTATGACTTCTCTGATTCACTGTATCAACCATATTATTTACTCAAAATAAAATTCAGTTTATCTAACTTAAAGAGGGGAAACAATAAATGAAACACGCTTACCCAAATCGTACCCAGTCAAATCACACCTCTTCACCTTCAACTCAATACGCCTCATCATTACAATAAAAACCCAACACTTCACTTCACTGACAATTTTTACTGACCCACTTCACCTCTCACTGCTCATCTTCTCTCTCCTTCATCTCTCTTCATTCTTCACTCTCTCTCTCTCTCCCATGGCACCCAAAAAGGCAACCTCTGAACCTTAAGAAAATTACCCAGCCGAAAAAACACCCTCCATGGACGAGCAAAGTGACCAAGAATCTTCTCATCCTAAAGCCGATTCCACACATTCTCAAGAACCCATTTCTGACAATGAAGCGACTTCTCACAAGCATGAGGACGATGACGAGGATCAAGAAAGCAGTCAAGGGAAAGATCTTCAAATTCCCACAAAAATGGGTAAGAAATCAAAATCCTCTCAATTTATTGTCGGATTCTGTGTTGATCTTGCATGGTGCAAGAAAGTAAAATGGAATGAGTTTCTGAATTTGTTAAAGTTTCAAAAATAGATGAAGTTAGTTTGTGTAGATGAGGGACTATATGAGGAAGAGATGAGTTCCTTCTGTGAGAACTTCAATAAAACAGAGGGAGTGTGTGTAAGCTTAGTGAATGGGTGTGGTGACCTTTACAGAAAAGAAATTGAGTGAATGGTTTGAAGTACCTTCAGATGGGTACCAGGAGTATGTTAAAGGGAAGGGCAAACTAATCATCAATGGCGTCACAAATGAAAAAATTCTTCAATTTTTTCAAGGAAACCCTAACTCTATGTCCATTACCAAAAAGATCTCTCTCCCTTTCACAAACTTTTGTTTCAGTTTGTTTGGCGTTTTGTTTTACCCCGATCTTCCAAGAGAACCCAAGCTAATCTAATGGACCTCTCAATAATGTACTGTTTAGCAAAGAATATCAAGATAAACTTTCCCGCTCTTATGCTCTCTCACCTTTCCTATTGCATATCCCATAATACCAAGGTGGGATATGGCAATCTAATCACCACAATTTAAAAAAAAAATAAAGTGAAATTGTCTGACAGCCCTTCTTTCACCCTTGAACCTGAAAATTACTTGACCAAGGAGACGCTGACTAGACTTAGCTTGAGGGTGGTTGGTGGAAAGTTGGAATTTGAGGAAGAGGCTACTGTGACTAAGCCTGAGGCAGGGACAAAAAGGAAATTATTTGAGGAAACTGGTGGGGCATCTGTTAGGAACAGCCAGAGACTGGCTGGGGGTAAGTCTCTTAAGGACCAGGATCCGGGTCATGCTGAAACGATCAATCTGGATGAGGATCAGGTTCCTTCAACTACTGTGGATTTTCCACTCATATCTACCACTGGACTTCATGGGATTCTGAGGGAAATTAGGGAGTCTCTGACACTTATGCACACAAGGATCAATGTCCTGGAGAAGTCAGTTTCTACTCTTGATACATAGCAGCAGGAGACTCTACCCGCCATCAAGCAGGCAGACACGGGGATCAGGAACAAAGTGGATGCAGTGATTTCCAAGATTGACTCCGTTGTCTCCAACATTTTCAAACGCCCCAAATCATAATTTCCCCCTCTCTTTAAACAATGATTTACTGGATGATTTTTTTTGGGTTTGTAATATCTGGTTGAACAATTTTGTTTTTCCTTTTTGCGTGTCTTATTTTGACACAGCTCGTTCTGAACTCTTCTTTCCTTGCTCTTGTGATATGCTTAATCTTATCCTTTTTGCTTGCACATGCTTTTTCTTTTCGTACTTGCTTGTGTTTGGATGGCTAATATTATGAGATGACTGTTTGAGCTACTTTAATTGATGCCTAGACTGTTGACTCTTTAGTGCTGCAGGGACATAACTTAGTTTTGATGATAACAAAAGGGGGAAAAGACTAGTTGGCTATCTAAAACATTTTCAGGTCTGACTTAGTTCCTAGAGCCTTTCTGAATGTCTCTGTTTCTAGTGGATCCAGTTCCTAGTCCAAATTGAGTTTAGACTTAGCCGTAGGCTTTTTAGACTAGACTTCTCTTTAGACTTAGACTTAGGATAGAAATTTTTTTTGCCAACTTATTTGCCATCATCAAAAAGGGGGAATATTGTTGAACTCGTTATTTTGATGATGACAAATGAATAGTTTTTAACTTTGTTTTTAATTAGTTTTTGCTCATGTAATTATTTATATAGTTTTATTTAGTTATTTATTTTATTTTGCCTAAAATAAACTTATGGAGAATTGGTTTTATAATTACCAAAATTAAGTTATTTAGGAAAATAGAATATTTAGTTATTTTGTGTAGAATTAATATTCTAATATTATGGAATATTGGATTCCATAATATTAGTTGAGTTTGTTAATGGTTAACAGGAAATAGACGTTGAAGAGAATGCTATGATGCGTGGCTGATTGATGGGTTGAGGTCCTAGATTCTAGGAGCCATGATCCCAGCTAACCGCACATCAAACGCATACCCTAAACTGCCAAAGACCAAGTCAAGAGCTGCTGAGAAGATCGTGGAAGACTCGAAGACTCATTCAACCCGTGCAAACACACGATCATGGAACGTGGCATTAACATGATCCATAACGGCTATAAAGGTGGAAGATAATGCCTAAAAACTTGCGTCCACTACAAAGAAGCTGAAGAAGACCGTTGAAGATTTATCACAGCTATATATATTAAGAAGAACTCAATTTTAGTTCTTAAGACTTTCTACGATAATTGTGTAAATCTTTTAGAAAGTTATTTCGGTTTTATTCTCTTCAACAATTCATTGTATTCCATTAATCTGAGTTGGGGTGAGTGAAATTTTGTGAGAAAATTTCTACATTCAAGAGAGAAAGAGAAGAAAGAGAAAGAGAAGACTTCGAGTGAAGTCAAGAGAGGAAGTCTCGTGTTTAGGGGGAACAAGGTGACTAGGAACCAGTTCCTAGAGGAACATAGTGAGTTGCTGTTTATAATAGGGTGTAAGTTGCTATTATAAATAAAAGGGCAAGATTTATTCCAAGAGATAATAGGAATAAGATCTTGTTTAAAAGCAGTTCTAGTGTTCGTTATTTTAACTTCTCTTTATTTTATTTTAACTTGTTAATCCGCAAAAATTAGTCCCCAATAGTCTTTACTACAATTCACCCCCCTCTTGTAGTAAACTTAGAAGTTCTATAGGACCAACAATTGGTATCAGAGCTAGTTCCTCCTGAAACAGTTAACACTGGGGAGGCTGATCCTAGAGAACATGAATACAACTGGAGAAAAGCTAGATGAGGGATACTCTACTCAACGTCCTCCAATGTTCAATGGCAAAAATTATCCTTATTGGAAGAATAGGATGGAAATATTTATTAAGGCAGAAAACTATCAAGTCTGGAGAGTCATTGAGATAGGTGACTTTGAAGTCACTGAAAAGAATGAAGAAGGCGAGCTAGTTACAAAACCACTCTCAAAGTATGACAAGGAAGATTTTGAGAAAATGGAGATGAACAACATGGCCAAGAAGATTTTGCATTGTGGTCTTGGTCCTCATGAACACAACAAAATCATGGGATGCAAGAGTGCAAAGCAGATGTGGGAACTCCTTCAAGTTACACATGAAGGAACAAGCGAGGTCAAGAGATCAAAGATAGACATGCTCATGCATAGATATGAGTTATTTCAAATGAAACCTAAAGAGCCAGTTCATGATATGCTTACAAGATTTTCAAATATCATAAATGAACTTGACTCTCTAGGAAAATCTATTTCTCCAGAGGAACAAGTACGCAAAGTATTGAGAAGTCTTCCACAAGACGAGAAGTGGATGGCTAAGGTGACAGCTCTACAAGAAACCAAGGATTTCACCAAGTTTAACATAGAACAACTTGCTGGATCCTTGATGACACATGAGTTGCACTTAGGAACTCATGAACC
The DNA here is from genome assembly GCA_947645195.1 of Patellifolia procumbens. NCBI lineage: Eukaryota > Viridiplantae > Streptophyta > Magnoliopsida > Caryophyllales > Amaranthaceae > Patellifolia > Patellifolia procumbens. Next base: position 489,228 of record CANSGD010001508.1, on the reverse strand, counting down.
TGACTCCAGCAGATCAAAGTCCTTGGCTCTCAAGACTGAAGAGCAAGATGATTCAGAAACTGATGAAGAGGAAGCTGCCTTGATAGTAAAGAAATTCAAAAGGTTCTTCAACAAGAACTATAAAGGGAAGAGCACAAGGAAAACCTCAAAGCTAAGCTGCCATAAATGCGGAAGTCCAGATCACTTCATAAAGGAATGTCCTTTGTGGGAAAACGAGAAAGGAAAAAGCAGATTCAAAAGCAAAGAACAACAAAAACCTTTCTCTAAAACTGAAATGAGAAAGGCTATGGTAGCAGCCTGGGGTGAATCAGATTCTGATGAGGAACAGGAACAGCCTGAGGATGAAACTGCTCAGTTGTGTCTAATGGCCAAATCAGATAGTGAAGAGGACGTATCACACAAACAGGTAAATTGATTATGATTATATAAGATCAAATCTACTAATCATTGAGGATCAAGGTAGCTTGCACAAGGATGACAATGCATCCGTTTCGGACAATTTTGAATTGGAATGAAACAAAAAGTTAGTAAAAGAAGTGCCAAAACTGACTCACGTTTACTATTTTTATTATAAGTTTTGATAAAAAATTAATAAATGAATTCTAATTGGTTTGGATTTTAGACTTCAAGAGCTTTCCAATGATAGGTCACACGCCCCAATCTGACTTTTGGTTTGAGAGATGTCGCCTTTGCAAGTTGACACAAAATCGTTGTATTTTCGCCCGACTTGGTCGGGCCGTTTAGCCCGATCGAGAAGGGCACGCGGACCCCAAATTCTATTATGTTTTCTCATTAGTTTTAGGATTTATTCTAAATAGCTAAGCGCCAAAATTAGCAAACTAGAAAACTAGCCGTCTCCTCGGTAACGACGCCAAAATTTTATAGGCTAAAGTCGTATCACCTATTTAAAGATAAATCCTAGAGTCCTCTAACAATAATAGTTAAGGGAAGCAGGGTCGAGTCCACAGGTAGACAGAGTTTCTATGTTAAGATTCAACCAAATAACTACTTCAGATGAAATTAGATATGAGAAACTGAACTAATAATTAAACTAGAGAAAGATGGGAATTAAAATGAGATTTAACTATGAAATAAAAGCCTAGAGTATTAGTTCGATCGACCATGCTTATACCAATCAAAGGGGTTTAACTACTACCAAAACCTAGGTCAAGAGTCGAGAGATTAGAGCATGTGCTGAGCTATGGTTATGTCTCAGCGCTCATAGTTCAACATACGACGCTTGTTCAGTAACGTAATAAGAACTAATGGTGTGTCCTAGGCCTCTAATTGTAAGACACGCTTTTACGAATAATTATTAACCCCAAGCAATCAATTAAAATGGCCATTAACATTAATTACTAATCAAGAACAAACCACACCACAATCGCTCTAATTAAGCCCTATAAATCAATAGAAATCTAATCAGTAATCATGGTATAAACATGGCTTCCCTATCTAATACCCTAGAAAGGGATCTACTCAGACATGATTAAACTAACAATAACAATTCGGATAAGAAACCCTAACAATTACATCATGAAATAATCAATAACTAAACTAAAATAATTGAGAAATAATAATTGTAACCCCCGTAATTTTATGAATTTTATAAATATATTTAAAGTATATTTATAATCATTTTCATATTTAATTTATTTAACTATTTAAGCATTGACTATTTTGAAAGTCAAATGATTGTTTAAACGTTTTAAATAATTATTAATATTTATGGGGTTGGATTTGAAGTATTGAAAATTTTATTAAAGGTTTTGGTTCGTGTTTAAAATAATTTTTAATGTTGGGTTGAGGATCCAAAACCATTTATTTAAGTTTGATGATCAAATTGAGCCATAACCTAAGCCTAACCTAAGTGCCATAGGTTTTAGGCAAAACCTATAAATACCTCCCCAAACAACAATTTTTGCACACTTTATTTTCTCTCCTCTCTCCCTCACAAACCGGCGCCCCTCTCCTCTTTTCCTTCCCTTCGGTTTTCCGACGTTGTGCACACTACCTCCACTCACTCTTATTTTTCTGGCGAGCCACACACGCCTCCCCTCCCTCTTGTTTGCGTGCTGCCACCAGCACCGCCACCCACTCTCTTCTTTTCTCCTCCGGCTCACGCGAGCAAGCAGCAGCAGCGCGTGTAGCACATGCGCCGCCAGCCACGCGCCTCCCGCGTGCCTTTTTCTTGGTTTTTTCGGTTTTTCATTGTTTTTTTTATGTTATTTCTAAACCTTTATCCTCTATTTTAATATTTAATTATGGTTTGAATATTAAGTTGTGGTTTTTAAGAATTTTAACATGTCTTGTAAATATAGTTAAAAATTTATTATTCGAATTATTAAAAATATGATTTTTATTTATTGTGAATATAAATTATAATTTTTGATTTATTATTTATTATTTAAAGTGAATTTTAAGTATGAAAGTAATGATTTTTGAGGTTTTAAAGCCTAGATTTATACGTATTATATTGAAGGTTGTTTTAGGTCGAAACTTTAATGTTTTTCAATTATTTTACCACGAGTTTTGAAGCGTTTTAAAATAAATTATATTGCTGAGAATTAATTCATTGTTGTATTATTGTTTTGGTAGGCATATAATTTACTTTAGGTGATTTCTAGAGTTCTAAAGTGGCCTCTCACTTTGTCTACACAAGTTACGTACATGTTCTTATGTGTTAGACTAGTACCATGTCCTAAGGATTAGGATTATTTATAGTATCATGTATAGGGAACCCTTTTATGGTTCATATGTGGCTATTAAATTGGAATTACGTGTTGTTGAGCATGTTAATTGCCTTTATGATTTATTACATGATTAAATGGATGTTTGATTCAAGCATCTTGTTTGGAAGTATTTATCTTTTGATCCATCGTGTGATATGGATTAATATTATTGTATTATTGGATTATGTTTTTTTGTATTGTTTTTCTTAGTGGGTATTTTATTACTTCTCAAAGGCCGAGGACTTTGTGAGTAAGTTGGATTATTATTGATTATTATCATTTTACTACTTTGCAAAGACCGAGGCCTTTATAGGGTATGTATATTTATTGTCAATGGACATTCGATTGTTGATTTAGGTCAACAACTAAATTTGGAGGATTAATTCTTGATCAATTGGAATTGTTTGATCACTTGTTTAATCCTAAGAAAAAAGGGGAATATTTGTTGTATTCAAGTTATGTGTTGGTTGTCTGTTTAAAGCCCAACATCGAATAACTTATTAACACTTAAAGTGGAAGTGAATAGCAATAGATTTGGACTTGTGCACGTCTGAAATTCTGGACTAGTATGAGTTGGAGTTCATGGTGGTAGCCCATGGCTTTTCTTGGGGTCGGATTGATCACCGTACCCTATTTTTATTTTTTAAAGGTTCCTCGATATCGTAGGTCAAGGGTTACGAAGTCGCGCCTGTAACTCGGTCTTCTATTTTGAAGACCGTTTTTGGTTGGACAACTCGATCCATTGTCTATTCAATTTACTAATGATTATCATGCTGTATGTTTTGTGGAATTTAAGTCTTATTGTACAAGTTGAAGTCTTGAGGTATATTTAATGATTATATTTTGGTTGTTCATTAGTATCCTGATTAGGTTTCATATTTTATTTTATTTTATTTATGTTGTACTCAGCTTTGCTGATTACGTGGTTTTCTTGTGTGTCGATCATGACTGTGTCTATTGATCCTGTGATGACCCTTTATTGGCGAGCAGTTGTCGAATGAGTAATTGCCTACAAGTTTGGAAGGCATGATGCATCGTCTCAATTACTCATTTGGGACTTGTGAAGCGTTGATGAGAGATCGTTTTATTACTTTTATTGCTTCTTGCATTGACTTTATTTTTATAAAGTTGTTTTATAGATTATTTATCTTAAATGCTTTAAGTTGGTTTTAAATTACCTTTCGAGGTTCGGATATTGATTTGACAAATATTATGTCCTAAGTATTTAATAAAGTTTTATTTAATGATTTTTCCGCTGCAATACTCTGAGTAAGCAGATACGTTTTTACACGGGCGATAATGTCTTGATACTTCTCTTTTTTAGTTGGGAAAAATTTATGTTTTATAAAGAGAGAATTGTCGGGGTGTTACAAAGTGGTATCTTGGACCTTAAGTTTTTATTGGCTTTCGTGCCAAAACTATTTTTTAAGGCGCCTAACTAACTAACTAGCTACCTAGCTATTTCCAAAAGTTATTTTATGAAAGTAAGCTCCTACATATTTATTTCTTAAATTTATTTTAAAGAATTTGAGGTACTATTTTGAAAAAGGTTCGAATCTTATTTTGGTGGGAAATTTCTTTTCGAATTTTATTTTCGGTTTTAGCTTGATTTTCGATTTTATTTCTATTTCTTTTATTAATTTTTTAGTTCCTTTAAAGATTTTCGAAATTTTAATTTTTAATTTCTCTTATTAGTTTGGAATTTTCGGAATTTGGTCCGAAATTTTAATTTTGAGCTATCCGAAATTTTTGTTATTTTTCGGTATTTATTGAGCATTTTCGAAAATTGTTGAGTTTCAAAAATTATTTTTGTCTTGCTTATTTATGTTTTGAGTGAGATGTGGCTGATAAGAGAGCCGTTGAGTTTACCGTAGACTTAGTTCCTGGTACTGCACATATGTCGAAAGCACCTTACAAGATGGCACCTCTTGAGATTAGTGAATTGAAGCCTCAATTGCAAGAATTGTTGGAGAAAGGTTACACTAGACCTAGTGTGTCACCTTGGGGAGCACCAGTTTTATTTGTGAAGAAGAAGGATGGTTGTATGAGGTTGTGTATTGATTATCGTGAGTTGAACAATGTGGCTATTAAGAACAAGTATCTTTTGCCTAGGATAGATGATCTTTTCGATCAATTTAATGAAGCTAGTGTTTTATCGAAGATTGATTTGCGTTCAGGGTATCATCAATTGAAGGTAGACGATAAGGATATACCTAAGAGTGCTTTTAGAACGAGATATGGTCACTATGAGTTTACCGTGATGCCATTTCGGTTCACCAATGCACCTACAATATTTATAAATTTGATGAATAGGATTTTCCATGAGTTCTTAGACAAGTTTGTCATGGTATTCATTGACGATATTTTGATTTACTCGAAGAATGAAGAAGAGCATGATGAGCATTTGAGAATGGTTTTGGAGATGATTAGGAGATTGTTTGCCAAGTTCTCTAAGTGTGAGTTCCGTTTGGAGAAAGTTGCATTTTTGGGTCATTATGTGTCTAAGGAAGGAGTTTCTGTGGATCATGCGAAGATACAAGCCCTCAGTGAGTCGCCTAGACCGAAAAATGTGTCTGACATAAGAAGTTTTCTGGGATTGGCTGGTTATTATAGAATGTTTGTGAAATATTTCTCGAGGATAGCGAGACCTATGACTACTTTATGAAGAAAGAGTCGAAGTTTGAATGGAATGAGAAGTGTAAAGGCTTGAGAAGTGTGAGGAAGCCTTTAAGATTTTGAACGATCGTTTAACCTCTGCACCTGTTTTGACTCTGCCCAACCGGAATGATTGATTCGAGGTATATAGTGATGCTTCGAAGAATGGTCTGGGATGTGTGTTACAACAGAATGGAAAGGTGATTGCATATGCATTGCGTACCCTACCCATGACTTAGAGTTAGCTGCCATTGTGTTTGCACTGAATATTTGGAGACATTATCACTATGAAGCGATTGTGAAGATATTTACAGACCATAAGAGCTTGAAGTATATTTTCAATCAGAAGGATCTCAATATGAGACAAAGGGGATTGTAGAGTTGATCAAGGATCCTGAGACTCGATGGTGTGCAGAAATATATTATTTCAGATCGTGATATATTTCTCTCGAAGTTTTGGCAGAAAGTTCAGTAGAACCTTGGAACTACATTGAAGATGAATACTACTTTTCACCCTGCGACAGATGGTCAGACTGAGAGGAACAATCAGACTATGGAGGACATGTTGAGAGCATGTGCGATTGATTTTGAAGGAAGTTGGGAAGACCAATTAGATTTGATTGACTTTTTATACAATAGTTATATCATGCGAGTATAAAAATGGCACCATTTGAAGCCTTGTATGGACGGAAGTGTAGAAGTCCTATTTGTTGGAATGATTTTAGTGAGAATATAGTCCTCCGGACTAAATTCATTAAGGAGACTGTTAAGAATGTGAAGTTGATTCAAGCTAGAATCCAAGCTGCCAAGGATAGGCGGAAGAGTTACGCTGATTTGAGGAGGCGTGAAGATGAGTTCGCCGTTGGCGATAAAGTGTTTCTGAAAGTCTCACCGACGAAAGGTGTTATGAGATTTGGTAAGAAAGGCAAGTTGAGTACCAAGTATGTTGGTCCTTATGAGATTTTGCAAAGAGTTGGCAAAGTAGCCTACAAGTTGGCTTTGCCGATGGAATTCGAGAAGATGCACGATGTGTTTCATATCTCGCAGCTTAAGTGGTATATTCCTGATGAGAATCACGTTCTAGAACCCGAAAGAGTTCAGATTGATAGTAGCCTCACGTATGAGGAAAGATCTGTGAAGATTTTCGACAAGAAGGTGCGTAGTACACGCAATAAGGATGTGAGTATCATGAAAGTACTTTGGTCTAACCATGAGTTCGAGGAGGCAACATGGGAAGCCGAGGATGATATAAGGAAAAAGTATCCTGCCTTGTTTGTTGAGGTGAGTTACGAGGGCATAACTCGTTTTCTTTAAAAGGGGTAGAATGCGATAGAATTTCGCGTTTCTTGCTTTTTTATGGTGTTTTAATGCATTTTTATGCTTATTTTTGCGATTTGCACATGTTGGTGCAATATACCGTGTCCATGAGTGACACATTTGAGTTTGAGTTGGTAAAGTGTGCACATGTGTAACACAAGTATTTCTGAGTTTTTCGTTTTGAAAAGTTTAAGCAAAGGAATTTTTCCAAACGATTTAGTTTTTCGTGCCAATTAAGTTTCCAGATGAAACTTCTTTTAAGAGGGGTAGACTGTAATCCCCTGTAATTTTATGAATTTTATAAATATTTTTAAAGTATATTTATAAGCATTTTCATATTTATTTCATTTAATTATTTAAGTATTGACTATTTTGAAAGTCAAATGATTGTTTAAACGTCTGAAATAATCATTACTATTAATGGGGTTGGATTTTAAGTATTGAAAATTTTATTAAAGGTTTTGGGTCGTGTTTAAAATGATTTTTAATGTTGGGTTGAGGAGCCCAAACCATTTATTTAAGTTTAATGATCAACTTGAGCCCAAACCTAAGCCTAACCTAAGTGCCATAGATTTTAGGCAAAACCTATAAATACCTTCCTAAACACCAATTTTTACACACTTTATTTTCTCTCCACTCTTCCTCACAAACCGGCGCCTGTCTCCTCTTTTTCTTCCTTTCGGTTTTCTACGCCGTGCACACCACCACCACTCACTCTTGTTTTTCCGGCGAGCCACGCGCGCCACCCCTCCCTCTTGTTTGCGTGCTACCACCAGCACCGCCAGCACCACTCTCTTCTTTTCGCCTCTGGCTCACGCGAGCCAACAACAACAGCAGCGCATGTAGCACACGCGCCGCCCAACCACTCAACCGCCGCTAGCCACGCGCCTCCGCGTGCCTTTTTCTTGGTTTTTTCGTGGTTTCCTTTGGTTATTTCTAAATCCTTATCCTCTATTTTAATGTTTAATTATGGTTTTAATATTAAGTTGTGGTTTTTAAGAGTTTTAATATGATTTGTAAATAAAGTAGAAAACATTATTATTCGAATTATAAAAAATCTGATTTTTATTTATTGTGAATATAAATTATAATTTCAGATTTATTATTTATTATTTAAAGTGAGTTTTAAGTATGAATGAATGATTTTTGAGGTTTTAAAGCCTAGATTTATAAGTATTATATTGAAGGTTGTTAAAGGTCGATACTTTAATGTTTTTAAAGTATTTTAAAACGAGTTTTGAAGCGTTTTAAAATAAAGTATATTGCTGTGAATTAATTAAGATATTAATTCATTGTTGTATTATTGTTTTGGTAGGCGGAGAATTTATATTAGGCGATTTCTAGAGTTCTAAAGTGGCCTCTCACTTTGTCTACACAAGGTATGTACATGTCCTTATGTGTTAGACTAGTATTATGTCCTAAGGATTAGGATTATTTAAAGTATCATGTATAGGAACCCTTTTATGGGTCATACTTGGCTATTAAATTGGAATTACGTGTTGTTGAGCATGTTAATTGCCTTTATGATTTATTACATGATTGAATGGATGTTTGATTCAAGCATGCTGTTTAGAACTATTTATATTTTGATCCATCATGTAATATGGATTAATATTATTAGATTATTGGATTATGGATTTTGGTATTGTTTCCCTTAGTGGATATTTTATTACTTGTCAAAGGTCGAGGACTTTATGAGTAATTAGATTATTATTGGTTATTATTATTTTACTACTTTGCAAAGACCGAGGGCTTTATGGGGTATGTATATTTATTGTCATTGGACATTCGATTGTTGATTTAAGTCAACAAATAAATTTGGAACATCGAATATTTGTTGATTCTTGGTCAATTCGAATTGTTTGATCACTTAGTTAATCCTAATAAAAAAGGGGAATATTTGTTGTATTCATGTTATGTGGTGGTTATCTGTTTAGAGTCCAACATCGAATAACTTATTAATACTTAAAGTGGAAGTGAATAGCAATAGCTTTGGACTTGTGCACGTCTGAAATTTTGGACTAGTATGAGTTGGAGTACATGGTGGTAGCCTATGGCTTTTCTTGGGGTCGAATGGATCACCGTACCCTATTTTTAATTTTTAAAGGTTCCTTGATATCGTAGGTCAAGGGGTTACGGAGTCGCGCTTGTAACTCGGTCTTCTATTTTGAAGACCGTTTTTGGTTGGACAACTCGATCCATTGTCTATTCAATTTACTAATGATTATCATGCTGTATGTTTTATGGAATTTAAGTCTTATTGTACAAGTTGAAGTCTTGAGGTATATTTAATGATTATATTTTGGTTGTTCATTAGTATCATGATTAGGTTTCGTATTTTATTTTATTTATGTTGTACTCAGCTTTGCTGATTACGTGGTTTTCTTGTGTGCCGATCATGACTGTGTCTATTGATCCTGTGATGACCCTTTATTGTCGAGCAGTTTTCGATTGAGTAATTACCTACAAGTTTGGAAGGCATGATACATCGTCTCAATTACTCATTTGGGACTTGTGAAGCGTTGATGAGAGATCGTTTTATTACTTTTATTGCTTCTTGCATTTACTTTATTTTCATAAAGTTGTTTTATGGATTATTTATCTTAAATGCTTGAAGTTGGTTTTAAATTACCTTTCGAGGTTCGGATAATGATTTGACAATTATTATGTCCTAAGTATTTAATAAATTTTTTTTAATGATTTTTCCGCTGTAATACTCTGAGTAAGCCGATACGTTTTCACACGGGTGATAGTGTCTTGATAATTCTCTATTTTTGTTGGGAAAAATATGTTTTATAAAGAGATAATTGTCGGGGTGTTACAACAATAAAGCAATAAGAGAGAAGATTAGCAATTTTGACTGAAAGCAATAAATTTAAATTAAACGAACAAAGGTTTGATCTCCTTTACAATGATAAAGTAAGTAAAACGCTCTAAAGACTCTCTAAAATGCTTAAGATAATCAAAGATGAATGTAAAAATAAACTACAGAGTATTTATATTAACCTAAGAAAGCAAGTAAAATTAGACGGAAAAACGAAAATCGCCCCTCCGTGTCTTCTGCTCGATCGGGTAAAGGGTCGCTCGATCGGGTCTGGGGAATCTCAGCTTTAGCAACACAAATTACTCATCCACCCGATGGGATCAGGTAAAGCCACCCGATCGGGGCCGAAACCCTGACGCCTGATCAGGCAAAGCTTCCCGATGCCATCGGGCTAAGCTTGCTTCAATAACTTCGTTTCTGGCTCAGTGTTCCTTCACCCGATGGAATCGGGCAAGGGTGCCCGATCGGTTGAAAAATCAATGGAAATCAGCAGGAAAGATCGACGCCTGATCGGGCGGACTCTGCCCGATGCCTTGGGTTCAAGCCAATCTTGGCTTCTTCTTTACTTGGCTTGAGACGCCAAACTCTTCAAGGAAAATATGTTCCAGAGTACTCAGACATGCTTATAAGTTGTTCACTACAGTGTGCTGATCAGTATGACAGAAAATAGGGAGTTTTTTCCTAAAACCTGCAAAACATTATAAAACAACCGAACCACAACTATGTCAAAATAGTTAGCAGAAATAGCTCCTAAGAGCGTCAATATCGCACATTTTAGCTTGTAAATTAAGGGAAAAACTCTATATGAAATCATTATATGAAGCCTTTTGATTGGTATAAGCATGGTGGACCGAACTAATGCCCTAGACCTTTAATTTATAGTTTAAATCCCACTTTTATATTGCTTTATTTAGTTTGATTGGTAGTTCAGTTGATTCTTCCCTGATCTTGTCTGAAATACTAATTTAACCGAATATTAACTCTGAAAATCTATCTCCCTGTGGATTCGACCATACGGCCCTGACTACTGTTTGTTAGAGAACTTTAGGATTTACTTCTAATTAGGTGATAGGCGCGTGTAGAGATGGCAATATCCAATGGATGATCCATCACCCACTCCACCCAAAAAAAGGGTGAAAACCGAGTTAAATGGATGATGGACGAGTGACGGGTGAACATGTGACTGGCGATGGATGGATTAGGGTGAGAAAGTTTCATCCATCACCCGACCCATCACCCATTTCTTACATTTTCTTAATTGTCTATCATGTTATTTACATTAGTGTCATAATTTTCCCTTTTGATTAATATCGACATGTTTTCATAAACATAACATATCATAATTTGACATGAAGTTAATATATAAATTGTGATTTTGCAAGTTTGATTTAATTTTTCTTGTTCAATAATATTAAATGGATTATCACCCGGTTCACCCGCGGGTGGTGGATGGATGGAATACAAGTGATGGTCTTACCGGGTGACGGATGCATGGATGAGAGTTGGTCTAACTGGGTGATGGATGTGGGTGATGACTCAGCCGACCCAAATCCCACCCATTGCCATCCCTAGAAGCGTGTGGCCGAAGACGAGAGGAAAAGAGAGTGAGTGGTGATGGTGAGCCGCCGAAAAATCAAGGGGGAGAGAGAGTGCCGGTGAGTGAGGGAGAAAACGAGAGAAAATAAGAGTGTGGATAAATTAGGTTTTAATGAGTATTTATAAGTTTGCTTAGAAACCTAATGCAAATAGGCTTAGGGCTTTAGTTTGGGCTTTAAGTTGACCGTCAAGTCTAAAAAATATTTGAGCTCGTCAACCCATAATTCAATCAATTTAAAACATGACCCAAAACCTAATTAAAGTAATTAATAACTTAAAAATCAAACCCAAGAAAATGTTATATGATTAGTTAAAACGTTTAAATAATCGTCTGAGTTTGAAAATAGTCAACTCTTAAATAATTTAATTATATAAACATGAATATTAATTATAAATATACTTTAAATATATTTATAAAAATTTATAAAAATACGGGGGATTACCCATATGATGGACCTAGAGGAGGAAACCCAACAACCACTTGTGGACTTTGCAAAATAGGGCTGGACGTGGGCCTTGTTGGACTGGGCATGTTAGACCTATTTTGAGTATGGAAAAAAGTGAAGGTAATTCCAATGGTGAGTTTAAGAAGTCATAAGAGGTGCTTTGTGGCGAATTTAGGGAAGAAAACGGAAAAATATGTCCATCGAAAAGCACATGTCGACAAATGATTATTTTCCGTGAAGAGGGGTCATAACACTTATATCCACGATGATGTGAGGGCTAGCCTAAGAAAAACAAGGAGTGTAACGTGCTTGGAATTTATGAATGGTAGTGGAAGGAAAGAGCGGAAAACACAAACAACCAAACACCCTTAAATGAGAGTATGACAGATCTTTATTGAAAAAGACTCAAAGAGGAGAGTGGTATGTGAGCATCTTATGTGGAAGGATGTTTAGAAGGTATGTTTTCATTTGGAGGGCATGATGCCAAAAAAATGATGGAGCATAAGCATGAGCGAGAAGAGTACGAACAATCTTGTTAATAATGGATCTAATTGTACGCTCAATTTTGCCATTTTGTGATGAGGTATAAGGACATGATAGAAGAAAATTTTGGCCATTCAATTTGCAAAAAGCCGTAACAGGATCATTGTCAAATTCATATCCATTAGCACATACACTACAACAAATAATGTCAAAGAGGGCGAGTGAGCTACACTAAAAAGACGTTTAGTAAATGCCCCTGTAGTTCGTATCATATAGGGCGAATTAAACTCGTCGTTTTTGATCTAAATGAAATAGGGCGATTTAGATAACTCCCCACAATTGAGCTTACTAATAGGGCGAATAACCCAATCTCGCCCTCCCTGCAACCCAAAAATAAAATTTACGGGACCGTCAACAATTGCTTAATTCATTTCAATCTCCCTCCTTCTATGCTTTTCACTCCCAGAGAACGAAAACCTTCGAGCAATTTGGGCTGAAAGTTTTTCCCTCTTCTTTCTCGCGCAATTCCTTTCAGTGTCCAGCAAACAATGAGGTTTCATCTCAATTCCTTCTTCGTTTCCCGCTGAACTATTGGATTTCTCACAGTAGACCTGACAAAGCTGATCTGACCCAGAACCCGAAATTGACCCAAAATCGATGACCTTAAATCCACCCGAGACCCGAAATGACCGACCCAATCCATACCCGACCCGAAATATGCTGACCCGAGAATTGACCCGACCCGAAAATTAACCCGACCCGGATTGACCCGACATGAAAAATGACCCGACCCGAAACTGACCCGAATAACATTTATCCATAATTTTTAAGTTTCAAGTAAATTCTCAACATATTTTCAAGTAAAGCCAATATAAATGTGGTGCTCTGATACCAATTCTCCCCTTAAGCCCAGTACGACCAATTCCTCGATCAACGATCAAGAACTTTATATCGTTATCGACCCGATAATGGACCCGACCCGACCCAAAAATTGACCTGACCCGAATTTGAAAGCGACATACCCGAAACCTGACCCGACCCAAAACTGACAATCCCGAAATCCGACACGACCTGAAATGGAAGACCCGAAGCAGACCCGACCCGATATTGACCCGACCCGATATTGACCCGACCCGACCCGACCCAAAATCAAGCCAACCTGAAAGTGACCTGACTCGAATTGACCCGACCAGACCGACCCGATTGCCACCTATAACTACCACCATCTCAAGCTTCTCCTGTTCTAATCGGATTCAGTTTGCACCATCTCAAGCTTCTCTTGTAATTATTCCCGTGAGAATTAACAAGCACTGACTTATGGGTTCTATGGAAGAAAATATCTATTTATGGTCGAATTTTTATTTGACATAAATCTTTCATGATTCTGGGAGAACCCCAGAAACGTGTTCATATATGTTGGTTGAATCCTTGTTCAGAACATGTAATTTGTAGCGATACTCACTGTTCTATGTGGGTTTTTCTTTTCCTTGCTATTTGATTTTTCTATCGAAAAGTAGACATGAATGAACAAAAGTGTGGTTAATTTAATTAGACACATTATCAGTTTTTCATGAATTAGGATGGCCAACAATGGAAAGGTGTGATAATGACAAGAGAGCTGAAGATGGAAAACACTATCTAATCAACCCAAATTTGGTAGTTATTCACTTAGAGTGCACGGAAAAGAAAACATTGGTGAACTAGAGTAATAGGCTAATCTCCAAACTGCAATTTTAAGAAAATCACTCTCACTATAACAAAAAGGATATTTTATTATGTCTAAAAGATGTTGGAACTGATGTTGATAATTTGTTCCATATGGTCTTCCGAACATAAGAATCATGTAAGAAAACAAATTAGTCAAAATACAGGTCTATTCTCAAATGCTAAAATTTGTTTACCTTCTCAACCTTTCATGTAATATTCAGAACATGAGGTTTGTGGGACTGTTAAGAACAGAAGAAAGAGTTAATCAGGGTTATTTTTTGGTTGGGCTAATTCGAGTTTAACTTATCACAACAGAATGAAGGGAAAGTAGGAATAAATTATTTGGATAACCCGAAACAAATAGCTGAAATTGTAGGAGTGAATAATCAACATCATTCTCCCCTACAATGTGTAACTCATTGTTTAATGGGTTGTCTATATACAATGTAAGACCCTGCTCCTTTCTTTTATGTGTTCAACGAAGTGGTGAGTGGGTGAGTTTGCTAATGCCACCAAAGCTATTCTTGAACTGAATCTCTTTCTACCCCTTTTATGTTGCTTTCTCTTTATGTTTCTCTAACCCTATTGATGTCCTTATAGTCTATGCTTTTGATTTATTTGAGTGGGTGAGTTTGGTGCTTATTTGTATTTAGTCAATTACCTAGATCTTGCTTTTTCTATGTGCTTAAGTTTGATTTCTCTACAAATTCTTCTTTGTCCCTGTATGGATGGTGCTGGGTGTCATACAAAATGTTGACGTATTAGTTCTTCAATCTGTTAAGTTTAATTGATGTTGGGTTTCATTAAAAAAAAGTTGCTTTCATGTAATTCGATTTTGTTTTTATAACTATTGGGTTACACATTCAAACAAATGTATCATTGCATTTAGTCTCATGATCAAACAAATGTTTACACACTCATTAATGGTATGAACTCATATCTAAACAGTTGGATTTCTGTTAGTTATTAGGGTGCTGCTATTCTTCATCATTCTGATCAGAATCTCACAGTCAAATTGTTATTCTTCATCGTCCTAATCGGATTTCTCACCATCGAGCTTCTCCAGATCGTCTTTGGTGTATGTTATGAGATTAAAGCTCCTACAAGTAAGTTTTCCTTTTTTCTCTCCTCTAATATTCCTATTCAAGATGTTAATTACTGCAATTATCACCCTTTTTTTAATCTCTGACTAAAAAATTGTTACCTATTAGTATTTTTTTTTGTCAATGTTGAATTTGATAGTCTTTCTTCTTTTCCCTTTTTGACCTAACTTATTGAATCAAATGTCTTATTTAGATGAAATCGATATAATTGACCATCGAACCCTAGCCTACTACCACCTTCTCAAGCTTCTTCCGATGGTTTTTGGTGTATGTTCTGCTGCTCTACTTTTGTAATGCTGAACTCGAGTGTGTTATGTATTTTTAGTGGTAATAATGGTAGTACTAATTTAGACTAATCATTTCTTTCTAAGAAGGAGAAAGGAACATATAGAAAGAATAAAACAATAATCAATACAAATACAAAGAGCTTACTGCAGTGCTTCTCTTCTATATGACTTCATGATGCATTTTTTTTATTACCCAACTTCCTTAAGTCAATCAGGTATAGGTTTGTTCATTTCAAGTGCAAATCTATGATAAGAATTTGGTTGTCCCTAACTTTGGACCCTGAGCTTTGTATGTAGTGTTTTACAATATGAAAAAGACATGTCAATGACCATCTACACTTAAGTACACATGAGTGATATGAGTACCAAACAAGACATGGTTCAACAATAATTATTATCTTCCTTTCCATAAGCATATGTTGAATATATTTTTTATTTCTTGATTATTAATCACTTATTATATCATATTTGACTCATTTCAAATATTTTACTCTCAGTTTTAAGTATATTTCTTTTTGTGTGGTTAAGATGGATATCGAAAGGCGTTTAGTGCATATTAAAGGCGTAAAAGATAGGCAATAATAAGAATACAAGAAAGGCATTGATGAATTCCTTGCCTTTGCTTTTAAGGATATCATACAAAACTCAAATGCAAAGATTAGGTGCCCTTGATTGTATCACTTAAATAATTTTTTCCAAGATCGCCAAATGTGTAGGAGACACCTTTTAAAGTATGGGATGGATCCTAGTTACAATCCTTGGACGTACCATGGAGAAGGGGATTCTTTTATGGAGGATGAATTTCTTGAGGATTCCCTTGATATATGATGATATGGCCTATTTGGTGGGGGATGCTACTAATGTAACTTGCCATCAAGAAAGGACAAATAATGAAAGTGACGATCTAACGGATCATAATCAAAATGATGAGATGTATGATAAATTCAGTAGGTTAATGAAAGCGGCACAAGATGAATTATACCCGGGGTGTACGACCTACTCAAAACTGGAGTTCATTGTTAAACTCTTAAACTTGAAAGTTAGTAATCATTGGAGCGAGAAATTTTTCAATGAGTTGCTTAAAACTTTGCATCGTGCATTTAACTATAACATGGATTTTCCAAAGAGTTCATTTGAAGCTAAGAAGTACACCAAGGATCTTGGTTTGAGCTATGTGAAAATAGATGCTTGTGTCAACCACTGCGTGTTATATAGAAATCAAAACCATTGCGTGTTATATAGAAATCAAAACGCAAACGATGTTGAATGCCAATTTTCCACGAGCCAAGATGGCAAACAAGCAGGGATGATGTGAATGATAAGGGGAAGTACCTTAAAAGAAGTCTAAAGTATCACGATTAGTTTTGAGGTACTTCCCCTTAAAAGAAAGGCTTCAGCGATTATTCATGTCAAGTAAGACAGCTAAACACATGCGGTGCCATAAGAAGTGCGCAAAGGATGATACCATAAGGTATCCAGCTGATTCATTAACATGGAAGAAGCTAGATGAATATGATTCAGATTTTTCCGCAGATGCTCGAAATGTTAGATTGGGTCTTGCTTCAGATGGTTTCACCCCCAAGCACACATTTAGGTACAAGGCATAGCATATGGCCAGTTTTTCTAGTTCCATACAACCTCCCTCCTTGGATGTGCATGAAAAATCCTTATATGATGTTATCACTCATTATTCCTAGTCCAAAAGGCCCTAGACAAGATATTGATGTTTTTTTTAACCTCTAATTGATGAGTTGAAACATCTCTGGGAAGTTGGTGCACAAATGTATGATGCTCATGGCAAAGAGATGTTTAATATGCGTGCGACATTATTATGGACCATCAATGATTTTCCAGCTTATGGATATCTGTCAGGTTGGAGCACTTGTGGGAAACTTGCTTGCCCTTCATGCCACAAGGGAACTTGTTCTGTTCGATTAGGTCATGGGTTTAAACAATGCTTCTTAGGACGTCGAGATTTTTAGAGCCAGACCACAGATGGAGGCGTGATACTAAATCTTTTAATGGGAAAACTGAAAGATGTGTTAGAGGCTTTACAAGGATGTCCAATTCAGTGTTTGGGGAAAAAGAAACACATAAAAGAAAGAGAGGGCCCGATTACTGGGATGGCCAATGGAAAAAGGTGAATATTTCTTTTAGGCTCCCTTATTGGCGTGAGCTTTTGATTCGTCATAATTTGGATGTAATGCATACAGAGAAAAATATTTGTGATATCATTTTATGGAATATACTTGATATAAGTGGGAAGACCAAGGACAATTTGAATTCTCTAGAAGACATTATGAAATTAAATATGCACAAAAAGTTACATCCAACGAAGGCGGGTGATAAATGGATCGTGCCAAGAGCACCTTATCAATTGAAAGTGGCGGAGCGTAAACGAGTGGTTGAATTCTTATCAAAATTGAAAGTACCTGATGGATATTCTTCTAATATAGCTCGATGTGCTAGTGTAAAATGGTGAAATGACAGATATGAAGAGTCATGATTGTTATATTTTTTGGCAACTTATTAACACCGCATTTCGTGGTATCTTGCCTAAAGAGGTTTTGCAGCCTTTGTCAGAGTTGAGTTCTTATTTTAAGCAACTTTGCTCCAAGATTTTAACAATGGATGCCTTAGATAAGATGAAGAAAAGCATTGCCTTAACACTTTGTAAGATGGAAAAGATATTTCTTCCGTCTATCTTCAACATCATGATGCACCTTCCTATCCATTTGGCAAGTGAGGCTAAGCTCGAAGGTCCCGTACAATTTAATTCTATGTGGCGATTTGAACGGTAAAATTTATAGAACTCTTTATGGTTTTATAATTCTACACTTAATTCATCTAGATTTATATTATAACTACAAACACACTCACTGATGAATTACATTATAACTACAAACACACTTTGATGAATTATATCATAACTACAAACACAATTTATGCAGACAAATGCGCAATATGAAATCCTATGTGCGTAATGAAGCACTACCTGAAGGATATATAGCCGAAGGCTATATTCAAGAAGAGTGTAATAACTTCTGCTCTATGTGTTTGACTAGAGTTGAGATGAAGTTTACTGCCAATGACAGAAATGACACTGATATCCACGAGCATAAGACATTTGTGTTATCCACCTTTCAGAGTAAGGGAAAACCTATAGGAAAGCCCGAATTTGTGCAATTAATTCACTTGGAGCGGGAACAAGCTCATATGTATATCCTTGAAAACTGTGAAGAGGTGGAACCATTTATGGAGTAAGATCTTTTTTTTTGTTTTCCACTTCCTTGTTAAATCTTATCTATTTATATGACCTACTTCTATTGAAAAACAGAGAGTACAAAAGTTTAAACGAACCAAAATAAGACTTTGGACATTGGTTTCAATTTAACGTAAGTAATGCGCAAATCATTGTTGCGGTTTCCATTATAATGTTAGTTTTAACATAAATATGGACTTGATCACTCGAATGTGATACTGCAGATTTGGAAACTCCATATGGATGGAGATACAACAGCAACAGGGAAGTATTATCTTTGTCTAGAGGCCCACTTAAGAGTGCTAGAAGCTACCAAGGTTTTTTTTGTGAATGGGTATCGATTCCATACTAAACAACTACAAAAGAGGCGGAGGACTCAAAATAGTGGGGTTGTTGTTAAAGGGGATGAAGTGAGTGGCAACAGAAAATTATTTGGGGTGTTAAAAGTGGTGTTAAAGTTGGAATATGATGCTCCATATCCCGAAAGTGCACAACCGAAAGTGGTTTTGTTTAGGTGTGATTGGTTCGATGTGTACAATGATGGGCGTGGTATAAAGAGTGACAAAGATGGAACTATTAGTGTCAACACGAATAGATTTCTGTGAACCAATGAGCCCTTTGCAATGACGTCTCATGTTTGTCAAGTTTATTATGTGAGCTCACATAATGAACGGGCTTGGCGACTTGTGATTAAGACAATTCCTCGCAATTTCTATTACTTTCCAGATTCAGAAATTGATGACAACAATGATGATGAGCATGAAGATATGGGAAATGATGGAGGTGAAACTAATGTTGATGATGATAATGATGATGATGAAATGCTTGGCCCAGGGGTTGATGTACCTCCTGAAATTTTTAGTGCGAGTGAGGATGATGATACATACATGACGTGTCCAGAAATTATGATGGGTTATTGTGAAGAAATTGAAAGTTGCTACTTACTGGCAGTGAATGTTGATGGATGAATAAGTTTCTTAAAGCCTCATCTATGGAACTTTTTATTTGGTGCCATAACTGAGATTATGCATATACTATTGTATGTTGTAAATCACTTGCGGTGTTGCTTATGACTAAATTCTTCTTTAAAGAATGAATTTTGGTTGCTTGTTTTGAACTTAGTGATTGCACATGTTAGTATTAGAGATGGGGATAACAAAACTGAAAGGTTGCTGTAGGGCCTCAATAAACTTTCTACCTGGCTTCCTGTAGTACATAAACAATAAGATGCAGACTGGTATATTTGATTTCCACCCTCAATAAACTTGCTTCCTGAGTGCATGGCCCTCCTAATTTCACAAACTATCTACTGCCTACTTCAATTTCAAGTCTTCTAGGCTTTCTAACCTTGTATAAATGTATACATTATACACTCATATCACTTACAAATCCGGATATCCGAAATTTTGTATATCCGGATTATTCGGACCGGATTCGGATAAAATATTTCATTATCCAAAAATTCAGACATTCGCTGGCTGCTAGTGGTATGTCCGATTTAACGCTAATTTGAGAAAGAATGATTCTTAAATAGTTAGGCAAACGCAGGGAAAGAAATTTCCCCATTTTGCAAAAAAAATTCTACTTTCCTTCATTTATTAGTGTAGTTGAATAATGCATTGTTTTGAGTTTTTTAGTTTAATACAATTGATTGTTAAAACTTACCCCTTTTTTTTCTAATTTGATTTATGGAGGACACGTTTTTGCCTTGTAAATATTAGGAAATTTTGTGAAAAAACACCTATTAAGTTCAATTTTTTGTGAAAAAACATCTTATAAATTTTTTTTTGTGAAAAAACACCTTATATGTCCGTTATTATTAAAACAACCACCTTGTTCCCAGATTCCGGCCAAAAAAGTCAATTATCCGGCTTGACCTCACTTTTTCTTCTTCTTTTGAGCGTGTAAAGTTCACGCTATCTGTTTCTTTGTTTCTTTCCCCTGTATTGAATTGATATAAACTAAAAAAATCCTAATTAGATACTTTTGTTAAGACCATCAAGCTCTTGTACATGTACAGGTTGAGTTCCTCCTGCTTCAAGCTATCCATACCCAATATTACCCCATGCCCATAAGTTCTCGTCTTCTTCAAAAGCCAAATTATGAAATGCTCCCACTACAATTATTAAGCGCACCTTTTCAAGTCAAAAGATGAAATCCATCAGCATTCATCATAGATAAATAATTTGCAAACCAAGATCTTCACAAAAAAGGAACTAGACTTCAATAAGTGAATCTGATAAAAAAAATCACCAAAAACAAACAAATGGAGAATGAAACAACCTCAGTTGGAAGAATCAAAATATCAATGATGTGCAAACAACCTCATTTGGAAGAATCGAAATATCAATCGTTGGAAATTGATTGTCCTTCTCAAAATCGAGTTTCTCAAACACTAAATTGGAAATTAAATGAGAGACTTCCACAAGCTTGTAATTGTCAAACTAGATGCTAGAAGACAGCAGTTAGTATTTGTGAGGGAGGTAGATAAGAGACAAACATATGGGAAGAGTGGAGAAGGAGGTAAGGAGACAAAAAATGGAAGAGCACATACCTGATGCTTATCAACGGATGATCGGCGGCGAAAACCTTCGAGTTGCTCAAAGATGATGCTTAGAGATGGTGTGAGCTCTGGGAACCTTCTAATTGCTCTTCCATTGTTCTCTTTCCTCAGTAAGTTTATAACAAAGACACATAAAAATCCATACTTCCTTAATGTATTATGTATAGCGTGAAGTTCACACGCCTAAAAGAAGAGGAAAAAGTGAGGTCAAGCCGGATAATTGACTTTTTTGGCTGGAACCCGGGAACAAGGTGGTTGTTTTAAGTATAATGGACATATAAGGTGTTTTTTCACAAAAATTTGAACATAATAGGTGTTTTTTCACAAAATTTCCTAAATATTATGATGACAAGTCCTTCCTTTAGCAATGTTTCCAAGTACCAGCTGGAGTATTTTTTTGGCTATGGGGATGCTGAACGTTGTGAAGAACATTTTTTTCAGGGGAACATTGTGAATAACTTGATATGAACATCAATGATTGACTATATTATTGAAATTTTTTGAAGGTGTTGTAATTATTATGAAATTTTGTTCATCTATTACGACCAATTGAAAAGTAGATGTTTATATAGCAGATGAAAGCGGGCGATTATGACTTCGGATCTATATATATACAGCTTATAGATGCCGGTTTGAATGACGATAAACTATTGCCTTATCAAATATAAATAGCGACAAGCGTTACCTTATTTGATTCCACAACAACAAGGGCAACCTTAATTGCCTTATTTGACAAAATCAAAGGGGCGACTACACTCGCCCTATTTGAGTCCATAACAATAAGGGCAACAGTACTCGCCCTATTTGATGGTATCAATAGGGGCGACAAAACTCGCCCTATTTGATCTAACCAAAAACGGCAAACAAAAATCTCCTATTTGATTGCACTAATAGGGCGACAAGCAAAAACGCCCTTTGTAAACCTAATACGGAGGAGCAAACACGGCGGGTGAAGGGCGACAACATAATCGCCCTGTTTGATCTAAAAGGGCGATTTTTGGTCTAAAAGGGCGAAACAAGTCGCCCTAATTGAGCCATTTTCTTCGAGTGAAATTGAATATCTTTAATCTTCCTTTCAAATTGTGTGCGAATGTAGGCCCTAAATTGTAATAATGTTTCATATAATTGAGAAGTTTTAGCAAGAGGAAAAGCCATACAAATTTAGAGAAATCATCCAACACAACAAGATAATAACGATGACCCATAGATTTTAAAACGGGAGATGTCCATAAATCACAGTGAATGATATCAAATGGCATCATGGTAGTGGAATGAGAAGCAACAAAAGGCAATTTAATGTGTTTTCCAAGAGGCGACGAGTAACAAACGTTAGAACTACTAAGTTTATTAAATTCGATAAATTTATTCTTCCTAAGAGCATCTAAGATAGGAACACTAGGATGACCGAGACAATCATGTCACAAAGACGGTGCAAGACCAGCAAAGCTAGAATGAAGTTGGACTGAGAATTGATAAAAGTGATAGGATAAAGGCCCCCTTAACTCTCACATCTCATTATTGACCTCCGCGTCCGAAAATCGTTCACAGAAAACGCAAAAGGAGTAAATTTTCGAACGGAGACAAGTTATTTAATTTCGTTAGTAGCATGGAGGACGTTTTTGAGAGATAAGGAAATGATGAGATTGCGTTCCCAAATAGAGAAACAATCAAAGAACCCAAAACAAAGGACTTAAATTTATTCTATAAGTCCGTAAATTAAACACTAAAGTAACAGGATATTTTAATTTATGCCGACATTCCTGGACCACAAAAATTAAATAACAAACTACTTAGAACATTCCTGAACCTAAGTATTTTGCACTCTCAATAATTAACATTCCTGATAATTATTAAAAGGTTGATTTTCAAACTCACTCTGAATTTAAAACTCTTAAAAAATAATTGGTTTTTTTAATAATGCATATTAAACTTTATTGATCATAGATAAATTTGCAAGAAACAACCTTTTAAATACACTTTTTTGCGAGAAACAACCTTATAATTTTTTTTTTGCGAGAAACAACCTTTTAAATACACTTTTTTTTGCGAGAAACAACATTTTAAATTTTTTTTGCGAGAAACAACCTTTAAATTTTGTTTTTTGCGAGAAACAACCTTGTATAATTTTTTTTTTGCGAGAACACACCTTATCATTCTTTTCCGGCGTTGACCACAAATTTCCGACCTTGACCAAGTCAAATTTGCTATTTGCACTCCTTCTTTCTTATTTCCACACTCATTTTCCCTCCTTTGTTCCCCATTATATAAATCTCATGTTTTCAAAACCCAAAAGTTCTTTCTCTTTTAGTAAATTGATTAAGTAGTAGTCTTAGTACTAATACATGCATTGGCAAATTTGGGTTTATGTTTTTATAATCCCATGTATTACACTACTACTTAATCAATTTACTTAAAGAGAAAGAACTTTTTGGGTTTTAAAAACATGGGATTTATATAATGGGGAACAAATGAGGGAAAAGGAATGTGGAAATAAGAAAGATGGAGTGCAAATAGCAAATTTGACTTGGTCAACGCCGGAAAATAGTGATAAGGTGTGTTCTCGAAAAAAAAATTATACAAGGTTGTTTCTCGCAAAAAAAATTTAAAAGGTTGTTTCTTGCAAAAAAATGTATTTAAAAGGTTGTTTCTCGCAAATTGCCCTTGATCATATGGCATATTGATAGTACATCCACAACCCTTATAAAAACCGAAAACAATTAGGAAAACCTTAAGATAGGCGCCTAATATCTTCCCTTATCCTATTCTGATTAGAGTTTAACAAACTCCCTTACAATTAGGAAAGTTTGTTGCAAATCTTATCTTTTAGCAACCACCTTATCTTTTCTTCCAAACTTCATCTTTTAGTAACCACCTTATCTTGTTTTCCAAACTCTATCTTTTAGGTTGCACACTTCTGTTAACTTCCTTTCTTTGTGTTGACTTTCCTTCTTCCTTCCATATTGTCATCTTGATTAATAACTTTGACTCTAGACTTTTCTACTTTGACTCAACAAAAATTTAAATTACAATATTTAGATAAATTAAATGACAGATTATAGCCTAAAACAAGAAAAACCCTTTTCAAGTGAAAAGGTAAAAACCTGTAGGCAAACTCTACATTACAGACTCAACTAACTATTTTAGGAAAAGAATTAAATGGATGGACAATCCACATCAAGACCCTCCCTCTTAAAAACAACTTATCCTCAAGTTCCATCCCAAGTACAAGCGACCAAGTCAGCAACTTTCATCGACGCACACATACCTTCACCAAGTAAGATCTGAAAGGTGTCATATACTTAGGTTCAGGAATGTTCTAAGTAGTTTTCTTATTTAATTTGTGTGGTCTAAGAATGTTGGCATAAATCAAAATATCCCGTTACTTGAGTGTTTAATTTTCGGACTTATAGAATGAATTTAAGTCCTTTGCTTAGGATTCTTTGATTGTTTTCTCGCAATCTCATCAGGAAGGGTGAGGGGTAAGCAAGTAAGAATCTCCATAACCACAAATTGGAATACTATGACCATTTCCGACAAGAATACCATCATTTTTTTGCTCAAATTAAAATAAGACAATATAATACCTTAAGAAGAGGTCATATGAGAAGTGGTGCCCGTGTTCATGTACCAATTTGGATCTGGAGGAGCGAGTCCAAGAGTATGCATAGTTGCTTCAATGTCCGTGGGAGTGGACAGAGAATCAGCCACATATGCTTGCGGACGCGGGCCCAATACGCCTGGTCCACTGGGATGTGGTGGATTGTGTCGATGTCCATACGCTGGCCGAGTCCAAGGGGATGTGGGGTATGGCAAGGTGTAAAATCCCACAGCCACATAGCCCATGGGGAAGGGTGGCCCACCCCGCCATATGCCCATGAGGACTAACTAGTGGAGTTGCTGCTTGCGCTGCTGTTTTGCTAGTGGTGGTGTTACGGTCTGCCACCAGTTTGCTGGCAACCGCTCCGACGACCACCGCCCCTTATCCTTCGTTTGACCTGCCCCGATGACTAGTAGAATTTTTATTTTATTATTTTGTGGTGATTTTTCTTGTTCGAATGAGATCCACGATTAGGGGACGAGTCGGATTAATTTTTGTCATGATGAGATGAGACGAGGGTGGTGGATGAGGACCCTAGGGCAGCTATCTTCGACAAACCGGCCTTCTCAAGGAATAGCATAGAATATGATTGATAAAAGGGCGGTAATGGGTCACTTTGACGAAGTAAAGTACGCGTACCATTGTAAGTATCCGTGAGTCCCGCAACAATTTTTAAGACCAAACGATTAATTGAAATGGGAGCACCAACATTCTTCAACTGGTTCGACAATATCTTTAGACATTAACAATACTCCGAGGCGTTTGGAAAGTCCTCCATAGTAGCGTTGGAGAACTCTTGCTCAAGAGTAACGACACAAGATGTTTTATTGTCTTGAAAAATGTCACGTAACCGTTCCCAAGCCTATTATACCGTAGAACCCGACTTAAGAATAGTATTTAGGAGATCTTCATAGATCATACCATAGATCCAATTCAAAATCGTCACGTCAATAGTAGACCATTCTTCCTTTTCATCATCAATTGTAGGAATTTTGGTCTTTGTCGTCGGTATTATGTGATGAATCACACAATTAAAACGAGCATGGATTTTAAATGATTCTGCCCAGGTAGAGTATTGAACACTATTTTCCATGTCAAGAAAATCAGAACGTTGTTTTTAATATTAGAACTAGTAATAGAAGAGATTAGAGAAGAATAAGAGGAGGATTCTCCTGTCATGATGGTCGGAAAAAATAAAACTGACGGGATGAAGGTGGCCGGCCGGCGGTTTGTGTGGGTTTGGACGGCTAGGTGGGCGGAAACGTTTAGAGATGAAAAGAAACCTTAACTCTTGATACCATGAAAGATAATATTTTCCTTAAGAATTAGTTGTTACAACCTAATCATATGTACTATAAGATACAATAGGGCCGTCTCGTACAATTTCAGGGCCTAAGCGAAAATCAAAAGATTAAAATTTTAAACCAAGACTTAATCTAAAATTTTGTTTTTGTGAACAATTTTTAACAATAAATCGAAAAGATAAGGAAGTAAATAGAAAAGTGGTTAATACTTGATTGGAATTAAATAATAAGAAAAAGAAATTGATAATACTAAGGACTAAACCTATAAATTAAATCACAATTACAAAAGGCTTTGATAATTTGGTAGCTTTAAAAAGTATAGATTGTGAAATATATATGATATAGTCTACTAAGACTCTATGAGATAAAAGGAAAATATGGGAAGCATAGAGTAAGAAAAAAGGAAATTAAAAGTGCTTGTAGCTAGTTTTGACCTTGAAACCCCCAAATGTTTCATTCATTGGTAATGACATGCGCATCACCACTGCACTAACAGAAGCTTTTGATTACTTTTTGAAATCATTTAATATAGAGATTATAAAATTAGGGGCCCTTTTCAAGCCTAAAATCTGGAGGCCCTGTGCCACCGCTCTTCTTGCATTCCCCATGGGGCGGCCCTGGGATACAAAAGATATTCACATCCTACTAATTAGATAACAAACCATAACTAAAAGATATACAAACAACAAATATGTTTATAGAGGAAAAGAAACCCTAACTCTTAATAGGTACCATGAAAGATAATATTTTCCTTAATAATTATTTGTTACAATCTAATTATATGTACTATAGGATACAAAAGATATTCACATTCTAAAAATTAGGTAACAAACTATAACTAAAAGATATACAAACAACTAAAAGATATTTACATAATTAATATGATACTAAAAATACCTGATATTTTCTAATAGTAACCCCCAACTTTCCCTCCCCCAAATCCCAAACATTGCAATTCTATTCTTTAAGTATTTTAAAAGGTACTTAGGATGTCAATGGGGCGGGGCGGGGCGGATATTGGCATTCCTATCCCCATCCCCGCCAAAATAATTCATCCCCATCCCCGCCCCATCACCCATGGCGATGGAAAATCTTATCCCCATCCCCGCCCCAACTGTGATACACCAAAAACTATCCCCGCCCCATCACCCGCGTGGATCCCCATACCCGTCTCACCCCATCTAGACCCGCCGCAACCCCCGTCTCATCCTGCCCCATCCCCGTCCCAATGTCGGTTTACTAAATTTTTTGGGCCTAGAGAAACAAATGGTAAAAACTTTTAAAAAAGATAAATTAAATTAAAAAATAAATTTCTTCAATACACGGGTATAAAGCGGGGCGGGCGGGGCTGGGACGTGGCGAGAGGGGATGGAGGGGGCGGGCGGAAATGAAGCGGGGCCAATCTAATATACACACAAACGGTGGGTACTGTTTTCATCCCCATCCCCCCCATTACCCGCGAAACCTTTCCTCATCCCCGCCTAACTGGGGCGGATGTGGGGCGATGGAGACCCACTGACATCCCTAAATGTACTTATATCTTTATTAGCTAATTTTTGTACTCGCTATTATTGCACAAATTGACTACCCCTCTATTTAAATCCTGGCTCCAGGATAGATATCCTAAATTTAAGATTTTAGATCTGACTTTGTGTGGGGTATAAAATTAGAAATAGATCGGCCGTTTTGTCCAAAATATAGAGTACTCAAGCACTTCTGTATTATGGAATTATGGTACGTCATGCAGCGTCCTTGAAGGCCACTTTTTGAGTTATCTCATACACAAAGCTTAAAGTATCAAACTTCAGTGTACATTAGCAGGCTGTACCTCGTAGATTCCCAATTTACAAATATTAAGGATGCAATTTGGATTGATACGTCGTCCTGCATTGTACCAAAAGGTAGCTAACAAAAGTTTATCTACTCGGTGCCAACTGCCATATCATCCTAATTTTCTGGTGAATTATTAAATATTACAAAAACAAACTAAATAATGAATGTAAAGGTAGCTTGTAAATTAATTCAGTCACCAATGACCTAATCTAGTTGCATCATTGGCATGTGCTCGTAAGTAGATGTATTGTTGGGGGCTTGGACTTTTAAGAGAGATAAACATAATCTACTATATATGTTTGCAGTAGGTAGTAGTTACCAAGTTGCATGCAAGCTGCAACTATATCTCTCTTCAAATTCAAGAAACTGTTACGGAGAGGTACATTAATCATACTTCAATCCGCATTAGTAACCTTAATTATGATCCAAAATAAGGTAACCCATTATTTCCAAGTGTGATAGGGTGTATGAGTATATACTAATCAAGTGGTTACCAATTCATTAATCATGATTAGAATTTTTCTTCCTAGGATGCGTCCTTATCTTGATGAAATATGTTTTAGGGTTAATTATAACTTATCAAATATTAATAAGATATGAACATAAGGTGAAATAAGAGTTGATCATATTAGATATGTTCAATTTAGATAGGTTCAATTTAATAGAAGACAGACACCGTAAAATAGTACTACCTCTAGTTTTTTTTATTACTTGCACAATTGTGAGATTTTATTCTTTCCAATGCACAATCTAAACATTACATATTTTTTTGCTATATATAAGAAAAAAATATGTAATAATAGATTTAATAATCAAACATCAAGATGAATCCAACAAGATCTCACTTTACTATAGTTTTACTTAAATACAAGTCACAACATTGATCATAAAGGACGAGTGTGAATGAAGTTTCACATTAATAGATGATGCTATTAAATCAAATTATAGAAAACATAAAATTTAGTTTTCAATTTTTTTTATATGAACAATAAATTATTATTATGACCATTTCTAAGTTCATTATGTTGGAAATAAGCCTCAAAGTTTGTGTCCCACATGGGTGGGTTAAGAGCTATTTCCTTAGTATTTCAATGTTAACATTTTTCCTTTGTTTGTAAGGTACTTGCATCCCACTTAGGAAGATAGTGGGTTTGTTGCTTAGTTTATTTATCTCCATACCATTGTAACTCTTGTTTGGATACTAGAGACTATACTCTAGGAACCACCACACACACGCACGCGCACAGGCCGGGCACGGGCCGTGGGCGTGTGGCGTTGGCGCGACGCGTTCGCGGGTGTGGGTGTGTATCTTTTTACGGCCCGTCTGTTTTGAGAGATTATCAAACTCTCTTTGTAATGGAAATTATTTGTTTCCGAGTTTGCTACGTTTGACTTGTCGTTATTATTCCCTTGATTTCCGCTGAGAATAACTGATTGCCACTTTCTCTCCCACTACTGCTATATATACCCCTTCTCTGGTTAGCATCAAACACGCAGAAAATTACTTCTCTCATTTTTACTCTCTCAAAAACTGTCCTCTCAATTCGGGTTGTCTCTGTCACACCAACTGTCTGCTTGTGAGTGCACACGAATGGGTGGTGTTGTGCTAATCCTAGAGGGTTGTCGCCGGGAGGAAGTTTGCACCCGTGCTGCGGCGAAATCACCTTTAAGGACAGTGGAGGTCTCCACGAGACATTGCTCATCTCTTTTACGTTTTCCATACTTCAAGTAAGATTGTTCTCATTTATTGTTTTAGTCTCCTTGCGCAATTACTTTCAACAATCTTAAAGGTGATTTTCGAGTTTCGGTTATCATGGCTTTACGTAACTCCATTCCTGACATGTCTAAGATTGAGTCCTTGGATGGGAAAAATTATAAACATTGGGCTGTCAGGGTTAGATTCTACTTAGAACAAATTAATGTTGCTTATGTTCTTGACGATCCTGTTGTCCCTACTGATGAGACCGAAAAACTGGCCTATGAAACCAAATTCGCTAAGGATGACAGAACTTGCAAGGGGATGTTACTTCACTATATGTCTAATGCTTTACTTGACATTTATATGACTTTTAACCATGCTAAGGACATTTGGGATACCTTAGAAAAGAAGTATGGTGTTGATGATGCTGGGACCAAACGCTACTGTATTAGTAAGTGGATGGCTTTTAAGGTAGACGATGACAAACCTATTTTAGACCAAGTTCATGAGTTTGACACCCTCTGTACCAATATTGCTGCTGAAGGCCTTTTTATTTGTGAGTACATCCAGGCTATTGTCCTTATTAAGAAACTGCCCTCCTCTTGGAAGGACTACATGAACCAACTTATGCATAAGAGGAGAGACCTTACCCTTGAAGAACTTGTTGGACATCTGAAAATCGAGGAAGAAAACCGCCTTAAGGACAAACCTTCTAACAATTCTGTTTTTCCTAAAGCTAATCTTGTGGAGTCAAAAAACTCCAACTATGACAGGAAAAGACACAAGGGAAAAGGCCCTTGCAAAGGGGGCATCAACCTTAAGGCTCAAGGAGGAGTGCAGAAACAAGTTCAAAGGAACTTGCCACGAATGTGGAAAGCCTGGACACAAAGCTGCTGACTGTTGGAATAAAAAGAAAGACAAAAACCAAGCAAACTTGGTAGAAGAATCTGACACCATTGTTACTGTTGTATTTGAAGTCAACCTTGCTGGAGACACCGCTGAATGGATCGTTGACACAGGAGAAACTAGGCACATTTGTACCAACCGATCCAAGTTTGATATATATGAGATGGAAGGTGAAAATGTGTTCATGGGAAACTATGCATCAGCAAAAGTCAATGGCAAAGGGAAGATTACTTTCAAACTCACTTCTGGAAAATTCTTATCTCGTACAAATGTACTTCATGTTCCTAAAATGCGTAGGAATTTAATTTCTGGTAGTCTGTTGATGAAAGCTGGTTTAAAGTTTTCTTTTGATTCTGATAGACTTGTCATTACTCGTAATGGGGAATTTGTGGGAAAGGATTTTTGTAATGGGGGGCTTTTTACTTTGGATGCAACTGCTGAAATCATGAATAAATCTGGTTCCACTTCTGCTTATATTGCTGAGTCTATTGATTTGTGGCACTCTAGATTAGGTCAGTTAACATAGCTTCTATTAAAAGGTTGAAAAATCTGAACCTTATTCCCATACTCTCAGGTTCTGACTTGCCCATATGTGAAATTTGTGTTGAAGCCAAGTATGCTAGGAAACCTTTCAAAACATGTGAAAGGCAATCTGAACTTCTAGAATTAGTTCACTCAGACCTAAGTGACCTTAAGAACTATGAAAGTCGAGGAGGGAAGAAGTATTACATTACCTTTGTAGACGACTATTCCCGCTACACAATAGTATACCTATTGAAATCCAAGGATGAGGCAGAAGAGATACTTTTAAGGTACAAGGCTGAGGTTGAAAACCAATTGGATAGGAAAATCAAGAGACTTAGGAGTGATAGGGGAGGAGAATATGATCCTACTTCTCTAAAGACCTTTTGTGAAAAAATGGGATTATTCATGAATTGACTGCCCCTTATACCCCTGTACAAAATGGTATAGCTTAAAGGTAGAATAAAACACTAAAGAACATGATGAATGCTATGTTGATTAGTTCTGGACTTCCTGATAACATGTGGGGGAAGCCATTTTATCTGCCTGTCATGTATTGAACCGTGTACCCCATAAGAAACTAGATAAGACTCCATATGAGATGTGGAAGGGTCATATCCCAAATCTCAAATACTTGAAAGTATGGGGGTGTCTTGCTAAGGTTGCCATACCTTCCTTTAAAAGGGATAAGATAGGACCAAAGACTTGTGACTCTATTTTCATTGGGTATGCTTATCACAGTGCTGCTTATCGTTTCCTTATTAAGGATGCTAGAGGCTCCTATGCTTGTGGTTCAATTGTCGAGTCTAGAGATGCTGAATTCTTTGAACATGTTTTTCCTTTGAAATGTTCTTCTCTTGCTTCTTGTTCCTCTACTGTTGATCTTGCACTGCCTGTTAGTATTCCCTTAGTGACTAAACCTGTTGAGGAAGAACCTAGGAGGAGTAAGAGACCTAGAAAGGAAAGTAGCTTTGGGCCTGACTTTGTCACTTCCTTTCTTACTGAATCTTGTGTCTTGAATGAGAATCTAGTGTCTGTCTTTATTTGGAAGAGGATCCTAGAACCTATAGTGAGGCTATGAAATCTGTTGATGCTGTATTTTGGAAAGAGGCCATAGATAGTGAGCTAGAGTCCATTATGAGTAATAACACTTGGGAATTAGCAGACCTTCCTAGGGGTTGTAAGCCTATCTCTAGCAAATGGATCTTTAAGAAGAAGCTAAAGCCTGATGGTTCCATTGATAAGTATAAAGCGAGACTAGTTGTGAGAGGTTTCACTCAAAGAGAGGGAATAGATTATTTTGACACCTATTCGCCAGTCACTAAGATTGCCACCATTAGAACCTTGATTGCTTTAGCTGCTATTCACGGCCTAATAGTACATCAAATGGATGTTAAGACTGCTTTTCTAAATGGTGACCTTGAGGAAGTGATCTATATGGACCAACCTGAAGGTTGTGTAGTCCCTGGACAAGAGCAAAAGGTGTGTAAGCTAGTAAAGTCTCTTTATGGTTTAAAACAAGCCCCTAAACAATGGTACCAAAAGTTTGATAGCACCACAACCCGTTTTAGGTTTCTTATAAACGAGAGTGACACATGTGTATATGCTAAGCATGACTCCCGAGGTTGTGTAATAATTTTCCTATATGTTGATGATATGTTGATCCTTGGGACTAGCTTAGATCTTGTGATTGAAGTAAAGGATTTCTTAAGTACTAGGTTTGAAATGAAAGACATGGGGGAGGCTGACCTTATCTTGGGAGTAAATATAACTCGGTTTTCTCATGGATTTAGCTTGAGTCAGGCCCACTATGTAGAAAAGGTACTTAGAAAGTTCAATTCATTTGAAGTTGACCCAGCTAAGATTCCTTATGATCCTAATGTTCATCTAGTAAAGAATAAGGGAGATCCTGTGAGTAAATCTGAGTATGCCAAAGTAATTGGTAGTATTATGTATTTGATGAATTGCACTAGACCTGATGTTGCTTACGCTATTAGTAGACTCAGTAGGTACACTCATAACCCTAGCAAAGACCATTGGGGTCCTTTGCGCAGGTTACTCAGATACCTTAGAGGAACCATGGATTGGGGCATTCACTTTTCTTCTTCTCCTGCGGTCTTAGAAGGGTATTGTGATGCTAACTAGGTATCTGGAAATGATGAGATTAACTCTACTAGTGGTTTTATTTTTACCTTGGGTGGTGGTGCAATTTCTTGGAAATCAATCTTGTACTGCTATGTCGACTATGGAATCTGAATTTGTTGCACTTGAGTTGGCAGGAAATGAGGCAGAATGGCTAAGGAATTTGCTGAATGATGTTCCATTGTGGGGGAAACCAGCTCCTTCAGTTGCATTGCATTGTGACTCTCAGGCAGCTATTGCAGTGGCAAAGAACGTGTACAATGGAAAGAAAAGACACATTCGCCTCAGACACAAGGTTGTCAAAGATTTGATAAGCAATGGAGTGATATCACTGGACTATGTAAGGTCCGAAAAGAACCTTGCGGATCTGTTTACTAAAGGCCTTTCTAGAAATGTAATTGAGGATACATCCAGAGGGATGGGACTGAGACCCATTTGAATGTAATAATGAAACCCTACCCCACGCAAGTGGAGTTCAAAGGGCAACATTAAGTAATAAAAGCACTTATATTTTGTCTATCCTTCTTGTGTAAAGTTATATTGAGAAGTGCATATCACTTGTGTTTAAGGTTGAGCAAAATACTCTTAATGAACACATATCCACAGTTGTGTGGTGGTGTGTGGTGATACACACTTGATGGGATTCACCTACTTAGATCTGGAAGTGGGGCCACTTCCTATGAGAAACTAGGGTCGTTTCTCTAGAGCATCTATGAGCATCCAGGTAAGGCGTATGGCCAGTATAGGCGCCACATTGATCGCGGAGTGACTGATTCTAAAAGGAATGGATGTGTGGTTTAGATGAAGGTTTCAAGTTCTCTCAAATTCAAGATGAAAATCACTTGTTTGAAAGAGACTCCAGAGTCTATCTCACGAAGTGTTAATTCAAGTCGCAAGACATTAACACCTATGCATTCTTCTTTTGCCAAATACCCGAATTATTCTTCTCTTCCTTTTCTCATTGCTAAACTTTGATTCTTGGAAATATGCCTCAAAGTTTGTGTCCCACATGGGTGGGTTAAGAGCTATTTCCTTAGTATTTCAATGTTAATATTTTTCCTTTGTTTGTAAGGTATTTGCATCCCACATAGGAAGATAGTGGGTTTGTTGCTTAGTTTCTTTATCCCCATACCATCATAACTCTTGTTTGGATACTAGAGACTATACTCTAAGAACCACCACACGCAGCGAGCGCGCGGGCCGGGCACGGGCCGTGGGCGTGTGGCGTTGGCTCGACGCGTTCGCGGGTGTGGGTGTGTATCTTTTTACGGCCCGTCTGTTTTGAGAGATTCTCAAAATCTCTTTGTAACGGAAATTATTTGTTTCCGAGTTTGCTGCGTTTGACTTGCCGTTATTATTCCCTTGATTTCCGCCAGTTATTCTCTTCCCAGAATAACTGATTGCCACTTTCTCTCCCACTACTGCTATATATACCCCTTCTCTGGTTAGCACAAAACACACACAGAAAATTACTTCTCTCATTTTTACTTTCTCAAAAATTGTTCTCTCAATTCGGGTTGTCTCTGTCACTCCAACTGTCTGCTTGTGAGTGCACACGAACGGGCGGTGCTGTGCTAATCCTAGAGGGTGGTCGCCGGGAGGAAGTTTGCACCCGTGCTGCGGCGAAATCACCTTTAAGGACAGTGGAGGTCCCCACGACACAGTGCTCATCTCTTTTACGTTTTCCATACTTCAAGTAAGATTGTTCTCATTTATTGTTTTAGTCTTCGTGCGCAATTACTTCAACACATTATAGAGCCTCTTGCATATGATTTTAAAAAATTAAACCCCCAACCTTAAAAATTAGCAGTCATACACAAATTAATACCCAAATATGCTTAGACCTAATATTTATTTAGTTTTTGTATAACTTCTTTTAGAGAGTGTTAGTATAACCTTGGATAGTAAGTTAGGGTGGCTTTCGAGTTTTGTATGTAATCTTTTATTTATTGCTGTGAATTGTGATATTTGTATCAAATTCTTGGTTACACTAGCCATAATGCCACAATGCCACAAGCACAAATGAGTCTCTTGAAGATACCACTATGAGGCATAATATTTTTGCCCTTATAATTCAAGTATGTGATAAAAAACGAATTTTATATTTCGGGGATCAAAATCAATCATTGGAACGGAACTAACTCCATGATCGAGAGTTGGCAACTCCCATTTAGTTTTTGTTTCATAATTTCGCGTTATGTTAAAAAAAATTTGGAAAATTTGATAACAAAATTTAATCTTTATTTGGTCTTTTTATAATTGTCCCAACTTAGTAATAATCTCACCTTTAAAAACGGCCTACTTATATTAAGTCTTAACCTGTCAATGACCTATAAATCTAGGCAAACTATACTATTACATAATTAACAACTTTTTAATATATTTTAAACTTAAATTCTTAACTTATTCTAGTTAAATATTTGTTAATTAACTAACAAAAAAGAACCCACCCCAGCTCAACCCCGAAACCATCACCCATCCCCCACCACAACCCCATGCCCAGCCCACTCCCACCCTTAAACCACCCCCATCCCTCCGAAACTACCCCCTCTCCCTTCTCCACACCGAAAACCACTCCCGAATACCACCCCGGCACCCCCCATTGTCAAAACCACCATCCCTCCCTTCCGCCAACAAAAAAAGGTTATTTTGTTGTTTCAAATAATAATAATAAATTAATGATTTTATTAAAAAGAAAATAAAAGTCAATAAGTTTTAATCAGTCAAACATGTTACACGTTGAAAAGACCCAATTTGAGCATTTGTATTATAAAGGTGGGATTATTACCGAATCATCAAAAGTTCATTAAGACCATTATTTAACACTCGACAAATGTGAAATTTCTCCTATCAAAATTACATTATATTAGGGAAAATTTTAATATAATTACGATATGAGAAATGGCACAGATTTGGTTTCAAATTGTTTATATATCTAGCTGAAATTAGCTTCGACTCTCTCTTACTAATAGAACAGATACGGGTTATATTAGATGTGGTCCGCGCTAACTAATCAGAAGCTCCAATTATAGTTCTGAACAAAATTCGAGTAATATAATTTGGTGTCTTCTCAAGTATTTGTCTTAACTTATTTAATTAGTCATTTCTTATTCCAATATCTTCTTTTGTTATATGGTTAGTATCCTCAACGTCTTAGCAATTAGGATTTAGGAATACAAATTAGTTAGTTGACTTTTATTCAATACCAACCCAGTTGACATATGGTTGTATATATTGCCTAATTTATGATCTAACCTCAATTAAAATTATATTGATTAATCTAATGAAAGTAATCTGACTCCAACTGTATTCCCCCATTGTAAGCATGATTGTATTCTAAAATTCATCTTCCCCAGCACTTGTTTAGAATACCTGTCAAACGGGTCGGTCGGGTTGGTCAAAATAAAATATTTCCGGGTTCGGGAACCTTGTTCAAGACCCACTGTGTTCGGTTTCGGGTCGACCCAACGGGTTAAGGGATTTGTATTTGCTCTTTTTTCATTTGGTTTTTTAGTCATATATGTAACAAAATATACACAATATACGTTGGAAATAGTAAGTTATATAAAATATAGTCATTTATAGTTGAATTCAACCATTAAAATTACATCCACATTTACCAATTTCATTTTTGGAACCAAATACTCTAGTTGAAGCTATTTTTAGCAATAAAATTCCCATTATTTCATATTATTTCTACAAAAAAAATGATTTTTCGGTCGGTCGGGTAAAAAACGATTTTCCTGGGTTCGGACACAATCGGCTTCGGGTCAAAAAGTTGTGTTCAAAACCCACTATTTCCGGGTCGGTTTTGGGTCGGGTTTCGGGTTGGGTCGAATTTTGACAGGTCTACTAAGTTTAGTCAAAGCAAAATCAAGTACAAAAACTACAAATTGATGCTTGCACATTTGCTTTTAATTAGTACCAAGTAAAGACAAAGTAACGCCAAACTCATTAATAGGTGTATTGTTAATTGATTCTCTTGCCTGCGACTTTTTCCTAAGTTATTAGCAATGTGTATTACTCACTCCTTTACTAGAATAATCATATATATACAACTTCTAGTGCGGTATATAAGTATTCTATACACTGTCTGAAATGGTGAAAATTTTAGTATAGACTTCTTGAAAAAAAGCCATCGTAGTTGATTAATGAGAGCCACACGTATGGCCATGTCAGCAATGATTATTTTATCATTTACTTAACTTTCTTTTCATAATTTGCTAAACCTCCATACGAAAATAGTTATCGTCAGTTTTATTTTTTGGATAGCACCATAATATGTTTTAGTCATAGCCATAATTTGGATAGTGAAATGGGGCAATATCCAACTCAAGCTATGGTCATAACCAATACCAATATCACTATAAACGTCCAAATTATGGCTATGACCAAAACATGTTATGGTATTGTCCAAAAAACTGACAACGACTAATGCAATTCAAAGCCTAATATTCGTATATTATACTATATAGTGAAATATGTTGTAGCGTAAAAGTAATTATGTAAATTAAATTTTTTTTATTACATAATTTCTAATTAATAATTTCATAAATAATAAATAATAAATAATAAATACTTATTACAGAATTTATAATTAATAATTTCATAAACAATAAATACTATCATTTTCAAAAATCAAAAATATCAAAATTTGAATTTATAAAATTGAAATTTAAGGAAAGTAACAAACTGCTTTAAATACAACTACATATTAGGAATATTGCGAATTTAAGTATATCTTTAATAATTAGCCATAAATATCATATGTTGACGTATGGAAAAATTCTTAGCTTACATTAATTCTTTACGGTAGCATTTTTTGAAGAAAGCAACCATAAAAACATCTCTGAAATGGTATTAAATTGAGAATTTATGCTAAAATTACGCGTAATAAATGTTATTAATGCTTGTAATTCAAAATTACTCAAATTGTCTTTTATGAACTCTTATCCAAAGCTTAACTTATTAATAGCATACAGTGAAAAAGGTTGACTAATTGTTAACAACTTTTCATATTATATATTTAAATAAAGTATAAAAGTGGTTTTGAGCATTTTGATACTACAGGCCTCTAGGATTTTAAATCGGAAAAGGATTAGATGTCGTAGTTCTAAACAGAGTATAGTCCTACTGGATTTGTGGTCATTAAAAACTATTGAAAAGGGTTTGAAAAAGGGGAGTTCAGTCTTTTAATAAGCCCATTGGGGTTTTCATTTAAATAGGAAAAAGGAGAGGAGTGAGAGAATATTTGTCATCTTTTCTGAAAGACTAAGTAAGTTTCTCTCCCTTTTTCATATTTTCTAAAGTCTATATTTGTGATATAATTCTTATTAGAAAATTATAGAATTACATGTTTCGGGTTCGTGTTTGAATGAGGATTACTTCAATATCAACTTTGTTGATTTTTCAAGTCAAAGATCGAATCTCTATTCTTATTTGGATTTCCGAGCACTAAGGGTTTGGCTTCGAGTCCCGTTCCCTCATGTCACCCTCACTCCCTACACCACTTTCGTAGTGGCCGACCGGCGCGCCAATGCATGATGGCAGCTGCGTGTCGGCATTACGTGGACGCGCGCGTGCCACCACATGACTGTTGTCGTTACTGTTATTTTAATAAAAATATAATTTAAGAAAAATTTTATTTAAGGACCGCCATAATTTTTAAGTATGGAAATTATCTAATTTGAGGATTTTAATTGGATATATGCCTTTACTTCATACTTGAACTCAAAAAGTTTTATGATGTTCTAAACCTATTTCTAAGGTTAGATTTGGATTTTAAAGTCTTAAATTTTAAATTAATTATATTGCTGTAAATTAATTAAAGTAGTGATCTTTAACTATATAAATGCCTTTCAAAAGTCTTCATATTCAGGTTACATTTTATAAACTTAATGATGGTTTTTGAAGGATTTTCAAAAGGTTTTCATGTTTTATTGTGTAAAGGAGCTCAATTCATAAAGGGACATTAGAAATTTATTGGTGGCTCCTAACTGTGAGATTATTACTTGGAGAGGTAGGTATACATAGTACTTTGATATTGATTCAGACTTACGTGAGATTGTATGAATTTGATTGGGTTCAAATTATGCTATTAAGCATGAGACCATTGGTTTTATTTGGATTTGTTAATCTTTGTTTGCATGAAATCATGTGATGTCTTTGTTTTGCTAAAAGAGTATATTGGATATTAGATATTAGGATCATTGGAATTGAATTTAAAATTTGGATATTGGATCTTCGGATAATTGGAATTGGATTTTGGATATTGGTGACCATGAGATCTTTTGAATCGAGTTGAAACGGCAGTGACCCTGAGGATGGATCCCATACTTATACTTGGTGCCCGCGGGTGAATCTTTAAGGTCAACTAGCTCATGGGTTAGCTTGTGCATCTGAGGTGGATACACCAATGAGAGGTTGTGACGCCCCGAGCTTGAGGGTCCTTGATTAACTATGATTAGCTTACATATCTCATAATTTAATAACGTTTAGTGGAAGTGAATCCTTAAATTTTTGGATTATGACTCACTATTAGTACATTATTCTTAAGACAGTTCACCATCTCACAACTAAAATAATAATGATCTTATAGAAATGTTCCTAACAAACTTAATGTACCTTACCACTCATTACATCACTAGCTCCATGTTTTCAAGTTTCTTGTGACACAAGAAGAACTAGCTCCGCATGTTGAACTTGAGATAAAATTACTTGGGAAATAAGTAAACATGATTGATAAAAGAACTTGTATGATTTTTAATTTATTTTAATTAAATCCAACTAAACAAAATAAATTAAAGATTTCTTATTTATTAAAATTCTTATTTTAAAAGATTTAAAAATATATTAACAAAATCTATAAGATATTTCTAACTAGTTTCCTAATAACCAGGACTCGGATTTAAATTCACTTAGAAACTAACAATTGAATTATTCATAAAACTAAAATGCACGTTTCATTACTAGTAACCGTAAGAAACTAATTATTGACTTATTTACAAACTAAAATGCACGTTCATTGCTAGTAACCTTAAGAAACATAAAGTTAACACATATAAAATAATAGTATCCATGTTGTTGATTTAGTAATCTTCAAACTTAGGGTCAACAACTTCCCCTTTTAAAGATGGTAACAAAAACGCATACTATATAATAATAATATATTGATCGTTAATTAGACAATCACATAAAATAAATCTAGCCAAGTTAAAAATAATCTTATTTGACCATTCTTTTAAATTAACTTAGATACTTAGCTTGAAATAAACTTAAGTACATAAAACTTAAGGCAAAAATTTTAATTTACTCTAAACTGTCTTTTCTTTCCCCTTTGGCATCTTTAAAAACAAAGTCCAGTGTTTTAAAATGAAGTTCTTATCTAAGAGAGTCATCAAACCACCAAAAATGTTAGTAAAAGGTTGTTATTATAAGTAGGGAATGCACCCTACTCTAAAAAACTGCAATCCGAGACAATAATATTAGCTATTTGAAGACAAGTTAATGTGCATGAGAGTTGAACATGAATTATTAGATCAATACAGGTTCCATTTAGAACCAAAAAGGAAAAGAAAATACAAGGCAATGGAAAAAAATTAGTTTCAAAAATAAACAAAGCTAAGAAGAGTAATTATGGCTTGGGAGATGGAGGGTTTCAACAACTTCTTCTACCATATCATGTAGTTTCTTCATCACTTCCTTGTGATTTCCTCTATTCGAACTTGCAACATGCATAACTGCATTGTCCATGATTTCTACCTTGGCATTTAACTTGTTAATTTACTCACACATGGTATGCATTTGACTAAAAATCACCTTGTTATCTTGCAAAACAAGCTCCAACTATGCATGGATATCCTTTATCCTAGCTCCAATAGTTGAAGACCGTTTCACAAAATCAATCACATCTTTTGTAATATCCATGATAAGAACAAACAGATGGTATAAAAAAGTGTAGTGTGTTCTTAGGTAGAGAATGTACAAACAGTAGGGAATCTGCAGGAAGAGCAGGGAACATTAGTAGAAAAGAAAGAACAAATTAACGGGAGTTAGTTGGAGGTGGTTTGCGAACATTAGCTCGTTCCTTAGGGGGAGGGAAAATTTGGGGTTTCCTTGAGAACCTGTTTAATACCCCGTATTTGTAAATGATAGATTATTGTCCAAAGTATTTAAGTAAGGAATATTTAAAAGATTTTATCATATTATAGAAGTTGATTTATTTAGTTAACTTTATAACCTAATTTATTTTGTGGACCGAGTTGTATTCAAATCATATTATATATTTTAATAAGGTATAAAAGTTGTTTTAAGCATTGTAATACTAAAGGGTTTTTAGATTTGATATCGTTGTTTTGAAATAAACTATGTGCCTAATGGGTTTGTTGTCATTGTAAAGAATATTGAAATGGGTTTTAAAGGGCACCCTAATCTTCTAATAAGGCCATTAGGCTTTCTGTTTGATTAAGAAAAGAAGATGAAAGAGAGAACATTTGCCATCTTTTCCAAAAGACTAAGTAAGTTTCTCTCCCTTTCTCCATCTTTCCTACTGCGTTGCGTCTAGATTTGTGATAGTAATTCTTATTAGAAACTTTTAAAAATTATATGTTTTGGTTCGTGTTTAAATAACGATTATTGTAATATTAAATCTTTATTTTTATTGGGATTTTGGAGCATTAGGGTTTAACTTCAGGTACTGTGCCCTCGCTGCCCTCACTCGCTATACGCCTATACGCGCGCCACCGCATGCTGGAGGCTTCCTGCCGGCACTACATGGCCACATGCATACCATTATACATTGTTAGGATGCCCATTACGGTAAGGACTGCGTATAGTTTTGCTATATCTCCTCGTAAGGCCCAAAGGATTTACTTCGTTATAAATTATTGCAATCATAGAACAAAATTCATGGACTAAAAAGCCACGTGCATATAGTTCCACTAGGTTATCCCTCTAATTTAAGCACAACCTGGTTTTTTCAACCCGCATCATTAGCTCCACATATCTAAAAGTTCCTTTCATTTACTTACTCTAGGGATATAAAGTGAAATTATGAGCTAATTGTTAGTGCTAGTAACCGGGAAACAAGATGAACAAGAAGATGATAACAACGAATAAAGAATGATCCTCTAGGCGTGTTGGGAACACTTGCCCAAAAGCAATATTCCGACCCTATACGAAGCACGGGTTACACAGAATTCACTTCCGAGATACAAAGAAGACAGTGAATATCACCCTCGTATGAGATTCACCAAATGAGAACAAATGTAATGTGTAATTGCTTTGATGAACAATGAACCAAAGAGAGAAAACTAGTGAGTGCTTTTTGAGAGAATATAATGAACACATGTCTTCATTCATCAGAGGTTTGTCCTCTTATAATGCACGTTAATACCTTGGAAAATGACCTCAACCGCTCAAATAGCATGAAACAATCTAATAAAGACGTCCTCAAAACGGCCCAGTCGCGACTCGCGATACAAGTCTCGAGTCGTGACCATATGAAATCCTGAGCACCAACGAAACAGGAGCTCGTCGCGAGGTGCGACGATTGTCGCGAGTCGCGACACACCACAGGTCGCGGGCCGCGATGTGGGTCGCCCCCCGCGACCCTGTCCAGCTCCTTCGCTTGGCTTGCTGCGTTTGGCTCATTGCTTCCTCACTTCCAAGCCACACAAAAGGCTTTAGTTTTCAAAGCTATAACACCACAACATGCATATCTAAACACCACTTAAGTAGCGACACCATAACCAAGCATCTTAAGTTAATGTTTCATGAATATAACCAACCAAATACTCTAAATATTCAACATTCCTCCCCCATTTAGAGTATTCTAAAAGATACTAAGCACAAGAACGTCATAAAAACAAACAACCTCATGCATCAATGAAAGTGTTCTAAGACTTGAACTTCCACCTAGTATAATACACATTCCAAGTATCTGTATCCGAAAGGTGTCGCAAGCGATTGAACCAGTCTCAATACAAAGTGGAAAACTTGAAGATACCATACACACAATATTAACTACTTGAACTCATTAAACTTGATACTTAAAAGCCATGTGTCTGTATCATTCATAAGTGTATCATAGTTATGCCCCTATAGCTACTTGAAGCGGCTAAACTTCACACTTACATAGGTAGAACTCTTAAATAAACATGCCACTATGACAAAGCATAACAAGAGAGTTATTAAGATTCACAACCTCCTTACAACTTCATAGTCAACCAAGAACAATACTTGAGGATACTTACAAATGTTCTTCAATCATCAAAATGAAGGAATTAATCTTATTGAACTTAAGACCCAATGTATTATTGGGCGTTAAGTTAAGATTCCCTCACTCATGATTAACAAAGGGCTCCAATCCTAGA
The DNA here is from genome assembly GCA_947645195.1 of Patellifolia procumbens. NCBI lineage: Eukaryota > Viridiplantae > Streptophyta > Magnoliopsida > Caryophyllales > Amaranthaceae > Patellifolia > Patellifolia procumbens. Next base: position 445,876 of record CANSGD010001508.1, on the reverse strand, counting down.
CCGATTGCCATCCTCTTCACCGTATCTCTAGCCAAGGGCTTAGTAAAATAATCCGCTAGATTATACGTAGTCCGCACATAGTCAACAATGATAACACTATCCTTGATAAGTCATTGAATGTAGGAATGCCGCACACCAATGTTCCTTGACTTACCATTATAAACTTGACTATATGCCCTTGCCAAAGATGCATCATTATCACAATGAATCGCTCTGGGTGATATCGGTTTCGGCAACAAAGGTATCTCAATCATGAGATTCTCCGCCTCTTCACTAGTCGAGGACAAAGCAATGAACTCCGAAGTCATGGAGGAGTCTTCTATGCAAGTTTGTTTCTTGGATGCCCAAGAAATGGCACCTCCCCCAAGTAGAAAAACGAATCCACTTGTGGAAGAGTGATCCTCTCTATTAGAGATCCAACTTGCATCCGAATAACCTTCTAAAACCGAAGGATATCCGCTGTAGGATAAACCATAATGTTTTCCCCAAATGCCTTAAGACATGACGAATAGCATGCCAATGCTTCATACTAGGATTACTAGTATACCTACTAAGCATGCCTACCGCAAATGCGATATCCGTCCTAGTACTCGTCATAGCATACATCAAACAACCTATGACCCGTGCATACTCAAGTTGAGATACCGCACTACCATCATTTGACATTAATTTTTCACTTGGATCCATAGGAGTTTATAAAAAGAGCAATCACTAACATTGAACTTCTTAAGTACCTTTTCAATGTAGTGTGTTTGTGATAAAATCAACTTTCCATTGCTTCTTTTAATTCTTATGCCTAGAATGACATCCGCTTCTCCTAAATCTTTCATGGAGAACATTGAAGATAGGAAAGCCTTTGCCCACTCAACTTGTGACAAATCAGTCCCAAAAATCAACATGTCATCTACATATAGACAAACATTACACCATGACCTAAGTCATCAAATTTTCTATATACGCACTTGTCCGAATTATTCAAATTAAATCCGTTAGACAACACAACCTCATCAAACTTTTGATGCCATTTCTTGGGTGCTTGTTTTAGCCCATACAAAGATCTAACGAGTTCGCAAACTTTACCTTCTTGACCTTTCATAACACACCCTTCGGGTTGTCTCATGTAAACCTCCTCATCTAACTCTCCATTTAAGAACGTTGTCTTAACATCCATTTGATGGATCACAAGGTTGGGTATAGCTGCAAGAGCAATCAACAACCTTATAGTAGAGATTCTAGCAATGGGTGCATATGTATCGAAGTAATCGATACCCGGCTTTTGGGAAAAGCCTTGAGCCACTAACCGGCTTTGAACTTATCAATAGTTCCATCAATTTTTATTTTCTTCTTGAAAATCCATTTACACCCAATAGGTTTACACTTGGGAGGCAAATCCGCCAAAACCCATGTGTTATTCCCCACGATGGAATCCATCTCATCATCAATGGCTTCCTTCCAAAAAGGAGCATCTTGAGATCTCATGGCCTCATCATAAGTCAAAGGATCACCTTTCACATTAAACATATATGGAAATTTAATCAATATTAAGCTTCTAGATCCTTCAACTAAATATGCATGAAAATTCGGGCCAAAAGATTTCTCCTTTCTTGACCTTTTACTTCTCCTAGGTTGTGATGATGTTGATGCTACATTCTCATCTAGAGCTTGTTCGTCTAATTCTTGATCATTTAAAGACCGATGAATTTCTTGAAAAGTGGTACTTGGAGTTACATCCTTTGGTCTAGGAATTGATGAATATCTATTTTCATCAAATATTGCATCTCTTGACTCCACAATAGTGTGAATTGACCAAACGTCATTTTGTTCTATAACATAGAACCTATAGGCTTTGCTATGAATAGCATACCCTATAAAGATGCATTCAACTCCCCTTTCACCTAACCTTTTACGTTTAGGTTCCGACACTTTCACAATTGCCCTACAACCCCAAACTCTAAGGTAACTTAGATTTGGTTTTCTTTTGTACCATAATTCATAGGGTGTTACTTTGTTCTTTTTCATAGGAAAGCGGTTTAATATATAACAAGCCGTTAAAACCGCTTCACCCCAAAATCTATCACTCAAACCCGAATAGGATAACATAGAATTTACCATTTCTTGTAAAGCTCTATTCTTTCTTTCCGCTATACCATTTTGCTGTGGTGTATAAGCCACGGTTGTTTCATGTATGATTCCTAATGATTGGAAATAACTAGGATCATGGTATTCACCACCCCTATCGGTTCTAAACTGTTTTACTTTGTCATTTAGTTGCAATTCAACTTCGTTTTTATAGATCTTAAACTTATCTAGAGCTTCATCTTTAGTGAATAGAAGATAAACATAACAAAACCTAGAATAATCATCTATAAATTTTATGATATACTTCTTATTACCTAAAGAAGGAGTGCTATGGAAATCACATAGGTCACTATGCAACAAATCAAGCAAACTAGTATCTCTTCTCACATTATTTGGGAAAGAATTTATGGTTATCTTAGTAAGGTTGCATGTTCTACACTTCTTTATGCTTGGATCAAAACTAGGAATCAAATCATCCTTTGACAGAATATAACTTTCTATAGTTAACATGACCAAGCCGATAATGCCAAAGAGAAGAATTATCATTAATAACGCAAACATTGTTTAACAAAGTATTCGAAATACTTAACGTGAACATACCATTACATAAAACCCAAACCAACAAATGTACCTCCTTTAGATAAAATAAACTTATCGGACTCAAAAACCGTTTTAAAACATATTCAATTCAAGATAGCTCCCGAGACTAGATTCTTTCTAAGGTCCGGAGCAAATACAACATCTCTTAAAACAAGAGACTTTCTGGAACTAAAAACTATCTCAACTTGCCCTACTCCTAAGACTTGAGCAGTAGAATCATTTCCCATGTAAAGAACCTCTCCTTCATCCGCCTCCTTGAAGGTCTTGAAGAGAAAACGTTCCTTGCATACATGCCTTGAAACTCCCGAATCGATGTACCATGAACAATCATCTTGTACACAAAAGATTTCAGAAATCGTACACACATAATTCAAGACCGAATTAAGTGAAACTTGTGCACATGTACCTTGCTTGGCTTGGGTATGGCTAGACTCTCCTTTCCCACCAACATGCCCATTCTTATTCATATTTTTCTTCCAAATGGTGCAATCCTTCTTGAAGTGACCGGGCTTTCCACATTCCCAACAAGCTCGTTGTTGTCCTCCCTCACCAAACTTTGGTTTCTTACCATAGTTTCCCTTGGTGAAGTTATGTGCCCTCTTCTTAGGATTAGAGTCATTGGACTTTCCATCCTCCACCATGTTGATAGTGGAATAATTAGGATTTACCTCCTTTTGTCCATCTTGAACCCGAATGCCCTCTTCAATTCGAAGATGAGCACCCAATTGCTCAATAGTCATTTCATCCTTCCTATGTTTCAAGATATTTCTAACATCTTTCCATGAGGAGGGTAATTTGTCGATTATTGAAGAAACGGCAAAAGTTTCATCCATACTAATGTCATGTTGTTTAAAGCTTCCTAAAATTCTTTGGATTTCATGGAATTGTTCCATAATAGGCCTAAACTCAACCATCTTAAGGTTATTGAAATTGCTAATAACTAGAAATTTCTTACAAGAAGCATCTTCGACCATGAATTTAGACTCCAAATCATCCCAAAGAACTTTAGCAGATTCAAAGTATTGATAAACATCAAAGAGATCATCGGACATACCATTGATAATGTCACCACGGCATATGTAGTCGGCGTTCTCCCACTTCTTCCTCTTCCTCGTAGCCTCGATAGTTTCATCATAAACTTCAATAGGCTTCGGAGATGTGAGCACGTACACCACCGCCAAAGAGGTAAGAAGAAAGTGCATCTTCTTTTGCCATCTACGAGAACCCACGCCTTCAAACTTGTCAAGTTTGTGGAAATTCGTTGTCATCTCACGGAGTGTAGCCATCTTTGAGTATATATTGCTTTTGGATTGTTAGTGCTAGTAACCGGGATACAAGATGAACACGAATATGATAACAACGAACAAAGAATGATCCTTTAGGCGTGTTGGGAACACTTTCCCAAAAGCAATATTTCGACCCTATACGAAGCACGGGTTACACGGAATTCACTACGAGATACAAAGAAGACAGTGAATATCACGCTCGTATGAGATTCACCAAATGAGAACAAATGTAATGTGTAATTGCTTTGATGAACAATGAACCAAAGAAAGAAAACTTGTGAGTGCTTTTTGAGAGAATATAATGAACATATGTCTTCATTCATCAGAGGTTTTTCCTCTAATAATGCATGTTTACCTTGGAAAACCGACCTCAACCGCTCAAAGAGCATGAAACGGTCTAATAAAGACGTCCGCAAGACGGCCCAATAGCGACCATATTAAATCCGGAGCACCAACGAAACAGGAGCTCGTCGCGAGGTTCGACGATTGTCGCGAGTCGTGCCACACCACAGGTCACGGGCTGCGATGTGGCTCGCTCCCCGCGAGCCTGCCCAACTCCTTCGCTTGGCTTGCTGCATTTTGCTCGTTGCTTGCTCACTTCAAAGACACACAAAAGGTTGTAGTTTCCAAAGCTATAACACCACAACATGCATATGTAAACACCACTTAAGTAGCGACGCCATAACCAAGCATCTTAAGTTAATGTTTCATGAATATAACCAACCAAATACTCTAAATGTTCAACACTAGTGTTATATGGATTGCTTTTTTGGTTGTACGTAGTTGGAATAAAATGTGGATGCTTTCGTTATCTTGTAAGCATGCCCCTATGCATATGACAAAAAAAAAGAAGACAAATTAGAAAATTGAAAAGAAAACTGAATATATTTATTTTGTTAATTGAGTTCTACATGAAAAAGGGGTTATGCATTTTTTAAGAAGATTTTTTTTTGGTTAGTAAGTAAATTGATATATAACAACCAGAAACCAAGATTTACAACCTATCAATAAGCCTGGCAGGCCAAACTATCAACAAATAAGTTCTCAACCACTAGTTACAAAACTAACAATTTTCAAACTTTGAATTCATTCCTCCTCTGCTTGAGTAAGCTTCATTGATTCAGCCCTACTAATTACTTTAAACTGTAGGTCCTTTATCACACTGCTGATTTGCCTCACTTTACCTTTCCATAGAGCATTGATCCTTTCTTGCCACACCAAGTATACAGCAGCAGCCAAAGAAGTTCTGTATAATCTCTTCATGCCCTTTGAGCCTGTATTCTCTTCAGTAACCACAGCCATAGCTTCCTGTAGTCAATAGTCACTGCCTAAGCCTCAACCATCTTTTCATATGAATCAAAATCTGTGAGCTAAAAGGACATTCAAAGAACAGATGATGAAGTGTTTCAGGAGCTTGTTCACATATAGCACATGTATCAATCTGGCAAACAAGCAATCTAGCCAATCTAGCTCTAGTTTGTAACCTCTCAACCAAGCTGAGCGAAAAAATATATCTGTGTTTTGGGATGATGAAAACATCCCAAACTGAGCTAATCACCCTGATTTTAGGGCTATTAAGAGATAAACTCTTATACATTTTTGCAATAGAATAGTTTGGTTGAGTCAACCGTGCACCATTTTGAGTCATGCATCTAATCTGTTGTTTAGCTTTGCATATCAAACTTACACTTCTAGGAGCTATGTAGCTCTCCCAATTGCCTTGCTTGATATACACTGCATATACCGATCTCACCCATAAGTTGTCAGTCTTCTTAGCTATGTTCCACACAAGCTTACCAATAGCAGCCAAATTCCAAGCTTGTATATTCCTAATCCCCAAACCACCACATTGCTTAGGAAAACAAGATCTCTCCCAACGTACAAGAGATGGTCTCAAGCTCTCATGAGTGCCAGCAAACAAAAAATATCTGCAAACAGAGATAATCCTATCTATCACACTCTTAGGCAGAATAAAAATCTGTGCCCAATAAGTATGGATAGAAATCAACACAGCATTAATAAGTTGTAATCTCCCTGCATAAGAAATATGCCTTGAACTCGACACTTTGATTCTCAAAGTCATCTTCTCAACAAGCTGATCACCGTCATGAGCTTTAAATTTAACTGCACTAATAGGCACTCCAAGATATCTGAAACGCATACTGCCTCTACTGAAACCAGTTGCATCAATGATTCTAACTAAATCACTCTCCTCCATGCCAATGCTATAAATTGCAAATTTACTCTTATTTGCATTCAGCCCTGTGGTACTTGCAAACAGGTTAAAACCTTACATCAACATGAAACTAGATCTGTAATCTCGTTTACAGAACATCACTAGATCATCAGCAAAATAGAGATGACTAAGTTTCAGGCTAGCACACCTTGAATGAAACTTAAAAGCAGACTGTTTCCCAACATATATCAACACTCTAGTGAGATACAACATACAAAGAACAAAAAGTAGAGGTGAGATGGGATCTCCCTGACTCGGGCCTCTCTTAGAATTGAATACACCAGTTGGACATCTGTTCAACATGATAGTAAACCTAGGGCTAGTAACACAAGTCATAATGAGTCTTCTGAATCTGCTAGGAAAGCCTAGAGCACTCAGCATTTCATCAATGAATTCACAGCTGACAGTGTCATATGCTTTCTGTATATCAATCTTCATCATACAATTAGGAGGGCATGTCTTTCTATTATACATTCTGATCAAATCTTGACATAACAAGATATTATGTATGATGCTTCTTCTACAAACAAAGGCACCTTGAGTACTAGAAACTATATCAGGCAATACCAGCTTCAATTTACTGCAAAGCAATTTAGTGATCACTTTATAGATAATTGCACAACAAGAGATAGGCCTAAAGTCTTTAACTGAACTAGGGCATTCACTTTTAGGGATCAAGATAATAGAGATCATATTAACCTCTTTCAATATAAGACATGTTCTAAAGAAATCCTAAACAACTTCATTTACCTCAGCACCAACATTATCCCAAGTATGCTTGAAGAAAAAACTATTATAGCCATCCATACCTGGAGCCTTCTCATTTGGAATAGAAAAAAGAGCATGCTTCACTTCATTATACCGAAACTGCCTTCAAGTATCTGAACATGATCTTCAGATAAGGTAGGGCCTTGTTCAATGACAGTTTGCTGAACATGAGCTCTCTCTAAGCTGCATCCTAACAAAGACTGATAGTACTCCACAAAAGCTTCTTGGACCTGCTGTGAAGTGTTAACCCAAACTCCTTCTTGATTCTGAATAGCAATAATTCTATTATGACTTCTTCTAGCTTTGAGAATCTGATGAAAAAGCTTGGTATCATCATCTCCCTCAGCTAACCAAGATATCTTGGCTTTTTGTTTTAAAAAACTACCATACAGTTTCTTAGCTTTGAGAAGATCTTGATGAGCAATTTTTTCAGTTGCACACAATGATGAATTACATCCCTCTTGGTGCATTTGATCTTGAACCTTCTTGAGCTGCTGCTGAGCTTTAATAACATCTGCCTGGATATCAATAAAACCTTTCCTATTAAGTTCCTTCAGATCTATCTTCAGAAGCTTTAATTTCTAGACCACCCTAAACATGGGATACCCCACAATTCTTTTGCTCCACACTCCCCTAACAATCTCTCTGAATGCAGGAGCAGTACTCCATATATTGAAAAACCTAAAAGGATTTTTACCAAAGACATTAGGATAAAAACAAAGAAGGCCTGGACAATGATCAAAGTACCTTCTAGCAAATAAGTAACTTCAGCTGTAGGAAAGCTAGAGAGACAACTCTCATTTGCCAGTGATCTATCTATTCTGGAAAAAACCCTAGAATCACCATCTTGTTTGTTATTACAGGTAAAGAATCTTCCAGTGCTTTTAATATGCTCAAGCTGACACTGAGAGAGACACTCTCTAATGGAACACTTTCACTCATTCAGACAGGAGCCCGTCCAATTCTCTCATCCACACTAGTAAGAGCATTGAAATCACCAGAAACCAGCCAAGGTGTATTCCTATGATCTTGAGAAAGCTTGATTAGGCAATCCCACAACACATTCCTACCATCTGCATCATTCCTTCCATACACAAAAGTACATAAAAAGCAATGCCGTTGTTAGGCTTAACCAAACCATGAATACATTGCTCAGTTTGAAGCAAAATATCAAGGTGAAAGGAACTAGGTATCCACCCTACAATAATTCTACCTCTATCAACAATAGAATTATTGCTAGTAAAACACCAACCAGGGAAAAGTTGCAAGTATAGATTCCCCAGTTTAGCACTTTTAACCTTAGTTTCAACCAGGGCAAACAGCTTAACATTGTGAGTATTGATAAAACAACTTACCTCCTTTTGCTTCTCTCTACTGTTTAGCCCCCTCACATTCCATATAAGGACATTATCCATGGTGAGTAGGGGTAATCAACCCCTCCCACACTTCAACCATCTCATGTACTACTTGTTTCCCCTCTCTCTATGCAACCACAACAGGCCTTTCATCACCCTTATAGAAAAGCTCCTCTGTAGTAAGAGCATCAAAAGAGTTTTTCACAGTTATGCCAGCATCCCCAACCTGTTGTATTACAATAGGAGCAGCAGCATTATGGTGAATTTGACCAGACTTAGGCTTAATCAACTTAGACTTAGTCTGAGTATTCTTCCTTTTAACCACCCACACTTGTTTCTATGCAGTAGGCTTCTTAAGACATTCACTACTCACATGCCCATAGCCTTTACAATCATTGCAAAACAGAGGTTTCCACTCCAATTTAACCTTCTGCTCAACCCTAACACCCTTCTCATTTATGAATGCAACAATACCAGGAATATCTTTGTTAATCTCCATTTCCACTAGCACCCTAGCAAATCTAACCTTTTCCTTTTTCTCTGTAGCTTAATCAATTTTGATAAATGTACCAAGCTTACTAGTAATCTTCCTCAATAATTTTTCCCCCCAATACTTCAAATCCAACTCAGGAAATTGAACCCAAGTAGGTATCATCTTAACTTCCTCTCTATGTATATTCAAATCCTGCTCCCATTTTCTATATATCACAGGCTTCCCATCAAAAAAAAATAGTAACCACCACTCAATAGCTTAGCATGATTCTCAATTGTTGTAAGTCTCACTAGAAATATCCCCTTACCAACCAAGAGAACCTTATCAACTCCAAACTTACCCCAAACTCTATGGATAAATCCACTCATCACAGATTCAGGTGGATTAGCAACAAGAATGTACACCATAATAGAAGATTCCTAAAAAGAAACCTCATCCTGAATATCCTCCCAATCAATCTTAACTTCATCAGTACTAACATCAACTATGTCCTCATTCTAAACATTAGGTTAAATGGTAGATTGACCCGTAACAGCAGCAAAAGTAGTAGGAGTGTTAACAACAATAGGTGGGTGTGTGTCCTTAGCAATCACAGTATGATCAATCACAGTATTAGAACACAACCGAGGGTTTTCATTATCACCAACTATTTGATCCATCTTCCTTTTATTATTTTTCATAAGAGACAACCATTCAAATAACATTCTCTTCAATGATTCTTGTTGTTTAAGGTCATTCTCAGCTGATTTAGGAGAAAGAATTTCACGCATTTCAAGTAATTTTTCATCAATTTGAAGAGGAGGAATACATGTTAACTCTGCAATTGATCGTGTTTTTTTTGCACCATTTTGTGTGGTAGGACTATTCAGCCTCTTCTTCCCGAGCTTATTCGAAGATTTCTGAGAGCCTTTGGACTTGCCCATGGCCACCGGCGCCGATCACAACAACCGGAAGTTTTCAGGTTCCATTAACAAACTTACCACATTGTTTATTTGTCGTCAATGCAATTTTTCATTCAACTTTTTTAAGAAGCCTAGTTTTGGTATTTGTTGATTTTGGTTCAAAATGTCGCAAAATTATCCATATCTTTGATGATTCTGTAATTTGTGAAAGAGTCTTCACTCCTTATTACTATCACTACTTGGTCTCATATTTGTCATGACCTTAACATTACCAACATTACAACCCAAATAGGCTTGCTATGATTCACTTGCTAATGGAAGTCACCTAAGGAGATGAGTATATCAAAGTTGATGAGTTAGTTCTATAGGTTGTCAGTATGATGAGTGATTATTTACCTCTTAAATATATAAGTGTTGAGAGTTGGGATTCTGGGAAGGGTTCGTTTCGGGGAAATAAAGTAGTTATTTTTACTACGATATGTGATAAGAGTTTTACACTCATCTTCAAAAAGAATGGTGAGATTAGCCTTGTGAGAACCTTCTCAATGATATATGGTGTGTTTATGAAGGCCTAAATTGGTTACTCTTTAGATGATCTATATCATCCTACTGGCCATGACTTTTAAAGTTGATAGTTAAGCTTGCTTGAACGCCAAGTCATTTTGATCTTGCTTCTAAATGATCTTTAAAAACATTGGGAAAAGCCTTCCTAGCTTGTATGAGTTCCTTTTCTTTTGCATATGTATAGCTTGGGAATCTTCATGTATCATTGTTTCATCTTATTTTACACCTTGTTTACCTATCAAAACGATACACGCTTGATTCTATTGTATTTACTAGATTTAACGGTTGTTTGTAGTTTGCTTTCTTTGAGTTTTTTTAAGGACATTTGAGTTATTTTCACGTGGAATAGACTAATATTGAGCATGCGATTGTTTACTAGGGGTTCAAGATGACTTCTTGGATAAGTTAGATTCCCTAAAGTGATATTTGGGTTATGTTTGACAAGGTCCCAGTCAGGTTTCACTGTGGGGTTCCAGTTAGAGTCGTCCTAGGAAGTAACTTTCGAACATAGAACTAATCGGGTGGTTCCAGCACCGATTGGGTGAGGCGTCATACTTACTCAAAATCTAAATATCTTTAGAGAAGCTTTGCTACAGAGACCCGATCGGTTTTGCCTTAGCCCAGATCTAGTGAAATGAGACACGATCGGGTTTATATTAGATTCCACGCTTTTCTTGGATTTTTTTTCCTTTGGTGATTCACCCTCTTATAAATAGGATTAGACGTTATTATTGTAATGGATCCTATTCTATTGGAGACTACTTTAGTTTATCAAGAACACTTATTTTTTGTAGGTTTTGCTCTCGACGACATTGAATCTCAGTTTTGTTCGTTAATCTAAGTATTGTTTTCTTTCTTTCTATCCTTACTTTTGTAATTTAATTATATATTTCATTATTGATTTATGTTTTGATTACTTATCCATGCATGAGAAGTTCTTCAATCCACGAATCTATTCAACCCTAGCAGTGCCTTGATGATCTAATTTTTCTCCAACTCCAATCAATTAGGTTCTTGATCATTTTTGCATTGATTACTTGTTACTAATTTTAATTTAGAAATTCTTGTTAGGATTGTTAGCAAAATTACCTTTTTATCAATGAAAATTGGATTAGGTAATTGGCAATTCATGTAAAGGTAAAATGAAGTCCATGAGAAAAGGTAGGATTCACAATTGGAATTTATTGCAGTGCTTAATGTCCTTGATTTTGCTCAAATCAATGAAAATAAGTATGAGAGCGTATTAGGGATGTTATTTGACCTTGAGATAGGGGTATTGAATTATAAAGTTAACATTTTCATAAGAATAGTTCATTGAGTTGGTTTCAGAGAATAGCTAGATATGTCACCATGTCATGCTAGTGGGGATGTAGATCCTAAATTGTTTTTATATATTGATTCACATTCAATGTTATTAGTATTAGTCCCACTATTTAGTTTATATTACTTTTTATACATCGGTTTGGTTACTTGAAGCCAGTTACGACTTTGGACGATCATTGATTAGCGCCCTATTCTCTGTGGGTTCAATGCTTGCTTACCATTTTAGAGGTTAGGTTAGGTTATTAATTTGATTGATAGAGTCAACCTAATTTTCCCGTTAGAGGTGAATTGCTTCTATTCATATGATAACGACCATTTTTCCTTCAGGAACTCTTGTGTGTGGCTTGCCGCATGATTAACAAACCGTGTGGCGCACACACAATGACTATTTTAGATGGGGTTACCAAGTATTTTGTTGGTTATTGACTATTTAGGAGATTACTAACTGTTTGAAGAGGGTTATTAAATGTTATAAGAGGGTTACTAATTGTTTGGGGGGTTACTTACTGTTTTAGGAGTTACTGACTTTTTGGACGGGGATACTGTCTATTTTGGAAGAAGGTTACTGACTACTAAGGGAAGGGGTTACCGACAGTTTTGGGTGAGTTTGGAGAGTGAAAAAGTAATGTATGGGTTAATAAATAGACTCGTCACATCATTAATGGTGTGGTGGGCCACATATAAGACTTCGTGTTTTCGCTTGGCCGATTTTACTCATTAGGTTTTTTCCCCTATCATAAAGGATTATCAAGCGCCATGTGTTGAGCAAGGATTGGACAAAGAAATGAGTAATTTTAATAGTGCAACACCTAACATTTCAGATGGTATCACATTGGTTGTTAAACAAAGTTGCCAAATGTCACAAGGTTGTATGTTGGCTTTTAAATTATGTTTTAACTATTATGATACCTATAATTTTAAATGGTATCCTATTTATTGTTATATGTTGGTTTTTTATAATGGTTGGTTTTTTATAATGGCTGGTTTTATGGGGCTTTAATTGTAGTTACTTATCAAAATATTTGGTAAAAGCAACCGTTAATGTTAGTTGTTTATTACAAAATGAAGCTAAGATATAATACAAAAGGATGGTCAAAATTACTTTCGAATTTTGGTTTACAAAGCACATAAAAAACAAAAGTCAAAAGTTAAAAATCAATGACGATGTCCAAAAGTCATTTTCCATATCTCTATGTATAGCATATATCACTTACTAGGGAGTGATGGATAACCCTAAGGATCGACAACTCTCATGAGAGATATACTTTGATAAACGCACTAATTTTAAAAACATTTTCTCTTTTCAAATACTTCTTCCGTTTTTAAATAATTGGAACATAGAGAAAGTGGGGGGAAACCAAGGAGGTTAGAGAGAGAAGATTGGGGACCACAATTAAAAAGAGAAAGGGAAATTTAACGAAATAAACAAATGGATATATATTGTTTGAGTAAGGGTAATAATGTAATTTTATCATTTAAAATGTCCTATTTTGAGCTTAGTGTCATTTATTGTGCCATTTTCATATTAGGAAAGTGTGTCACTTATTTAGAAACGGATGAAGTATTTATAATTACTACTATTATCTCTCTATATCACTCTTTCTCAGGGTCACCCAATTATTTTCCTTACTTTTAAATTATTACTTCCTCTGTAATGAAATAGACGCAATAATTTGCTTGTACACGTTTGCCAAGACAAAACTTTAAAGATTAATATCTCCAATTATGTATTTGTTAAAACTATAAACATTAGACCATAAAAACTATAAGTTGTAACGAATCCAATGAGACCCCATATAATTATATTTTTCCTTATATATAAGTCACAAATTATCGTTATAGTTAAAACTGTGAATAATGTCAAATATACAATTATTGCGTTTACTTCGTTACGAATGAAGTATTGGATTACAAATCTCTTTTCACATTGTTAAATTAGTATTAGATTACAAATCCCTTTTCACATTGATGACAATTGTGATTTGATAACTCTTATTATGGCGGTGATATGTACGTATAATGTGCAATCAATAGGATAGAAATGATACGGTGCATACATGCATAATGTTTTAAGAACATACATCAACCTCATTTAATGAGAATAAAGAAACATACAGCTAACAAAATCACAATGTCTATAAGATTTCATGTGCATAACACATGAGGATTATGGTAGATTTAATCAGAACATCACGTAATAATGCCAAAAGAATACCATGTGGGTTTCCACTTGCCTTGATCCCATGATGTAAATACAAACAAATAATTTTTATGTTAATAAACCAAACAATCTCATCTCATACCATTAAACAAATCTAATAAAAGCAGCAATTTGTTGGTTTATATTTTGATTTTATTCGCTGTTTTTTTGGCTGGGAAATCCATGTGGGCTTGCGATGAAAGAGGTGGAAAATATTGAAAGGCAGAACTTGGATATTATTGAATGGGGATCAGACTTTGCAGGGATATTTCCAATTTTATTAATTTAATTTTTTTTAGTTTTTGTCAAGTTGATAAGGAAAAGTGTCATAAAAACCTCCATATGTTAATCTAGTTTAAATTAAGAGCTAAGATCTCTCGAGAACAGGAAAAAGATTAAAAGATCTTCACCTTCAAACTACGTTTAACTAGGTACAATTTCGCGATCTTAAGGTTGTGAAATAGCTACTAGAACTAAAACTATTTAATATTTAATTTTTAATATATATAAATATATTTGTTTTCTCTCCTATCTCTATATTGGTTCCATGTGAGGTGGTTGCAAAAGAGTAGAAACTAGAGAGTACCTCACATATAAAAGGAAGCATTACTCCCAACAGTTATATCAACAAATACAAAAAACATCCTCTGATCCAAATCTCTTTAATCTTAGCTTCTTCCTCATCTCTTTACTTTCCTAGTGAAAAGGAAAAAAAAAATGAACAAACAATCTTTAGCTTTATTTACTATCTTTCTAGGATTATGTTTCCTTAACATTAGTGTTCATGCCTTTGTTGCTTCTGGTTGGCAAAAGGCTCATGCTACTTTCTATGGCGGTAGTGATGCTTCTGGAACAATGGGTATGTTTTCTTATTGCCAACTTTTTTTTACCTATGTTTGTTTTTCTGATAAAACGAATCGAAGATACATAGGGCTGAATCTGTTCTGTTTGATTGATATCTGCAGGAGGAGCTTGTGGGTACGGTAACTTGTACTCTGCTGGCTATGGGACTAGGACTGCAGCCTTGAGTACTGCATTGTTTAACAACGGTGCATCATGTGGACAATGCTATAAGATCATGTGTGACTATAAGACTGATCCACAGTGGTGCAGAAAGGGTGTTTCGGTGACTATAACCGCCACGAACTTCTGCCCACCGAACTACGCCTTGCCAAACAACGCTGGAGGTTGGTGCAACCCTCCTCTACAGCACTTTGACATGGCCCAGCCTGCTTGGGAAAAGATTGGTATTTACAGAGGTGGAATCATTCCTGTCATCTTTCAAAGGTTTGAACATTTGATCACTTTAATCTAAACCAAATGCTTATTTGAACACATTTTACCATATGCAAATCAGTTTATGTGATTAACTCTAACCCAAAAGGAAGAAACATAATTTAGGAAAGTGGTTATGTTTACACTAAGGGAAAGTGGGTGTCTTTTTCAACTAAATAAAATTGAACAAACAGTCCAAAATGGAACCTAAAACAAGTGTGTTTTTTTTTTTTTTTGGCAGCTAAAACAAGTGTTATTAGGGAGTAGATCGTTATATATATCTGTTGCCGAATCTTGTTAAGTTTGACACGTACTTTAAGTTATAATATGCAGCTTCTCTTGTATGATACCGCCTAATTCTAAATTAAGATTAGGCAATGATCCAAGCTCCTATCTTAAGAAATGAATGGTGTTGGGATAGAGTTAATGCATGGAATAGGTGTTAATAGAATCTGGGATTAGGTTGGTCTAATTTTGACCGCCTCTTTTAATTATTTGTTTATAACATGATGCATTCACATGGCCTAACAAGTACAATTTTTATCAAAATTGGGAATTGAGGAAAGTAATATGCCCAAATTTGTAAAACAAGATCCTAATCATTCTAGATTTGTTGAAATTATAACAGAGTACCCTGCAAGAAGCATGGAGGAGTGCGATTCGCCATAAATGGAAGGGATTACTTTGAGCTAGTTTTGATTAGCAATGTAGCATCAGCAGGATCAATCCAATCTGTTTCAATCAAAGGATCAAAAACTAACTGGATGGCAATGTCTAGAAACTGGGGAGCTAACTGGCAATCATTGGCCTATCTCAATGGACAATCACTTTCCTTCAAAGTCACTATAACTGATGGCCAAACCCAAGTCTTTAACAACATAATCCCTGCTAATTGGCAATTCGGACAAACGTTTTCGAGTCGAGTACAGTTCAAGTAACATCATGGTCATCGCCCTCGCAGTTCAGTTTGTGTGTTTGAGACATCGAAATTCTTGATAGGCAGAGGCGTGCTCATTGCTTTTTTTTCCCTTGAAGCAGCCCGCTAAATCTATCATTTGTAATATATTAAGTGCCATTAATTTTCACTGCAAGGTTGGTTGTTGAAAATGGAAGTAAACACACAAACTCAAAGCTACTGCTAGGTGAATTTGGAAGAGGAAAAAGTATATTCAAGATGGGAATTCTAAGTGACCCATACTTTAGCTTTATACATATTCAGTTGGAGGATGTTTTTTGTGCATCAAATAAGAAAGCAACCACTAATTTTACTGCTTTCATTATATACTTACATATCTTTTGTAATTTCATTTAGTTTGTTTTGTGTGATCAGTGACGGTAAATTCTTTTCTTTCTGAATTCAGAACTTTGTATTACCAAACATTGTTATAGTGAAAATTAGTCTTTTTCTCCATTTTACTTGTTTTGTTATTATACCACGCGTGGGATTTATTGCTGGATTTCACTTTACAATTCAATCAATAATGGTCAAAACTTCGCTCATCTTTGAGATCAATGGATGTATCTTACTTGTTTCCACCCAATTTATATCTGAATTATATACTGGGAATGTTTCACAAGGTTAATACGCAGTTGTATTAACTGTTAACTTTTAAAGTGTTTGTATGCTGACGTAATAGCTGTTAGTCGTTCCATTTATGGCAAATTAGCCAGTATGCAATTACGGCATGTTAGATGGAGACACAACAACATGCAATGCTAAGCAATTTGACGGACCTACTATAAGAGAATGGTAAAAAGTGGTGCAAGGTTGATAACAAAACAGATGAAGAAACACTCCAACCGTAGAACAGTAATATTAAAGGTATAACAAAACACAATGATCATGTGCCGGATCCACCGTAGTCCGTAGAACAAATGGAACGACTAACATTGGTAAAAATTTTGGAACAAATGAAACAAATGGATCACTTGACCACACTTGAATTGGTAAAAATTTGAAATTTTCATTTAAAAATTTCGATTTTTTGAAAATTGTCCTGAAAAATTGACGATTTGACCATTCTTAAATTTAATAATTATGCTTTGATACCACTAATTTTTTTTCCAAATCCGCCATTACATAAACATCATCATATACGTGCACTTCTCTGTTCTCAACCAAATCCATCGAGTTAGCCTTACTCCTCCTAGAAATCATCTAGTATATTAATGCGACGATAATGATAGCTTTTGCGGATGTCCAAGAATACTATATAATCTTTTACATAATAAGTGTCTATAAATTAATTACATTGCGCACATACATAGAATTAAATTTAAGAATCTAGGATTTTAGAAACGAAGATATATTAGGGTAGTTTGACCATTGTTTAATGACTTTTAGTTTGTATTATTTAGAGACGGTTTTATTCCTCTGTATATATAACCACAAATTATTCAAAGAGGCTGCGTAATTTTAATGTTAAAATTAGGCAGCCTGGGCCCAATTTAATTGATAAGGCCCAACGTATTTTAACTGAGTGCAAAGAACCCAGCTGCTTAACATGCAGCTTCTTCCAGCAGGTGACGTCATCTTCCTTCCTTATATTCAGTGTTGGCGTTTAACACAACAGCTCCTCCAAGACTTCCTCTGCCACGTCGTCTTTCTTCCTCAAATTCATCAATTGTGGCGCGCACTAACGATGCTTCTCTCTAGCTCAGTTTCAACAACAAATTTATTGTGTTTCTCTCTGGCTCAGTTTCAACAACAATTTTTGCCATTTTCGTCATATTGATGTATATTTTTTCAATTGTTTTAAAAATACTCTTTTTTATTCCTCCATAAATATGTTATATGAGTGTGACTCCATAACCATCACTTCAACGATCTCCAGAGAGTTCAAAAATATTCTTTTTATATGTAATTTGCTATCAATTTCAGTTTTACACTTTTATTTTTGAACTCTATTCAATTCTTCCTGCATCCATTTCTTTTTTCTTTTTATGAATGTATTTTGGTCTTTCTTATTGTAGATGGATACAATGTATTAAGTTTTTGAAGAATTTTTATTAGTAGATGCACAATTTTGCTTAATTAGGTTATTCTATGGGTGTGGAATCACCATTTGCTTCAAGGTTTGACGAATTTTATTTGGAGGCTGCACAAGATGAAGAATTGAATCCATTAGAAAATTCACATCTTTCCATTGTTTCTGAGTCCAATGAATCAAGGTCCTTGGTTGTGCTTGGTATGTTGTCTTTTTAAAGGTTTTTACAGTGATCCCTTTTTGGCTTATATTCGTGTCTTTCTAGAATAAATTGGTCACTTAATAAACTGTCATGATGTGGCAGGAGATGATGTTGTTGATGAGATTGATGTCAGTGGTAGTCTTCTTGGTGTGGAAAAGAAATCAATTGAGGAGATGTATGAGTTGTATCGATTGCATTCCGGAGCGCTGGGATTTAGTCTTAGGAAGTACACAACTAGGGTTGGTATTGGTAAATCGTGTGTTAATATGGCTAAGGAAAAATAGTTTGTTTGTTCATGCGATGGGAAACCAAATGGGAAAGGTGATTTGGTTTTTGTTCCTGATGTTTCTGTTGGTGATGATGGGATTGAGAGGAAGTAAGCAACGTAGGGTTACCATTACGAAGACCAATTGTAATGCTATGATGAGAGTGAAGTTGAATGATAATGGGATGTATGAAGTGATAGATCATGTTCTTACACACAATCATGAGCTTACAAGGCTTGAGTGGCAACACTTCCATCGTTCAGAGAGGTCTATTGGGAAAGGGAAGCGAAAGAGATTATGGTGATGACAGAGGCTTCAATGAGACATGTTGTCCAATACCGTTATGAATGTCAGTAGTATGGTGGTCCGGAGGCCCTTGGGCACACTTCTTGTGACCACTTAAATTTGTGAATAGGCTAAAGATGAAAGCAATTGAGAGAGGTGATGCACAATTGTTATAGATAGACTTATCCAAAGGGTTGCTGAAGAAGCTGATTTTTTTATAAGGTGAAGCTTGACAACACAGGCAGATTATGTAACTTGTTTTGCTGGGATTCTATGATGAGGCTGGATTATGAGTTGTACGGGGATGTTATTGTGTTTGACACCACCTACCGGACTAATAGGTATAATTAAATATGTGGTGCTTTTATAGGAATAAATAATCATTGGAAGAATGTGTTGTTTGGGTATTGTTTTGTGTCCGATGAGACATCTGAGTCTTTTATCTTGCTTTTTGAGGTTTTAAGAATTCGACGGGAGGTATTTCTCATGTAACTATGTTTACAGATCAAGATCAAGCCATAAAAAACGCACTTGCACCAGGTAACTTTTTTGTATATATACTTTCCTTTTGTTATTTTGGTCTCTATATGGATTTTATTAGTCTCTATTAGTCTTATCCTGGTCTCTTTTTGAGGTTTATAGGTTGTTGAATATATGTTGCCACTGCTAACACATGTCTGATTAGAGTGGTGTATTATATGTTTAAACTAGTCTCTATATGGGTTTTGTTAGTCTCTATTCCTATTATCCTGGTCTCTTTTTAAGGTTTATATGTTGTTGATTATATGTTGCCACTGTCTGTTAACACATGTTTGATTATAGTGGTGTCTTGTATGTTTAAAATAGTCTCTATATGGGTTTTTTTGTCCCTATTAGTTTTATCCTGGTCTATTTTGGTTTATATATTGTTGAATATATGTTGCCACTATCTGGTTAACATATGTCTATTGACTCTATTTATGTTGGTCCCTTAAAAGATTAAAATGGTGTCTTATATCTTTAAACTATTCTATAATCAAACTGTTGTAACTAAAATGCCTTTTTCAGGTTTTTCCTAGTATAAGGCACAGATTATATCAGTGGCATATCCAACAAAATGCATTGAGTCATTTTGGAACTCTGAAGAGTGATTCCACATTTATTTATGCTTTGAACAAGTGTCTTAGAGGTTGTTATGATAGTAATGAGTTTGAGAGTTGTTGGGAAGATATGATTTTAAAATATGGGTTGCAAGCGGATACATGGTTTCAGCGTTTATATGGCTTAAAGGATAAATGGTGCACGACATTGAGCAAGGATTTCTTCTCGGCTAGAATTTTGTCTTCACAACGTAGTGAAAGTACCAATAATGCAATGGGATTTTGGTCTTCTAAACCAACAAGTTTGTTTGATTTATATGGGATGGTCAACAACACTGTTCTACGTTGGAGGAGCATTGAAACCAACGATGAGTTTAAGGATTCTAAATCAGTCCCGAAATGTTACTATGGTTGGCCTTCTTAAACATTCAAGTCAATATAATCTACTCTATTTAGATATATTGAACAAGAGTTTGGATTTTCTATGGGTACTATTTCTATGTTGATGAGTATGGAAGGTATCATGTTAGTGTATAAAGTTTGGCCCGAGAAGTATCCCCAACGACCACACCAAGTAGTGTTTGATTGTTTGAACAATCTTATAACTTGTTCTTGTAGAGATTTTGAGGAGGTTAGGTTGTTGTGTTATCATTGCATTACGGTGTTTCACATGCATTCGGTTGTTGAGATACCGTCCACATATATTTTAGGGAAAACTGTGAATAACCACCTGCACGATACACATATTTCAAAATAACCACTCCATTTTCATTTGTGTTTAAATAACCACCTCTCTTTTCCTTAACTTTTTCAAATACCCACCTGTTAACGGAATTGTTTAACACCGTTGAGTATGAAGCCCAAATTCTTACTAAATTACCCTAATTCCCTCCAAATCTATATATATATTAAAAAGCGTAAGCAAGCATTGACATCCGCCACGTGTCACTATTGAACGACACTCTATCCACTTCATTCTCATATAATAATAAAAATGTCTACGTGAAGACTCGAACCCGTGACCTTGAATATGCAATTAGGAGTTTCAACCACTACTACAACATGTTATTAGTGTTTCTTCTATCAAAATCAATAATGATGTAGAAATAGAAACCAAGAGTTAAGTTGTAAACTTTTTAAATGCATATTGTAAATGAGATGACTTTTCTTTTTTTTTTTTAATACTTTTTCACACTACATGACAACAATTATTTTAACTACTATCATTAAATTTAATATACAAAAATCCCAGAGCGTCGTAGGGGCTAAATACTAGTTATCACTTATTACCTTACTAATCTATAGTTTGACCGGTT
This sequence comes from Patellifolia procumbens, assembly GCA_947645195.1. Lineage (NCBI taxonomy): Eukaryota > Viridiplantae > Streptophyta > Magnoliopsida > Caryophyllales > Amaranthaceae > Patellifolia > Patellifolia procumbens. The sequence goes on along the minus strand of CANSGD010001508.1, from coordinate 424,660 downwards.
AAACCATGATTAACATTTTAAAATTCCTTTTTTTCAATTTTACAATTTCTCAAAATATATACTACATCCGTTCCAAGTGTATTGCAACCTTTATCTTATTTGGCAATTTCATATTAATTGCAACCTTTCTATTTTAATCACCAAAAAGATCACATGTGCAACCTTTCTCTCTTTTCATTACTTATTATTACATGATGCAAATAGGGAATATGGCCAACTTTTTTGCTTTTCTTAATAAATGTGCCAACTCCCTATGTTGCAATACACTTGGAACGGAGGTAGTATGACATTGTAATGGACACATATTTCGAGACAATATTTAATCGCGTTTTTAATACCAAAAACGACGTTATTTCAAAAAACGGACACCGCCGTAAGCCCTTCATGGACACGATTTTGGAGAATCCCTACGAAAAGAGTACCTACAAGTTGGGTTTTCGGGCATGTACGTCTCAAGTTCATTTTTCGAAAAAACATAGTGTTTCGTCCGAAAAAGCTGTCTCAAAATACGTGCCCGAAAAGTCGGCTTGTAGGTACTCGTTTCATAGGGATTCTCGAAATTTGTTCCCTTAAAGGGCTTATAGTGGTGTCAGTTTTTGGAAAAAACGTTTGTTTAGTGCGAAAAAGCCGTTTCGAAATATGTGCTCAAAAATTCGGCTTAATGGTACTCGTTTCGTAGAGATTCTCGAAATTCGTGCCTATAAAGGGCATACGTGATGCCCGTATTTCGAAAAAACATCGTATTCTGTCTGTAAAAGGCATCTCGGAGTACCTGCCTAAAAACCTGGCATGTAGGTACTCGTTTCGTAGCGATTCTCGAAATTCGTGCTCATAAAGGGCGTACGGCGGTGTCCGTTTTTCGTAATAACGTCGTCTTTCTTAATAAAACACAATTAAATATGGTCAATATTTATGTCCATTACAATGTCATATATCAAAAATTAATAGTTTCAAATTTTGAAAAATTGAAAAAAAAATAAATTAAATGTTAATCATGATTTGACCGATTAAACTATAGATTAGTAAGGTAATTAGGAATAATTAAGATGGAATTAGGGTAATTTAGTAAGAATTTGGCCTCACACTTAATGGTGTTAGACAATGCCGCTAACAGGTGGGTATTTGAAAAAAGTTAAGGAAAGAAAAGGTGGTTATCTAAACGCAAATGAAAATGGGGTGGTTATTTTGAAATAAGTGTATCGTGCAGGTGGTTATTCACAATTTTTCCTATATTTTAAAGCATTGGACAAAGTTCGCAAAAACAGAAGTTTAGGATTGTTGAAGCAAGACCGTATTGATATGTCATTGTGTAAGAAAGATCGCATCCCTTGGCGTGATCAAATGTGTAGGGTCTACAATAATCTTATCATGAGATATGATTATAACGAAGAGGCAAGGAAGATTGTGGAGACGGGTTATATGCGTGATCTTGGTGCCGTGGAGATTTTGTTTTCTAATCTCAATGTGGCTGATTTAGAATCTGATTTTGTAGATCCTTCTACAGCAAGTTCTTCAGTTGTCACAGATTTTGATCCTCTTCAGTGCAAAAAGAAGGGAAGATATGTGAGACCAAAATCAGGGATTGAGAAAAGTAAAAACCGAGGCGGCAAATCTTTTAATGTTTCTAATGTTTCTAATGCAGCAAGGGAGTTTGGTTCTTACATTCCTCCTACTAGATTGTTGTAGCTTCTGGAAAAATTATATTAGTCACATAATGAATTTTGTTGGTGATAGAATGGTAATTATTGCTCACTTTTTTATTTACAACATTTGGGAACCCATACATGTAGTTGGAGTGATTTTTTATTTATGGTAAAAATAAAATTGTTTGTTTCCATTTCACATTTAAATTTTTGTTATTGATTATATATTGTCATATAATTTTTTTAATATTCACTAAATATACTAAAGTGGCCATCAATAATATTAAATTAAGTATTAAATGAATTTAAATAGTCAGTTATTGAATTAAGCTAGTAACTAATATCAACTTAAAGTAATGAGATTCAAATGAGTGCAAATTAAAGTAATCAGCATATAATAGATGACTAATTGGCATACAATGGTAACTAATTGACATATCATGGTCTCTAATTTACATATAACAGTCACTTAAGAACATAAAGCTCACTGATCAACATAACTTGTAATTAGAACCTAAAGTTGAGCACCATTCAGCATAATATTTGCAAAATAACAAACCAGTGCCAATATTTTTACTTTTTATGAATTACATAAACTACTAATTTTGTGCGAAACTAACTAATCATCATTGTTAGTAATCAAATGAGTTTATGTTCAGACTACTTTCTTGAAGAGGTTCTAGTTGCTGGTTTGGTTTCCTTGACAGGATATTTTTGCTTCAGGAGAGATGGTTTTTGCAGCTTCTGTAGGACTTCTTTGGTTGTGCTAGTTGATTCTTGGTTTCTTTTTGATCTCCTGTAAAAATTTTGCTTACCTTGAACTAGTTGTTTGGTGAGAGGCTGATGTTGTTGTTCTCGTGTCGGTGGTGGATCGTTGAGCCCAGGTATATCCAAGTCAAACGAGGGCATGTCTGCAACTGTTTTCTTAGTGTTTTGTAGGAGCCTCTCGATCTCATCAAATTGCTTCAACACTTCTGGATTTTCGAATAGTTAAATCATTGTTGGTGATCCATCTTGTGCAGTTTCAGTGTTCTCTTTTGCACTCTTTTTGAGCTCCTTCAACCTTCTTGTGTGCATGTTGTAGCAGACATCTAGGTCACGCCCAAACTTCAATTGAGCTTGGTCAAAGGTGTAACACCCCTTAATTTCACTATAAATTTCGCACGTTAATTTATATGGTTTACATTGTTATTTATAAATCTAAATACAATTTCGTTTATAAAAACTATATTTTATTAAATAAATGATCGTATTTGAAACCGGAAAATATTTTGGAGAACAATGTATGGTGCATGCATATCTTGATTTCAAATGTGTGTAGTCGATGGACGATTAATTATTTGACGATGTTCATAGTATTTATATTTTATAAATTTGCATAGCTTTACCTATTAAGCTAAATTATCTATAAGACTATTAATTTTCATTTAGACCCTTGCTTCTTATTTTAACTTGTGTTCTTTGATTTAATTTTAAGTTTTTAGTAATTTGTTTAGTTATATATCATATTTCTTTAAGATTAAATTTTATACGGTGCGACTATCTATAACACTGCTCTGACGAATTGATTTGTAAATTAAGCTACAATTTAATGTTGTTTATTTTAAGTTGAGCTTATTTTGATATATGAAAATGTGATCATGCATTTTATTATTATTATTATTGAGTATAATATTTGAGCTAGTCTTAGTTAGGCTAATGTGTTAATTTAGCTTAATCGTCGCATTTGCGGACCAACCATGTAACAAACTTTAGTCCATCACCTTTATTCCAATAGGGTCGAAAAGGTTAACCATCTAGAGGCTTCTAGAAGACTCCATTTCACTTGTCCATATGTTGTTTGTAACCATAGGATGCTAAGAGTTTGTGCCTTTTCGTTGCCTTCATTAACACCCCCTTAATTGCTACTTAATTACCGTCATTACTCACCTTAATCAACCCCCTATTAAACCCCTCCTTTGGCTGTAAACTTAATGAGAAATTCAGCACTCTTTCTCTTCCCATTTGCCTTCCCACACGTCCCTCCTCAAGAAAGAAAAAGGAGAGGAAAGTATTCCCGTTTTTCCACTGCACACCCTCACGCAAATAGAGATCGCCGGAGATCTAACCGTTGGATCTTTTTCAAATTTGGCCAGAATGTTCACAATGTCTAGACCTTCACTTTGACTGGAGGAATTTTAAATCCGAGCTTTCGATCACCGGGAATTGTCGTCAGAACACTACTGATTGTTATAGAGGACCCTAAAATTGTTTAAGAGGGAAGTACTTTGTTCAATGGAAGAGAAGTCTTCAAGGAAGAAGGTAGTGACGATCCGCACGATTTCTAGGATACTTTTGCTTATATTCTCTGCACTCCTCTCAATGGTCGAGGTAACTAGCGTTTTCTAGCACGTTAGGAAATGAGAAGTAACCTTAGATTGTTAGAATTATAGTTAGAGAACCTAAAATCATGGTAGGATGAGCTTAGAGGATTGTTTGTGTATTATTCTTCCTAGTATCATGTTAGGCTAGTTTTATATTTGAAATTTTTCCTATCTAACTTGTCCTATAATCTTGATATTTGCATTGATGTGTTATTTGTTGAGTTGGTTTGTTGATGGATGAATGAAATTTGTGAATTTATGTTTATATGAATGATTGGGGAAATTTGGAGGAATTCTTGGTTGTTGATTTCACTTGCTAAATGCCTTCATTTTGTATGGTGTTGGGTTGGTTTGGACTTGGGATGATTATGTATGATGTTTGATGCCTTGAACATGAAGAGGTTTTTGTCAAAGAAATGTGTGAAGGAATTGAGGGCAGTGGCATGCTCGCGACCCGCGACCCTATTCGCGTCTCGCGAACAGATTTGCCAGCCTGTTTTCAAATGGTCATATCTCACTCTTTGGTTATCGAAATTGAGCTTGTGACCAATCGTTGGAAAGCTAATGAGCTAAATTTTAATGTCGGTTTAGAATTTTCTAAAAATATTGTTTGTGCTGAGTGTTAGGTCTGTTTAAAGTTGTTATCGCGAGCATTCCGTGCATAGTTAGCTTACAGCATGATTCCGTGTTTCGTAAATGACTTTGGTAGTATTATGGATTATTATCCTAAGGCATGTTTGGAAGTATACTATTAGTACTTGATGTTATTTATTAATTTTTATGATTATCTTATGCCAAGTTTGAGTTGTCGACGTCGTAATGCTCGGGGGGTGAATAACACTACCCTTAGCATCACTTCCCAAGAGTTATGTACGGAGATTATTGTGACTTGATCATAATTTACTTCGTACCCAAACTCATATGACGTTTTTTATGCCTTTTGATGTACTTACTGTATATTTTGAAGAGTTTACCGTATCAATCTAAGATTTGTGAACTTCGATGATTTTGAGGATTTGATGATTTTAATGGTTTTAATGATTTTGATAATTTTTAATGATTGTAATGATTTTGACGGTTTCAATGGTTTTGATGATTTAAATGACTTTAATTATTTTGATGAATTGATGAGTTTAATGAAGTTGATGATTTGAGGAATTTGACGATTTGATGAATTTGATATTTGAAGTATATTATTTTGTCTTTGAATTTGAAATTTGGTTTTTAATTGAGTTGAGTAGCCTAAGGGACGGTGTCGCGAAGGTAATGAACATGCACTCCGAGGAGTCAGGGGACATCACGTTGGGTGTTACCCTGCATTGGAGATACCTAGGACTTGTTGTCGTCCGAGAGGTCGGGAGATACTGCGTGTATTGTCCCACATCGGGAGTTTGGTCATTCTTAGACACAGACGGTAGGGAACGTAACCCATAGGCCGTTCTGGAGGTTGCAACTTGACATTTCTTGTGGAGGTGGGTTGCGGGTCACTAGCGTTAGCTCTCTCTATCTTAAATTGTTTATTTTCGAATTGTTGGTGTTTTTTTTTGTGATCCCTTAGATGTTGGTCTTTCGAAATTCTTTATTTTAAACATTTAAAGCATCCTTCTTAGTACTTTATGTTAAAGCTTGACGTTTGTTGTAATGTGTACTTTGCCTTTTTTTGTTGCTATTTGTTGTAATGAGATTTTGGATAATTATGGATTTGGCTTGTTTAGTTAGAGATGAGGGTATGAGACCTCATTCCTCTTTATATATATATAATTTGGAGTTTCGATTACTATTATGGGACTCGTTGTTTATTTTGGTTTTAATTTTACCTTATAGATTGACATTCTCAGCTCGGTGGTATTTCCGCTACCACATATTTGATCGTTGTTACATTTATTGAAGTTAAAGCATAGTTGGTAAAAGACGGGATGTTACAAAAGGGCTGTGCAAAAAACGAATGTCAAATAACAAAAAAAAAGTGAAATCTGATTAAACAGCAAATTCATTTAAAGGGAAAACAAAATGATTCAAAATTCTTTCCAAAAACTAATTACTTGATGAAATAAATTAAAGCAGTCCTTAAATGTACTAAAGCAGTCCCTAAATGAACAAAACCAGTCCCTACAAAGATATATGTATTCCGCACCTCCAATTTAAACTTGCTTATCAAACATATACCAATATGTCGAATTGAACATCTGAAAATAACATATCACAGAGTTTAAAAAACTATAAATACTAACATCTCGTATAGTTTTTTCAATTTATTCATCAGTCATTATTGTTCCTTCCGGAAGCTTGATTATGATCACCCATTCAACAGAATTTGTGATTACCATTCCTTGGTTCTGACAACCTCATAACTGCAGTGGTTGTTGATCTTGATGTTCAACAAATTCGATGGTTTGCCAGGGTGCTGCATTTTCAGTTGTGGTCTGCTCCTTGGCGCTTATTGGGTAGGTTGTTACATCCCAGTCACCCATACCAAATCGTCCTCCTTCAATTTTTTTGCTGCCACTTCTTCTAATGCACGCCCCGGCAAATTATCATAAGTCTAGTGCTTGATTAGGGGGAGATCAAATTGGGGTTTACTTCCTTTCCAACGTAAACGGTGTAAGTACACAAGTTGAAGTATCAAGATGCACCCACCTACACTCTTTTCCTTTTTCTTGGTGCAAGTTGTTACCGCTTTTCCCAACTTGTCCAAAATATACTTGCACCAATTGCTATTTGGGATTGATGTCACATCCAACAATGTATTTGATATATCCATATCAATTTGGTTGTGTGCAGTAGGAGTGAGCAGCGTCGATAAGGCATACATGGCATAAAACCTTTGAAATTTTGGTCCTCCTTCCATGAGCTTTTCAATTTCTTCAGCAAGTTTGGATAACTTTATTTCTGTGTTGTCCGTACACCTTATTTCCTCACACCACATCTGTGTCTCCCAAGCATCAGGATTGTTTCGCTTGGCTAGCGAGTTTTACACAACAAGGTCCCCGGTTTTGGGCAACAGAAAGATGTTATGGACATCATCTTCTGTGACGTTACAACCTCTGACAGCATATACTGTAAAACAGTTGCTTGTTGCATTGTGTAGCTTCACAAGCCAATCTACCATTCCCTGATAATATGCTTTCATGTTTACTTCAAGCATGCCCCCAAATCCCATGTTCCTCACATCCTTGATTTGGTCAGATGTGAGTTTCTGGTTCAATGTGAACAATTCACTTGGAGAGCAGTATGAAGCAATGAGAACTTCTTTAGCCCTGTAGATGAATTAGGAAAGCAGTAAGTAGTTGAATTTGAAACTCCATATGTTATTAAGGTGTCTCAGATATAATAACAATAAATTAATCACTTATCAAGTTATAGTGGGTACTAAATTGATAAAAGTGATCCCAAATAGACAAAATCTTTACTCCCAAAATAAATCACCAATCAAGGTTAGGTCAAATGATTTAACTGGTCCCAAAATGACTTACAGTGGTCACCAATCAAGTTATAGTAGGTACTAATGTATGAAAATCATCCTTAAGTGATCGAAATTAGTAAAATCAGATTTTGGAGTATTTAATTTACATATATGAAAAACGAGTACTTAAAATGTAACTAACTTAGCATTAAAATCAATAATTATATAATAATTTACAGTGAATATGAATTTAAAGTTATATATCTTACCTAGGTTTACGAATTTTTTTGGAGATTCTTCATTGTGTTGTTGTTCCTCCTCTTCAACATGTGCCTCCTCTTCATCATGTGCCTCCTCTTCATCATGCTCCGACACATCAGCATCTTCGTTTTCTTGCTCAGTTTCATTTCTTTTTTTATGGCTTTTTGGTACCCTTTTCTTTTGATCCCTTTTTCTTTTGTTTCTATTTTTTGGATTATGTTCTTCTTCTTCCTAATGATATTCTTTATTTGGTTGTTCTTCCTCATTATTCTCATCGTTATTTTCTTCCTCCTCACTTTCTTCTATGTTTGTCGTTATCTTCCCCTTCTTATGTTGTTGTTTCCTTATTGCTTGTGCCCTTTTTGCTGCTGTTTTTTTTCCTTTTATTCTCCTGCCCTTCATCATCATTTCTCTCCTGCCCCTCTTCATCATTATCTTGGTTTTCCTTCTCTCCAGTGTCTTTGTTTTGCTCCTCATTTCCTTGGTTTTCCTCCTAATTCTGATTCTCTTGGTTTTCCCCGTTACTGTTTTGGTTTTCCTCCAGACTAGGTTGTAGTTTTCTTCTTATTGGTAGCCTTTTTGGCATTTTTGCTGCAGCTTCTGCTTTTTTCATGGCCAACATTTTTTTCCTTTCTATTGCTGCCATTTTCTTCTTCTCCTTCAGCTTATCTACTATAGTTTTGTAAACTTTGTCAGCTTCTTCGTTAACTTTACCTATAATAAATGTTGACATTTGATATACTGGTTAAATCACAGTAATACAAGAACTCTTGTTAACAGTGTTGTCTATTAATGCTTAGATTACAGTGGTGTCTGATTGATTTATATGGGTTACTGATTGATATTTAGTGGTTGCTAATTAAGACATAATGATTATAATATTTTGTTAGTTTAGTCAGTAATGAGATTCAATATGAGTGCAAACAGAAGTAATCAGCAAATGAATATATGACTAATTGGCATATAATGTTGACTAATTGGCATATCATGGTTTCTCATTGACATATAACAGTTATTTAAGAGCATAAAGCTTAATGATCAACATAATTTGTAATTAGAACCTAAAGTTGAGCACCATTCAGCATAATTTTGCAAAATAACACAAATCTGTAAGGTTAATATTTTGTTACTTTTAGTCAGTAATGAGATTAAATATGACTGCTAATTAAAGTTATCAGCATATGAATAGATGACTAGTTGGCAATATATTGGTGACTAATTAGCATATCATGTTCCCTAATTGACATATAACAGTCACTTAAGAACATAAATCTTACTGATGAACAAAACTTGTAATTAGAACCTAATGTTGAGCACCATTCAGCATAATTTTGCAAGATAACAAACCAGTGTCAATGTTTGTCTAGTTGGTGTTGATTTAGGAAGCTTCACTTTCCCCTTTTTAGCACCAAATTCCCAAATGTATCCATACCCTTACCTTTTAGCCTTCATTACAACCTCGATAAGTCCTCATGATTCTTGAAAAGAACTTATTTCTCACGCGATGGAAAGTGAGAAGATATGCAAGCCTATGGTAGGATATAGTCAACGGAATTGAGCCTTGAGCGATCATTGTAACCATATAAACACACGAAAAACTTTGCTCACGACTAAAGTGAGAGCTACAGTCCATATGTCTGAGCCAAACTTGGGGGAGAACTTGTGGTAAGATTGGTTGCTTTTCCTTGTGCTATAAACTTTGAGACTTGATAGTGTTTTGCATTTATGGATGAAAATGTTTGAACGGTCTTTGTTCTCTATCTTAGCACGTGTACTATTGTGGGGAGTCATTGAACTCTTACTCTTGTATTTGATTTTCATTGCTTGAGGACAAGCAATTGGACTAGCTTGGGGGAGTTTGATAAGCACTTTATTGTGCTTAATTGTAGGTCATTGTTAGTGTCCTTGCATGTTGTTTAGAGAATTTAAGCCTAGCATTGCATGGTTTTTTCAGCTTTGAGTTATATTGTCGCTTCATTATCTGTGTAATTGTTTTTCGATGATTTCCATGCTAACTAGCAGGTTTTTGAAGTCATACGATCATTGGAAGACTAGTTGTGGACTTTTGAACTCCAATTGGACATAACGTTTGATCCATAAATTGGATTAAGGTAATTCTAGCGGGAGGTGTTAGCTCGTTACGGTAGCTTTCCAACGACTGGTCATAAGCCCAATTCCGATAAGTGACGAGAGAGATATGATCGTTTGAAGTTAAGTTGTCCGCTGACCAGCAGGTCTACACGGCCGTGTTGATTTCAATACGCCCGTGTTGGCCTTTTTCTACGAAGACAGTCCTATTCTACTTGACCACTGATTTGAGAAGTCCAGGTCTACACGGCCGTGTAGATATTGAGATGGCCGTGTCGATCTATTTCCACGGAAGCAGTAACTTTTGGGATGCTGAAGAAATCTGAAGAACAGGTCTACACGGCCGTGTCGTTTTGCACACGACCGTGTCGACCTACTATGCATTGATCTTGGTGTTTTGACACCTTAGGGTAGACCTTAATCAAGTTTATGCCAAGCCTTAGATCTCAATTACTCTTTATTGATTGTGTTTGTCTTGTCATTACCATGAATCAACTTAATTTCTGGACCAAGAGATTGGGTAGAAATTAAGAGGACCCTATTTATGGGTTTTCCAAGAAATTAAATCTAATAATCAATTGGCTAAAGACCATTCGAGAGAGGATTTTTTTTTTGGTAAAAGGTAAGAATATCATTAAAACAATTACCAAGTAAGTTAGAACCTACACCAAACTGTTGCCCCAAAAAAAACCGCATTACACCCTCTAACTAAGACCAAACTCAGTCCAACACCAAACACAACCAACCTCAACATCAGAATTACAAACTGAAAACAAGAAAGAACCAAAAGATTTACAACATCAAAAAACATAATAGCAGCAGCAGTAGACACATCACCAGCATCATACCATACCCCTGCTATCCAAACCTGAAACCAGCAACAGAACAGAGGGAAGCAGCACAAACCAGCAGTACACAGGTAGCAGCAACAGCCTCAAACCAAACCCCTGCTAGCATCCAACACCTTAACACCAGCACAAAACAAAATAAAGCAGCACAAAACAACATCATCCTAAAACAGAAGCACCACTACATCACTTAGCACAGCAAGAGAAAACAGCAGCAACCTCCACCAGCAGCACACAGGTAGCAACATTAACACTGAGCAGCAGCAGGTATCCTCACTTAGCACAGCCGCAGCTAACCAGCACCAGTTGCAGCAGCATCAGAGTATCAGTTTGCACAAAGTTGTCAACATACAGCAATCTGCACAGTTAAACACAGCCCCCTAACTCATGATAGCAAAACACTCAAGCCATTCGAGAGAGGATTTAGTCGATTGATTAAATGATTAATCTTGAGGACCATTCGATAGAGGCCTCAAATACTTTAGAGGGAGACTTAACCTTGCATGTTATTCTTTGTAGTTTCGTAGTTGCATTAGTGTCGTTTCTTGCCCGAGTTCATGCGAGTAACCCAAACTCTAGTGTTTTCCTTTTTATATTCATTTCTATACTTGATTATTAGTTGTCATTATTTATTTAGTTGTTAATTGATAACTATTCAATCTTTACACCCCCAAATACCCTTCACTTAGGTAGTTTTTGTAACACCCGCCCAAACCGAACCCTTTTAATATAAATAAAACTCGTTTGAGGGGAAATCAACGAGGGTTCAATTCGGATGGAGCGTTATCGACGCACTCAACTCCTTGGAAGTAATTGCAAGGCTAAGAAACTAAAACATATTCATTCCAAACTTCATTAAAAATCCTTACAACCAAATTAAACTAGTTCGTTAAGTACTAAACACTAAGTGTTTCAGAGTTCCAGCGGAAGCAAAATATTAAACTAGGTGGATGACAACTTCTAGTTGCTCTTTCATAATTCCCCTCGAACACCCACCTGCAAATAAACATTGAAAAGGACACGAAAGACAAGCTCCCAAAAATCAGATAAACTGAGTAATTCCAACTTCATCCCGTAAAGTACTTAAGTTCAAAATACGTTGAAAATAATATATAAGTCCAGTTGAAAAGCATAGCACATAAATACATACAGTTAATGGTCACATTAACATAGCAATAATTTATTTTATTTACGTAAGGGAAGGAGAACGCTAACAAGCCGGTGATACACCACGTAAACTACTTGCTTAAAGAGTATGAGCCGGTGATACACCACGTAAACTACTCACACAGTGGGCCTTTGATACACCACGTAAACTACCCAGTAAAAGTAACATTGGACATAAAACAGAATCCCTATTGTGCACACCCCTTCTAACTTGGAAACACATCAAGATAGAAGGAAGACAAATAACAAAAAGATCAGCATAGTAACAAAAGAAACTGTAGGTGGCCGCTGAACCTCCCATACAGGGCAACCTGTTCATCACTTCCTGCCTTTATTTCACTTTAAGTGATTTATAGTTTTTACTTCAAGTTATCGCATATCATATATTCACATATACATCGTTCTTTTAACCGAGAGTGAAAACCGTTACTCAAATTCCATAACTCATTTCATACATAGCTACTTCCGATAGCATATCCATATTCTCAACCATCACTTGGTTACATTAACTCATAACCATTATTATAAGCTCATCAAAATGTCAACTTCCGTTTATAACTTCCATATTAATAATAATAATTATAATAACTATGATAAATAATAACGATAATAATAACAAAAATAATAGTATTTATAATAATAATGGTAATAATAATAATAATAATAATAATAATAATAATAATAATAATAACCAAATTATGTCGAGTTTAATTACTATGTTAAACCACGCTAAAATAGTCATTGTTAGAGTCCATAATCTAACTCCCATATTCACGGTTCGAAAATAAAAATCCACACTTGTTATCCATTTTGTTACTCATAATTCATACTTTTATTTGATAATCATAACCCATAACTAATCCACAATCAATATCCACATATTAACTTTATTATCACAAAATCACATAATTAGGGGGCGTTTGGTTGTCAAAGGGTAATGGATAGGGTATCAAGAAAGGGTTATGGGGAGAAAGGAAAAGAAAACCCTTTGATTAAGAAGGTTGTTTGGATGGAGTTGAAAATGTTTTTTAACCTTGCTCACCACCACCAGTTAAAAACCTCAAATCCCTCTCTTTACTCTTTCCTTCTCCTTACCACCAACTCAGCCATCACCCCTCCACATTCTCTCTCTGACCGGCGCCGTCGTCTCTCCTTCTCTTAGTGTCTACTTGTCAATCTCTATCCCTCTACAGGTGCGGAAATCAGATTTCGGTGAGAATGTGAGATACTACGTTGTGCGCATCTGGGCTCGCCGGCGATGGTTTAATGCGTTTCTGGACTCGCCGGCGCCAGAGGTGGGTACAAATCTGGTCTCGTCGGGGGTGGGGTTGGTGGTGGGGTACGAATCTGGTCTCGTCGGCGCTGGGGCTGGGTTGTTCTGGTCTCGTCGGCGCTGGGGCTGGGTTGTTTTGGGCTCGTCGGGGGTGGTGTTAGGTGGTTCTGGGCTCGTCGGCGGTGGGGCTGGGTTGTTCTGGGCTCGTCGGCGGTGGGGCTGGGTTGTTCTGGGCTCGTCGGCGGTGGGGCTGGGTTGTTCTAGGCTCGTCGGCGATGGGGCTGGGTTGTTCTAGGCTCGTCGGCGGTGGGGACATCGGGGTAGGTGGTGGCGGTGGTGAGTTGTGTGGTGGTATTTGGTGGTGAATTGGTGGTAAAAGTTGGGTCACATTGACCATGGTGAAGAATGAAGAAAGGGTAAGTGATACCTTGGGGGTGGGTGGGGAATGAGAGTAGAGGAGTTTGGGGGTTAGGAGGGGAGAAAGGGAATGATAAAATACAACTAACAAACAACATATAAGGGAATCAAGCAACTTGATTCTCTTACCCTTTCCTGAAAACCCCAAACCAAACGGCCCCTTAGTTCACATAATCTCGAGGTTAAATCGTTTTATTTTACGGAATCTACTTGTGGAAGAACATTGGTAATTATCTCTTGAAGCGTGTCCGAAGTTAATCCACGAGTTGATCGCACTCTTGATAATCTTCTTCTACTAGATCGGAGTCTTAATAGCTCAATCCATAATATCGTCATAGCTCCAAGAATGACATTATTGGCCCCTTTCGAATTCCCACATTCCATTTATCGCTCCAGAAACATCATAAAATAATAATCAAGAACCAACTTAACATATAATAATAATTACGACATTTCCTAAATGACCCATTTTTCGAAAATCTTTTATTAAAATGATATTCTTAAAACTCGTTATATTTAAAAATGTTATTAGCTAAAATAATTAATAATAATTACATAAACTGAATTTGGTAATAATTATAATTCTAATTGGACATTAATTAATCCAAAAGGGGGCAAAGTAGGCTTTATACCTCTAAGTGAACCTTTGACTTTGGCTTTTTGACCCCCAAATAAGAGAACCAGTACTTGGTTCTTTGTTGAGCCAAAAACAGAAACAGGGAAGAGGCAGAGAGGAGTGAAGGTGGCGTGGCCATGGTGTGGCTGAGTGGCGTTAGGTGGGTGCGAGTGGCCGGAGGTGAGAGGGGGTTTCACGGTGGCAGGGCTGCCGGCAAGGTGTGGGGCCTATGGGCAGCCGTGCAGCAGCAGCGAACAAAAGGGGGGGCTGCAGTGCTGCGCGGGGAGAAGGTGAGGGAAGGAGGAAAGTGTGGTGGTTCTAGGTGGCGGACAGAAGGTGGCGCAATGGCGGTGGTGTTTCAGGCGAGTAGAAGGCTTTTCTGGTGGTGGTTCCGGCGAGTCAGAGAAGCAGAGAAGGTGGTTCGGATTTGTAAATTGTTTTTTTATTTTCAACATTAAAATCAGAAATTAAAGAGAGAAGAGAGTAGAAATTGAAGCAAACCTTGAAAGTGTGGTTTGCTTGAGCCATTGAATAATTTGAGTTGCTATTTATAGAGGAAATTTTCTGAATTTTTGAAGCTTAGTCAAACTCCATTAATGGAGGAAGTATGGTGCTTGAGATTTGTTTCTGATTTTGTAGAGATTTTGGTCAGAATACTGAGCTTGGGTTTGAATTCAACTTAATCTGACATAGTGGTTGAATTTGTTGAAAAAAAATTCCTGGCTCTGTTAACTCAGCGTGAAGAGGGGAGGAGGATGAGGACTGATACATATTCCCCCTTCTTTTCTTTTCTTTTTTTTTCCATTTTTTTTGGGCTAAAAACATCATATGGCAATATGGAATTGGTATTTGGACTTTGGTATTTGTTTTAGTTGGGCTCTTAATGGGTTTTTGTCAATGTGGATGGACAATGGTTTAAATAAGAATGACCACAACCATGTAAATATTTCAATAATAATAAAATTAATTAGAAATAATAAAATAAATAATTAGTTTGTAAAAAGAATATATTTCAATTAAATCATTTAAATAGAATCACTAAATAATTCAAAACTCAATACATCATTTTCAATAAAAACGTTAAATAATTCAAAAACTAAATGAAATCATTTTTAATAAACATTATTATCAAATAAATTTGAATAATCAGTAATTAAATTTGATTGGAAAATAATATTAAAGCTTAATAAATAATAAAATAAGCTTTGAAAATTCGGGGTATTACATCTACTCCTCCTTAAAAATAAAGTTCGTCCTCGAACTTAAGTTAGATTTCGCGATATTAACGAAACATTAGTTCTAGACTTTGTTAGTATTATATTAAATGATCATCCCTTGACATCTCCTTTTTGTCATATGCTTTGCACAATGGACACCTCCTCTTCTGAGCCGATCAAAAGCATCTATAAATATTCCGATGCGCGAGGAAAGCAAAAAGATAACACATATAAAAGTACTTTCACTAAGTACTTCAAGAAATGCCACATAATCCCTTTACGTTCCCAACTCTCACCACTTAATCCTATTTCCGTTTTTATTTTCCAATTTTAACCTATGTTCATTTTAGTTTCATTTATTCCTATTTAAATTTAACAACGTTAAGATATGAAGATCTTAACGTAACCCTAGGACAATTTAGCTCGGATACCATTCTGTAACACCCCGCCCAAATCGAACCCTTTTAATATAAATAAAACTCGTTGGAGGGGAAATCAACGAGGGTTCAATTCGGATAGAGCGTTACCGCCGCACTCAACTCCTTGGAATTAAGTGCAAGGCTAAGTAACTAAAATATATTCATTCCAAACTTCATTAAAAATCCTTACAACCAAATTAAACTAGTTCGTTAAGTATTAAATACTAAGTGTTTCAGAGTTCCAACGGAAGCAAAATATTAAACTAGGTGGATGACAACTTCTAATTGATCTCTCATAATTCCCCTCGATCACCTACCTGCAAATAAACATTGAAAAGGACAAGAGAGACAAGCTCCCAAAAATCAGATAAACTAAGTAATTCCAACTTCATCCCATAAAGTACTTAAGTTTAAAATACGTTGAAAATAATATATAAGTCGAGTTGAAAAGCATAGCACATAAATACATACAGTTAATAGGTCACATTAACATAGCAATATTTTATTTTATTTACGGGAAGGAAGGAGAACGCTAGCCAGCCGGTGATACACCACGTAAACTACTTGCTTAAAGAGTATGAGCCGGTGATACACCACGTAAACTACTCACACAATGGGCCGGTGATAAAACAGAGTCCTTAGTGTGCACACCCCTTCTAACTTGGAAACACATCAAGATAGAAGGAAGACAAATAACAGAAAGATCAGCATAGTAACAAAAGAACCTTTAGGTGGCCGCTGAACCTCCCATACAGGGCAACCTGTTCATCACTTACTTCCTTTATTTCACTTTAAGTGATTTATAGTTTTTACTTCAAGTTATCGCATATCACATATTCACATATACATCGTTCTTTTAACCGAGAGTGAAAACCAATACTCAAATTCCATAACTCATTTCATACATAGCTAATTCCGATAGCATATCCATATTCTCAACCACAACTACTTCAAATGTCAGCATTCACCCTCAATTCACACGGGGAGTGAAAGTAGAGCAATTTTGTGGAGGGTCGGATGATGATCCACTTGATCATCTTGATCGATTTTTGGAGATTTGTGCTATGATAACAACAAATGATGTATCTCCAGACTATATCAAGATGCATCTTTTCCGGTCTTCTCTTTCCGGAAAGGCAAAGTCATGGCTCAAAAGCGTGCCTGCTAACTCCCTCACTACTTGGGAGGAAGTTACATTGGCCTTTCTGAAGAAGTATTTCCCAGAGTCGAAGAGCGCTGATATTAGGAGGAAGATCTCCTCATATGAGCAAGAATGTGATGAGACGCTTGCGGAGGCTTGGGAACGTTTTAGGGAGTTGATTTGTTCATGCCCTCACCATTAGTTTAATCAAAATCTACTCATGAGGTTCTTTTGTGATGGTATTGACCCCATGTCACGTGCTAACCTTGATGCTGGAGCAGGAGGTCAACTTTCTAAGATCCCGCAAGACCAATTAGAGTCCACCATAGAAGAAGTGATCAAGAACTATTCATGGGGTGGAATAAGGAGAGGTTCTCAACCTAAGAAGGGTGGCAAGTTTGCATTGAGTAGGATCCAATGGATTAGATTCAAGCAAAGATGGATCAACTTGACAAAAATCTCTCTAAGATCACCCTTGCATTATCGAGTCCCTCACAAGTGAATGCTTTCTCTTGTGATATATGTAGTGGTACAAACCATGATACCTCTTATTGTGGAGGATCTCAATCAGAGCATGTGGCGGCCATGAATTCTAGAGGAGAAGGTTGTCCAGGTAACCAAGGGTATAGAAGCAATCAAGAAGGAGGTTGAAGACAACCTCAACAAGGATACAATCAAGGCTTCAACCAACCTCAACAAGGTTGGCATTCACCTCAATAAGGCATTAATCAACCTCAACAAGGGTTCACTCAAAGCTACAATCAAGGTGGATCCTCCTCTCAAGGTTATAATGCTTACCAAGCCCCTCATCAATGATTCAACTTTCAAAAAACCCCTTTAAACCAACCATTTCCTAAACCGAATCCTGAACCTACTTCATCCTCCGACCCTACCTCCCAAATTATCCAACAACTCCAAACCATCACCCAAACCCTTGCTCTTCAAAGCCAATCTCATCAAAGTCATGACGAAAGGTTTCAAGAGTTACAAGCTCACACCAAAATGCTTGAACCCTATTGGCTCAAGTGGCCGAGAAAAACCCCTCTAACCCCACAAATCAACTTTAAAGCCAACCCATTCCTAACCCCAACCTACATCAGGTCAAAGCTATCCATTTGAGGTTGGGAACGAACTATGAGGGCCCCAAGATGCCTAATGAGTGTGAAAAAAGTGAAGTTGAGGTGGTTGAGAAGGACAATCAAGTTGAGGGAGATGAGAGGGAGGTTGATGTTGGGAAAGGAAGAGAAGATAAGAAAACTCATGAGCAAGTTGGTGACAAAGCTCCATTGTTTACAACTCCTCCACCTAAGACCTATGTGCCACCGGTCCCATATCCTCAAAGGTTGGTAGAGAGGAAGTTGAGCGACAAATTCATTAAGTTCCTCCAAGTTATGAAAGGCTTTCAAATAAACATTCCATTTCTAGAGGCCATGTCTCAAATGCCGGCCTATGCCAAGTTCTTGAAGGAGATCCTCTCCAAAAAACGGAAGGTTGAAGACGAGGTTATCAAATTGCCATACCAAGTAAGTGCTCTAATGCAACGAGATATGGCTAAGAAGCAAAGAGACCCCGGAAGCTTCACTTTGCCAGTGAAGATAGGTGACCTCGAGCCTAAAGGTGCATTGGCCAATTTGGGTGCGAGTGTGAGTTTGATGCCTCTATCCATAGGTAAGCGCCTAAACTTCCCTCTTCTTCCTACAAGAAAGACTATTCAATTGGCGGATCGATCTTTGAGAGCGTCACATGGTGACTTGGAGGATGTTCCGATACAAGTTGGGCATGTCTTGATGCCGTGCGATTTTTTGGTGATGGATATGGAGGAAGATACGGAGACTCCTCTCATTCTTGGAAGAGAGGCTCTTAAGACATTGGGCGCCGTAACAAATTGCAGAAATAATACAATTACAGTTGAGGTAGCCAATGAGAAGGTTGTGTTTGAGTTCTCTAAAACATTAAAGAGACCCATGATAGAGAGAGTTTGTTGGGTTGGTTATGTGGAGAGTGAAATAGAAGGTTTTGAGAGAGAAATTCAGACTGATGATGAGCTATATGCTTCTATCACTGAAGCACTAAGTTTAAACATTGATGAGGTGAAGAAAATCTATATGCTTGTCGATAAAACAATCTTCAAGGAGACAAAAGAGACGGAGTTGAAGGTCCTTGTCGCTAGGAGAGTTCTAAGCCTCCTCCTAAGGTAGAGTTAAAACCCCTTCCCCCCTCTCTTAAGTATGTTTTCCTTGATGATGTATGTACTTATCCTGTTATTGTTAACTCGGCTCTTAGTGACATCTCTATACCAGAATTGATTAAGATATTGCAAATATATAAACATGTCATTGGAAACTCAATTGATGACCTTAAGGGGATAAGCTCGACTCACGTGGTTCCCGATCCCCCTCCCGACCATTGAGTCAGGATTTTTCCCCTCCCTTGCTATTGTTATCATTAGACTTTTCATAGTGAGGACATTATGTGGATAAGCTTGGGGGAGTATGTATATATTAGTTGCATATAGTTTGCATTAGTTGCATATAGTTTGCATTAGATGCATATAATTTGCATTAGTTGTATATTAGTGTCATATTTAGTTTGCATTTTAGCATTTAGTATCATATTTAGGGTGCATGTAGATTTCTTTAGCCTTGCATGTTGATATCACGTATTTATATAGACTTTTCTCCCTTATTTACAAGCTAATTTGTGCGTCATTGGAGATCTTAGGAGCCATTTTGTGCTAACTATCGTATTTAGTTGTGGTTTCGTGTTTTAGTGTTGAATTGCAGGTTTTATGGAGTTTTCTCCTTATTCCTGAGCCATTTGGAAGCAACCACAGCTTTACGAGATGTTACGGGGCACGTAGGAAGGCTCACGAGTTCTATGGGAAGTTTAGGAGGTCCCAAGACCCCTAAACGTGAAGTTTAGAGAGCCAAAGAGTCAAAAAGGAGGTTTTCGTACTCTGATCGGGCAAAAATGGCCCGATCGGGCGAAAATACATTGATCGGGTATAGAAGTTACGGACCCGATCGGGCAAGCATTGCCCGACTGGATCGGGCGAGCACCATGTGCCCAGGCTCGATCGGGTGTTCACCGCCCGACCCGATCGGGTGGGCTGCTCATAGCTCTTGTTGTGATGCTGTTTGTGAGAGGAGTTTGCTGGCCCAGTTTGTCGCCTGGCCCGATCGGGTGGGCCGTAAAATTTAATTGAAGCTGTGCTGTTGATACGCTGACCAAGAAACGCAAGCTGAGACGTTTTGTACGTCGGCCCGATCGGTAACTGTGCTCGGGCCCGATCGGGTCTGGCGCTTAATGACGCGGACTTCGACTTTTAATTTCCGTTTTAGTTAGATTTGAGGGGGACTATAAATACTTTTTACCTCATTATTGAGAGACCTTTTTATTCATCTTTTTACTATTTTAGACTAGAGTTACTTCTCATTGTTCTTAGTTGAATTCAAACACTTTAGATTAATTTAGAGGTGATCAAACCTATTTCGATTTCAATAAAAGTTCCTGCTTTCCGTCAATTGGTATTCTTTCTTACCCTAATCTCTTTTGTTATTCTTGATTGCTTAGTTTATTTATTTAATCGTTCATGATTCAATTGTTAGGGTTTCATATTAGTTTTGTCGTTGTTAATTCGATCATGTATGAGTAGTCTCTTTCTAGGGTGTTAGATAGGAAAGACATGTTTATACCATGATTGTGATTTAGATTTCTATCAATTTCTAGGGCTTGATTAGGGTGATTGTGATGTGGTTTGTTCTTTATTGAGTAATTAATATTATTGCGCAATTTCATTGTTGCTTGTGGTTAATAGTTGTTTGCACAAATCCGTCTTACGACTAGAGGCCTAGGACACATCAGCAGTTCTGATTACGTTAGTGACCATGCGGCGTATGTTGAACTATGAGCGTTGATCTTAACCATAGCTCAACATAGTCTCTAGTCCCCCGACTCTTGACTTAGGTTTTGGTAGTAGTTGACCCTATTTGATTGGTATAAGCATGGTGGACCGACCTAATACCCTAGGTTTTTAGTCCATAGTCAATTCCTCGATTTATCCCGTCTTCTGTAGTTTATTTATTAGTTTAATCAATTCCTCCCTGATTTCATCTGGAGTAGCTGAATTGTTTGAATATTGATTTAGAAACTCTGTCTCCCTGTGGATTCGACCCTGCTTCCACTGACTACCTAGTTAGAGGTCTGTAGGTTTATTTTTGATTAGGTGATACGACTAGAACCTATCAAATTTTGGCGCCGTTGCCGGGGAGACGGCTAGTTTTCTAAGTTTTTATTTGATTATTTGGTCTACTTCTCTGTACCTCATTGGAACTTCATTGTTTCAATCGAGGTACGTTTTACTGCTGCTTTTTGTTTCTTTTGTATGCCCAGATCCCAAAGAAACGGTTCCCCCATTCCAGCGGACCCCGATCTTACTAGGACAATCAGGCGGATCCGAAAGATAAAGCGGAAAGAAAAGCAGTCTGTTCAGCTGAACCTCTCTGGAACAGACACCTTGAGTTCAGTTATGTCAAAATCACTGAAGTCATATGGGGTGCCCAACCCAGATGGTCTCTCCACTGGACCTACCATGCCCACCATTGCCGCAGCGAATTTTGAGATTAAGCCTGGACTCATCAGTATGGTCCAGCAAAATCAGTTTGGTGGGCATCCTACTGAAGATCCGGCAAATCATCTGCAACGGTTTCAACAACTTTGTCGAACCGTTAAACATGTCGGCGTCACACTAAAACAGCAGAAATCAGAAATAAACTAGCCACGTTTTCCCAAGAGCCTGATGAAACATTACGGGAAGCGTGGGCTAGGTTTAAAGATCTACAGAGAGAGTGTCCACACCACAATATGGACAAATGGTTCTTGACGTAGACATTCTACAATGGTCTGCAGCCTCAGACGAAGTGTATTGTTGATTCGTCTGCAGGAGGAGTGTTTTTAGACAAGGCAGTTGATGAGGTTTATGAATTCATATCAAATCTTGCAGCCAATGACCATTCATCATCTACGAGTTTGACTAAGAAGGTACTTGAATTTGACGCTATTTCATTGCTTACATCTCAGATGGCGCAACTGACTCAGCAGCTAATAAAGTCTTCTAGTTCGACACCTCCGCCTTTGAGTATCAATGCTATGTCTGCAGTAGCACCCATTACCTCATCTTACTGCGAGGTATGTGGTGTTCAGGGTCACTTTGGGCATGATTGTCAGTTCAGTCAATTTCAGATGGAGCAGGCCAATGCCTTTCAACAAAGACCACAAACCTTCCCCCCTTCACATAACTACCAAAACCCACAAAACTATTAACCTACACCTCCACAAAACTATCCTAAACCCTCATACCATCAAACCCCACAACATTTCCAAAGACCACCACCACAAAACTTCCATCATCCCAATAACTTCCAAATTCCACAAAATTTCCACACCCCACCTCCACAAAATAACAACCCACAAGAGCCTAGCAATTCTGAACTGATGAAATTGATATTGTCTATGCAAAAGGCAAATGAGGAAGCACGGAGGGCCCAAGAGGAAGCACGGAGGAACCAAGAGAAGCATATCAAACTTCTCGAGGCTCAAGTTGCTCAGTTGGCAAAAACTAATGCACAGAGACAGTAGGGTCAATTGCTAGGGCAACCCGTTCAGAGAGAACATGTGAATGCCATCACTCTTCGTAGTGGCATTGCATATGATGCCCCTCCAGTGCCCGTTGATGAGGTTACCCCAACTGCAGGGAAGAATAGGGTGGTGGAGGAAGGAAACAGGAAGAATTCGACGTCTGAAGTCGATTTGTCTGCAGAAGCTAAACTGACAGGGAAGAAAAAGGAGAAGGTTTCTGAAACGCCTTTTACACCAAGGCTACCTTTTCCTCACAGGATGCAACAATCCAAGGTCGATCAGCAGTTTGGTAAGTTCTTGGCTATGGTCAAGAACCTTGAGGTAACAATTCCATTCACAGAATTAATTACCCAAGTGCCTGTTTATGCCAAATTTCTGAAAGACATGATCAGTAAGAAAAGAGACTTTGGTGGGGTAGAACGTGTCGCTCTTACTGAATAGTGTAGTGCTTTTATCCAAAATAAAACCCCACCAAAGTTAAAAGATCCTGGTAGTTTTTCTATACCCTGCCATCTTGGACCGATTTTTATTGACAAGGCTTTATGTGATTTAGGTGCTTCTGTTTCTGTTATGCCATTATCTGTTTTTGAGAAACTGAACATGGGAGCACTTAAATGCACACAAATCACTCTACAGATGGCGGATCGTTCTATAAAATACCCTCTAGGTGTTTTAGAGGACGATCCTGTTAGGGTTGGGAAATTCTACATCCCTGTTGATTTTGTGGTATTAGATATGGATGAGGATGCCCAGATTCCTATTATCTTGGGTAGGCCGTTTTTGTGTACTGCTGGTGCTGTAATTGATGTCAAGTCTAGGTCTTTAACTCTTAGTGTTGGTGATGATAAAGTGCTCTTTAAACTAACTAATGTTGTTAAGGCACCTATGCTTGAACAATCTTTTTGCAGGGATAAGGTTTTGGATGAAGTAGGGGTGGAGAAGGTTCCAATTCCACCAAAAGTTGCCTCACCGTCTGGAGGCATAGTCAAGAACATTTGGAGAAGAAAGATTTTTGATGAGGGTGGCACTCATTGCCAAGCCCCTCCTATTTGAGAGATGGAGGATTATGGTCGTGCGGGACATTTATAAACCAGCGTTGTGCGAGGGGCAACTCGTATTTTTCTTTCCCTTTTCCTTTTCTTTTTATTTTTCTTCTTTTTGTGAGCGAGAGTGAGGGTACTAACATTGTTTTTCCTCTTAGCATAGTCCTTATCACCTTTTGGCATTGAGGACACTGCCAAGTTCAGCTTGGGGGAGGAGTTCTGTTTGTATTCCCTATCTCTTTTACTGCTTTCTAGACTAGTTTTACTGCTTTCGAAAAATACTGAAAAAAATCAAAAAAAATATGGTTCCCATGACTGGTTTAGTTGCCTCCCTGTGCCCCTTGTTGTGCTCTATTTGAAATTGATTTGACTCTGTTTTCTGGATAGCTGGGCATTTGTGATCTTGAGGCTATGATTTGATGTTTGATTGCTATGATTTCGAGCATTTTTGGATTATATTAGACCACTTTGTGCTGAATACCTGAATTGGTTAGACTGTGAGGCGTCTTTGTAGCCTATTGGATTCATATTATTATCCAGTCTGTTCTTGTGTGTTAGTTCCTCTTTAGTGGATTGATCTTGACTTAGACTTCGTATTTGTCTGATTTTCGATGACTTGTAGCATTTGCTGTGATAGAGGCGTTCTTTTGTCTTACTCTTGAGCTTCAGAGTGAATTTTTGATATACTTTTATCTTCCTTAGCCCCGCTGAGCCTAATGACTTGTTTCGTGTTACTTAAACCCCTATTATGAGCCCAAAACCTTCACTTGATATTATTCCAAGCCTAGCTTGGGGGAGCTTTTGTATGGGTTGAGTTTGAGATTGGTTTGTTGGTTTAGTTTGGTTTTTGAGGAATTTGAAAGTGTATTTGCTGTGGTTTGAGAGTGAGAAAGAGAAAAGAAAAAGCAAGTTTAGAGTTGCGTGAATGAAGTTCAGAAAAATGAAAGAAAAATGAAACGAAAATTCAAAAGAATTCTAGTTCTTTCATTCACGTACGTTCATAAAGGAATATTCGCTCCATTGCTAGAAAATTGGGTTTGTTATGAGCTTTTCACTGATTTATGAGAGTTGGGTTACTTTACATGGTTTTATGGTGATTGTTGGGAGTTGTGTAGGTCATCTTAGGCCTTGTTTGAATGATTTATGCTCCCCCTTTCTTGGTTTTTCCACCACATTGCCCAAAAGTATCCCCTACCTCTTGCCCAAGCCCCATTACAACCCTATAAAGTCATCTTGAGCTTATGTCTGCATTGTTCATTTGATTGATTTCGAGTCAGTTTGTCAAAGCTAGGGAGTATTTCTGCTAATTGAGTCGACTTGACTAGGTTGAGCGTCATTGAACCTTCTTAAACACATGAGAGTGTGAGTGGGAAGGGTACCTATGGTCGGGTTGGTGAGTGTTCGGGCATATTCTTTGCCTGCCACAAAATACAGAGGAGTGACACCCTTGTGAGAGCCTTTTCAGGACTTGTATGCCTTGTGGACGCTTAAGTTTGATAAATTGCTTGAATGATTGGTGGTTGGATGGATTTGATTAGCCAAACTTGAATTATGCCTGCTTGAACGATTCTTAGTCTTTAAAATGTTTTGAGCTTTGATTTGTTTTTATCTATAGGGTGAGGCAATCTATTCCATGCTCATGTTCTGTTTGCTTGAGGACAAGCAAAGGTTTAGCTTGGAGGAGTTTGATATCACGTATTTATATAGATTTTTCTCCCTTATTTACAAGCTAATTTGTGCGTCATTGGAGCTCTTGGGAGCTATTTTGTGCTAACTATCGTATATAGTTGTGGTTTTGTATTTTAGTGTTGAATTGTAGGTTTTAGGGAGTTTTCTCCTTATTCCCGAGCCATTTGGAAGCAACCACGACTTTACGAGATGTTACGAGGCACGTAGGATGGCTCACGAGCTTTATGGGTAGTTTAGGAGGTCCCAAGACCCCTAAACGTGAAGATTAGAGAGCCAAAGAGTCAAAAAGGAGGTTTCCGTGCACTGATCGGGCAGAAATGGCCCGATCGGGCGAAATATTTATGATCGGGTATGAAAGTTGCGGACCCGATCGGGCAAGCATTGCCCGAAAGGATCGGGCGAACATCATGTACCCAGACCCGATCGGGTGTTCACCGCCCGACCCGATCGGGTGGGCTGCTCGTAGGTCTTGTTAGAGAGCTGCTGAAGAAGCGCTTTCACTAGGCCATTTTGTTGCCTGGCGCGATCGGGTGGCTGACCAAGGCCCGATCGGGTGGGCCTCAAGTTCATCTATTGCTGCTGCTATATCACAGCCCAAGACGAGAAAATGTGAAGTTGCTGGGCACCCGATCGGGTACTGGCACCCTTTTACGCGGACTTCGACTTTTTAATTTCCGTTTTATTTAGACTTGAGGGGTATTATAAATACCTTTTTCCTCATTATTTTAGAGACATCTTTTTATTCATCTTTCATTAGCTTTAGACTAGTTTTATTCTTCATTGTTCTTAGTTCAATTCAAACACTTTAGATTAATTTAGAGGTGATCAAACCTATTTCGATTTCAATAAAAGTTCCTGCTTTCCGTCAATTGGTACTCTTCCTTACCCTAATCTCTTTTGTTATTCTGGATTGCTTAGTTTATTTATTTAATCGTTCATGATGCAATTGTTAGGGTTTCATATTAGTTTTGTCGTTGTTAATTCGATCATGTCTGAGTAGTCTCTTTCTAGGGTGTTAGATAGGAAAGCCATGTTTATACCATGATTGTGATTTCTAGGGCTTGATTAGGGTGATTGTGATGTGGTTTGTTCTTTATTGAGTAATTAACGTTATTGCGCAGTTTCGTTGGTTGCTTGTGGTTAATAGTTGTTTGCACAGATCCGTCTTACGAATAGAGGCCTAGGACACGTCAGTAGTTCTGATTACGTTAGTGAACATGCGGCGTATGTTGAACTATGAGCGTTGAGTCTTAACCATAGCTCAATATAGGCTCTAATCCCTGACTCTTGACCTAGGTTTTGATAGTAGTTGACCCTATTTGATTGGTATAAGCATGGTGGACCGACCTAATACCCTAGACTTTTATTCCATAGTTTAATTCTCGATTTATTCCGTCTTCTGTAGTCTATTCTTTAGTTTAATTAATTCCTTCCTGATTTCATCTGGAGTAGCTGAATTGGTTGAATGTTGATTTAGAAACTCTGTCTCCCTGTGGATTCGACCCTGCTTCCACTGACTACCTAGTTAGAGGTCCGTAGGTTTATTTTTGATTAGGCGATACGACTAAAACCTATCATGGACCGACCTAATACCCTAGGTTTTTAGTCCATAGTCAATTCCTCGATTTATCTCGTCTTCTGTAGTTTATTTATTAGTTTAATTAATTCTTCCCTGATTTCATCTGGAGTAGCTGAATTGTTTGAATATTGATTTAGAAACTCTGTCTTCCTGTGGATTCGACCCTGCTTCCACTGACTACCTAGTTAGAGGTCTGTAGGTTTATTTTTGATTAGGTGATACGACTAGAACCTATCACATGTGCATATAGATTGCATTTAGGTCTGAACTCCGCCCTTGGTACGCATGTGTTTTTCTTGATGACCTGAAAACTGAAAAAAGAAATGCTTTGATAGTCTCTAGTAGGCTAAGGAATTATTGGATTGTGGTACGATTTGTCTCCCTCTTGTGCGGCTCGACCAATGGTTGTAGCTATACCTTTTGTGAGAGCATGTCCTTATAGCCTTATAGACTGACATCTTTTCAATCTTATCTGTTTGTTGTGTGATGCTCTTCCTTGACGGTTGTTCTCTAGAACTTGCATTGATTCTCCTCCAAATTGTATAGACTAGTTTGATTCTTGAATATGATTGAGGTGCTCATTATATATATGAACTACATTGACAAATGCCACCCACATTATCTTATCTCCTTTGTCACCCTCGTGAGCCTGAGCTTGTTTTCTAGTTTAACCGCATCTTTAGCTTATTACCGATTTCCTAACCTAGGGGATTGTGAAGCTAGATTGGTGAGTGGTATATATTGTGATTCAGTGCTCTGATAGTGATTTGAGTTGGTTGTATGATGTGTGTTTTGGTTGAATTCACGTTCTGTGTTGAGTTCACATCTTCCCTACTTCTTGTAGATCTCATATCTCTCTCCCTTATTAGTTAAAAAAAAAGAAAAAAAGAAGAAAAAATAAAGAAAAAAAGGGAACATCAAACATTCCAACAAAAAAATTGTGGTTTTGTTATTAATGCTTAATAAAGAGAGATTAGGAGATGCTATTAGAGGAGGTATTATTGGTTGGTTGAGTGGCTGTAACGAAGTTATATAGTTTCAGGTTAGCGTTTGTCTAGTTGGTGTTGATTTAGGAAGCTTCACTTTCCCCTATTTAGCACCAAATTCCCAAATGTATCCATACCCTTACCTTTTAGCCTTCATTACAACCTCGATAAGTCCTCATGATTCTTGAAAAGAACTTATGTCTCACGCGATGGAGAGTGAGAAGATATGCAAGCCTATGGTAGGATATAATCAACGGAATCGAGCCTTGAGCGATCATTGTAACCATATAAACACACGAGAAACTTTGAGCACGCCTAAAGTGAGAGCTACCGTCCATATGTCTGAGCCAAGCTTGGGGGAGAACTTGTGTTAAGATTGGTTGCTTTTCCTTGTGCTATAAACTTTAAGACTTGATAGCGTTTTGCATTTATGGATGAAAATGTTTGAACGGTCTTTGTTCTCTATCTTAGCACGCTTACTATTGTGGGGAGTCATTGAACTCTTACCCTTATATTTGATTTTCATTGCTTGAGGACAAGCAATTGGACTAGATTGGGGGAGTTTGAAAAGCACTTTATTATGCTTAATTGTAGGTCATGTTTGGTGTCCTTGCATGTAGTTTAGAGCATTTAAGACTAGAATTGCATTGTTTTTGTCAACTTTGAGTTATATTGTCGCTTCATTATCTGTTTAGTTGTTTTTGGATAATTTCCAGGCTAACTAGCAGGTTTTTGAAGTCATATGATCATTGGAAGACTAGTTGTGGACTTTTGAACTTCAAATGGAAATAACATTTGATCCATAAATAAGATTAACGTAATTTCAGTGGGAGGTGTTAGCACGTTTCGAAGGACTGATCATAAGCCCAATTCCCATAAGAGACGAGAGAGAGATGATCGTTTGAAATTGAGATGTCCGCTGACCAGCAGGACTACACGGCCGTGTTGATTTCAACACGCCCGTGTTGGCCTTTTTCCACGAAGACGGTCTTGTTCTACTTGCCCACAGATTTAAGAAGTCCAGGTCTACACGGCCATGTAGATATTGACACGGCCGTGTCGATCTATTTCCACGGAAGTAGTAACTTTTGGGATGCAGAAGAAATTTGAAGAACATGTGTACACGGCCTATTCGTTTTGGACACGACCGTGTCGACCTGATTTCGTGCTTTTGCCCCGTTTTCCCGTCTTCATTTAATGGACCATATAAGTAGTTATAGCGGTTTTTGTTTTGGATTATCTCATTACTTAGACTGTAATTACATAGTTAAACTCTCTATACACTCTCAATTATTATTAATTGATTGTTGTTGTCTTGTCATTCCCATGAATCAACTTAATTTCTAGACTAAGAGATTGGGTAGAAATTAAGAGGATCCTATTTAGGGGTTTTCCAAGCAAATTGAATCTATTAATCAATTGGCTAAAGACCATTTGAGAGAGGATTTAGTCGATTGATTAATTGATTACTCTTGAGGACCATTCGAGAGAGGACTTAAGTACTTTAGAGGGATACTTAACCTTGCATGTTATTCTTTGTAGTTTCGTAGTTGCATTAGTGTCGTGTCTTGCCCGAGTTCATGCGAGTAGCCCAAGCTCTAGTGTTTTCCTTATTATATTCATTTCTATACTTGATTATTAGTTTTCATTCTTTAGTTAGTTGTTAATTGATAACTATTCAATCTTTACACCCCCAAATACCCTTCACTTAGGTAGTTTTAGACTTAATAGACCTTAGTCAATCCCTATTTCCTTGTGGTTCGACCCTTGACTTGTCGTTACTACGTTCATAGTAGTTGCTCATTAGGATTATAAGTATTGTTTGCTAAGCGGTTCTTAGTATCTTAACGACACACTAAAAACCTCTTATCAGTACCATGGTTGGAGATGACAGCAAAAGCCTTGAGAAGGCCACTCCTTTGATAATGTAATCTTCATCTCCTCTATTTCTTGGGTCTAATGATAATCTATTGAGCGTGATTAGCCAAATAGTCTTGCATGGAACTATGAGGAGTGGACGAGATCGATTCGATTATTTTTATAGGCGCAGCGTAAGATTCCGTTTGTTGAAGGGACCATCACCAATCCACATAAGATAGATGATTGTCACACCACAAACTCTAGGTTAGTATCATATAATACGTACACAATCGAACATACACTTTGATGCACCCTTTCATATTACATGTACGTGGAACTTCTTTGGAGAGACTTACAAGAGCGTTTTTGTAACATCCCTACTTTTTCACAAGGATAAACCCAAGGTGTTACCTGCGAAAGAATATACATAAATACGCTTTTGCTTTGAACTACCTAGTACCTTTAAAGACTTAATAAACTTTAATAAATTCCGGATATCCGTGTACCACACTAAAATATTTAAATAACACGATCGTGGCCTTAGTTGAAACCAAACTTACTCAAAGTGGAACCAAAGTAAAGTCAATGTTTGATAAATCAAAAGTCAAACTTGAAAAGTCAACATTCTTTGAAAGTCAAGTCAACTTAAAAGTCAACCAAAACATAAAGTCAAACCTTAAAGACAAAGGAACTTTAAAGTCAACCAAATCTCAGTCAATCACAGCGGAAAATAAAACTTAGTTAAACCTCAAAGCTATTTAAATTCTAAAGTATGAGGACCAACCATATGACCTCTAAACAAAACTAATAATCTCCAAGTACCCATATGTAATTGAAATAAAGTAAGATCATCGTAAGAAAGCTCCATTACGCTGTTCTCGTTTCGCCAATGAATGATAGACTCCATGAATGATCACCTAATGTGCAACCGTCTATGATGTCCTGACTGCTCAACAACATGGATGGATTCCAAATGCGTCATCACATGATCATCATAGAAAGAAGCAATGATCAAGACAACAAACGAAATACGGATCAGCTATGCTAAGTACATAACAT
The DNA here is from genome assembly GCA_947645195.1 of Patellifolia procumbens. Taxonomy (NCBI): domain Eukaryota; kingdom Viridiplantae; phylum Streptophyta; class Magnoliopsida; order Caryophyllales; family Amaranthaceae; genus Patellifolia; species Patellifolia procumbens. The sequence continues at coordinate 393,951 of CANSGD010001508.1, read as the reverse complement.
AGAACTTGGCGTACACGTAGCAAGTCAAAACATGCTTCATAACTTTACTCAAAACACAATGGACTCTCAATACTTATTTCATTAACCTATACAAACAATCTTGACAATAACCAAATAACCATAACCCACCAGTTAAGCATTAGTGACGGTAAGGCCGAGATATATTGGGTTGGCCGACCCAGATCTCATCACCTTGAAATACATAGAATACAGAGCTATCTCCGGGCTAGTTGTAACCAAAATTAATGTGTAATAAACATCCCCGACTTGGGTAACCATAAATGATTCACCCCCAGGCATCAAATACAAGTAGGGGCTCCATCCTACAAGGTCACTGTTGTTTCGACTTGATACAAGAGACACCATGGTCCCCCATAATGATTCTCAAAATCCAAATCATAATTCCATTCCATAATTTCCAAATCCCAAATACAATTCATTTCCAAATCCAAATTCCAATAACTCATAATATAGAAAGACATCAGCATGCTTTCATATAAACAAATCCATAATTCCAATCACATTTAAAGTTCTCTATTCTCATATCCAATCAAACAATCTGACATAATCAAATACATATCAAGGCACTATGTCACGTACCAATCTACGCAAATAATCTCACACAAGAAGCTACGAACAACGTCTAACGTCCTCTAATGAATTGAGCTCCTTGAAACAATTATAATAACTGAATTTAAAACTCTTAAAGGCTTACAAACTTATAAAAAAGATATGGGCATCCTTTAAAGTCTTTAAAAAAATCCTTTAAAAAACTCCCTCAAAACAACTCTTAGTTTATAAAACATAATCCTCCGCTAAATACCCAATCAAAAGCTACTAAAATAATTAAAGATTTAAACCTTAATTATATTACAAAAAATATAATAAATTAAAAATATAAACTTTAAAACCCTAAACCTCCAAACCCTAAAATTAGGTTTAGGTTATCATACTTAACTTCGGATTAAAGTATGATTACTAGATAACCCTTTTGAAGCAAGAATCCAACCTAAATACCAAAATAAACTTAATTTAGGAAATTAAATATAATTACTAATTTATTTCCAAAATAAAAATAAAATATTTTTTATATCCGCGGCAGCAGCAGCGGAGGCATACGCGCACGTGGTGGCAAGCGCGGCCCCGCATCATCGGCAATGAATAGCCGCAGGCTGCGGTGGCTCGTCGGCCGTGCGACCTCCGTCGGCAACGTTTTCGGCAACCTGGTGCTCCAACCGAAGCTCCCCCAATAAACCCTAGAAACCGAAAAACCTAGATAAAATAAATATCTAATTTTTCCTCAGCACAAATCTCAAATCTAATTTTAAATCATACTCCCTCCGTCTCAATTTGATGTTCCCATTTTCCTTTTGAAGATGTTTCAAAAAGTTATTCCCATTTATTTCTCCATCTTACCCTTTAACAACCAATTATCTATTACAATTTTTTTACGTTTTGTCTTACACATGGCCCACTTTAGAATCTTGTATTTTCCAATCACCCACTTTTCTTTCTATTTACGTTTTTAAAAGCAAAAAGGTACTAAAGTACACTTTATACAATATAAAATTAAAAAGATTCTCATCTATCTCAATTTCCATTGGTTTTTCCCATATTTTAAATGAGAACATCAAATTGAAACGGGGGGAGTATTATAAACATGCATACATCCAAAATACTAAATTTTCATGAACAATAAGTAAAGAATTAGCCATGATATTACAAACCCTAGAAAAGATGGAGAAGAGGAGATAGCTTACTAGGGTTTAGAAATGATGATGACAAAAGTGGACCCTCTCTCCTCCCGTCTCTATAAACAACCCTAATGGGATTCATGAAAACCGTACTCCCTTTTCCAAATCATTTTCGACTATTGAAGACTACAAGCCCACTAGACCCAAACTCTCCTTTTTTTAAATGTGATATCAAATCCAAAGACCTTTTTTATTATATATAACTCCAAAACTATTTTCATATTATATTTATTTATATAATATGGCTCTAATAAAACATTTCCTCATAAAATAAATTATAATATAAAGTTAATTTTATAAATCAACTTGTATAATATAATAAAAATCTCTCAAATGCATTATTATTAAATAATAAAAGTCCTTTAAAATACGGGATGTTAGAGTTTTGGTCTAGTGAATGGACCTCGTATTCAACAACACAAGATGAGTATCGGTGAGTCTAATGAGGTGAAAAACGAATCCATCGTGAGTTGCTTTGGAATGTTGAAGCCATTATAAGACTAGCTTACGTAATACGACCCCATTTCGAGGTGTGAATGTGGACATTACAAGTATCATTTGAGCTCTATATTACCAAACTTTTAGGACAATGGGGACTTGATCCCTTTCTTATGGGGTTTGGTGATATGGCTTATACTGCTGGCAATAAAATTTTGACCCAAGACCCCCTTGCATCTCGCAACAAGGCATATCACCAAGTTATTCAAAAATAACACCTATGTGGGGGATCGATCTTTGGTATGAAGGACGATCAAGTATTGTCCAGTAAAGTACAATTTCTTTGTATTACTTAAAGTTAATGTTTTAGGGTGAAAAGCAAAAGTTTTCAAACCATTTGTTGATATTGCAGTCTCAAAATTTAAGATTTAAGGTTGAAAAATAATGTATTTCAACCCATTTGTTAATATTATAAGGAATACCTAACTTTTAAAATATTAACTTTTAAACACCAAAACTTAACTATTAACATTAATATATTAACTATTCCAGAAATGTAGATTATATAACAAATTAAATTTATATGCAAGTGTTCATGCCTATGCAAATGCTCATACCTAAGCAAAATGCCACCATGATGGTTTAGTGAGTTCATGTTTACGTACTATCACATTATGTTTCACCTCAAATGTTCCTTCCACATAGCTTCACCCTCATTTCAGCCTTGCAGCCGGTTCTGGAAGTCGGATGAAGCCTCTTTTTTGCCTTCTTTATAATCTTTCTGGAACAAGTATTTGCTTGATTCTTTGTGGCTGCATGTCTTGGTGTTCTATCTCCTTTATATGAACAAACATTTTTATGTTCTTTGACCACCTTTAATACAATATTTCTCCTTTTTGTGCTTTTCCAAGCAGAGAATCCAACTGTAGCATATCTTTTAAAGGTTCATACATATCATTTTTAATCTTCCCCATATATACTACTAGGCAGCCTTTTATGTCCTTATCAGTTATGCGTTCTTCCGTTCTTATATAATAATATAAACATTAGCTAGGAAAATAACTAGTTTTGTTATGCAATAGTTAATATTTGTTATACGACATTGTGTATTAATTATAAGCAAAATACCGGAAGTTAGATAACATAACGAATCTCAATTTAAAAGCTCTAAACTGATTGATGTTACAGTAAGCTAGGGGTTCATTAGTTACCTCTTGTGCATACAGAGCTTGACGATTTACTTTGTGGAATTTGCTCTAATGGAGGTTCAACATCTAATTGATTTCGCAATGGTAGAGGTTCATCATCCAATTGATTTTGCAGCAATAGAGGTTTATCATCCAATTGATTTCCCATGATAGGTTTTGAAATATCTGAAAATTGAAATTATAAACATCAAATGCAATATCTAAATGAATCCGACCTTAAGTGCATTTGAATTTCAAAGAATACCTCTTTGGGCAATTGATAAAATAATTCTAGTTGTAGATGTTATTCGTTTGAAATTTTCAACCTCACCCTTTTCATTAGCAATAGACATTGGCACTTTTCTTTCTCTTCAATTAACAAGTTGATTGTATTTTGAAACTCTTCAATTTCAATCGAAATTAGCAGTAGAGTAGGCGCCACTTTCAAAGGAGAAAGTAATAGAGGAGGAAGATGCGGTCACGCAAAGAAGAAGATAATTAAAAATTAATCTAAATCGCAAAAGTTAACATTATGTATGAAAAAGTTAATAATTAACTGAAAAAACAACCTAAAACACAAAAGTTAACGTTGTTTATGTAAAAGTTAACAACGAAATAACCTGGTTGCGCACATGTTTTTGGGCTTTCAAAGTTAATGTTTCCTGAACTGGGCCGCATAAGTTATGTGTCAGACGATCTATTCCTAAATAGCTGCTTTGAAAATATCATTATAATCTCTTTATAATATTGGAAAAATTGTCAAGAATAAGTCAACCTTTGCGTTGACCGCTTTTAACAAGTCTACCTTAATTTATTCCATTAACAAGTCAACCTTGTAACCACTTTTCTTTTAACAAGTTTTTTAACCGGTGACCTGATAAACCTGTAAACCCACTTCTTAATTCCCCACTTTCTTTTGACTTCTTGATTTTTGAAGAATTCTAATATATATTAAATGAACTTCAGAAAAATAAAAAAATTAAACCCACCCCACCCCCACTCCCACCCACTGCCACCCCACCCCCTACCCACTGCCACCCCACCCCCTACCCACTACCGTCCCTCCTTCCTATTCTGCCATAACCACCTTCCACCCCCACTCCACATATGTCACTCTTCTATTGAATATTTAAATTTATATTTATATTTAACATAACAAAAAAACAAAAAAAACCTCACACCACAGGGGAAGTGAGCAGGAGGTAGTCTGAGAAAGAGTGAGACAGGACAGTGGAGAGGGAAGGGAAGGGAAGGGAAGGCGGATTGGCGGATGCAGCAGGCTCGGAGAGGGTCCGGCGAAGGCGGCTTCCTCTTCCACTGCTTCTTCTTCAGATACGTCTCGCTCTCCTTTCGCTAATCTGGTTAGCTATAGCCAGATATTTGCAAAAAATCAAATTCAACCAACACTAAGAAAACAAAACACCGATTATTAATCAAATTGCACCATTAGTACATCAAAAATTAGACCTTCCATGTCAAATAGTGAATTTAGAATTGAAAGTTAATGTCATTGATTGTCCACTAAATCCAGTTAAAATGTCATGAATCAATTGCGCCAATTAAGAACGTGATTCTGATGATACTGTGAAATTGGTATCATTAGAAGAGATTGAAATAGATATTTATATGGAGAAAGCGAATTGGAGTAAGATATTGGGGGTGAATCGTCCATGAATGAGAAGGGGAAATTGTTGGGACTTACGCTGCTCTCGACAAGCTCGTCGGCGCTAGTGATGATGCTAGTTAGAGATTCGAATTGTCAGTGGAAACATTCAAACCTAAATGTCTGCTTTCTTGATCTTATACTTTGCATAAACCTTGATTCATCTATTTCTTGCTTCAAATTTATCGCATTTCGGTCCGTTGATTGTGTTTTCTGTCTTTATTTTGGTATTTGCTACAAGAATTTACGAATACTTTGATTTTGGGAATTGATGGGTTTTTGAAGGAAGAGGTTGAGCGAGAAATTAGGGAGAGGAGATAGATGGGGATTGATGGCAGTTGATTTTGGGTGGATGATGAGAGAGAGACAGGGTGGAAGGCGGTGGTGCAGGGGGTCTGATATATGATGGGGGGAGGAAGGAGAGGGGAGGAAGGTTAGTTTTTTTTTTTTGTTTTTAAATATAAATTAATTTTTTTTAAATGTCTAATAAAATAGTGACACGTGTCACTTTAACCTGTTAAGTAGGTTAATAGAAGATAATAGCCGGTTTTGACTTGTTAAAAGAAAAGTGGTTACAAGGTTAACTTGTTAATGGAATAAATTAAGGTAGACTTGTTAAAAGCGGTCAACGCAAAGGTTGACTTATTTCTGACAATTTTTCCTATAATATTTTTGCCTAACTTTGTTAAAATCTTTATAATCTCTTTATAATATTGTTGTATAACTCTTTTTATTTTTAACATCAATAAATTACCAAGCCGTGTGAGCTTGACACGTGGCACAACTACTTAGCATCGACAGGAATGGCAATGGATCGGACTCGGATCGGACTCGGATCGGACTTACCAAACTCCAAGTCCGCTCCATTTCAATCGGACTATGATTTTTACACTCCTATTAGGATTTGGACTATATATTATCGGATTCGGACTCGGACTTTTTCCTTCGGATTGTTTCGGATTCGGATTAAATCACCATATTAAATAACCAAAACACATCTTTAATATAAATTTTTTAATGTTTTACTTAATTTCTTATAATGTAAATCTATTATTTCTATTAAATTGTATTTTTAATCTATTAGTTGACGAGGTAACAAGTAATAATCGGACTTTAGTCGGATTCGGATCGGATCTTACCTAAGGTCCAACTCCTATCGGATTTCATTCGGACTTTTATGTTTTCGGATTCGAATCGGACTTTTTCCTTCGGATCGAATCGGACTCGGGTCGGAGTCGGACTGAATTGCCATCCCTACACATGACACTAGTACATAACAAAGAAGTATATCTATAGTAAATAGATTCTTTCTCCCATAGTAATCTCCCTCTTGCACACCACATCTATGATCTACCTTATGTTGAAGTTATTAAGTTATTGTAGAAGAGACAAAGTAGTAGTATAGTTTTTTAGTATCATTGTGATTTTCAGTTTTTTTATTTTTTATTTTTTTGTATTTGAAAGTCATATGATATATACTACTATGTCCTACAATAAATCAAAAATTAGTAATATTTATTGAAAACATGATGATTTTAAAAATTGACAACTAAAAAGTAAAAAACCACTTTTTTCTACTTTATGTTTTTTTAAAAAAATTAAAAAAACAAAAAACGATAATAAAGCACCTAAGCTAATCTAAAACGTTGGTTGAAGTTGTTGGAAGGAGTGAGGTACTTATAGTCTTACAGGCTCCAGTCAGCACCGGCCCAAACAATACAAGCTCGTCTATTGTCCAAATCGGGTCCAATTAAGAAAAACTGAGCTTAATTCTCCCACCACCAGGCAGAGGCACGACTGCACGAGGGGGTTCTGCATCTGCGTCACTGCTAATCTGCTATCGTCGACGTCAATTCTGCAAATAATTCACGAAAATAATGACAGATACATTTAACTCCAAGAATTGTATCCTTGAAAACGAAGATGAAGATGAAGATGAAGTTGAATTGAAGAGATTACTAGTACCAGATGTTTCAAGTCTCCCTCTTTCTCCTCCTTCTATTGTTGAAACCAACTTCGTCCGTTATTTCGCCCTTGGTCATCTTCTTCTCCTTCCCTTTCCTTTTTTTTTTAACTTCTTTCTCTTGAAGAATTTATTAGTTGGGTATTTCTGTTGTTGATTTTTTTTTATTTTTATAATGGTTATTGAATTCAGATTTTATGAAGCCTGGCCACGATCAATATGTGTATCGTCATGCTAATGGGTATGCTCTTTCACTACTTATTGCTTTATTTTTTACTTCTATCATTCTCTTTTTTCTATGTTACCAACTTCATTATTCTTTTGAGTTATTATTAGTATCATAATTGACCAACTATTTAAATATTGTTTCAGTGCTTTTTAATCTATAAGCTTTACCTAAACAAACTTTGCCCTGTTCTTTTGGATTGAATTGAATTGATTGAAAAATATTTCAGTTCACTGTAGTTCTGCCCAACTCGATTAATTTCGATTAAGGTCAGATCAACTCCATTAGTTTCGATTCAAATCAGTTCAGCTCCATTAATTTCAGTTCAATTTCGTTTGTCTCACAAGTTCAGTTTAGCTCCTTTTGTCTCACAAGTTCACTTCAGTTCAGTTCAACTCCTTTTGTCTCACAAGTTCAGTTGAGTCCAGTCCAGCTCAGCTCACAAGAATGTTACAATTTGCAATTTTACACTATTCATTGGTTTCACTTTGACCATTGTTTTTTTGGGATTTATATGTATGGAAAAATATGGTTAGATTGATATTTCACATAATTAGACGTTAGTGTTCATATATGAGATTTTCTGAATTTCGCCAGCTGAATTGCCGAGTACTTTATACTCAATAAGTAAATATTGGTTTATTTGAATTGAACAAGGATTATCGAAAACTTGTCAATCATTGTTGGAAATGTTTACGGAAGAGTAATGGGTTTGAGTTTTTTGGGTAGTAATTTGATTAGATGAGCTTTATGATTTTGTGTATGAAAATGGGATGGTTGACTAAGCTTTTTGTGGATAGTGTTGTTTATTGGGTATTGCCTTCACTTGCTTACACCACCAAGCATATATATAGTGTAGGATGTCGGCTGGTTTTGCTCCACCGACTTACATTTCCTTAGCTCTAGATATTTCTCCTCATTTCTTTTTATAGATCATTCTAGGTTTTTGTAGATACATTTAGTCTAGATTTTTCTATATACATATGTTTCTAGATTTTTCTAGATTAATGTTTTTAACACTCCCCCTTAATCAGAAAAATCTTGAATTCCGAGTTGTCTTTTGAGCTCGATAAACTTTTCAGTTGGTATTGCTTTAGTGAAGATGTCTGCGAGTTGCTCTCCTGTTTTGCAAAATTGTAACTCGATCTCCTTCTTTTCGACCAACTCGCGAATAAAGTGGTATCGTAGCTCGATGTGCTTTGATCTGCTGTGGAAGACCGGATTCTTTGTCATTGCTATAGCGGACATTTTGTCACAGAATATGGTTGTTGAATCCTCTTGTGTTTGTTGTAGATCGACCAACATCCTTCTAAGCCATACTGCTTCACATGCTGCACTTGTTGCTGCAATATACTCTGCTTCGGCGGATGATAGCGCTACTGTCGCTTGTTTGTTTGATGACCATGAGATCACCTTTGGTCCTAGTTGAAATACATACCCGCTTGTGCTCTTCCTGTCATCTACGCTTCCGGCCCAATCACGGTCTGTGTACCCTGTAAGCTTGTAATCTTCTTCTTTTTCATATAGGATTCCATAGCTCTTTGTTCCCTTTATGTACCTGAGAATTCTTTTTGCTGCTGCTAAGTGAGCTTTACTTGGCTCACTCATGAATCTGGATACTACGCTGACAGCATGTACTATGTCGGGCCTAGTGTGTGAGATAGATGAGAGATCCGACCAAACTTCGATATATTGATGCATCGACCTTTTCCTGGCCATCATTTTTTAACAGCTTCTCACTCAGTCCCATTGGGGTAGCCAATGGTTTGCAATCTTTCATATTAAATTTCTTAAGTAGGTCTTCTGCATACTTTTCTTGTGAAAGTAATATCCTTCCTGGCCTTTGCTTGACTTGCATACCAAGGAAGTATTTCATAGTTCCAAGGTCGGTCATCTCGTACTCTGACATCATTATCTTTTTAAACTCTTCAACCATCTTTGATTTTGTGGCTGTATAGATTAGATCATCTACATAGAGGCATAATATGAGAAAATCATGTGACCCTTGGGTCTTGATATAGAGCGATGGCTCACTCGGGCTTTTTGTGAAGCCATTTTGAAGAAGATAGCTATCTATCTTGCTATTCCATGCACGAGGAGCTTGCTTGAGCCCGTAAAGGGCTTTACGAAGGCGGTAAACTTTATCGTTTTGGCCTTCCATAATATAACCTTGTGGTTGCTCGACATATACTTCTTGGAGCTCCCCGTTAAGAAATGCTGTCTTCACATCTAATTGAAAAACTGGTAATTTAAATTGAGCTGCTAGTGCAAGGACTGACCTGATTGTCTCCATGCGGACTACTGGAGCATAAGTCTCGTTGAAGTCAATTCCTGGTTGTTGAGAGTAACCTTTTGCGACGAGACGAGCCTTGTATTTCTGGATGGAGCCATCTTCGTTATACTTAACCTTGTAGACCCATTTGAGACCGATGACTTCTTTGTCTTCTGGCTTCTCAACAAGCTCCCATGTGTTGTTTTTCTCGATCATCTTGATTTCTTCATTCATGGCCTCGATCCACTTGTCTTCTCGAGCAGCTTCTTGAAAACTTTGTGGTTCGCTTGTGAAGAGAGCCATCATTGCATGATTGCATTCGTAGTCTTGTAAGTAGATTGGTGCATGTCGGTCTCGATACGATCGGCGAACTTCCTAAGTTGGTCTTGATTCTCGTGATGAGCTTGAACTTGAGCTTAATGGTGATCTTGGGCTCCTTGACGATGATGGACTTTGGAATGATTGTGTTGATGGCTGACTTGGACCTTCTTGATCTGGTCTTGGTGGCGGTATATCTTCTTCTACGGGTTGAGATTCATTCTCCGTCCATATCCACTATGCTCCTTCGTCAAAGATGACGTCTCTTGAGATGATTAATTTCTTAGATTCAGGCTGGTATAGGCGATATCCTTTTGACTCATCACTGTATCCAATGAAGATACATTTCTCGCCTTTGCCGTTGAGTTTTCCCCGATTTTCCTTTGGCACGTGGGCATATGCAATGCACCCGAAAACTTTGAGGTGCTCGACACTTGGCTTTCTCTTATGCCAAGCTTCATAGGGCGTCGTACCCTTGACGGCTTTCGTGGGGGATCTGTTGAGAATATACACTGCTGTATGGATGGCTTCTGCCCAAAAATATTTTGGCAATTCCTTGGCTTGCATCATACTGTTGTGGTGTGCGTCTTACTGTTAATTCTCTTTTAATACCATGTTCCTTGCAGAAGCTGTTGAACTCTTTGCTTGTGAATTCTCCCCCACGATCTGTTCTGAGAATTTTTATAAAATGCCCACTTTGTTTTTCTGTGAGGGCTTTGAATTGCTTGAAGTGGGAAAGTGCTTCTGATTTTTTCTCCAATATATAAACCCACATCATGCGAGTGAAATCATCAACAAATAATAGAAAATATCTTTTTCCGCCAAGAGACGGATTTTTGGTAGGGCCCCATATATCTGCATGAACAAGTTCTAACGGAGCTCTAGCCCTCCAAGAAGAAGTTGGAAAGGGCAATCTATGCATCTTTCCATAAATACAACCCTCACATATTTTCTTTTCATTGTTTATTGATGGAAGTCCAATCACCATTTCCTTTTGTTTTAACAGTTTTACACTGTTAAAATTTAAGTGCCCGAATCTTAAGTGCCATAATATTGATTCATCTATAGTAGAGATCAATGCACAATTATTTTCCAAGTGCATTTTCGGAGGAAATATTTTGTTGGGAGTCATTTGAGTCGTCGTAATTAATTGTCCTTTTTTCTTTTCAAATATGAGGCATTTATTATCATCAAATTTCACCATATAACCTCTTTGAATTAGTTGGCCCACACTTAATAAATTTTGCGCAAGACCGGGGACATAGAAAACATCAGTAATAAATTTAGAAGAGCCGTTTTTGGTTCTAACGACAATTGTCCCCTTTCCAGCAACTTCCTGGTTGCTTCCATCACCAAGAGTAATTTGAGATTTAACATTTTTATTAAGACTGACAAAAGAATTTTTATTGCCAGTCATGTGGTTCGAACAACCACTATCAATATACCATGTATCATTTGACTCTTGGTGAGTATTTAGACAAGTATAGAATAATTGATCATTAGATTCCTTGTTTTCAGAAAAATTGGCCTCCTCCTTTTGTCGGTACCAACAATCCTTTTCAAAATGAGTATGTCTTTTACACCTTTTACATTTACACCGACAATCTTGTGTATTATGGCCATTTTTCTTACATAAATTACAGTGTGAGTCAGTTTGATTATTTTCTCGGCTCCCATTATTTTTATAAATTCCTCTCCCCTGCCACGGTTATATGAAGTACCTCCTTTACCGTAGCCATTTTTAATTTTATTTTCTCCGTTATTCGAAAATTTTAATTTGGCTTGGAAAGCTTGTTCTAGTGGCTGTTCCGAGAATCTACGCATTTTATCTTCGTGTGCTAGAAGAGATCCCATTAATTCAGTTAGACTTAGTCTAGTCATTTGTTGGACTCTTCAATAGCAGCCACTATATGATCATAATTTTTAGGAGACTTCTTAATATTTTCCGAACAACTTGGACATCTTCAATTTTATCTCCATTAGTTCGGATTTGATTTATAACATTTGAAACTCGACTAAAAAATGCTTGAATAGTTTCATTATCTGTCATTAATAAATTATCGAAGTATCTCCATAAAGATTGAAGTTTAAAGAGAATTACCTTTTCGGATCCTCTATATTTTGTTTCCAAAATACTCCAAGCCTCCATGGCCGTTGTGGCAGCCATAATTGTGGGAAGTATTGTTTCATCTACTCCCCGATAAATAATGGATAGGGCATAGTGATCCCTTCTTTTATTTTGTTTATATAAATTTCTTTTGTTTTCATCCCAAGAAGCCTCTTCATTGGCATCTTTGGGTTTTTCATATCCCTCTTGGACAATATCTCAGAGGTCTTGGGTAATAAATATTGACCTCATTTGGATACTCCATTGTTCATATTTCTCTCCTTTAAATGTAGGTACCCAATTGATTTGGGGATTGAAAGAGTTGGTGTTTGGGGTAGTCATTTTTATTTTTGTAGTGTTAAATTTTAGTTAAAGGGAGTTGAATATGTGGTATTTGAAGTTGAGGGATGAATATATGTAATTGTTGAAGGCTTTGGATTATTGTGGCTCTTGATACCAATTGTTGGAAATGTTTACGGAAGAGTAATGGGTTTGAGTTTTTTGGGTAGTAATTTGATTAGATGAGCTTTATGATTTTGTGTATGAAAATGGGATGGTTGACTAAGCTTTTTGTGGATAGTGTTGTTTATTGGGTATTGCCTTCACTTGCTTACACCACCAAGCATATATATAGTGTAGGATGTCGGCTGGTTTTGCTCCACCGACTTACATTTCCTTAGTTCTAGATATTTCTCCTCATTTCTTTTTATAGATCATTCTAGGTTTTTGTAGATACATTTAGTCTAGATTTTTCTATATACATATGTTTCTAGATTTTTCTAGATTAATGTTTTTAACAATCATATCTTCTTGTTTTTGGATGAAAGGAGTGAACATTATGTAGCATTGAACTAAAGCTTATCTCTTTCCTGTTTCTTGAAAATGCAGCTTGTGTGTAATTGGGTTGGCACTGACCCATGTAGCTCTTCAAGCTGAAGGAGGTGTTACCTCTGTAGATTTTAATGTTGGCAAGTCGGATCGTAGTGAATTCAAGGTCACTGGGAAGCGCAAGAAGGTAATCACATCACTCTGTGTGCTTGTGTACAGATAGCGAAGTGGTTGTTTATTAGATTCTTAGGTAGCGAAGGGGAAAGGGGGGGGGGGTGTGTTGCCAAGTGAGAGGAATCCTGTTGAACTTTTTCCATTGCTACAATGTCCTGTGCTAGAAGAAAAATCAGGGCTTTGGGTGGTAAGTGAACTATGGTTTTCCTTTCTTGCACTTTCAACTATTGCTAAAGAAGCATGTAGTGGATTTCTTGGCAACTCTCTGTACTGCCCTGCTGAACAATCAAAGAGTTGTAAATCATTACTGTGGATTAAGTTGTAACTGGTTGTCTAAGCAGAACTTTCATTACATTAGGTGGCGATTGATTTTTTTTCTTAGCAATTGCATCGCTTGAGGTCCCAACTTATGTTCTCGGACTTCTCATTACATCTCAACTACCTGTGTTTGATGTTGACTTGCCGAGTGGATATGGATCCTTGCACCCTTTAGAATTGACGGAATAGTGACTATGTGATACCTTGTACTTCTACATGTTTAAGAAGACAAAGTATCCTTGTCAATGAGTCGTTGTCACTGCTTTAACTTTGGACTCTAGTAATTATGTCCGCATATATTTGGGTTAATATTTGGAGTTTGACTTTTGGATCCATACGCAAATCTAACATTATAATTCAATCATCATAGGTCCCAACCACCCATGAATGTTGAACACCATTTCGCTATACGTAAACAGAAGTGTCGTTCGATAAAAGTGTTTGTCTCTATATTTTGTTCATCATGGAGCTATGTTGAATCATTCAATATCTGTGTAAGTACTTGCAAAGTTGCAATTCTAAGAACAAATGTAGAGAAGGTCAAAAAAGAATATCTTGCCGATTAAAGTTGAAGCGTAGCTTTGTCAAATACTCCTTGATTATAGTGGATGTTTCTAATTTAACTTATGACTTGATCTACTTGACATCAAAATCAAAGGAAGTATGCTCACTTGTATATGAACTTTTAATGTGAGTTCCTCAAAGAATATTGTCTAACAATTAAGGATGTATTCTCTTCACCTTATCTTATTGGAACTTAGATGAACTTATTGGATCTTATTTTATGTGGTGTTAAAACTTATGTGAACTTAATAGATTTTGAACTTTCTTTTTAAAGGTGAATAGAACAGAGCTTAAGGATGGTAGCTGCTTAGTAACTTTATTCAAAACTAATATGGCAAGATCTATGTTACTCGAACTCTGGAATGTGTTTAAGTGTCCAACTCGTCTAACATGGGTACTTGTGATAAAATGAGAAGACGGAGTAATGTAGAACAAGACGGACCATCTCATTCAAAGTGTTCCCAAAGGATCTTATGATCTAATACTTATAGTGATTTCATCGGGTATGCTGGTGTTTAGGCACAAACCATTTGACATGCTGCCAGAAATTAAGTAATAGCTTATCAAGGGGTTGTGGCCCGTCCTTGCTTCTCCATATGGTGAGAACAATCCAAACTGTTCCTGGGATACATTTGTTGCTTAGGTTATAAATTATGTATAATATTAGGTGGAAGAGGGAGGGGGGGGGGGAATAGAAGACAATGTGCATTATGCTTTCGACTATCTAGACTCCAATATTCACCAGAAGAATGTACATGTGCAGAATGCGCAACACTTTCAATCGAACAGTATATTATGCAACGTCTCTGCTGGTGAGGCTTCTTATATTGTGAGGTGCGTTCTCCCTTGGTTCTTGCTTGTTTTCTGCCTTTGTTTTGTCTCAATATTAAGAGGATGTGATGGCATAAACAGGTGCTGCGTCAAAGGGTCATTGCTTGAAGTCAACAATAGACTAATCCAAAATCCGGAACTGCTTAATACATCGGTGAGAGTTCTTTAATACGTTTACCCATTGTAGATTTTTTTTTTAACTATTTTAATAGATGATATAGGCCATAAATAGATTTGTTATACTTCACTTTCTTTCAGATTTCCTTATTTATTAAGGCCTCTCGAATCTCAATCATGTCCCACATTAATCAGGTGTAGCCTAGCCCAATCACTTCCCACCACCCTCGCCTCACATTCCCTTTTGACAAGCACTTCAATCCATGTCATGGGTCCTTGAGGTTGTTTGAACTTCCCCTATTTCACATCTTGCAATTTATCATACTTCATACACACTAGTGATCTGTTCAACATACATCCCTCATCAGCAAATTGATGTGAAAGTATCAACAAGAAAGAAGCTAACACCAAACCATATGTTAGCAAATAAGACAGGGAAGGACATTTTGGTAATTGCACTTTTGTGGCCCCACTCCCCTTCATCTCTCTTGTTTGGTAACAAAAAATTTGGTGTTTATCCATATATCATTCATGGACTACCTACTCTTTTATATTTTGGAGTGGGAAGATCGAATGGGAGACGGACTACCTATTTTCATAATAGGTTTTTGTATTAATACACACTCTTGTTCCCCCTTTGGTCTCACTTTTCCAGGCTAATAGAGATGGTTTCATCGCAATTGTAATGCCCAAACCAGGAGACTGGCTCAAGATTAAGGACACAATTGTGACCTTTGAAGAGTTTAAGGCTTTACGAAAACTGGCATGACAATACCATCTTTCGTGATGTATTCTTTGCCGATTATTGCTGATCATAAGTTCTGACTACACGCCATAGAACAGGTACAAGTCCCTAAGCCTGTTGTACAATGCTCATTATAATCGGTCCCAAAATGCTGGGAGCTTGAGGGAGATTATTCCATGCATCAAAGCGAGATGAAGCAGATCCCATGACTAGCTCTACTGGGAATATTCTCAAATCCTCCTTTGCTCTATGATTTTTTTATGCTTTATATTTATTTTTAACAGGTCTGAATACCCCCCTTAATAGATGAGAGTATAATGAGGGGGGAATAGGAAACACTAGCAACATGTCGCCCAACTCCTGTGATGCAGTTTTGGCTGCAATTGTTTATTTATAAATCGAATGTTGCAAATGTATGACCAACGATTTGATCTAAAATATAAATAGCTGTTCATTTAACGGTCATTCAGGCGTACAATCGAATTGTACCCTTAAATAAGCGTAGTAGTTCCCCGCCACCCCCTTATCCGGCCTGTAGGGTTATACAAAAGAAGATAATAACTAATAAATTCTCCCATCCCTCCTATCTTCCTTCACCTTACCTTGGGGTGTTCTTCGAATATAGGAAATGTATTAAGCAATAATGAAAGTCAAACAAAAG
The DNA here is from genome assembly GCA_947645195.1 of Patellifolia procumbens. NCBI lineage: Eukaryota > Viridiplantae > Streptophyta > Magnoliopsida > Caryophyllales > Amaranthaceae > Patellifolia > Patellifolia procumbens. The sequence continues at coordinate 377,785 of CANSGD010001508.1, read as the reverse complement.
AAATGAAAGAGGAATTTAGTTAATTGCAAAAGAGTTTAAGTGATTCCTACCATTATGGGAGAATAATTACCCACCACTTCCTTAGGTTAACTATCCTCCTAAATGAGGGCAATAGTTCACTTCTTCCTTTCTTGTTAACGCACGGCGGAGAAAGACTCGGCATTCAGGCGAGCCGCCATCATCACCGTCTCGACCACCTCATTTTCTATCCAACACCATATCACCTCCTTTACGAGTAGCTTATCTATTTAGTTTGACTTTTTATTTCCTTAATAATTAATGCACTACCTACATTCCAAGTTTTCTCATTGTAGATTCCATAACCCCTTAATTTCCAAACCCAAACATGCCCTTTAATGTATAATCCGTAGTGATGTTACTACCATTGCCTGCGAGCCTTGAATTTCTGAAGAGAACTTGTGTCAAACATATTGAAAATTTGTGCTTTAAATTCTGTCTTATTACATGTCTTAATTCAAAATTGGAAATCAAAAAGAGGAGATTCTATGTATATTTACATCTTACACTAATCTACAGTACACATTATCATCAAACTAACCGTATTCCACTTTAACAGTTATGTGAAAAAAGAAATATTATTCTGTTCTAAATCTCGTCAATTACTAACTGTCACGTTGTTGGTTCAGATTATACTATTGATGTAACAAGTTCTTCCAGCGTTGTAGCACAAGCAATTGACTTGAAGTTCATAATCAACTCAAATATTGAAAGGGGCCAATATTTCTTCAGTAACTAATCTTCTTGATCTATTTATGGTTAAAAAACACAAATAAATATGTTCTTCAAGCTCCTCCAACTGTTCTACAAACCCTTGTTCATGCATTTGAATATCCCTTAAAGCTTCCCGTATAACTTCATGACTTTTCCTATTTCTTACACACATTGCTGCAATCTCTCTCTTATGTTCGACTTCATCATGCAGTCGCATCACTAGCCTCCCTACCGTGTCAAAATCATTAATGAAGATATAAATTCCTCTAGCTGCGACATCTAGCTGCGATCCTAGGTGTTTAAGGAAGTTTGCCTTGAGGGATCCTCCCCCCTTTACTTTCTTCATCATACCCATAGATAATGGCAATAGTAACCCTGGTGCTCCTAGTATACCTACCATGCTATGTATTGCTAGGGCTAACAATGTAATAGCAAGCACCGTGTAAGTAATCACAAAACCATAGCCAGCTGCCTTCTTGTAGAACCGCGTAAATTTCTCCTTTCGCTTGATTTTCCTCTTTCTTGAGGTCAATTTTCGGAGTAGATGGGTATATTTGTCATGGATGTCGTGGAAGTCAACCATGCCTTTGATGATATTTGATAAAGGGTTGCTTAAGCTTGCAAAAGAAGCTAACTCTTGGAGTACCATTTGATCATGACATTGTTCATTAGTGAAGTTACTAAAACAACCTTCCTCTTCATCCTCTCCTTCTCCTCCTTGAGATAAGTTGATGGCCTTCTCAAGAAGGCGGTGGTTAGACCGAGTTTTATGGATCCCCCTCAAGAGTAATTCACATATATTGCAAGCTTCAAGGCTGGCATCAAAGTAATCAATAAGTAGTGTTTGGAGATTTGAAGATTTAATTATATCAATCACAGCCTCTTGCCGCGGTTCTAGGAGACAATCTGAGAGATGCATGTAGAAAGGAAGTGGAGATGATGAACTAGAGGAAGAACAAGGTGAAGAAAATGAAGAATCCGACGACGAAGATGAGGAAGAAGATGGGTAATTGTCATCTAAAGTTGTTAGTTTAGGTGATTGATTAGTTAGCTGAACTTGAACTTTGCTCCATATTTCCATATATGATTTGGTCCTAAATACTCCCTTGTACTCCTCGTTTACATTTAACTTACCGCATAAGCTACTTTCTTTTGAATCTTTCCTCCTAGAACTTCCTAACAAAAGAGAAACAATAAACCATATCAATATCACATCTAAGACTCTTAGGAAAAAAATATTGATAACAAAGAAGAATTTAAGGAAAACTAACACATAAAAATTTGTTAGTTGTTACCTTTTCGCGACGAAAATGAAGATTTGAGCTTGGACAACCAAATCTTCTTGCTCCTTGAAGAAATCATGTCGTTGTTATGCATCATAAATGAATAAGATCTCAAATGTTTGAATAATAAGCTCAAAAAAGAGAGAGATGAATGTTTAGTGTTTGATTGTATGTTACTTACTACTTAAGGTTAAATCTATATGAATGTTTATATATATAGTATTAGGTAGGGAGAGAGAGAATAAAGAGGAAGAGAACAAGAAACTCGTTTGGCAGTTGTGTATAAATACAAATAAATCCTCACCGCCTTTGTAAACAACAACAACTAAGTTCAAAAGAAATATTGTTAAGTGTCTTTGGTAACACGATAACGTTAATCATACGTGTATTATATCGCCTATATTTTTGGTACTTCAATTCTGTTTTATTCAATTGGGTTTCTTTTAGTTTTCAACTTTTTTAGAAATATACCTGTCTATCTTATTATGTTTTTGGACAAGCTAGCTAAGGAGTTTTGTGTAAGGTATCACTCGTAACAAAAAGATTGACAGTGGTTGGTAGAAGAGATAACGAATGGTTTTATCTATACACGTAAGATAATTATTACCATTTTAAAGAAATTTTATCAGTTTTTTTTTTCTATTGGATAGGTAAGAACTTAGAATAATGATATAATGAACTGATAGGTATCTCAGTCTAGCTTTGCTTATTACTTTCTCCGTTTTTATTTAAATGTGATACTTTTTAATTCACGGACTCCTAGACAATTTTTGGGAATGAAAGAGATAGAGAGAAAAAAAAAATAAGGGGACCCATGTGAGAGGAGAGAGATAGAGAGAGTTTATTGACCAAAAAAGAAAGTGTCACATTTAATTTAAAACTTCCTAAAATAGAAAGTGTCACATTTAAAAAAAACGGAGGAAGTATATATCTTGGTAGTGAGGAGGAAAGCTAATGAGAACTTCACTTCCAAAGAGGCCAAAGAGGCCAGTTTGTTTCTAGTCGCAAATGTTGTCATAGTCAACATGGGCGTTTAGACTTTAGGAAAAAACTAAATTTCCCCTAGTAGAGTTTGATCTCATGACCTTAAAGTCATATTATATTTAAAAGCTATAATTTGAACAAACTAAAATTAATATAGGTAAGGATGAGTTCTATTCTGAACTTATTGGAATCTATCAGAACTTATTTGAACTTATTAAAACTTATGTAAGATCATTTTATAGGGCATTAGAACTTATCTGACTTATGGGAGCTTAATGCAACTTATTTAATTGAACTTACGTGAACTTTCTAAATGTGAAATTTGATCTTTAAAATATAGAGAACCCATCCTAAATTATCATCTTTTAAGTGATTTTACTCGCACATTAGATTCATTTAAGCTATATATATGATGTAAGAGTTAACTATTACTTTTAATCAAGATATCAAGGTAATAGAGGATGGTCGCAAGGAAAATCAAACAAATTTTAACCGTACTATGGCAAAGTGATGGTTACTTCCAATATTCTCAAGTAAGATGTATGTTTCAACAAATTTTGGATATTAATGAATTCTTATAGTTACTAAATATTAATATAATCTATATTTTGTCTTTGGCTTCTCAGTAGCAGACCTTTAAAGTGATTACGTCGTATGAAAATAATAGAAAATGAGAACTTAAAAGCTATTGCACAAAAGAAAATGTTTATGAAAGAGAAAACTAGTGGACAATTTGAGTACATCTTTCCTATCACATACATCATCGTTTCCGGGAAAAAAAAACAGCTATCTAGTTGCCTAATTCAAACATTGGTTTAAAGTAAACTTCATAAGTTGGTCATACTACTATGCACTACTACAAAAATATCCTACGTAGTCGCCCCGGGGCAAGTTCTCGTGTCGTGCCGTGGAGATGACTTTGTAGGTGCCGACACGATGAGTAAGAAGCTATACATCGTACCCTATCTTCTTTCACATAGGTGATTTGTTAGGGCCTTAGGGGCCACTTCGTAGAGTGTCTTTTAGCAGTGGCGTGGAGCACAAAACTCATTCCAACTATTTCCGATATCAAGATTGATTTCTATTATAAAATTTGAAATTTAAACAAATTGCGGTGATATTTTTTGAGGACGAGAAAACCCTGAATCACCAAATAATGTTGTATTATAATACTAATTTTAATCTGATTACAAGCTGAATATACAAGCTAGGTGAAGGAAGTAAAATAGTGACGAAATTAGTTAGAAGTTACGTGCATAAGAAGAACTAAATTTGGAGGTTCTTAAAAATGGGGGTTGAAGTTTGACACACGCTAAGTATTAGTTATCAGCAATATTACTGCTAAATATTTGGAGTTTATGGTCCAAATAACATCTTAATTGTGGTTGTTAATGATTGGAGATTTATGTTCGATAATTCACGAAAGCTTGTAGATTAATATAGAATATATAACATGAGGGTATAGGGAAGGCACGTGCATGTTAATATAATTTTGTTAATATCACATCATATGATAAGGATAACGAAGATGATGAAGTATATGGGATGGTCATTGGTAATTATTTGATTTCTTGGGCTCCACGATGAAAAGAAATCGCCAATGTAACTCTCGTCACTTTACAGACGTGAGACGAGTGACCAAACTATTGAATTTGGTGGATCATGTATCTTTTGTTGTTATTCTACTGGAGCCGCGTGTTACACAGCTGTTGGTTGGACTCTCTCCTTCACTTTCTCAGTACTCCAAACTAAATTCCTTATGAACTACTCGTAGATGAGATTATTCAAAACTCTCAAAAATTATAAGAATAGGTAATTTTTATATAAAATTAAATTACTTTAAATTTTCATGATTCTAACTTATTATTCGAATATCTTAAGTTTGACTTGTTAGAAGCGCTCAATGACAAGATTAACTTATTCTTACCAATTTTTTTTAAAATTTATTAATCATCGACCTTGTATGTAGGCAATTGACCGAATTCAAATTAAAAGAATTTCATTAAGATCTTCATTACAATAATCTCCATATTTTTAATCTAAAAATATTAATTCTTGCAATAAATTCATAAAATGCAAAAATATCAAAGTAGATAATGCTAATATAAATTTAGCGAAATTTTGTCGAAGTCCACAATTCATAATAGTCAAGTCCTACTTCCACACAATTATGACAAAATACTCTTAACATCTTCACCTGAAACATAATAAACATAAACATAATGAGTTGAAATTCATATTCAACATTTATATAATATAGGTCTTGAAAAATAAACCATAGATGGAGAGTAAAACATGAAACAAAAAAAGATTTGATTCTTTTATTAAGTGACAATAATAGTCGTTTAACATGACTCACATTTATAGTTGTATTGTTGTATATTGGTAAGGTAAAAGTAGTAAGATGGTGAAAACGTATTCAAAGTCTAGATGACTTGCCAGCAATGTCAATGACAAAGCGATAACGAACATCATTATTGGCAAGACGTTCCAGCGCCTCGTTAATTTTGTCAGGGGTGACCATCTCAATATCGCAAATAATATTGTGCTCCCCGCACATATCCATCATATCTTGTGTCTCCTGCATCCCTCCTGTCATGCTCCCTTTCACTGTTCTTTTCCCTATCATATCATTTGTATAACAGAATTATATTTCGTTCAACTCTGAAAACATTTTTCGGAATAATTGACTCTAAATAATTCATGAAAAATAATACAATGAGAAGGTATTTTTGTAAAACTTCAAATTTTCATGAAAAATTACATATTGAGATTATTTTGAGAATATAAAGAAAAAAATTATTTAATGATTTTTCTTTGTTATCGTTCTTCTCTTAAGAGAGGTGATGAGCCTATCTTTCTTTTTTTTTTGAGGGAAAATCATCTTAATGACGAAATTCAATTCTAAAAGTGTGTTGAGGCTAAAAGAGTTGACTATTTGCATTAACTCTATATCTCCATTTTTTAGAAAGTATGCTCAAATTAAAGTATTTTGACTAATTCGAGGAGTATATTTACCAATTTACCAAAGAACACACTATCGAAGTACCAAAATTGTGCTCCTCCTAATAACAAAGTTTCATGAAAGCAGAAAATTATCTTTAAAAAGTTTTGATTTTATATGTAGGATTTAGCTAGTTATATGTTATTTTAATAAGTTTGAGGGCATTTTTTCTTGGACTGCTAAGTTTGAGCTTGATTTGAAGAGATGAGGATGCAAAAAGGAAAGTCCAAAAGTGCAAAATCAATAACATATTTTTTTTTGTTGATCTCATATAATATGACATAATAATCTATTCAATTATCATGTATTAAAAACGCCTACTATTATTACAAATTTCTTAAAACTAGCCTTTTCTTTAATTTAATTGTCAAGAATTTTTTTAATAAAGTTCAGTATTTGTGGTTTTTGAAAACAACAACTAAAATTCAGCTTGGATTGTACCAAATGACTAATTATTTTTTTTCTAAAGAAAACTTTACAACAAATTAATTTCATGGCGGTATATCTTAGGAGTGAATATTTGATTAAAATTATACGAAATTGTCCTTTAAGTGAACCTAAAAAGTGCATGTAGATAAAAAAAAAAATTTGGAAATTACCAAAAATGAGAGGGAAAGAAGGCAAGGCCATGGGCATGTCAGGGGCGCCCACGATATGAAGGGTTCCCTCCACTTTCAAGAGCTCTAAATACGGTCCAAGTGAGTGGTATGCTGATACTGTGTCCAATATGTAATCCAGGCTCCTCTTTTTTCCTGTCATTGTTCACATCAAGATTGTTAATTGTTATTATCTTCAATTGTTCTTCTGTTAAGGACTTAACCCACACGTGAGTTTATCTCATATGAAGAAACAAGGGAAGGAAGGCACACATATAAGTCTAGTAGATACTTCACATATCACCAATTGGTTTTAGGAGGAAACCCAATCTAGGCTTATGTATGGTCAAACTCTCCTCCGATATGGGCATATGTATAAATGGCCGCTGAAGATTTATGATGGTACTAGAGCAGAGATCTTGGAGGCCTAGAAAGAGATTCGAAAAGAATGGTATTCCTCATCCGAATAATATGGCATGTTCGAAAAGAATTGTGTTCCCGCATATATATTTTGTTTAAATGATGGGCTCACATGTGAGAGGAGTGTCATGGAATTAATCCACATTTGAGTTTATTTCACATTGAAGATTTAGAAGAAGGATGACACACATATAAGTTTGGTGGACTGCTCTGCTCCACACATCACCAATTGGCTCGTTGAAGATTTATCATCTTCTTTACTCCTTTCTTTCTTTTGTTTTCACGAAAGACAAGCTCAATTGTGAGTATTGTGATATCGAGGAAGTTGACTAAGGGTCTCTTTTAGATACTCAATATTTATCGATGATACCAAAATAACATTTTTTGGACATCAATTATGAGATATAAAGTACCAATAAAAGGCATAATATACCAAAAATCTTCATAGAATTATATTATTTAATAACAAGAAGTTCTAACTAGTATTACAAGCAAGGTTATCAGAATGTCTATTCTACTTTGGATCGGAAGGGCCACTCGAAATTGGGTCGTAGCATTGGATCGAAAGAATCAGATGAATATACGAATACGCATAATCAAGATATTATACTCATATCATAAGTTTAAAAAGGCCAGAACAAAAAATATAGTTGTTGAACCATTAATAGTTAATAATTGATAGTATATGTCACTAATATATCCATTGTCATGACAAAATCTAATACAAATTTGTAATGGGTTATCTAGTAGAAAGACATTATAGCACCATAAATAGAATTCTATGGCTATATTTTAATCGTAAAATTGTGTAATTCTATAGTAAGATCGCGATTCTAACAACTAAATGTTCCAACAATATCTAACCATAAAGCGTGTCATTAGCACCAACTATTATATAGACCCCACCCTCATTGTTAGTAATTTAGTAGTCCGAGGATAGGGACTATGGCAATTAATTAGCCTTAGGTGTCCATCCCTGATACTCAACTCCAGAAATTTCATTAACTAAGACTCTCTTCTAAGACTCCCAATATACTCACCCTTATTAGGTCCTTGTGAGCTAAGTGAGTGAAGAACCATCTCACGGGAAGGAAAAATAAAATTACCAACCCGGAAGTTGGAAAATGAACATTATATATTTGCAAACAAAGATAACATTGAATTCACATAAAGAGGTTGGCGTAAGAGAGGTGGGAAATTAAAGTCCTACATAATAATGCTGACCATCACAGTAGATAAATATAAATGATGAGTTAGTTTTATGGTTGTGAACATTTATGAGAGAAATAAAATATAGATGGAAAATGTTAAATTAGTTTAATAAAAAAAGTATCATGAAAATTCCACTAAAAATATCATATATATGATTTACTCAAAAAAATTATTTGTTTGTCTCTTTTTTGGATGGTTCACCGTTAGTTAACGTATGAGATACACAACGTATTTCTACTTATATGTTTAAAGGTGTATGTTAATCGAGATAAAAATCAAAGTGTTACAATTTACAAGTTGAAAAAAATAATAAAGCATATCACAAATTCTACTTGAAAAAGAATATAACTTTTTATTACAAGAAATTGTGCGAAAATTTTGATCATTACTTTTTTACCATCATAAGTAATCATAGTTTAGTACATAAAACGGTTGGATCATTTATACTTCTCAGTTTTTACTAACAAATTATCAAAGTTATACGTTGATAAGCATAGAGGTAGAGTGTTGCAATTATAAAAAGCGAGGAAGGGTATGACAAAAATGGCTTGAAAAAGAATCTAAAACTCAAAATGAAAATTATGTTTAGGTAAATTGCAAGGAAGGCAGAAAAATTAAGCACCTTCATTTGTTTGGGATCAGAGCTGACAATAAAATCATCAGCACCAAGCCGTTCTCTGGCCTCAGTTTCTTTGGAAGGGGAGGTGCTGATGATGGTAACATGATGCCCAAACGCCTTCGCGAACTTGACAGCAACATGTCCTAAACCACCAAGCCCAATGATCCCAACTTTTTTGGGATTAGCTGATGATTCTACAAGTAAATTGCTGTCTTTCATGGGACTGTATACTGTGATGCCTGCACACAGCAGAGGTGCTGCAGCAGCCATTGGTAAGCTTTCTGGTACACGCACTACATACCTGAAAATTACATTTGATGTTAACTTAATTGAAAGAATTCAGTTTGAAATACCATGAGATACTAGAAATGTATTCAAACATAAACCCATTACTCATTAAGTCATTAGCCAAACTGAGGAACTTCAAGAATATTTCCAAACAATTCTAGTACTATTTTAAAACGGAGGAAGTACCTCTGGTCAGCGACCAACATTTTAGAGTATCCTCCATAGGTGATGCTACCATCCCAAAAAATACCATTGTAAGTAAACTGAATCTGATCACAGTAATTCTCCTCAGAGTTCTTGCAAAATTCACACTCCAAGCATGAAGCAGCTAGACAACCCACCCCTACTTTGTCTCCCACCTTGAACCTTGTCACATCTTTTCCTACCATTGTAATAACTCCTGTAATTTCATGCCTATCAAAAAAATCAATGTCAGTAATTATTTAACATACTTTACTCTTAATTACTTGTTCGAAGTAATTAAGCATGAGAAAATGAAATGAAAAAGAGAAAGAGATGTAATTACCCAGGAACAACAGGGTACATAGTGATTCCCCAATCATCCCTAACATGGTGGAGATCAGTGTGGCACATCCCACAGTACAATACTTTGATCGTCACATCATTCACCCCGTTTTCCCTAATCAAATCACAATTTATACTTCATTAAAGATTGTATTGATTTTTAGAAGACCATAGTACATGAATACTAAGTACCACATATTCCGAATTATAAGTAGGTCATAATTCACACCTATATCACTCAAGACCCTTCAGTATATCTCAAGTACATAACATATCCTTCATCCTTGAGCCAAAATCATGTAATTTTCATTTATTAGACAGATCACAAGCTTAAGACACATATTCGCAACCAAACATACATGTCTTTACTAGTCCAAGAAAGATAGGGTCATGCGATACGACCCACTAGAAAACTTATCGATACATACTTTTCAAACTAATTCAACATGGCTATAAAATTATAAGGTAAGAAAGTGAGTTAAAAATTCTCATAGGTTGTACTTACTTATCTCTACACTTTTTGATTTGTCAAGGCATTTAATCCATAAAAATATACATGGATATATAGATAGATAAATATGACCGACTTTTTAATTTTAACTAGATCAGACCTCCTCGTAAGCCAACGCAACTAAACGGGTCCGTCCTCAAATGTCTCTACTAAGGTTTAAGATACAAACAATTACCACTAGACCAAACAATCCTTTGTTATATAAAAGAATGCAGCTAGAGGTAAGCTAATGAAGCAAATAAGACATAAAATACCTTCTTTTGAAGACAAAAGGAGTAATTTTTCCAGAGGAATCATGAGCCGCCCATCCTGAGACAGTTTGGGTGTGATTTGGAGTGGTTTGAGTCATTGTGATATGCAACCAAAAGGAGAAGCTTATTGCTACTCTATAAGTTGGATAATGTGAGTAATTGTGCTGCTTTTAGTTTAGTTCTATTTCAAGGTTGATAAGTGACATGACTTTATAGAAGATAGCATAAGGATTTTTATTTTTATTTTCAATTTTTATGTCAAAGATCAGTTTGTTAAATGTGTAAGTAAATTCACGGAAATCGCAACTGAAAATTCCTCAATACAAGTAGTATTGGGGTAGTTGGTAGTTGGCTTGTTGCAACACAAGGTTCCAGTAGTAGTAGTAACTATAGTAAGTAATTTCCATGAAATTAATATTCGGCACATCCAGGGACCTTATCAATGTCACATTGACTAGGAAATTTTTTGAATATTGAGCAAATTTTGTGATAAATATTTCATCTAAATGTTTCTCAATTAATCATCGTAATTGAAAGGTTTTAACATAAAAAAGATCCCTTTTAACGTAATAAGATAAGATTTAAAAGGTAAATTCAAAGTTAAAATCTAATAGTTTTAATTTAAAGTTTAATCGATAAAACCATAAAGATCGAATAGTACAAGTCTTTGTAAATTTGGAAAAACACTTGTATATAAATTTCGACTGTGATGAATCTTTTCATTGTGAAATAAACTTATTTTGAAAGATTATCTGAAATAACTATAGTAAGTTTGGCAAAAAAAAATTGAGGTCATGCCATTTATTAATACAACCAAATGTGAAATGGCCCTTACCTACTCACCCAGTTGGCAGGGAAATCCTCTTTATTCACAAGTATTTTAAAAGCTCTCAACCACAGAATTTTGAATGTTTATGTGGAATTCTGATTTATTTCTAAGGTCAATTGACTAACTAGTAAGAAATCAACTAGGTCTCCCTCGCTAAGTCTACTTTTTCTTATTTATTATTGAGCGTTATGTTTAGCACCATAAAGATGTAGGGAAATTTCTGCAAAATGCACATGTAAAGATGTTGGGTTTTTTTATTAGGGGAAGTAATATGTACCATAAGGCACAGTCAATAAAGGTTATAGTTCAAGCCAAGTTGGAAAAATTACAGAAAAGGGCTCTCTCTATGCGTTGGGGAAGAGGCGGATCCAAGGAGGAATATTAGGGTATAATTGTACCCAACTCCGAAAAACAAAAATGAAGTCAAATATAAAAAGGTCATATCTATCGTATATGGATAGATAGTCTTTTTGAAGTGAAAATGGGTCAAAAGGAGCCTTAAAACCCATGTTTTAGAAGGAAAAAAAAACGGTTCAACCTTACATGCTTCTCATGTGCATCTCTCTATCTTATTTTCCACGTTCTTCAACCAAAAAAGACGTTGCCTCATGTCTGTAACTTTGGTCCTCTCCATCATTTGACATCTCTTTCTCTTGAAATTTTCATTGATATATCCATGTCCACCCAGTAATATTGCTACTTAATTAATAAAACTATGTAATATTTTCTCCTTCCTGATCTTAAAAGCTCATAACACCCTCAATCTTCTTAATCCTTTCCCAAGTATCTTTCACCTTCTAATTTCAATTCTCCCCCTGCCCCAATTGTTGTTATCGTCACTTAGTGGCCGAGTTTGATTTTTCGAAAGGTTTTTGATTGATTTTCACTTCTTGCTTTTCTAAACAACTTCATATTTTGTCTCTAGGTTTAATCGTATTTTAACGGAAATTTAGCTTGATTAGACAATGCTCAAATATTTCAACAATTATTTAAATGTTTTGAGAGGCAGTGAGTTAAGTTCATCATTCTAGTATATACTAGAATTAAAGGAGTTATGTAATTGACTAATTGTTATATAATTGTTAGAATTGAAGACATTGAAAATTATTTTTGATTATATAAAAGTTGTTTCCAAAGTATGAAAGCTTGTAGAATGCAATTATAAAATTTCACTTGAGATGAATAGCACTCTTTTGAAGGATTTGTAATTTGAATGTTTATGTTAATGTTGGTTTTTGTAATATTTATTTTTTTTATTGAATTGTTTTTTTTCGGGTGGTTGATTTATTTTGTAACCGTTTTCCAATCTCCCAAATCTTAGGTCCGCCACCGCGTTCGGTTTCAGAGTTTCTCCTTACTTCTGATCAAGATTTTCCTCAATTGTGTTGCAATTTGTGTGATTATTATGGCCAACAAATTAGTGAAACAGTGCTCAACTGAATATTGCGATAGGAGAACGTTTTTCTAATTTGGGAGAGGTGGAGAAGGATGAATAGGAGGAATAACTAGTGCTCTAGCTTATGGGGAAACGGAATTCCTCAAGACCGTATAACTTTACATCGATTAATCAATTTATTCATCATCAAATATTTTCATTCAAAAGATCGAGTTAAGGTGGTGCATGGGAATCCGTGGAGTTTTTATTAGTACCTTATTCTACTTCAGGAGCTTGATGCCTTAATGAAACCCTCGAAAATAGAGTTAAATATTAGTGTTATTTGGCTCCAGATTAATTTGTAATATGCCTCTTCATTGTAGAACGAACAATTATGTTACGGCTATAGTCCATAATGTTGGAGAGGTGTTAGAAGTGGATAGCAAGGTGATTGAATGGAACTCATCAATGAGGGGCAGAGTTATAATTGACGTACGAAAACCTTTGCCACGAATGCAGGAAAAAATATTAAATAAGGTGGGAAAGAATGCAGCATGGAATTTATGTATGGATGACTACTCCCATCGATTGTTATCGAAGCGATATTTTGGGGAATTTAGGGAAAGATTGTTTGGAGGAGGAAAAGACTGATTTGAGAACGTGGGAATCATGGTTGAAGGCGTTGTCTATGAAAGGGCGATAGCTTAAAAAGAGGAAAATAAAATAATATCGGGTGGCAAGGAAAAAATGTTTTTCAATTAGCTTATTAGTTTATAAAACAGACTATGAATTTTTATAAACTTACATTCCCAATTCTAAATATAAATTCAACACTTTATAAGAGCATCTCTATTGCAAGCAGTATGACTTTGTAGCTTAAAGAAGCCATGTAGGAGAGAGAATGTAAGCCAACAAGATTTTAGTTCTCACTCCAATGCTAGGCTAGATTTCTTGACTTTTAAGTAGGACCTACATTCTTGTTTAAGCACCTAATAACTTAATTTTTATTTCCATACTTAATATTAAGTAAATGTAGCCTGTTTGAACATGCTCCCCAATCAGGTTGCTTGAATTTTGTTAGCTTTAATAGACAAGCATGTCACCTCAGTAGCTTGAGATTTAAGCATGGTGTTCTTAGTTATCATTGGGTATGTTCTAATTGATATGGGATATTAGTTTTGATGAGTGATATTTATATCACTCTAAACCTTTTATTTTCCTTTGATTTGAATCATTTTTCTCCATTATCTTGCAATTTATAGATTCATTTTGCTCAATTCACGTTTTTTTAGTGATTGTAGCTCTTTTGTAGATTTTTATCTTTTCACTCATTTTCTATGACCTTTTAATGCCATTTTATTCGTGTTGTATGTAGGTACTATCAAAGTAATATTTTGATTTACCTACAAAAGCCCAAGAATGCATATAAAAGGTTTAGAGCATGAGTAATGAAGGAAGAAAGGCAAAAGGAGGTTAAGGAAGCAAAATCCACCAAGTTTCCATCATGTTTTGCACAAGGGTTGACTTCAAAAGCTTATATCTCACAAACTAAACATCATTTGGTAGTGATTCATGTTGGAGATTGAAGTTCAACTCAATAGCTTTCCAACAAGAGTTCACACGCTTGATTCCGATAAGAAACGCAGGAGTTATGACCTTTACAAGCTCAATTGTCCTGTGTTGACGGATAGGGTGATCGTCCGATCCGCCCTGGATCGCCCGAGGGATCGCCCGATCTCCCAAATGGATCGGCCGATCCAATCTGCTTTTCTCCCTAGAAGTTCCTGCTTCATGGTGATCGGGCGATCATCACTATGGATCGCCCGATCACTGCGGGTTTGCGGGATTGCTTATTTTTATTTCTTTTTACCTTATTGTCCTTAGTTGGGAGTTGTATAAATACTCTTTTTACCTAAACTTAGAAAAAAAATCTGATTTTCAAACTTGGAACCTTGAATACCCTAGTTTTAGGGAGGGCTAGCCTCCATAGCTTAGTTTAGAGAGAAATGGGAGAAAACTCAAAGAGAGGTTGAAGATGGGAGATTCAAGGGTGACAACTTGTATTCAAAGATTCAACAATCTATCAATGAACATTTCTTACTCTATCTATCTTCTTTTATTGCTTTATCTCAATTATTTTTCTTAGATTAATTATTCATGCTTAGTTTAATTATTTATGGTCTATTTTATTTAGTTTAATGTTAGATTAATGTTTAGTATTATGATATTAGTTGTGAATTTCTCTAAAGTTCTCAATCTTGTGTTTATGGAGTAGTTTGTTGGGTAGGGTTTGGGTGAAAACCCAAATATGGTTGATTTGGGGTGTTTGAATATGAAATTAGGAGTTTAATTAGGCTTCTTAATTGATTAATGGCATGATTACTATTTTGCTTGCATTCTAGTTGGCCACTTGGATGTTTGTTTTATTGATGCCTAAATCAAATCGAGAGAGGAGATTAAGGTTGACATTTATGCTATTATCTTACTTAATTACTCATGAGAGTGAGATTTGGGTGAGGGTTTTGTGGATTGACATTGTGATTATCCCTTGGTTGCATGTTTGAGACCATGAGAGTGGCTTAATTATGTGATCTAGGTAGTTTTATGCACCCTTGAGAGAGGGCTTAGAGCTAGTTAAGAGTCAATAACCTCAATTAGTTGCTTGGTTTTCTTTCCTTCGTGTTTCACCCATCAAATTTCCTAAATCATGATTGGTTGGTGTTGGATCCCTTTCCCTAATCCTATTTGATCTTTGGTACTTAGTTTAGTTTAATAGATTTTAGTTGGTAGTTGATACCTTTCGACTCCTTATCGGCCTAGCTAATCGTTAAATTAACACATATCAATGTTCCTTAGTCCTTGTGGAAGAATGACCCTTACTTACCACTTTACTTAGTTTACTGGTCTAGTTAGGTATTAGTTTGATTTTAGGGGGATTATTAACGACCTAATTTTCCCTATATCAAACTTATCAACGCAAGCTATCTTATTAAAGAATTACCTTGTAGGTTTAAAGACCTATTCTACCACATGCATTGATACTAGAACCCTCATCTTTAACCATAAATTTCAGTTTACTGAAAATCAATTTAAGCCAATATTCGGATTGAGTTTGCAATTGTAAAGGAATTGGCTTCAAGATAAGGCCATCTAAGTATATTTTCATATGAGTCCAAAGGTATCAAAACAATCTTTGAGTTGTATGACTAAAGTTATGATTAATTTATAAGTTATAATGATTATTGTAGTTTATTGAGATTCAAAATTTATCTTTTATTTATGTAAAACTCTAATTATTATCTTAAAACTCAAACTTCATCTTTTACCATTGATTCAAAAGTCTAATTGTCTTTCTAAAACTCAAACTTCATCTTTTATTATTTATCCAAAAGTCTAATTATCTTTTTACTAAACTAAACTTATATTTACTGAACTGGACTTATTTCCAAAAGTCTAATATCAATTATCTTTATTTATGTAAAAGTCTAGTTTTGGTTTGAACATTAAAGTAGGAATTAAGAGAGTAATTGATGACTAGGTCAGTGGTATACTAAGAGCATCTACAATGGTCAAGGTAAATTATTTGTTGTTTACCTTGCCACATCATTATTTACAGCTACACTATTTTAGAGCTACAAGTTACTCAATGGTGAGCTATATATATTTAGCTAGAATTATCTCACATGCCAAAAATATACTTCCTCCGTTTCTAAATAAGTGGAACATAAAGAAAGTGGGGGAGGGGGGAACCAAGGAAGTTAGAGAGAGAAAGTTGGGGACCACAATTAAAAAGAGAAAGAGTACTTTAACTAAATAAACAATTGGATACATATTGATTAAGTAAGGGTAATCATGTAATTTTATCATTTAAAATGTCCTATTTTAAGCTTAGTGTCACTTATTGTGACATTTCCATATTAGGAAGTGTGTCACTTATTTAGAAACGGGGGAAATATAACCATAATTCTTTTTACTTTGATACAAAAAGTGTAACTTTATTTTTAAAATAAACCTTTTTCGATTGTTTCAAGTTAGTAGCTTGTTTTGGCTACATAGCTCACTATATCTACTACGTTTAGTGGTAAGCTACTTGCTTGCTTTTTTACATAATTTACAAGCTAGTCCTTTTTTCAAACCATTGTGGATGTTCTAAGATGTTTGTTGTGCTTTTTTGGAGTATTTTGTGACCTGAAGTGATGGGTAAACACAACATTTTTATTTTGTACTCCTTGGTTTTGGAGACTTGCATTTGGTTGTAATTATTAAGATGTTAATTTCTTAGTTTGAAGTTATGAACCTTTAGAAAATAATTTGTAAGGTTGATATGATTTTAGGTGGATCTGAAAATGAGATCAAAGAGGTAAAAGCTGACCGTTTGGAATGTAAAAAACAAAATCAGGTTGCGCAGATCATATCAGGTTGAACTGATCTACTATAGATCAGGTTAAGGTCTAGTCTATATTATGAACCTGTTTAACAAAACATATCAGGTCAGGTTCAGGGTCTTTGACCTATTTATATTTGACTTGAACTTGGACCCGACCCGACCAGATCGGTTTGTCTGGTCTAAGTTCAGCTCCATTTGTCTCACAATTTCAGTTCGGTTCAATCAGTTCGATTTTGGTTCTGTTCTATTTGTCTCACAATTTCGTTTCAGTGTAGTTCAATTTGGTTCAATTTAATTAAGTTGAGCTGTCTAGTTCAGCTCCATTAATTTCAATTTAGTTCAGTTTAATTGCAGGTCCATTCAAACCAAAAGAAGAGAGCCTTAGGCAATGTTTTTTATTTGATTAATTGAAAAATATTTCAGTTTAGTTCAATTCCATTAATTTCTGTTCAGTTTAGTTCAGCTCCATTAGTTTTGGTTTGCTCAATTCAATTTATTATTAAGTACACTATTATTATCGTCTCGATATTATTCTTAAATCTTAATTTATTATTATCGTTACAATTATTATCATTGTATTCATATATGAAGTTCAATTAAATTTTTTTAATGTAATATCTGATTATGTTCTTTAATATTTTTACCGATCTTTTTAGACATTATTATTGTCACTCTTAATAAAATACACTACTTTTATAATTATTTTTTTAGATATTCTTGTCGATATTTGTTTATTATTATCTAACTTATTATACATTATCATATTCATTATTATTACTATAGACTTTTATAATAATAATATTAATAATAACAATAACAATAACAATAACAATAACAATAATCATATTCAATATTGTTACCCGATTTTAGGTTTGGGATAGACCTATATGTGAATGGTAAGACTATCGTTGTATGTATTTGTTACCGATTGATTGTTCCCTTGTTTTCTGTTTCGAAGCCATGTTCAACTTGCTCCAGGGTTTTTGCTGGGGACATTTATGGAGACCATTCTCTACCATGTGCTGGTATTATTGGTATTAAAACATCGGCATAATGTTGTGCGCGTTACCCTTGTAGACATCTTCTATCGATCGGGGGAGTTCTGCTGGTAAGGAAAAGTTGATATTGGGTTGGATAGCGGGCACGACAAAACCCACATATGTGTTATTCTACTCTTGGGATGGGGAGCTTGATTTGTGTTGATCTGACTGGGTCACTGCCCTCACATAATCTGGGATGATGTCTGACTTCGTTCCGAGTTGTGCGGTATTTGATGCAGCACAACGCAATTTTCTCCTTCACTTCATCGGGGAAATTAGAGAAGGTTGTTGTTGCCTTACTTAAATAGATAAAATGTTCTCCATGGGTCAAGATATTGGGGCATGAACTACTGTTCACATCTATGCTATGATTAGTTTTTCTATAGCTAAAGGAGTGGGGCCCAAATAGTATCTCCGCTTCCCACTATTTTTTTTAAATATTTTGAGTTTGTTAATAAGTAATAATAATAATAAGGAAAATTTGTGAGAAACTACTATAAAATTTACACTTTTTGTAAAAAATAACCATCTACTTTTTTTTTTGAATTTAACTATAACTTTGCAAAGTTTTGTGATATATCTTACTTTCATATTCACCTCATCTTTATTAATCTTTATCTTTTTCGATACTTGATTTTTTAAATACTTAATACCTGCCAAATAGGTTATCCGTTAATGGGTACCTAGGCATGTATCTAGGGCAGGGCAACTAGGGAAGCCGCCCTAGGTCCGTGGATAAAGGCCCTGATTTTTTATTTTCAAAACAGGGATTATTGTATAGTAATACATATTGCATCTGGTTTCACTCCCTGCATATTGCCGAGTTGGTTGAATATCATGACGCTTAAGGTTTCACGACCACATGACCAACTGGTGCTCTTTTTCGTTACTTTTTTTCTTCCTAACTTCCCTTTTCTTCGTTTTGTATAATTACTTTTTTTTTAACTTCCTTTCTCGATCTCAACCCTTATTTTCCTTTTCATAATTACTTCTTTTTTCTAACTCCCTTTCTCTTTCTCAACCTTTTTCTTCCTTTCGTAATCACTTTCTATTTTCAAAATTTTTTATTTCTTCTTAATTTCTTTTTGATTCCTTAATCATGTACTTCCTCCATTTCAAAATAAGTGATACATTTGTATAGTGTATACTATTAACAGTTTAGACTTTAATTAGCTTTGATGATTTACATTTTAGGAAAAAACATAAACATGTGGGAGATTGTTGATTCTTCTCAATGTGTATTTTTTAAATATGAAATTTTTTACTTTTTTTTACTTATTTATAATTATAGATATTAATGCTTTAAAAATAATGAATTGGCAAGTGTGAAAACATGAAGTGTATCACTAATTTTGAAACGGGATAAGTATCATTTTTCCTTCTTATAATAAATATGGGTACACGTTTAGCTAATTTTAGAAGATATTTCATGTAAAATTTATCCGCGTATTATACAAATTACTTTATTATTTATTGAAAAAGAATACTTGTATAAGAACCCATAAATATTAGATACAACATAGTATCGAAATATTTAAAATTTGATCCAATTTGAACTTAATCCAAATTTCAATATAAAAATATTTCAACACTCAATTTTTAGGGGACCCCAAACATTATTTCGCCCATACGCCGCCGAAATCTCAAAAACGACCCTGTGGGTACCTATACGTAATAATAAGATAAGTATATCATGGATCTTATTTTAAAGTACATTTCCATATGAGTCCAAAGGTATAAAAATAATCTTTAACTTGTATAACTAAAGTAGTTCTCATCAATTTCAGCTTACTAAGACTGCCTAATTATAATGTTAAATTTAGGTAGGCCCAATCCCGATAAAATTAGGCAGGCCCAACAGCCCCCACTCTCTCATTCCCAGACCGACGCTTCCATTATTGCTGCATCAGTTTACTTTCGTTTAATACCAGTTTAATCTCTTTTGACACCAGTTTAATTTCTTTTGGCACCACTTTAATTTATTTTGTGGTCATTTTATTTCTTTTGGCTCCAATTTAATTTCTTTTGGTATCGATTTAATTGAAAATGAGGAAGATGAGGTGCGTTGGAAGAGAATAAGAGATGGCAGCTGGGTTGTAATTCTAAGAGCCTTGTAAATTTATTTGGGCCTGGACTGCCTAATTTTGACATTAAAATTAGTGAATCTTTTTTGATAATTTGTTGATTAATGTGTAAGAGATAATAACCGTAATTTATTGAGACTCAAACTTTATGTTTTATTTATTTAAATCTAATTATATTTTTAAAAACTCAAACATCATCTTGTACCATATATCGAAAAGTCTAATTATCTTTATAAAAGTCAAATATTATCTTTGATCGATTTAAAAGTCTAATATTATTATTTGATTAATGTGTAGTTAGATAGTTGTTGATAAAATTTCCAAAAATACCGTCGCTCGGAGGAAGAAACACCAGGCGAGGGACCCGCCCAGGAGATGCGGGAGCAATTAGAGGCAGTTGTATACTCCTAGTGTAGACTCCTGTGAAATCAGTAGTATTTTGTGTGCGCTTTGGAAACTCTAAAGCACTCCATATATTACTCTCACAGAGAGAGATGCTGAATGAAGGAATGTACGCATCCTTCTTGACCATCATCTTCATCGTCCTCACCAATGCAACTTCCTCAATTCCCTAAACCCTAATTCACTCTTTTCTCTTCACATCCTCGTTTTCCATTACTCTAATAAATTCCTCTCTCTCTTTTTTATTTATATAATTATTCTCACAAGAGAATCAGTTCTTTTATTAATTCTGCCAGCCCTAAAATTAGGATGGCGGCGGCGGCGGCAACAACGACGGCAGAATCATCAACCAATAGTGACTCACCACGTAGCCCTAACAAACACCTTGGTGTTCTATCTTCACCGTGGGCCCAAGTTGTTAAGGGTACCGGTGATTCATCGGAAATTCCATTATCACAATCGTCGGAGAATATTCCGGTAAGCGAAGGCAATGTAGCTAAAAAACATGCTTGGAATAAACCCTCACCATCAACCTCACCCTCACTTGTGGTTTCTCCACCGCCTTCCGGTGATCAGCCTGTTGTTATTGGCGCCGCTGCCTGGCCACCTCTTTCCGAGTCCACTCGCCTTCCCCTCAAATCCTCCGATTCTCCTAAATCTACCCCTCTACCCTCTCTCCCTCTTTCTCCGGTATTCTTATTTTTATTTTTTTATTATGATGATGATGATGTTGATGTTTGCATTTATGTGTTACCCTTTTACAATTTGAAGCTTTATTTGTTTGTTTTTTTTATTGATCAATTGTGAAAGACGTTCATGTATTTTTGATTACTGGAAACTGTTGTTTTTAATAGATTAATACGATCATCGTTAGTGTACATGCAAATTCTTAGCTATTTGTGTTCACTTACAATGTTTGAAGAGAGTATTCATCTTATATACCCGGGTGTACCATGACCCAAGGAACAATGTTCAAACGAGCAAGGACTAAAATTTGAAGCTTTAATTGTTTGTGTTTTTGTTGGTCAATTGTGAAAGACGTTCATGAATTTTTGATCACTGGATAAAGTTGTTTTAAATAGATTAATACAATCATGGTTAGTGTACATGCAAATTCTTATCTATTAGTGTTCACTTGGTTTCTTATGTGTTATGGGTTTGCGAAGGAACAATGTTCAAAGAGAGTATTCTTATACACCCGGTTTTACCATGTTCATGTTACATTGTAGTGTATAATCAAAATTGTTGTTTTTGAATCTATGGTATATTATGTTGATATATCTGAATTGATGTTACTTAATTGTTTGGTTTATTTTTTGGTTTACTTGTTTTTGTTGATCATTGCGGGCATTGAAGTAATGTGGGTGTTCTTGTCCTAGGTTTTACATTCTTTTTAATGTCTTCATAAGTCCATGTTTTAAACTTTTTTACAGAAGTTGTTTACTTTATCAATCTCTGTTATATGATCTGCTATCATACATACTCCGTTGTTTTTCTCTAACATGTTTGTTTCTTTTGTGTCAGTATTGTTAATTCAATTCTTATACATTTCTAGAGTTCTATTTGTTTGTTTTGGTTTTCTTATCCTTGTAAACCATGAAGGGAATATTAATGATTGCAAGCAGTTTGCTTACATTTATCTAAATAATTTGTGGATTCTGCCGATTTTCTGTTTGCAAAGTGATTGATTTTTGAGTGTTATTGATTGTAGGGACCCAGCACTTCGCATTCACAACAACCTAAACAAGGTGCTAACATAAATCACAGCTCTAGCGTAAATAGTGCGGCACCCACTAGGCAGCGATCAATGAAGCGCGGTGGTGGGGCTGGAAACAAACAAGGTGGTTTTCCTCGAGGCCCTCCACCTCCTCCACCATTGCCAGCATTTTCAGTTCCTGAAATGGAGCAAAGTAGTTTCAGCAAAGTAGGGGGGCTTGACTCATCTTTTAGAGAGGCAAGGCCAACTGGAGCGTTTGCATCTCACCCCAATCTATTTAATGAGCACCCCAATCATAGAAATTCACATCGACGAGGAAATTTTGGGCAGCACGGCCGTGGAGATGGTAGGAACAATTACCATGGAGGTCGACGTGATCAAGATCATGGGAATCGTGATTGGAGCTCTTCTCCTGGTCCACATGGTAACCCACACAGGCCTCATGGAAGGGGATTTATGGGCCCTCCAGTACAAGGGGCTCTTCCATTTGCTCCACCACCTCCTGTTAGACCTTATGGGAATGCCTTTGTTTATCCTGGTGAGTTTTGATATCTGATGCCTAACACAATCTTGCTTCTAATGTTGTGAATTGCATTTGGTGTTTAATTTTTTAGTTCAAATTTTAATCTTTTTTCCTTTCTGTCTGCCACTTATAAGATACTCTAGTCTATTATTTCCCTACATTTCCGCCGGACTCCTACACTGGGATGCCCTATATGACCGGTCCATCACCTCCACCTTATCTTGTTCCATCAGAACCCTCACCTGTCTCAATAATCAAGCAGATCGAGTATTACTTCAGGTACTGTTGGTAGCAAATAATTGCAGCTTTTTGCACTATCATTCTTGTTTTTCAATTTTGGTATTATTTGCTGCATCTGCTATATCTTTCTTTTCAATCTACGCAGTGAAGCAAATCTGGTGAAAGATCAATATTTGAGGTCAAAGATGGATGATCAGGGTTGGGTTCCCATCTCTTTAATTGCCGGCTTTCCCCGAGTAAGTTGCTTTTGGTTTAGCTTCAGTTTAATTAAAAATTTGTAAATTGCATCTTGTTTTTGTTACAATTTCATTTTTCTAGCATAGCTTCTTTTGATTCCTAAATTTGATTTCTACTTTCATGTGAGGTGATGTGTATTATATGTATCTGAAATTTGAATAGAAACTCCTCCCTGCAACCAAGTTAGTCATCAATTGATTGATTTCTTTAATATTGTGATATCAGCGTGCAGCATTGCATCTGTATTTCAGCTTGCGTAAATGCATACCATGTTTAATTTTTCTACTTGCTTCCTGGCGGACATACATATAAGACACGTGTAAAAGCTGCCTAACATTTTCCCCCTCTCTTTCCTTCCCTTTCTTGATCTGTTAAAGCTATACAAGCATGAGTTTTTCCATATCCTTTTATTGGACAAAATATTCAATTTCTCCCTATTCCTTCCATCAAACCAAACATTGATTTTAGGTTGATCCAGAATTGTTG
Organism: Patellifolia procumbens; assembly: GCA_947645195.1. Taxonomy (NCBI): domain Eukaryota; kingdom Viridiplantae; phylum Streptophyta; class Magnoliopsida; order Caryophyllales; family Amaranthaceae; genus Patellifolia; species Patellifolia procumbens. The sequence continues at coordinate 354,040 of CANSGD010001508.1, read as the reverse complement.
TCACAAGTTGGGTGTGTGCCAGTTCAGTGTTCAAATGGCAGTCGGGTGTAAGCCAGTTCAGTGTTCAAATTATTGGATTTAGTACAGGGAAGTTTGGCTTTTGTTTGCTTGCTAATGGGTTGTGTTTTAGCGTATCTAGTCAAATCGGCTTTAGGTAAAATCAATTAAAATCAAGATCGGTTTATGGTCATCAAAGCCAAGTGATTAGTAGATCAGATGGCAGTCGGTTTTAGGTATTTAAGTTTCATGATCATTAATCACAGGATAGGGAAATGATAAGGTATGTGGAGCCATGCTTGACTGTTAATGTCAAAAAATATGATACCATGTAGACATATTGACTTTGTTATCGATATTTATCAAGATGTGAAAGCAAATGTTGGACTTGTGAAGAAGTTCTAGATGATTTCCTTAATACGATGGGATTACAGGGGACGTTCATTAGCCCCTTAGGAGAAGATTAACATGGCTTATCTATTCCAGGATAAGATACATGCAAATGATATTGTATTGGTGCACTAGACTAGAGATGGAATTAATGCTATATGGGAGTGCGTTTAGGCCAAGTCATATTGAGTGCAACTTAATACAAGAAAGATAAGAGACGGTCAAGTAGGTAACCAGGGACGTAATGATCTTGGATGGTAAGAAGGTGAAAACGAGTGAGTCTTTTAAGTACCTTGCGTTTATATAGAAATAAAAATATTGACTAAGGCTTGACTCATGGGATACAGGGAGGACACTGAGGGTGGCTATTGCGAGTTTTGGCGACCATAGCGTTTCTTTAAGTTTAAAAGTAAAACTTGTAGGCTGGCTAATAGACATGCTTTATTAGATGGGTCTGATAGTCAAGAAAGGGTCGCAAATAAGGGTACCATATATCTTACTTTTAACAAGGGCGCATGCGCACGTCTAGGTGCAAGGTAATGGAAAGAATTCTTTAGGAAGCATAATGGAAGTGTGGAACTGCATGGGCCGCAATTAGTTAGACCCAAGAGGAGAGAGCCATATCATAAAAATCTCTCAAAAGACCAGTTTTTTTTGTTCTAATGAATCTTACCAAGCTTTAAAATTCAACATCGAGTAATTTTACTTTAAATGTATCTTCAAATCAAAATCCTTAATCTGGGCACAAACCCTAATTCGCAAATCTGGAGAAGTGGAATAATTACGTTACCGGTTGGCGTTCATAGATCCATTTTGGTGATATCTGCCACTATGGAGTCCCATTATTGTCGTCGATGACGCCTTTCCAGGTAAGTTCATTTCTTTGTCTGTATTCGATCTTTCTTTCCCTCCTTTTGATCTCGTGTGACTCTTTCATCTTCTCTTACACTTCCTCTTCAGCTTTTTTTTTATTCTTTTCTCTTCATCTTTTTCTTCCTCTTCGACGTGGAATTCAGGTTCCAGCAATTTAGCTCTGACTTTTTTTTAATATTGTTTTTGACGTATAGAAGCTTGCTTTTATATTTCCCCCTATTGTTTTATTTTTATATTTCCCCCTTTTTTTAAATATTGTTTAAGTTGATTTGGGCTCTATTCTTTTTGGCAAATGATTCCTGAACTTTCAGTGGAAATTGATATTACAAAGCAAAAAAAAAAGTAAATGAAAATAAAAATGAAATATTTGCCTTTCCTATAGGACGCACTAGCATTCACCTTGTGCCTAGGCTCCAAGAACCCGCCTTGCTGCCCCCAGGCCTTTTAAAACTATTGCAAAGATGAATACATCGAGATGGATGTGTGGGTAACTACACATCTGAAATATATCTAACACTTCGAATTTGAAGTCGGATCCTACTAATACTCCCATTACTCCCTATGTTCGTTTTCCATAAATGATGTCCTAAATCACTCCTTACATTTCGATTTTTGGGCATATCATTCCCACGTTATTTTCCATTCTTTATCCTCCTTTTTGTCATCTACTCATTTTGTTTACCTTTTACCCTTTCTTTTTTCATTTACTAAAAAAGTAGTTTCTAGCACCCCCACATGCATGTCATAAATCTTGTGGCAGATTAAATGGTAGCATGTAAAAAGACGGAGGGAGTATTGTAATACTTCTGTCCTTTCCCTTTGACTCACCATACTCTCTCTTTCAATTAAAAATTTCCCACTTTCTCATTGAATTGAAAATATTCGTTTATCTCTCACCCATGGTTTGAAAATGTGTTTTCGTTCGCTGTCGGAGGTAATGGTCACAATGTCGCGAGAATGGAGATGATCCAATTGTCGTACTACTATATATCGGCTGAGCTCATGAGATATCACTTTATTCATCCTAAAACACGTGTTTTTGCACCTCTACCATGTGTGTAATGTTGGCTGGATAGATTTGAAAAGTTTACAATGCGACCAGTACGATATGACCTTGTTTTAACCAATCACTCTGGCAAGGCTCCTATCTTTTTATGTAAATTACCAAACTTCAATTAAATTAAGGTATGGCCTGCAATCTGCGTTAGCTATTGCCCTTTTACAAATTTGGAGAACTTTTAGGTCCACCATTTCCATTTTGTAGTACTGGCCCCATCTGTTGAGGGTTGGGGAAGAGGGTTTGGGAGGGGAAGGGGAACAATAGACATCTATGTTGATTGCCAGGTGATTTTGACATCAGTTATATGGATTTTAGGTTGATCTAGAATTGTTGTCAGATTATGGGCCACTGTAGGTGTTATTTAGCAATTATATCTCCAACAAAGCGAAGTCCTTATCTCCTCGTGCAGTAAATATAATAGGGGAAAAGGGCCTAATTCTTGGTTTTTTTTGGTTTGACATAGTGTGACTCCAATATGCAACATTTATGTTGTTATTGATTTTTGTAAGTATGTAGTTATTTGAAATTAAACAGACAGTTCTTCCTTCTATCTGGTTGCAAGCATTGCGGCCAGAGAACTTATTTTTCGCCTTAGGGGGTCTTACCTGAGGATACATCAAGATAAAATTTCCTTGATATTCCTAGATAGTTAAAATATTTTGGGGCCAACTAATTTGGATGTCACGTAAATAATACACTTTCATATTTCATGATATGCCAAGTTAAATCATAGCCATTGTACAGGATATTTGAGGACCTCTAGATTACAAAGCTTACCTTTTCAGGAATCTGTATCTTTACGTTGTGTGCTATTGCTCCCTATGCAGCTCTATGAGCACCTAAGAAATGCTTCCAATTCGCTCTAGGCCTTTATGAGTTCCTTTAGCTGAGGGCCTTAAGTTTTAACATTGGCAGTATGATAAGGGGCTTATCCGTGAATGTTTAGGGTGCTTATTTGATTACTAAAAATGTGGGGGTTTATGTGTTTTTTTTAGAAAAATATAGATGTTTATAAGCTCGATACAATGCTCTTAAAAGCTCAAGACCATACTTTCTGCACAAGCTTGTTTCTTGATAACTTTTAGCAAATGTTTTGCCAAATGTCATTTAAGGCATATGTATATGTAGTATCTACTATCTAGTACTTCCTTTGCTTTTCAATATTCACAACATTAGCATAGTAAGCACTATTAAATATACCAATGTTATGCCGTATTATCTCGTAATTGTATAAAAAAAAAATAGCAAGTGAGATGTTATTTGATTCGTCTTAATGCATACTTTCATAATATCAACTTTTTATAATTTTTTACTTATCAATAATTAGAGATATTAAGGCTTAAACTATTGCATTGGATAGCGTGTAGGCAATAAATGTTGCTGAGTATTGCGAAAAGGAGCAAGTATGTCTTTTCACCCTAACATGATTTAACAAGATTAAGTCCTTTTTTTCAGTTCCCAAATATTTTATATAAAGTTGATTAATTAAATTTACATATTGGTGAGTATGTCAAAAAATATTTTGATTAAATACAATTGCAATAAATAATATATTTATAGTCACCATAGATTATGTCTTTGAATGGCTAGAATCAACCTTAATATGTAGTCTAATGTACATATCATAATCATCATTATGGCACATGATGAAACTTTGGGTTTCCTAAAGTTCCTATCAGCAAATTCACATATAATCCAAGCAGATGTTCTAGGTACTAGGTAATTATTTGTCATCCTTGATGAGGGCAAGAAGTTATAGAAATGTTTATTTTGCACAATGACGTTGAGCTATAATGTCATATTGTAGGTACCACCACAATAATTATTGTTAGTATCTATTGTTCTTGAAAAAAAATTAATCGAATTAACAAACACCTATATCACAAGTTATAAGTTCCAGATAAGGGATTGTTCTTATTTCTAATATATGGATTTTCCTTGTTTTTGTTTGTGAAACATGGAAGCCATATCTTTGTCGAAAAAAACACATGGAAAACCTATATTACCAATTATCAACATAGGATTCATTTGTTTCCATTGCATTGTTGAATGCCACCATTTTTAATGTTTATCTTGTCATGTAATAACTCATGCACTAGAAGACTTAATGTGATTTGACTTAATATTTTCTTACATTAGGACGTCTTTTATTCCTTTTCTTTTTGTTGTGTTTTTCAGTATGAACTAGCTAGGATGTTTCTTTTACTTTGTTTTACACTTAGGGTGTATTTAGATTTCCCATTGTTTGGTTGGTAAGGAATGGAAAATAGTGTTCCTGATGATAAAAAAATAGTTTTCCATAGAGTGGAAAACATTTTCCTCCTAAATTGAGGGAAAGCACATACATCTTTCAATTCCTTACCTTTATCTTTACTTTCTCTAATTCATTCTCCCTTTTCCCTCAAACTTTTCATGTAAATAACCCAAAATGTTTTCATGGAAAATTACTTTCTATTGAAAATGTTTTGTGCCGTATCGAATGTTTTGTCTTTTAAATTCTACATTTTGATGAGAAATGAGTATATTTTTGAACATGGCTCAAATTTTTTTTGTTGGGTTTTCAAGCTTTATACTTGATGCTTTCCGTCAAAATATCTTTATGTTTAATTAAAGATCATAGTTAATCAGTCAAACACTTAATGGAGCTTTCAATCTGTTCCTTTCTCATTCTTCCTCCGTATACTTGCTATTTTTGGGTGTTTCAAAATAGATACTATAGTTGATATTTTTTCCATTTTAGGTAAGTTTTTGGCTGGGAAGTAACAGTAATACCCTTACTTACTAAACTTAGGTTACTTGTTCTTACAAAACCTACTTAGTGCTAATTACTTAAAACATCCACTGCGATATCCCCTCCCTTTGTCCACCACCCACATCACACTAAAATCCACTGCAACAGTTCCCGGCACCACCCTACAACCACTCACCTCACACGAAACCCATTACCGCCCACATAAACCACCACTGCCCACTCACCTCACACGAAACCCACCACCGCCCACAAAAACCACTATCTGCTTCGTACAAAAACGACCCACAAAAAGCCACCCCCAAATTTCATGGACAACCCACTGAGGCCACCACCACCGACTTCAACCACCAAAAACCAAAATTGAAAAACCACCACCACTCACAAATACGCTAGATCCGAAACTTTGTCATCTTCAATCGAAGAGAACTATAAAGCGCAGGTGGATTGTGGCGTTAACTTTGACAGAGACGAAAAAATGGTGGAATTCAACGAGTGAGGTGTTTGGGTTGTCGTGGTTGCGATGAGCAGGTGGAGGCTTTTTCTGGCCACCATTGTTGTGGTTGTTAGGGTTGTGTCTTTATTATGCATCTCAAGTACTGATTCTCTAGATATTCTGAATCAAGCTCAATGATTTTTCCCCACATTTCCCCTTTTTGTAAGAATTGAGTACCTTAGTAACAATTGAACCTACTGTAGCAAAAATTTTTGTTGAATATATTGAATCTAATGACATGCAATAATGCTACTATGTTGTTTGATACTTCTATTTCTTATTTTTTGTGTTTAATGTTGCATTTTATCTTTGGCAGGTTCGACATCTCACAGATAGCATTCCTTTTATACTGGACTGCCTAAAAGGTTCTGCAATTGTGGAAGTACTGGTTAGTTCATCTTCACTTTTTATGCTGTCTTATCAAATGGATTATAGAAAATGATGGATGTTACTTTTGTCCTTTGTCTTCATTTTGTTTTCAAGGTGAACCTGCATTTGCATTTAAAATCATTTCGAAGCAATTGGAGGATGTGTTGCCACAATGATTTTTTCTTATCTTATATAGAGTTGGTAATACTCTTGCAGGAGAAAATACAATATTCAATTGAATTTAACTACTTGTTAGGTGGGCTGTGATAAATGGTGGTAATGATATAGAACTTATAGTATATTTGTGAAGAAAGTCTCATCCCAATATCCATAATAATGTGTATTCATTCTCAAAACTTTTACATCTTAATTTTCCACCGCTATCCATCCCGATCAAAACAAAAAACGATTTCAGTTGTCATGAGATTTTCATTTCCATTATCGTGAAACTTTCTTTATGAAATGACCTACAACTTTCATTACTCTTACCATTGGTTATTACTAGCGATCAAACATGTCATAAGTATATTAGATAACATTTAAACGGGAAAGGAAATTACCGGTTTTGGTTAGTTTGAATTAAGCTGCCATCAAAATGATCTTATGAGTTCAAAAAATAGTTGAAGGAATATTGTGGATAGAGTAATTTGACCATTCTGTGTTTTAAATATGTAGGGTGATAAAGTAAGGAGATATGATGAATGGATGAAATGGATAGCACATCCACCATCAACATCAAACTCTGGTTCTCAATCGCTTGCTGGTTCGTACGAGAATCTGTCTACCACTATGCAGAGAGTGTCGTTAGAGGAGAACCAAGATAAGCCATCAAGCACCTTGAAGGGCAAGGAGTTGGCTAACACAATTTGTGTCTAACAAATTTGGAGGGGTCGGTTCAACGCATCTGTTGAAACCGACTGATGAATGGTGTTTATGAGTATGATCATTAAATATAGAGTCAAGCCCTGTTATCATCTTCTCGAAGGTGAATTCTGTCTCTATGGGTTTGGAGAATTTTTTGCTTGGTTCATTGTTTTAAGCTTTGAATTTTGCCAATAGTTTAAAGCGAGTAAAAGGTAATTTTGGAATAGTTTGCTCGAGCAACTTTACTCAGCTATTGAGCTTTTTGACTGTATAGTTTTTCTTTTAACTTTTTATTTCACAATAAGTTGAAATCTAGATATTTGTTCACATTTTTGGATGCTAACATGATAATGACTGTTTTTAAGTATGTGGGGTTTAATATTTTTATTTTTGGCTTATTATATGTCGGATATGATTCACCAAACATGGTGGAGACTGATCTTTGCTAGAAAAATGTGTTTATTTGGTTTTATATCATGTGCCTTCCTGTTTTCTTCTTGGAAAAATGCTATCATGAGTTTAATTATTCACATTAGCAAATTGTTGATGATAATTGCTGAAACCTATATTGATTATTGACTGATAGGACTTAGTAGTTGATGTTTGGAATGTTAATTACAGATTTACAGATATGTTAGATTGTGAACTTGTTTGGCAACCGACAATTTGCTGGAAGTCTTGGCTTATACTTGTTTTCTAAAAATTTCAAGAGCTTAGGGCCTGTTCGATATCACTGTGGTTTTCTATTTTTTGGTTTTTTGACTTTAAAGTCATACTACCTCCGTTCCAAGTGTATTGCAACATAGGGGGTTAACGCATTTATTAAGAAAAGCAAAAAAGTGGGCCATCTTTCCCACTTGCACCATGTGATAATAAGTAATAAAGATAGAAAGGTTGCACATGTGATCTTTTTGGTGATTAAAATAGAAAGGTTGCAATTAATATGAAATTGCCAAATAAGGTAAAGGTTGCAATACACTTGGAACGAAGGTAGTATGATATATGTCCTATAATGAATAAAAAATTAGTTAAATTTATTGGAAACATGATGATTTTGAAAACTGACAACTAAAAAGTGAAAACGACTTTTTCTGATTTCGTGTTTTTGGTTTTTAGTTTTCAAAAAATTAAAAATTGGAAACAAAAAACTATGAAAGAGCCGTTGATTTTCCTTTTTGGTTACTCTTATGTTTCATTATTCACCAACATTTTGTTTTTACTTCCTCCGTTTCAAAAAAAATGACTACACTTCTCTTTTTTTCTTTTCTTGGCAACATTTTCTCTCTATCTCTCTCCTATCATATATCTTACTCCACAATCTCTTACACAAACAAAAAGTGTCTAAAATTCCGCAAAAAAAAAAAGAAGTGTAATTTTTTTGAAACGGAGGAAGTATAATATATTACTCTTTCTACTTAAATACTATTAAGCCTCTTATAAAAAAGAAAACCATATTAAGCTTTCTATACTAAAAGTATTCCGAATCCCTTGATTTTCTAATTTGGAGAGTCATTTTACTAATCCCCATTTAGTATTTGACGGAAACTAGTGAGTTGAAAAATAATTCAAACTGTAGAGTTTACTCAAAAGGTAAATAACATTAAGGAAAATTTGTGAAAAACCATCATAAACTTTGCACGTTTTGAACATAATCACCAATTACTTTTTTTTTTAATTTAACTACTATAAGTTTTCTTAATTTTGTGAAGCACTACTATTTAACACTTTATGTTAAGAATTCCAATTGGGGGTCTGCCTACATCTATAATTCTTATAACACACTTCCTAATGTTTTCAACATTCTTATAATTTCGTTTTCTAAATTTTGTCCTCCCCTTTGTCAAATTCTTATACCACACACTAAAGCTATCATGTACTCTTGCATTTACATGTCTCTGCCCAGCCATCACGAACTTCCTAATGACAAAAACACTCTTCATGTATATGCACCCCCAAGATATTCAACTATGTTAGCTTTCTCATAAGCAAAATTACCACCCAGATAAACTTTTAAGTTCAACAATTTAGGGATTTCCATACAATAAACCACCAACTAATCAGACCTTAATCACAGTTAGTGCAAGGCATTGTTACTGAAATACTTCCTCCGTTTTTTTTACTTGCATCATTTCCCACTTTTGGAAGTGGCAAATTACTTGCATCATTTCCTATTATGGCAATACTTAACACTCTACCTCTCTCCAATCACATGATTCCCATTTTTCCCCTCTCTCTCTCTCTATCTCATTAATTCTTGTGCCTTACCTCAATGATGCGAGTATAAAAAAACGGAGGAAGTAAAAGCCTAGAGAAAACCCTAATTTTGAAATAATAATGTTGTTTAAGGATTAACGAATAAAGAATGAATTAAAGAATAAAAAACAACAACAAAAATTTACCTTGTTTTCCCCCTTCTTCTTACTTGAATTTCCACACATCTTTAGCTTTCTCATTCATACCTCCTATGTCTGCCTTCATCGTTTAAAGTTGACGAAAAAAAACCCTAATATTACTAAGCTCAGCAAGAGAATTTATGTTGAATTTGGGTGGTTTACTGTGAGAACTAACAAGAGTAGAAGAGAGAGAGAAATGGAGGTTTTGGGAAGATGATGGGTTTGTTTGATCAAAAGTAAAGATAGTTACTGAGGGGCATTTTAGACAACAATTGCATGAGAAAGTAGGGGTGGGTCCCACCCAAACGGAATTCTTAACAGAAAATAGTGGTGCTTCAATTTTTTTGAAAACTTATAGTAGTCAAATTCAAAAAAAGAAGTAATTGATGGTTATTTTCAAAATGTGCAAAGTTTGTGGTGGTTTTTGACAAATTTTCCTAAGATTAATAACAAATTAATTTTTGCATTTGTAATTACTATATTAAATAACTTTGTCGATTCTACCAAAAAACAACTCTACGGGAACTCGACACTCGAGTATTCAATATTTACTTTTGGCAAGAAAACTCGTGTTTAAATGCTAGCCTCACTAACTATCTAAATCTTGGCAGGATTCTCAGTCCAATATTAATACTACCTTCATTTGTTGTTTGTCTGATTTATTGTATCTCCAATCAACAAGGATAGCGGATCCAAATCCTCTAGAGTTATTAATCTCCAATCTCCATTTTATTAAAAACTAGCCTTATATGCACGTGATGTGTGCCAAAAATTTTCAAACAGATCAAAGTTTTCGCTCTCAAACAAAAATTATATACTCCATCCGTCCCATATTACTTGATACAGTTTCACCGGCCCCAATTTTCAGGAGTGTTATTTGACTTGTTAATTTTATTGTAAGTAGTTAGTTGTTGGGTACTATTTAAGTCCATAAAGTACAATGTGGGTTATGGGTGTATTGCAAAAGTAAAATAAAAGGCTAAAGAGAGAGAATGCAATAGGACAAATGTGGACCCATCCCATAATTTAAAAAATATTTTTAGTGTAGGACCATGCTATTTTTAGAAATTGTTAGCCTAGTATGAACACTAGATCAACTACAAGAGGGAGGGTGAATTGAAGTTGAGGGAATTTTAAAGCTTTTTGCGGAATATAAATAATTAAAAGCTAAATAAATAAAGAAATAAACAACTAGGAACACATTTAGATTTTTAACAAGGTTTACTTTCTTAATTCTCTAGGAAGAAACCCAGGCCTTTTTCTTTATATTAGAATTTACAACCTATTATTAACTCTTCTCACTTAGTTCCTCTAGGAACTTGACCTTGTCCTCAATCACCTTGTTCCCCTTAACTCGTGACTTTCTCACTTAACTTCACTCGAAGTCTTCTCTTTCTCTTTCTCTCTTTCACTCTTGATTACATAAACTTTAAACTCTAAGAATTCTTTTTTCCCCAATCACTCGAAAAAAATTACAATGGTTTAAGCTATTGAAAATAAAAACCGAATGAACTTAAGATATAATTAGGGATGTCAGTGGGGCGAATTTTTTGGAGATCCGCCCCTCACCCGCCCTAGTTAGGTGGGGATGGGGGAAGGCTTCGCGGGGGATGGGGCGGGGATGGGGATGAAAACCATCCCCGCCATGGGTAATGGGGCGGGGGTGGATGTTAGTCCATACCCGCCCCATCCCCGCCCGCCCCGTTTGAGCCCCGCCATAGGTATTCTCCAAAGGCCTAAAATCCTAAATGTTATTAGTTGTTTACTGTTTTCATTTGATACTTTTAATTTGCAAAGGCCCAAAGGCTAAAATTAAAAATTACTTTTAAACTTTTATTTTCCCTTTCCCTTAACCCTAATAGATTGGGGCGGGGATGGGGCGGGTGCGGGGATTCGCACGGGGATGTGTGCGGGGATGGGGCGGGGATAGATTTTATCTTGTCCCCGTTGGGGCGGGGATGGGGACAAGATTTTCCCCCGCCATGGGTGATGGAGAGGGGATGGGGATGAGTTTTTTAGATGGGGATGGGATAGGAATGCCAACATCCGCCCCGCCCGCCCGCCCCATTGACATCCCTAGATATAATATGCGTGTAGACCAGCAAAGTTCTTCATCTTCTGATTAGGTTTTCTTCTCATCTATATAGAGGATTCTAAGCGCCTTTTTCTTCTTCATAGAAACGGTTATGGGTCCATAAGATTAGTCCAGAATCTGCTCTTCAAGATGATATTTGAGCGCAAGAAGATCTCTAACAGAATCAACAAACCCTAGTCAACCTTATCTCTATGCAGTTCGTTGTAAAGCTGAACACGAGGAGGTTGGTTGAGATTTCGTAAATCTAGGAACTGATTGGCAGCTCGTCAGATCCTCCTAGATTCTAGGGTTTTTGTGCTTATCTTGTTTCCTCCATAGTAGCATCCGGTTTTATAGTTTGTTGATGCATGATTATCCATTTGATCAAAATCTGCACAATGCTAACAAACTAACACAACTAATATCATGGAAATTAATTTTACTCAAATTAAAGTTCCACAACATTAAGGTTATCTCAAAGCAATCCATATATATAAAAATCGAGTGATATATAAATCAAGTACATAGAATAATTAGATTTAATAACTTAATTAGGTTAAACTCATAACCATTTCTCCATAAGTTTAAACTAATTATTCCTAAGTATCTGACAGAGAAAATATCACTAATTATAAACAATAAAAGCCTACGAAAATACTAAGTCTAAATACTATGAAATAAACCCTAAGTAAACTAATAAAAGTCTATACTAAAAAATACATTATTGTCATCATCAAAATAGTGAAACCAATAGAATTGTATCAAGTAATATGGGACGGACGAATGTGGGAAGTGTATCAAATAATATAGGACGGAGGGAGTATTAGTTATCAATTTGTAAATTATTTGCACCTCGAATTCGGAGGTGAAAAAACTATCCCCTTCTATCTTTATTTTTCTATCTTTCCAAGCAATTTTTGATTTTTAAACTTTTTTACGGTTTACCATCTTCCCTTATGGAACAAAAATGTAGAAAAAAGGGGCAGAATTGTAATTTCATATGGACTCGAGTCCTCCCCTTCTCTTATGTAATAGAGATTTCTCTTTTAATTGTCATATCTTTTTAATTTTAGTTATTTTTATGGAAAAAAAATATTCTCTTTCAATTCATATGTACACGATACATGCGAAAGACGACAATGTAAGGATTTTGGAGAAACTGTATTGTAATTTCTCCAAGGAAAAATTGTATGTTACCACCTTTTATATTACATAATTTTTAAATTACCACCTTTACTTTTATTTTTTTTATATTACCACCTTTTGTCTCACTTTTTTGATAATCTCCCACCAACTAAAGTTTTCTGTCATGAAATTCGTTAGTGTGGGGCTCACTTCAACATAACTTTACCAATTTCTCATTTCCCCTTGAACATTGATCATATTATATGCAAATGATATCAAGCTCAGCTAAATTAATCAGATTTGCTTCTCTTTCTGGAAATCAAAAAGTAGAGAGTAGGAGATATTGAAGAGTGACCAATCCATTTGGGAGCAGAAGGAGTTGAAGAAGGTAAGTGCAATTAGAATGATACGAAAATTAGGGTTTTTTGACTAAAATTAGGGTTTTTTTTGACATAATTTAGGGCTTGTATTCAATTGAATTAAGGTTTTTGTTGTTGAATTGAATAAGGGGTTATCCTTGTTTAGTTGAGTTAGGGTTTATGTTGTCAATTGAATTTGTGTTTTGGTGTTAAAATCAATTTAGGGTTTTTGCTTGTTCAATTGAATTAGGGGTTTTGATTGTTTCATTGAATTAGGGTTTTCTTGTTCAATTGGATTATGATTTTGCTTATTTAATTCATTTAGGGTTTTTAGTTGTTCAATTGATTTAGGGTTTTTGCTTGGATGATTAAAATAGGGGTTTTGATTGCTTAATTGAATTAGGGTTATTGGTTGTTTAGGTAAATAATACCTTATTAGTTGATAATTCAAAACTAAAACGAGTATCTTGTTAAGTTAGTAAGAAGTGGGCCCCACACTAACGGATTTCTTGACATAAATCGTTAGTTGGTGGGAATTTATGAAAAAATGGAGACAAAAGATAGTAAGTTTTTAAAAAAAACTAAAGGTGGTAATTTACAAAAAGTAAAAGATGGTAAGATACAATTTTTCCTTTCTCCAATGAGTATATATTTTTGTTCTTGTTTTTTAATAAATAATCGTTAAGTTTTAGTTATTTTAATTTTTTGAGAGGTGTAATTATAATGTCAAAAGAATTTAATGAGTGAATCAACATAAAAATATACAACAGATGAGTAATAATTTTTAGAGATTAGACTAACAAAAATAATCTGAAATTAAATCGCCAAAGAAGACAAAAATTCTACCAAAATATTGATGGAATATGTCATTTAGAGCGAAAATGGGAGCAGGATGGAGAGTGAATATAAAACAATTATAAAAAACAACGCTTGGTGCTTTATCACCCAAAATAAATTAGTTTGCAGTAAATGACTACTTATTGAATATAAAAAATAACTTAACTTAGCTAATTAATTATAGGAACTTTATCTTCCTTAGTTTAATTTAATTCATTTTATCTTTTATTATTTCTGGTGTCCACCCCTTTCTCTTTCCTTAAGTATAGAGATAATCCAAAGGACACAATAAAACTATTTTAAATTAAATAAAATACATTAGAAAAAATGTTTGTCTCTCCCTATTACGTTGCTGCTGCTACTTGGATACGTAGAGATTTTTTTCTCCTAAATTTGATTATTTTTAGGAATATTGGAAATAAAGACTTAGATTTATGTCCCACGTTGGTGGTTCATGGTCTCTTTGTTTAGCATATCAACCCACATTTGCTTTTGTTCATGAAATCATGAATGCTTAAATCACCCATTGGAAGAGTGTGAGATCATTGCCTTATTTATATATTACCCTATTCTTCTAAGCCTTGTTTGGCAAAGAGGTAGAAATATGCTTGAGTACTACACAAGAACTAGAAGTATGCTTGAGTACCACGAAAGAGACATTGGTGGTTCATGGTCTCTTTTTTTAGCATATCAATAACCCACATTTGCTTTTGTTCATGAAATCATGAATTTTTAAATCACTCATTGAAAGAGTGTGCGATCATTGCCTTCTTTAATTATTTTCCTATTCTTCTAAGTCTTGTTTGGCAAAGAGCTAGAAGTATGCTTGATTACCACACAAGTGCTCAACCTTGCTAGTGGCGGGCGTGACGTGGGCATGGGTTGTGGGTGTCTCTTTTCATGATCACGTTCAATTTGTAAACCTTTTTTGCGAGATTATGGACTAGAGAGATTCTCAAAATCAATTTGCAACGACAACTTGATTCTTGCCGATATTGTTACAATGGACTTGCTGTTTTTTCCTACCACAATATTTTCTTGCCGTTTTCTCTTTGATTTATGGCTTATATATTTTCCCTTCTTCCCTTACTAGCACGCACGAACCATCATTCATCTTTTCCTCTTGGAAATCTTGTTTTCTCAATTCTTGTTTTCATCTACTTGTGAGTGCACACAAACTAACAACATTCTATTAATGCTGGAAGGTGGAAGTGGTTGACGGGAAGAAGTTTGCTTCCCTGCTTAAATCACCTTTAAGGATAGTGAAATTCTCCACTTTACCATGATCTTCTCAACTCCTATTTCCCTACTTCAAATAAGATCGTTCTAATTTCTTATGTTTCTATCTCCTTTGCGCATTGGTTCAACAGTGTGCAAAACCCCATTTGCCATGTCACAAACAAATCCTAATAAACAACCGTGTAAATTAATCTAAAATAACGTAGGAAGTAGGGCTTACAGTTGGCTGAAGGTGGGTCGGAGGTAGGTCAACTCGCCTCCACCCACTAGTACTTCATTAGTCACCCAACCCAAAACAACCCATCCATGATCCACGGGTAATTCTGTGGATCATGTGATTAATGGGTTAAGCATGCACAACATTGAAACAATGACACATCTTGTAACAAGAATTAACATAATATAGATATTTATATGTCAAACATATTTTTCTTAACTAAGAATATAGGGAACAACCATTTAAGACTAAGTAAGCATAAGTTGCATGAGTACTACAAGTCTAAAAGTTTACTAACTATTACAAGCCCACTAATAAAATATCATCAATATGAAATAATCATTAAAACATCTTGCAATTGCTACCAACAAAAATGGACTGAAAATTTCTACTAGATATTAGGGTTTAGTATTTATATCATTAGGGAAAAATTCTTTTTTTTTACTATAAATTTAATGGATGGCTAGATGAATTGGGTGCTGGATTAGAGCAACCTCAACTCATCTCCAACTCGAACGATCCACTGTCCGGTAAGAACACGCGTTTGAACAGGTTATCATCCATATTTCGGGTCGAGTGGATCGGATCTCCAACGGGTTAGGATGACATTGTTGTTGTAACATGTAAAAAGAGGATACGTGGCCCAGTCAACGACTGCCACGTGGCCCAATGAGCTGATGACACGTGGCCCATTCCCCCCTTGACACTTGGCAGCGTGTTAGGGGTGAGTTAATGATGTCACTAAAGCTGTATTCAAGAGGCCCAATTATTCCTTAAAAGAAGGAATAATCAGCCCAAGTTCCCTAAAGAGGAAGGATGTGATTAATAAAAGGCTCAGGACAATCAGACCATGACAAGTGTCGCCTTCTCATTGCCTAACCAATCATATCCCTTCATTCTAGGGTGCTCCTTTCTATACATAGATACTATAAATAGTTCCTCATAACCAGGTAAAACACAACGACTCTCTCTTAAACTTACTCTGTCAAAATTCATACCCAGATTCTATCTATTGAATACTGACTTAAGCATCGGAGAGGGAATCAAAACCAAACCTCCGGTTTGGTTTTCCCCTTTTGCAGGTTCGAGAACGAAGCGATATTTCTGCACAAGCCTCCCAATATTATCAACCCTACACCTGTCCTCCATCAGGACTAATACCGTTACTTTCAGAAGTTTACGAAAAACATTTGGCGCCGTCTGTGGGGAGGCGTAGAGATGACAGATTGCAATTCGTCCAACCGAGGACAAAGGATGAGTTCCTATGTTGAAGTTAATGATACCGTCGACGATGAACGCCCGCCTAGGGAACGGGACGGGCATCGACAGAATGATCCCATTGGGGCGGTCTTGGAGCCCAACCTTGCTCTTCCGGTCACGGCGGCTCATTTAGAAAACGCCCTAAATGAGTTTCAAGCCAGAATGGCCCAAGTTGTCCAAGATCAGATTAAGAACAACATGTTGTTCTTCCGAGTAGGTTCACAGCCGGATACTAGGCCTACTAGAAGAGGAGCTTCTCAGGAGAATGTAGCCGGACCAAGCGGGGCTAGGCGACCAGAAGAAGCTAGAAGAACGTCCAGGGGAAGGCATCCTGCTCGTAGTGAGCAACCACGTCGTTTAGACTGGAATCTGGTAGTCACCAACCCAGTGAACCGACCGGTGGATGGTCGAAGAATGGAGACCGACGCTCGGGAATACTTGCATGTAAAGAGGGTAGCGGCTCAACATAGGTCGGCTACCGGATCAACGCCGTACCTGCAGGACCCCAGTCTGAGAATTCGGAGTCACACTCTGGAGCAAGGAAGGACTCCGTCTATCTATGAGCCTCGTCAGGAGCGAGCAGTGGTTCAGCCTAATGTTTACCGGAGGACTTCTCAGCCGAATGTTTATAGGCGAGGGTCCCAGGAGGTCAGTTCGTCAAATCCAGTTTTAAGGGAATATCGGAGAGATACAGTCCCAGTTGATGCACGTTTTAGGGAGCTGCGCATAGATTAGCCGACGCCTTTCTCAGCTAGAATAATGCAAGCCCCTCCATGTGCTAAGGTTAAGCTACCAAGCATTGACCCGTTCGATGGCACTACTGATCCAGATGACCATCTTTCCGCTTACAAACATCAAATATACGTCCAGGCAGTAGACGACGCTACATGGTGTAAGAACTTCCCAGCCACCCTGAAAGGGGTCGCTCAGAATTGGTTTAACAATCTACCGGCTAATTCCATCAACAACTTCACCGAGTTGAGTTATTCATTCACTAGTCACTTTGTCGCCAACAGGCAGGAACAGAAGACTAGTATTCATTTGGGGAAGATTATCCAAGCCCCAAAGGAACCCCTGAGAAGTTTTGTGAAGAGGTTCAATCTTGAAGCCCTCCAGATCCACGACCTAAATGTTGGTGTAGCCTTCGATGCATTCATTCGAGGACTACGTCCAGGAAGCTTCAAGTTTGATTTGGTCAAGAAGAAAGTGAGTACTTTGGCCGAAGCTTTGAGAGAAGCCAAGGCTTTCATACATGCGACGGAGGTGTGTGCTGAAGCCAAGCACTCAGAATCCAAGAAGCCCGAGGAACCGGTTCAAAAAACTAAGAACAATCCTAAGAAGGCTGAGACCTGGGTAGTGTCTTCAAGCACAGCCCTGTCGAGAAGAGAGAAGAGAAAAGAAAGGGCTGTCTCAGCCTAACCCATTGAGTTCAATAAGGACCAGTACTCTATCCTTATGGAAATCAAGGATCAGCATGAACTCAAGGCTCCGGCCGAGATGAAGACACCCTACAAGAACAGGGATAGGAGTAAGTACTGCCACTTCCACAAAGATTGTGGGCATGAGACAAATGAATGTAAGCACCTGAAGAGAGCTTTGGAGAACCTAGCAAAACAGGGTAAGATGAATCAATACGTCTCTCGTGAGAGCCATTTTCAGAAGAAGGATTTTCGGCAGAACAAAAAGAAAGAAAGTGCTAGTACCGATGAAGATGTGGTTTTGGTGATCTCCGGCGGATTTGCTGCCGAAGGACCAACTTTGCGAGGGCACAAAAATTATGTCAGGGAGCTTGGCCAAGTGTTGTTGACGGGAAAATCCAAGGTGGACCCGTTCCCCTTGGTGACGGTGAGTGAAGGAGACCGTGGTCAGATAAGGACTCCTCATGATGACCCCCTGGTCGTAGAAATGAAGATTGCCAATCTAAGAGTGCGAAGGATCCTTATCGACACTGGCAGCTCAACTGACATTATTAGCGCAGATTGTTTGTCAAGATTGAAGTTTGATGAAAAAGATCTTCTTCCAGTCCATCATCCTATTATCGGATTTGGAGGTGGAATCATACATCCGGTGGGGACGGTGTCGTTGCCCGTCCGAATCGGAGAGAAGGAAAAGAGTAGAATTATGTTCATAAAGTTTTTAGTTGTCAAGGATTTGACAGCCTACAACGTCATTTTGGGACGACCTACCCTTAATAACGTTAAGGCGGTTATCATCACTCATCTCATGCTGATGAAGTTTGAGTGTGACGATGGCCAGGTGAGCTCAATTTATGGAGACCAGCGGGCCGCTAGGGAGTGTTATCTTACAACCCTAAAGCCTTCGTCTTGGAAATTGAGTGAAGTTGAGCCTATGGACATAGATGAGCCCAAAGAGATTGAAGGACTGCTTCCGCAAGGAAGCCGGCTAGAGAAAGAGGTGAACTACATGTTACCCCTGAAGGGAAAACGGCATGAGATTTGCCCAGTAAGAAGAGAAAATTCACACAAGTAAAAGAAGAGCCAAGGCCTTCAGCCGAGCTGATGACGATCGCAAGTTTGACATTGGATCGTCCAAAGCCTGCTGAGGCCCCTTTACGCATTTGCTTAGATGAGTCTCGTCCAGAAAGGACTTTGCAGATTGGGGCAGGTTTGAAGCCCGAATTACAAGAAGCTATTATAGCACTGTTAAAGCAATTTCAAGATATTTTTGCCTATGGGGCAGAGGAGATGCCGGGGATTGATCCCAAAGTGGCCGTTCATCGGCTAAATGTTGATCCAGCCAGAAAACCTATTAGGCAGAAAAAGAGGCATTTGGGACCTATCAGGAATCAGGCTGTAGACGAAGAGGTCAAGAAACTAATAGAAGCCGGCTTCATCAGGGAGACTAACTATCCAGATTGGGTGGCAAACGTAGTTATGGTCCCCAAGCCAAATGGAACTTGGAGGATGTGTGTCGACTATACGGACTTGAACCAGGCTTGCCCCAAAGACAGTTTTCCTCTACCTAAGCTGGATCGACTAGTAGATTCGACAGCTGGTCATGCCTTACTAAGCTTCATGGACGCCTATTCTGGGTTCCATCAGATTCCCATGTTGCCGGAGGACCAGGACAAGACTTCATTCATAACTGAAAAAGGATTGTATGGATGGCTAATGATGCCATTTGGTTTGAGGAACGCACCGGCAACTTTCCAGAGGCTTATAAATGAGATCTTTTCGCCTCAGTTGGGACAAAATTTAGAAGCATACATTGACGACATGATCGTCAAAAGCCAAGAAGAAACAGACCATGTCGAAGACCTGCGTGAAACTTTTGAAACACTGCGCAATTATAAGTTAAGGCTCAATCCAAAAAAGTGCGTCTTTGGGGTTTCAGCTGGTAAGTTCCTTGGGTTCCTAGTAGATCAACGTGGGATAGAAGCAAACCCTGAAAAAATCCAGGCTATACTCGACATGAAGCCTCCGACCAGGGTGAAGGAAGTACAGCGGTTGACTGGTTGTTTAGCGGCAGTAGGACGATTTTTGTCCAAATCAGGCGACAAATGCCATCACTTTTTTGCAACGATAAAGAAGTCAGCAAAGTTTCAGTGAACTCCAGAAGCAGACGAAGCTTTAGTTGAGATCAAGAAGCATTTACAGCAGCTCCCCCGTCTGATAAGTCCGGTGCTTGGGGAGAAGTTGTATGTTTACTTGGCTGTTTCTCCTGAGGCAGTCAGTGCAGTATTGCTAGCCGAAAGAGATGCTATACAAACACCCATTTATTTTGTGAGTCAAGTACTCAAGGATGCGGAAAGCCGGTACACAGTTGTAGAGAAATTTGGACTGGCTTTAGTAGTTGCCAGCCGAAAGCTAAGGCCCTATTTCCTGGCTCACAGTATAGTTGTGTATACTGATCAGCCGCTAAAGCAAGTTTTACAGAAGCTAGAGGCGGCTGGAATGATGTTGAAATGGGCGAATGAATTAAAGATGTTTGACATCACGTTCGAGCCAAGAAAGGTGATTAAGGGACAAGCCTCTGCAGATTTCATTGTTGAATTAACTCGACCAGTGTTGGATCCGGTGGAAGACCCCTCCGAGGGCAGTCAGTGTTGGAAGCTAATGGTAGATGGTTCGTCTACTACTCAGGGAAGCAGGGCAGGCCTTGTTTGTCAGTCCCCCGAAGGAGATAAGTATGAATATGCCATACGTTTTAAGTTCCCAGCGTCCAATAACGAAGCTGAATATGAAGCCTTACTGGCCGAAATCCGTGTTTGCCGAGCAGCAGGAGCCAGAATGTTGTAGGCAAAGTCAGATTCTCTTCTGGTCGTCAGCCAGGTTAATGGGGAGTATGAATGCAAAAAGGCCTCTATGGCTAAGTATGTCCAGTTGGTAAAAGAAGAAATCAAGCAATTAGGTGGATTCACCTTGGCACAAGTACCTAGGTTTGAGAATCATCAGGCTGATGCTTTGTCTAAACTAGCAAGTTCTGCTTTAGGCGACACCCCAAGAACTATTTTCTGGGAGGTGCAAGAAAAGAAGAGTATTGACCAGGAAGAGGTGATGTTTTTAAGCCGAGGAAACAACTGGATGGAGCCTATACTTAATTACAAAAAGACTGGCCAATTACCAGAAGACCCGGCAGAAGCAAAATAAGTCAAGGCTCGTGATAAATGGTTCGAAGTTTGGGATGAGACATTGTACAAGAAATCGTATGATCGTCCGTTGTTGAAATGTATTACCAGAGAAGATGGTCTTGAAGTACTGAAGGATTTACATGAGGGGGTTTGTGCTTCGCACATTGGCGGCCAAGCCTTGGCTGAAAGGGCACGCAGAACTGGCTATTTCTGGCCAACGTTGAATGCTGATGCCGTGGAGTATGCAAAAAAATGTGATAGCTGCCAAAAGCATGGTCACCTCTTTAAAAGGCCATCAAATTTTCTAACACCAATTCTGACTCCTTTGCCGTTCGCCAAGTGGGGCATGGACATCCTAGGCCCTTTTCCCATGGTGGCCAGACAGAAAAAGTTTGTTATTGTGGCTGTGGACTATTTTTCCAAGTGGGTAGAGGCTGAAGCCGTTAGGAGTATAAAGACGAACGATGTAAAAAGGTTCATCTGGAAGAACGTCATAACACGATTTGGGATGCCCCAGTCGATTGTGTTCGACAATGGACCATAGTTTGAGACTCCTAAACTGAAAGACTGGCTATCAGAGAGAGAGATTAAGTCCCACTTTGCTTCTGTTGCACACCCACAAGCAAACGGCCAGGTAGAAGCTTTCAATAAGATCATTTCGGAAGGTATAAAGAAGAAGTTAGAAAACGCCAAGGGCTTTTGGGTGGAAGAGCTTCAACTGGTCCTTTGGTCCATCAGAACCACAGCTAAGAATTCAACAGGGGAGACGCCCTTCATGCTGGTCTATGGAACAGAAGCTGTCCTACCCATTGAGATTGAAGAACCACCCTCCGCGTCATGTTATACTCAGAAGAGACAAACTGGGCGGCAATGCGGCTGGCATTGGACAAATTGCCAGAAGTCCGAGGTAATGCTCTTCTGAGGATGGAATTGTACAAGCTACGCATGGCTAGGGAGTTCAACAAACGGGTAACCAGACGACCTCTCAAAATAGGGGATCTGGTTCTTCGTAAGATGGAAGCTGTTGGACGAGCAAAGGAACTAGGCAAGTTAACCCCGAACTGGGAAGGTCCGTATTTGGTGGTCGAAGAGGTTCGCAGTGGCACATTTAAGCTTCAAGACTTAGATGGACGTCCCATACCACGAACCTGGAATTCTGATAATCTGAAAAAATACTATGTCTAAGGCAGTTTGTAGTTTTTTACATTTTGCAAACGAAGTGCTACGGCACAGACACATCATTTAGACATGTATTCTATGTACCTTAGCTTAGGCTAAGCAAACTTCACATTAATACATTCTAAATTCTGGTCTATGGTTTGAGTTGCTTCTTTATGCATGGCTTATTTGAATAGTCAGTAATTCGTCCTGCCATATATTCAGCTCGGGGCATTTAATTATCTATAGCCATCTTGGGGCATTTTTCCATGGATGGACGAAAGATGGACACTCGATAATAAACCGCGAAAGACCTTTGTAAAAGACAGATATTACTTTCCAAAGGAAGACGTCTGCAAGAATCATCTTAGTCCAATCAATGACATAACTGATGAACAAAGACTTGTTGATTAAAGGTTCACTTTAACAAGAAGCAATTAGTAAATCGTCTCAAACCAAGTTCACCACAACTTGAAAGATAGACGAACAATGCTTCCTAAAGGAAGTCGGCTAGAGAGACGTCTTCCCTTAGTAAAGGAAGTCGGCTAGAGAGACGTCTTCCCTTAGTAAAGCAAAGCTCCGTCATAATACCTATTATTACGCAAAGGTATTATTTCCTAAAGGAAACCTGCCTAAAATGAGACGTCTTAGTAAAGAAGGTCTCGTTACTTACAAAAAAGATGGACTACACTTCCTTCCTACGATGTCTTCGTCTAAGAATAGACCAAGAGGCATCCTACGAAGGGGGGCATACAGTACCATGTCCAGTAAAGAAATAAATAACCATTGGACGTCTTTAATCTTATTGATACAAACCAAGGTTAGTTCCAAAAGAAAAACGTCCAAGAAATAACCATTGGACGTCTTCAATCTTATTGATACAAAGCAAGGTTAGTTCCAAAAGGGAAAAGTCCAAGAAATAACCATTGGACGTCTTCAATCTTATTGATACAAACCAAGGTTAGTTCCAAAAGGAAAACGTCCAAGAAATAACCATTGGACGTCTTCAATCTTATTGATACAAACCAAGGTTAGTTCCAAAAGAAAAACGTCCAAGAAATAACCGTTGGATGTCCTCAATCTTATTGATATAAATCAAGTAGTTCAATAAGAGAAACGTCAAAAGAGTGATCCCTGGACGTTCCCTTGAACCTAACTTGGTATTCAACCAATAAGAGTCAAGAAGGAAAACGTCCAAATAATAGTCCTAAGACGAAGAGGCTTATACACCGGTCGTCTTCCTTCATAGGGCAACAATCGTCTAGAGAACGACCAACGTCTAAATGTTATCTAAGTCGCTTTCCTTTATGAAGCAATGTTGGTAGAGACCCTTTGTTAATCCAGGACGAGCGTCCTTGTTTCCAACAGGACGAACAACCTGATTACTTAGAAAATTTTTAATGGTGAAGTTGGTCGTCAGCACAGCTTGTCATCCTCCTGAAGTTTCATGCTATTTCGATTGGACAAGGATTAGTTAACAGATCCTTTGGTTGAATAAATTAATTACATGGCAAAATTGGCCTGCTGGATTATTTAACAGATACTCGTCCAAAGAATCTATTTTTCTATAGACGAAGAGAGATCTTTAGACGAAGAGTGAGTATACTTAGAAATAATTGGTTAATCTTGGCATATCTTCTCAGAACATCTTCGTCCCATAGAGTGATTTAAGATGAAGATAGACCCAGACAAGTATTAGAATAAACATTGTTCAAGACAGCTGAATGAAGGATTCTCATTTGGGCTACTCATCCAAGTGGACGATACCAGAGTTCACAAAAGTACAATACTGAGTTTTCATTCTACTACAACGAAACCAAACGGCAAAAGAAGCCTCCTAATGTAATTACAAAGCGTAGGAATTTCAGCAAAATATCCATGAAGTACAAACAGAATACTAAGTCAAAATTACAGCAAGGAGAGCGTCCTGATCTGGTTGTGGGCCAAGACTTGATGACAGTTGCGTACTTCTTCAACTTGTCAAGCTGAGCCTGAATATCTTTCCTGCCCTCTTTGCTGAGTACTTGGTGCAAGTTTTCTTAGACTTGCACCAGTTCTTATAGAACCACCCCCTGACTTCTTCACTCAGATGAGTAGCCCAAATGAGAGAAGAAGGAAGCAGGAGGATGGTCGCTCTAGGCGTTGGGAGGAGGAATAGATGCATCCTCCTCTATGGCAGTGTCATCCTCAACTTCTTCGTCCTCTAACTCCTCGTCTTCGTCTGTTTCATCGAAGATAGGGGGATCTTCGCCACGCTTTTTGGCCTTGTGATACTCCTCCTGGAATTCAAGCCGGCGTTGAAAACGGCTCACTTGTTTCCAAACACTCAGAGAAGGTTTGGACGGCGTCTTGGAAGTCCAGCTGAGCTTGATCCTTCAACTTACCCACTTCTATTGTGAGTTCAGAAATCTTAGCTTCAAGCTCAGCCGAGGTAGCAGCAGCAGTCTCCTTTACCTTCTTCAGGTCGTCCATGAGGACATCCCGAGCCAGGAGCCACTCCTCCTTCTCCTTCAGCAGAGAAGCGATCTTTTCTAAATGCAGCTTGTTGAGCGACTCAAACTCAGCCGACCGCTTCTCCAAGGCCTCCAGACTCTGCCTGTGATAGATGTTGCTCTCCTCGACAGTGACAATGGCCTGGTCTCCGGCCTTGGTCACCTTTTGGACACAGACAAAGTTTTCCTTACGAAGGCCGCTTACATACCCTTCCAAGGCCATGCTCCGGGAGAACGCCTGAAAAAGAAATGAAATTCACCAAGTTAACAAGATTAATAAAAAGCTTAAATCCAAACAGAGAAGAGAATAAAGGTGGTACCTTGGCCAAGAGTTGAGACAAGTAGCCCACATGTCCAGCCGTGGCCCCCCTCAGACTGTCAACGTACTCATGAGGGAAGGCGTCATAAACTTCCTTCTTTATTTTCTTCCTCTCAAGCGAGGAATACTTGGCAAATGAGGGGACAGTCTCGTCAGGCTCAGAAGCCGACTCATCCACGGCTGGAGCTTTCCCCTTATCTGAAAAAGATGAATCATCAGTTCGGCGAATAGGGATGACCACGACAAGTTTGTTGGACGGGATCATCGATCGTCCACCAACCCGCACCGTGCTGACAATGTTGTGATAATATAACTCACCCGACGATGCAGACTTTGTCCTGAAATGAGGAGGCATTTGCCCCACCAGCTTAGCTACTGACCTTGAATAGGCCGAACCTTCAGGGTTAACCGCATCCGGATTTCCCAACTCATAATTCAAACCAGCCGCGTCCAACTGGTTTTCCACGTCAATAGGACTGGACGACGCTCCAGCTCCCAGAGTGACGGCCGGTGGCGGAATGAACACCGGGTCAGTAGGCTTTCTCCCTTTCTCGCCGGAAGGGATAGGTGCCCTACGGACAGACGAACTCGTCTGTCCAACCCTCTTTGCCGGAACAAAGGACTTGGCTTTCGATTTTTTGGGGGATGAAGCCGGCTCCCCTGAAGCAGCAGGCCGCTTCCTCGATGCAGACGGCTTGGCAATAGTTGCCCTGGCCGTTGGTGAATTTTTCTGCGCAACAAAACAAGTCACATTAATATATTCAAAGCCAAAGGTGGATCCAAGAAGGAAAACGACCAGAATGACTAGTCCAAAAATAGCATATAGTCAACAAAGTGCGTTCAATGAAGGAACACGTCAGAACTAGGACGGTTCCTTCAAAAAGAGTCCAGGACGAAGACCAACACAAACCAAAGATGGTTCAGTGAAGGAAGTCGTCTGAACTCAGACGTCTTCCTTCACAAAACCACCTTCGGCCAGGAATCTTTCCAAAAACGAAGATCAAAAGTGGATCGAAGGATGTCCGGCGAAGAAATCGCCTATCCTGACGTTTTCCTTCACGGACCCGCCTTCGGTCAGAAAGTGTACAAAGGTTCGACTATTTCCAGACGTTTTCCTTCGTAAAGAGGTCTTGGTTTTACGAATGCCGAAGACAAATTGGAAAGTAGTTCAAAAAAAAAAAAAAAAAATCTTACAAGAGTTTCGTCTCTTTTCTTATGAGGAGCTTTTGAGTGCTCCGTCCACAAGTCCTCGCCGAACTTGCTCATATCTATTTCTCCTCTCCAAGCGGCTGGGATCCTTCTTCTTGCCGATTCTGCATAAAGAAATATTTAGTCAAGTACAATCTGGAAAACACTTCTACAGGCATTTGAGGCAAGACCAGGACAATACCTGGATCTTCGCCCTCTTTTAATCCAGCGGCAACCAAGAATCGCCCATTGTAAAACATTTCTTTGAAGGGAATCCAACCACTTGGTCCCTTCAGGGCTATCTTTTTTGGTTTAGGCCACCCGGCTTCACCATGCCCGGGGTGAAGGTACTCCTTGGCTGTGAAGTGAGCCACCACGACATCGTCGTATTTATTTTCTAACTCAAGGAGAGGGGCACCCCGTCCAACATTAGTAACTGCCCGATTGTGATACTTATAGGGCTCAGCTGTCTCTGCGTCAGGAGCCTCGACGAACAAAAACTCCGACTTCCAATTGTGCATTTTGGTTGGTTTCCCAAACGCAGACATATACCCGGTCCTATTACAGACACTATACCAGGTTCCCTCCATGGTCCTTGGGACTTGGCAGACATAGTGTATGTGGGTGAAAGCATTAAAGGACAGGAGCAGGCCATATAACTCACAGGTAGCAATAAAAGTTAGTATGTTCATCCAAGCATTAGGAGCCAGCTGATTATGACCTATGCTATAGTGTCGAAGAACTTCGTGAATGAAAGGATGGAAGGGAAACCTAAGTCCGGCATCTAAGGCCAGTCTATACACAGCAAACTGGTTGGGGCGGCATGGAAAATTGTGTCCTCCTTTTTAGGTAGGACGAATTGAAAGTCTACCATGGGCATCTCTTTATTCAATCGACTTGCATTCGGCCCATATTTTTTCAACCAATCTATGTCCACACAAACAAAAGCCGGATCAGAAAGAGGGCCCAGACGGTCTCTAAGCTCAGCAGAGGTAGTAGAAGGATCTGACCCTTCTTCGTCCTCTTCTTCTTCATCTGAGACCCTTCCAGACGGACCGACCTCATATTGTCCCTCCGAAGCCTCATAGTCAAATTCGTCTAGAGGGCTAACCTCCAAAGGCTGAATCTCCTCCACTCTATCACTCTCCTGTCTTTCAAGACCTCTCCCCGTTGACTCTTCCATTTCAGAACTGGATGAGGGGAGGATTAGTGAACGTCTTAGACGCGCCGTTTGCTTGACGCGCGCCAGAATACCCTGCAAAGGCAGAGACTGGGTCGTCGGAAACGGGTCGAACGTTCTTATCAAATTAAAGAAGTATCCGGCCGAGATACGCCCAACTCTAGAAACGGCGGACGATGAAAAAGAATCCGCCCTAGGGTTAGCATGTTCTATGGATTGGCCGGGGTTATTGGAAGAGGTAAATGACACCATTTTTATTTCAAAAAAGAAAAAGAATCAAAGAATGAAAGAAGAAAAGTAAAAGGAGAAAGGGGAGATACCTGACTAAAGATCTGGACGGACTCTTCACCTTCTCTACAAGTCCCGCCGGTCAGCAATGGTCAAGGTCAAAATTCCCCAAAGTCAACCTTCTCTGACAAATAAAGAAACCAGAATACTCCCTCACTCAGAGCTTCTCTCTCTAAAAAATCCTCTCTCTAGAAAAATATGGAAAGTGAAAGTGAAAAAATGAAGTGGGAGAAGGGTATTTATAGAGGTAAAAAACCTCCCTCTTCCCCAACAGTCGCTATATACGTGTCAACACCCCATGGTGTACACGTCACTTCCTATTCTTCTGATTGGAGGAAAAGTCAGTTAAACTCCTAAACAGTGCAATGAAGATCTGCGGTTACTCTCAGTAAAAGGGTTTTTATCAGATAAGCCCCAGATTAAACCCCTTTTAGGGGCAAATGTTGTAACATATAAAAAGAGGATACGTGGCCCAATGAGCTGATGACACGTGGCCCATTCCCCCCCTTGACACTTGACAGCGTGTTAGGGGTGAGTTAATGATGTCACTAAAGCTGTATTCAAGAGGCCCAATTATTCCTTAAAAGAAGGAATAATCAGCCCAAGTTCCCTAAAGAGGAAGGATGTGATTGGATAAAAGGCTCAGGACAATCAGACCATGACAAGTGTCGCCTTCCCATTGCCTAACCAATCATATCCCTTCATTCTAGGGTGCTCCTTTTTATACATAGATACTATAAATAGTTCCTCATAACCAGGTAAAACACAGCGACTCTCTCTTAAACTTACTCTGTCAAAATTCATACCCAGATTCTATCTATTGAATACTGACTTAAGCATCGGAGAGGGAATCAAACTCAAACCTCCGGTTTGTTTTTCCCCTTTTGCAGGTTCGGAAACGAAGCTACGTCTCTGCACAAGCCTCCCAACATCATCAACCCTACACCTGTCCATCATCTGGACAACTACCGTATACAACAAGTTTACGTAAAACAATTGCCATCCCTAATAAGAAGGAAGAGATATGGAGGTCGAAAATGGGTAATGGTCCCACACTCCCACAAGGTTGTGGTCAGTGACAAACTAATAACAGTGGAGCACTCAATAGCTAAGGTGCTGTAAAAGGTATGTATTGGATGACTTTGGGATATCAGCGCAATTCCTTGCAAGCCTTGTTTGTGCAAGCAATTTTAATACTTTGACGAAACTTTGCCTCATTTGATGGACAGTTTCTTCTTATCAGCTTGTAGAAAGACGGGAGTTAAGACAGATAATGGACTTTCTCAAGATGACATGTTATACTAGTGATTTTTATTGTCATTCTCCACTCCCCCTTCTTTATTTTATGGTGTAGGAACTGCATGTTTAAAGTTATACCAACCTTTTAATCCAGGGAAAAATTACCTTACAAAATAACACATATTTGTGAAAAAATATATATATGTTCATGAGAAAGGCTTCTCACGCAATATAACATAAATTTTGCGTATCATACGTTGGGAATATAGAAGCCATTAGCCACATGTAGCATGATTTAAAAAGGGTCGATATATAATAATAGAGTATTAGAAGTGAACTACTCCCTCCGTTTGTTTTTAATTGTTACACTTTGTTTTGGGGGATAACCAAGAAAATTGATGAAATCTATGCAATAATTGTTTGGGGAATTGATAAAGTTGTTTGGGGAATAGATAAAGTAGGAGAGATAATGTTGTAAAAGTAAAAAGTGTGGGGTAATTGAATATTTAATGGGAAAAGATGGTGACATGTGGGTCCCAAAAATGTTGGAAATTGGAATATAAAGATGTGAAGTTTACCAAAATTAGTAAAAGTGAGAGTGTAACAATTAAAAAGAAACGTTCAAAAAAGGAAAGTGTAACAATTAAAAACAAACGGAGGGAGTATTAGTTTAATTGATAGTCTTATAGACAGAATATTAATTTACGTACGGCTAACAATTATTCTAGCTTGCTTGTGAGCACCAAAGTTAGCTTGATACAAAAACTGATTGCTGTAGCTTGACTTGAGCCATAAATGAGATTGGTTAGTTGGAAATTCTCATGAGTAGGTTCAAATATTAAACTAAAAGATCTTTTTTTTTTTTTAAAAAAAGGTAGAGAAAGAAAAACTTTGATGGACATGAACATCACATAGATGAAACTTGCCTACCATTGCAGGCTTCGCGAGTAGGAAGGAAGGATGAGAGAAATACCATCTCGAAGGATCACGTAAGTGACATGTAAGTGAGAATCTTGCGACTATACCAAGCATCCTATGTTAACTACAAAGATTAATTGAGTTAATAACTGAAAATCATAGTTTGAAACTAATATTTAAGTGTTTTGACCAAATGGTATTGATAAGATCGTATTTAACGCTTTTATTTAATTTGAAATTCTTTTTGTGACTACTTAAAAACTAAACTAAATTATACATTTATTTAACTATTTAACTTTTTACTTGTTTATTGTAATTTTTATTTCTTTCACTTTGATTATTTGACGCTCTAACAACTGTCAAACCATCCTTTAAGACTTTTTGTTGTCTATATATATTACAAATTTGAACAAAATAACTCATCCCCTTTTTGTAAAACTTCCGTTATG
The DNA here is from genome assembly GCA_947645195.1 of Patellifolia procumbens. Taxonomy (NCBI): domain Eukaryota; kingdom Viridiplantae; phylum Streptophyta; class Magnoliopsida; order Caryophyllales; family Amaranthaceae; genus Patellifolia; species Patellifolia procumbens. The sequence goes on along the minus strand of CANSGD010001508.1, from coordinate 323,916 downwards.
ATATAACCAAAAATACATAGAGTGTCATATAAACCTTTGTAGGTCCTTCAAATCATAAATAGTATCTATCCTTCCACACTCCAATGCCACTTTGAACAAAATTCTACAATATTTGAGAAGCTCTCCATTCACTTAATCAGCCTAATCCTTTTGTTTAGTTTTTATTTTAAATTTAATTAAGTACACTTGTTTTCAAATTTCTTTGTAGTTATCCCTTGCACACAATAAGAGTTGCTATAAATAAATATGTTCTTGAACTATATCTTATATCCACCACCTTCAACAATTCCACCACCATGTATATATAGCAAGAAGATAAGTATAATGGCGCACTTTAGGTGAATACTAACGGGCTAGCTTGTATTGGTGCTATGTACGCATGCGCACTATTTATATATGGTATGATGCATGCGCATCCCTAACCCTTCACTGCCACTAAACCCTATATATGTGCTGCATTTACTTGCATGAAAAGAGTGCAATACTCATATTATACATTTACACTAAGCACAACCATGAAAATCCTTATTTTCTACCTGTTTTTCTACTTTGTGCTCTTCATTTTCTCACATTGCAAAATCAGTCAAGTTGTCGCGGCACCAAATAACAATGGCGATATTTATATCGTGTACATGGGATCTAACAGAAACAATTATGATATGCTTCTTAGATCGTTGTTAAGAAGGTGAGCGAGATACTTGTATTTTTGTTTTTTTGGTACTCTCTCCGTTTTTTTTAATATGTACCTAAGGGTTTTTACAAAAACCAAGGAAAAAGTGCAAAAGTAAGAGAGAAAGTTAGTAAAAGTAAGGAAAAAGTGAAAAAGGTAGAGAGAAGGAAAGAAAAAGTAGGAGAGGAGTGTAATAATTAGGTGGGCCAACTTTCCATTTATGGCAAAAGGTAGAAAGGTGCCAATTAAAAAAAAAATCTCAAAATGGAGAAATGTGCATATTAAAAAAAACGGAGATAGTACTATATTCGTTTCACAAAACATGTTATATACTTGTATTTGAAACTTTTACGTATTCCACTTTGATATCGTTTGTAATTTACACAAAAGGAAACATATAGCTATGTGTGATCTTGTTGGATTAGTTCGACATATATTTTTCATATAAATCAACCTTTTATTAATTTTATAGATGCAAAATTAGAGATACGAAAGTTCAAACTTTAATATTGACGTGTGTGAAAAGTGCAAGTGTGATAATTTTAGTGAAACGGAGGTAATACTGCGTTAGATTATTTTTGTTTGAGGTTGATATAGAAAAGAGTTTTTTTTTTTTTCTATGGTAGGAATAAGAATGCACTAGTACACAGCTACAAGAATGGATTTTCAGGATTTGCTGTGCGATTATCAGAGTCAGAAGCACATCAACTCACCAACCATCCTGGGGTTGTATCGGTGTTTCCAGACCCCATGTTTCAACTTCATACAACGCGTTCATGGGATTTTTTGCAACGCGAAATTTCCATACTCACTGACTTCCAAGAGCGTTTTAATGCTGCTGTAATATCCTCTCAAGGATCAGATACTGTTATTGGAATTCTAGATACAGGTAAAATTTCAGTAATCCAAATTGAGGACTAATTAGCTAAGTTGTCAAATTGTGCATGACCCCTTTCACAGTTTTTTTAGTGCTGAAGTTGTTCATTTGGTTTAATTTTCATGATCCTAATTGTACGTTCAATATTTATTTGCAGGTATTTGGCCAGAATCTGAGAGCTTTAGTGACAAAGGTATGGGCCCAATTCCATCATCATGGAAAGGGAAATGTATGGAGGGACCAGACTTCAGTTCTTCAAATTGTAGCAAGTATGTTTAACAATGTATCATAATTTTTAGCTTGTGAAGATACATGCTTCATCTTGACCAGTGAATATCAGCTTTAATTAGCAGAAATTAATTTCAATCAATAAAAATACTTCATGGTATAGATATTATGAAGTGAACGGAGCCTAAGTATATTTGATTAAAATCGGTTGTGTCAGATCAATTCTAATCAACGAAGATCAGTTTTAATTAGCAAATAGCAAGTCAGTTTCCCTTAGTAAAAAATAGTTTAATACGAAGTGAACCCAACCCCTGTATATTTGGTTTTAGCAATGAAAACATTGGTCTTTTTGTAGAAAATTGATAGGGGCGAGATTCTACAAGGATGATGACAGTGATGCAGTGACTCACTCGGCTAGAGATACAATAGGCCATGGCACACATGTAGCATCAACAGCAGCAGGTGTCTCTGTACCAAACGCATCATACTACGGCTTAGCTAGTGGGGAAGCAAGGGGCGGATCTCCTTCATCACGCATAGCAATGTATCGCGTGTGCTATGCTGACGGATGTCCTGGTTCTGCTATCTTGGCTGCGTTTGATGATGCCATAGCAGATGGCGTTGATCTGTTGTCCCTGTCGCTTGGTTCTTCATCTGTTTTTGCACCTGATTTTTCGACTGATCCTATAGCTATTGGTGCATTCCATGCAGTCCAGAAGGGGATTACTGTTGTCTGCTCTGCAGGGAATGATGGCCCTTCTCCTCAATCCGTGGTTAACGTGGCTCCTTGGATCTTAACTGTTGCTGCTACGACCATTGATCGTGATCTTCAGTCTGATATTATCTTAGGCAACAACAAAGCCATCAAGGTAAGACCGTTAGCTTTGTTTTAATGACTTTCCTCTCTTTTCTATTTTACACCCGCGTTTTATTTACATGTTCCACTTTAACTTTGTGCAATGCATGATCCACAGATTGCATTTTTAAAAGATAGTTATACAGTATTCTTTTCTTGAAAATTTTAGGGCGAATCCATTAACTTCTCAAAGCTTGAAAAGTCTCCAATTTATCCACTGATTTTTGGTGGTGATGCCAAAACTAAGACTGCAATTCAAGATGACGCAAGGTGATCAATTTCTCTTATTTATTTACCATGGTTTATTTGCTTCTTCTCAAATCCCCCTTTTATTTTAATTTATGTCAGCATATCAGTACTAATGTAATGATTTTTTCGCAGCCATTGCTACCCAGACTCTATGGATGAACTGAAGATCAAAGGAAAATTAGTACTTTGTCAGCATGCAGAAGGAGGCGATTTTAGTACGAGAGCAAAGCTGATGGGAGTTCAGAGCGCTGGTGGAGTAGGAATAATAATAATCAACGATGCAACACGATTAGTTGCCTCTAATTCTGGTACCTTCCCAATGACTGTTATTACCTCAAAGGATGGTGCAGAAATCTTGGATTACATCAATGCAACCGAGTAAGACCTTGCATGTATTAGTTTTATTGATCATATTTATTGCTACTCCCTTTAATTATATGCTTATTCCATGATATTTTCATTCAAGAAATTCGGTTGCAACAATCTTAGCTACGAAAACAATCCAAAAATTTAAACCAGCACCAACGGTTGCGTATTTCTCTGCAAGAGGTCCCTCATCAAGCACAAAATACCTTCTCAAGGTAAAGTCCGTCTTCTTGTCATTTTTTGGAAGAAATATCCTAATAAAAACGACTAAGAATTTTGTTTAAAAAAATGAAATTTTGCAGCCTGATATTGCTGCACCAGGAGTAAGTATCCTTGCAGCATGGTTAGCTAATGACACATCAGGAGAAACCACGCCTCAGGGAAGTGAACCTCCGAAATTCAATGTGCTTTCAGGAACCTCTATGGCTTGCCCACATGTTGCAGGCATTGCTGCCAATATTAAATCCCAGAATCCTTCCTGGAGTCCAGCTGCTATTAGGTCTGCTATAATGACAACCGGTAAGGAAGTTAGGGCTCTGTAGATAACATCACCGTCCTTTCTCATGTCTTCATATCATACTCATGGATTCAAAAGCATCCTTTTAATGAATTGAAAAAAGTTTTGCATAAAAAGCTTTTCCTTCTTCCGGTTTCTTACAGAAAATAAATAAATCGAGAATGAAAGCAGTAATGCCAAGATTAGCAACATGATGGTGTGTATATATATATATCTATATACTTCTATGATATTCCACATACTTAATAAAGTGGTTATGCCATGAGCAGCAACTCAGACCAACAATATGGAAGGGCCAATAACAACAGAAAAAGGAGAAGTAGCCACACCATATGATTTCGGGGCAGGGCAGGTGAGTCGGACAGGGGGACTACAACCAGGACTAGTTTACGACATCAACCCATCAGAATACCTACAATTTCTGTGTTATTACGGATACAATGTCTCCACCATTAAGCTCATTGCAGCTCAAATTCCGAGTGGATTTTCTTGCCCAGATAATTCAAGCTCAAACATGATATCGAACATCAACTACCCGTCCATAGCTATATCAATGAATGATACGACAGCTCCTATTACAGTGAAGCGGACTGTCAGTAAAGTTGATACTGATGAAGAAACAATTTATACTGTAACTGTAGATAAACCTACAGGAGTTGAGGTAACTGTAAGTCCTAAAGAACTGAGGTTTACAGCGGGTACCAAGAAGTTGGATTACCAAGTCACATTTTCTGCTTTTTCTTCATCTGTTAAGGGGGATTTGTTTGGGGCAATCACATGGAAAAGTAAGAAGTACAAAGTGAGGAGTCCGATTGTTGTACTCACTTAGTAAATATAAAGCGTTAGTTTAACCAAGTTGGGTTTATGTTTGGTTAAATTAGAATTAGATTATAGACTTCTCACGGTTGCCCAAAGGGTTATTGCAATAATGGAATATCTTATATGAAAAACTTGTGTTATATCTACCTTATGGAAAGTAAGAAAGCTTGAGAAAGAAAGATTTGTATCCATAGTGTTCTTTGTCCATATGGCGCTCTCCCTTCTTTTATTGATTGCAACAGTATGACATTAGTGCTATTTACACACTCTACTTTGACCAACATGTGTCACTTTACATGTAAGAAAAAAAAATAGTTGCTTAAGATCTTGTTTGATTAATTCAATATATATTTTCAAGATAAGTGTTGCAATTGATAATGAACAGAGGAAGTATATGCTTTTTACGCTCAGTTGTACGATTTTCACGTTAACCTTCTTGTTATTATAAGCCCTTTAGGTATCCGTGATAGCAAATTCAGTTTTCATCAGGAAAATGTATTATCACATGATTTACCTCCGAGAATATTGAAGGTATTCATAAAACATCCGTTAATTTCTAGAAAAATAAAGGCCAACATATCCTCCAATAGTTGAGGAATCAAAGCAGCATAACTCACAAAATTATCTTGGATTTGGAGGAGGGGATTGATTCATCTATCTTTGCGACTGGACTATGTGTTGCAAAGCATGATGAATTTAGACAGTATCTTAAACTAGTCACTACATGTCCTCTAAAGCACTTCATGTTTGATCTTAATTTCTACTCCCTCCGTCGCATAATCATATGCTTTTAATGCTATACTGGCATTGGAAAATAAAAGATTTTTCTTTTCTTTTTAACAAAATAACATTTAATAAAGTTTTTGGCAACTTGCCTTGATTGTTTAATCCACGAAAATTAAATTATATGAACAAAAACAACCAATATAATTACGATACAGCATATTTATTAAAGTAGAACAATTAGAATGAGAGCTTTTTTTTCATACACCTAAAAAGGGAACCAAAGCATATTATGGAGCACATGGAGTTGAAAATCAAAAGGTGTATCATCAAACTATTAAGGAATTAAAAGCTAATATAGTTTCTTTTTATAAAAGATAATGAAAAGAGCATATACATAAAAGAAGATATGAGTATTAATTAAAGAGCATAGAGTAACATAGTGTAGTAATATGATAAAATAAGGAGATATAATGAAAGTAACATTGGGTGGGAGCATACCATTAGGGAGTGTATAACACTAATTTCCAGTAGCATACATGTGAAAAAACATAGAAAATGCTAACAGTAGAAATGCAAAATTATAAACGGAATTAAAGACATTTCCAGTATCTTGTACAATTATGATATCAGACACTACATTAACGAGAAATTTAGAGCAAAACCCCTACTCTTTAGACAAACATCTATGCAGACTAACCAAGAAAAGTGATCAAATTGCTAAGAAATAGATATTGAAACCAGCTGCTCCTTGTTATTAATGGAAGGCCCAAGATATTTCTGCTCTAACTTTTTTCTCTTCCTTAGCTGTGTAATCATTAACAATGTTAAATTTCTCCCTGATCTGCTCTAGAGTCTTCCCTTCCATCATGTTTGCCACACATTTGCAGCTCATATCTAGCAAACTCTTGATATCAAGGTAGTTTGCAGCCTGGAGAACACAAAGATTATAAATTAAGGATTAAAAACAAGTGTTTGAAAGAGTGCATCGCAGTTATATATCATCTTTAAACTCGCATTCTCGACACAAACACAATCCCAAACAACACTTAGAGCAATGAAAAAACGATGGTAAGCATCAATGTCAAGATAGTCAGTTCCAAAACAAGATTGCCCTAAATTATAACAATTATATGCAACATATCTACACTAGTATATAACAGCTGCTCAAATTGCAAATTTCTAAATTTTATACTGCAAATTCTATAGATTCGATATTGCAAATTTCTACTTTATTTCACACTGAAAATTTCTATGGTTCTTGATGCAAATTTCTGTAAATTAGTCATAGTTAACTCGAGGTCCTTTCTTTCTTTTCTCATATTAGGCTTAAATTTCTAGAAAATAACGGTAGCATATGCCTGTTAGGGGTGAGTACAAACGAATACGCAGTCAAATGAATGGACCCGGAACAGGAACCAATTAGAACCAGTCTTGGAAATTGGAACCGAAATTGGAATTGGTTTAATCGGTTCCTTATTTTCAGGAATTCGAACCAGAACTAGTTAAGAGTTTGAGACTGGTTCCTACACCGGATACTTAGTTCCCTATGAGAGTGTCGCAATACCATTTCTTATGTTTTTTTTTGCTCACCCCTAATATTATTTAGTTTGTTACTTTTTATCTTCGAAAACCCTAGCAATATTATCGATTGCAATCCTAAAAGCTGAAATCAACAGTCTGGAAATCCCTTTTAATTTCTTCAAGATTTGTAAGACATTAATCAAAACAATGAAAAAAAGTCCATAAACTCTCAAGGGAAACCATTTTTACTACTAATTACTGAAAACAATCCAAAGAATGAGAAAACAGAGTATACTAAAGAAACAGCATTGAATCAAGAAGACAATAAATAATTGTAAGAAGAAAATAAAAACTGACCAAGATAATATCAAATAAGGTGTGTTGGTCTACTTTAAAGAAATAAGATTGCCAGTCATTGCGATAATCTTCGTCGATCAAACCCTCGCCAAATGATGGTAAATCAGGAGAATTCCCAGAGCAAAACTCAATGACTTTCGCAAGAACTTTACCGGTGACATTCGGCAATGGAATTTCATCTTCACTTGAAACATCCTCCAACATCTGTTTTATCGTTTGAGATTGAATAGCAACCTTCTCCTCGACTTCGAATAACTTGCCATCAGAGCTCTTTAGAGTTATCTTCTTATTTGATGCGGATGTAGAACAAGAAGACGAAGAAGCCATTGATGTATTAAGGATGAGAGATGAATGCGGAAAAAGCTCTAAATAAATTCTGAAAAGTGCGAATTAGAGTTGGCCATGTTTTATAAGTTATGGAGGGGAAGCAATACTCTAGTTTGAGGCTGTTCCATTTCCCGCCACATTGGGTTCAATTCATTCCCAAATTTAATCAATTTTTTTTAGTATTCACGGATATCCGAAATATCTGAAATGTGGGAAAAAACGGAATATTATATTAATCGGTTTGTATTTCATCAAATTATTTTTTTTCCAAGAATATCGGATCAGATAATCTAGTGATCCGATCTCAAATTTCAATATATGAAACTTTGGGTATCTGATTCGGATTGGATTCAGATGCTACATAATCTGAAATAAGCACCTTTGGAATTAAGATGGATGAAGAGGCACTTGAGCCTGGAAGTGATACAACACCAAAAACGAAGAAAAAATTCCTTAGAGTTATAAGGTTATTATTAGTAGGGAGATAAATTACATTTCTAATTAGACTTTGTTTGGTTGGATGGAAAATCATTGTCGATATAAAACGATTTTCCATGAACTATTCTCCAATGTAAACTCAATTGTAAATTAACTTTTGTTTGCCTTCTTATGTAGGAGAAAGATGAAAAAAAAATATCGAATAACAAATAAATGTGAGGATAGAGGGGAGTATAACGAGAAAGAGGTGAGGAATAGAAAGAATACATGTTTTTCCTCTGTGGCTCTATGTAGGAAGGGAAATCTCTCAAATTCTTGGAAAATTACTACCAATCATTTGAAAAGCTAATTTTCACCTTTTACAAACCAAACAAAAGAAAGTATGAGTGTCTAATTAATATGCGTGTCTTTGATATGCCTCTATTTAAAAAAGAGTAATGCTATATGCTTCCTCCCTATATAAACTTTGATTCATATTTTAGTTCACAAAAGAAAATATAGATTTCTACTGAGGTAGTATATCAATTAAATATTTATCATAAATGTTAGTCTCTAAGCTTGTGAGATGTACGATTACTTAATATATTCAAAATATATTTCCCGCGTTTTATAATAATATACTCATTTATCATGATACATTGTTATCAAAATAAATTGGTGTTTAATCACACATGTTATTCGAATATTTAGTTACATGTGAGGGGAGATAATATGATTTTTTATATCGAATAATAGAGTGTGAAACCTACACTTATAAGAGGATAAGAAATAAGTACTAAAATATATTATTACTAAGTCACATATAACCTAAATTTTGACAAACGCAAAAACATTTACAAATCTAAAGACTACACTTATGTTCAAATTGATAAGTACTTATATTCTTATAAACTGTGATATTTTCTTTATAAATTAGTCATAGGTAAGTTTTAAAACTATAGCTTGTGAATATAAATTATTAGACTAGGTTTAAAAAATGAAAAATACATCTTCCTAATAATTCTATTTTATAAACTGATATAAGTACAAACTTTATAAACTAATAACAATATGTCAAAAAGTAAAACTCGTCTCAGCTATTACACTTCAAGAATTTCATGCTGAATTACAATGCTTGCACATTGTGCTACTCCCTCCGTCCCAAAAAAAACTCCTACATTTGACCAAAAAGTAAAGTATTTTTTGGTCAAAATGTAGCAGTTTTTTTGGGACGGAGGGAGTATTAAGGATTGCTTAGCGTTTAGCAGATGATAGTTAATCAATCGCATCAAGAAATTCGATCACCAAATACTAGTAGTAAATTTAAGCAAGTACTATATTTGATAACCTAGAAGCTAGGGCATAAGAAAACTGATCCACACTACAAGTTCACAAAGAGTTTTCAGCAGGTTAATCTCTGAATTTGCCAAAGGCTAATTATATCCAACTTGTTATTTGTGATAAAAATCTTGCATAATTTCCATGCATCTGATTGAGTTGTACTATATACTTCATATTGTTCACAATCCATGTTTGTATAATTTTTTAAAAAACTTGATATGACTGCTGATATAATTTTGCCAACAAAAATTATACTTCTATTACTGCATTCCGCTTTGCATTGAAGTTAATTAAGGATAAAAAGATCGATAAATAATAGGTATGAAGCTATTCTGAAATTCAATTCATTAAATGGAGTGCCTTACTCTGTATTCTGAAATTCAATTCAACCTTCATAAGGCATGCTATAAGTGAAGCTAAACAGGGCATCTCAACTCTTTTTAGAACAGCTTTAAAATCAGCAATGATGCAATCCAAGCATTGGCATAATAATGTCAGCCAGGACAAGAAAACCTCTATCTTTACACCAGGTAGGTCTTCACCGTATAGCATGTACACACTGATCTGGGCAAGATCCCACCACTCCTACTGAAGCCCGTCCGAAGGCTCGCAGCGTAACACAACTCAAGGTTTCGCCAAGAAAAGTTGACACTAGGCGGAGCAATCAACATCGACACAAGGAAGTTCTATCCTTTTGAAGAGGGGTCAAGGACTTGAGCTCTGTATATGTTGGCTAAGCGTTCCAGATTTTGTAGCCACACAAGTATTTGGAGAATACTGCATCTTCTTTCTTCAGACTTTGTGATACTTGTATTTCTGCCCGAGATTAAATCTTGTAATACTGTCACTAAATCCACTAAGCACTAGGTTCCTCACAGCCTCAACACCTTGTTCCAAAGCAGCATCAATCTGAAATTGAACCAGGAACACTAAACATCAAACTAACAACTCGTACTCCGAATTTAAAAGTGCATGATAAAACCCAGGGAAGGATCTTAGTTGGGGCTAGTAGGATCCAGCCCCCTACTTTTCTGTGAGGGGCTTATTAGGCATAACAGATATGTCGATAATATATATCATAAAAAATTGTAGCGTAAAGGTTAAAATTTAACTTTGAAACTAGAGGTTGGGGGTTTATTGCCCCCCTAATATCTTAATAAACCAGCCATAGAATTTTGTTGGTTCACTTAAACCTATTGCATTTAGAGTCCCCCTACCTGTCTTCTTTCTGCAGAACTGAACTTCTGTAAAAGAAAAGCTTTCATATCCATATTTCCCGGTGGATTCCCTATACCTGCAAACGTTAAAGCTTGGAATTAAAGTGATGTACTCTGATTACCGGAGCTTTTATCCTATGGGGGAAGAAAATGATGTTTTGCTGAAACCAACCTATGCATAATCGAGGGAACTCCTTTCGCCCATCTAAGTGTCCCATCACACTCTTAACTCTGCATTAGCAACATAACAAATCAAGAGGCTTAATAGTGATAAGATATCAGCAAGTATTATCCTATAATAGATTTTCGACCTTTACCAAGCAGGTCTAGTGGTAAAGGTTTGTATCTCACAACCACGATGTTCCACTAGAGGCGCTTTGGGTGTAGGGATTCACTTTACTCTTTCCCCCATGGCCCTACTCCCAACGAGCCTTGCCTGTGTAGCTTGGGGCTGGATTGTCTTGTGCAGGGGTTCGCGTCTGGTAGAACACTTCTTGCCAACCCCACAAAAATAAAAGCGCTCGACCTTTATTAGACAGGGAGAAAGGATATAAGGTCCAGGACAAGGTGGATGGACACATATGCCTTTAGGACTTGGAATGTGATTAACAGAAACTACAAAACATTTCTTTCTAGGGTTCACATACATAGAATATTTTAGAGCCTTGCACTGAAGAGACAAGACTATAAATAGTAGTAAGAAAAGGGGAAGAAGCAAAAAACACAGATGTTCACTTATGCCATCAGGTAGCCTGTCCAATTTTGAAGTCTGAAGTGTAAATTGGTTTTGAGAAGTTCAGAAATATGATAAGATGGAAATTACTAGGGACTACTAACCACCATGTATACCATCTTTATTTTGTCCATTAAGGTAACTTACCCATTGTGATGTCCGTGTCCTCCTTTCGGCTGAAGCCTTAAGACGCCATTAGGCAAGCTCGTCTCATCATAGACCTATAAAAGCAGCTTAACTATTATATTAAACAAGGAAGTCACCTTATTTACATATATTATCAAGTCTGAGTTTGCTTTGCATACCAATAAGATGTGGCGCAAAGGTACCTTGTAATATGCAGCCAGTGGTCCGACCTCAAAGTTCACAGATACACAAGTCAGATGTGGAATTGAAGGCAAAAGCATTAGAAGCAACCACTTTAAGAAAGGAATTATAAGCTACAAAGTTTGTACATTGATCCAAGAAGCACATGAAATTGACAAAATGAAGAAAATAAATTAAAACTATATAATAGATATAGTGATTGTCCCGACTTTAATATAGGATTTTACCATTTTAACGCAGTTATGATCAAGAACCTAAGTAGTAAAACTAAATTTTTTTTGGCTTCACCTGAAATATCAGCAAACCTTAGGAAACGGTAATACATGACCAACACAGTTTATAATCGGAATCAAACTTCAAGATTGGTATTTGTTTAAGAGGTTATTAAGGCTGATCCTATTGACAACCTAGAGGCTACTATTTTTCATTCAAATTTTACAAAAGCTTGCTTAAATCTTCTAGATTCTTCAACCCTTTCGAGTTTTCAAGTCTGGATTGTCAATAGAGATGAAGAATTATGCTTTCATTCATGATTAAGTCTAGAAAGAATAAATTAGTAAATAGTAGCAAAAAGCTCCGAAAGGCAACTAGTACTCGCAAGATCACAGAGCATACCGATTCCCCACTGTAATTCATATATGCTTGAGGTTTGGCCAAGAGAATTGGTACTGCCCCTATTGAACCTGCACTGGTCAAGCCATATTATGAAATTTTTGGGAGCCAAAGTAACCTTACCAGAAAGTCACTATGATTTAATCAAGGCAACCAAAAACAGCCCAAAAAAACGAACATAAAAAAAGCACCTATTCCTATTAAGGCCTTTGATTGAATAGTGTTCAACAAAATGCCCTGCTTTTGGGAGATTGTATCAATCATCTCAAATCCCACCTGGTAAAAAAACAATGGCAAAAAAGAGCTGATCTGATTAAGGACTTGGTAAAATAAAAAATGAGATATGTGGTCAATGAGCTAGCAACTTAGCATGCTTCTCGTATATACATGAACTCATTAACATAGCTGCTGGCAAGAGACGTTGTCAGCCACTAGAAATATATGCAAGACGAACTATTTTAGACAATAACCTAGTGTAGCCATGTCAAATAGGCCGATTAAGTAGGCTTCAGGTCCAGCAGCTTCATGTTCAGGTCATTGGCAGGTGGAGTCATTTCAATTTCAACTTACAAGTTGGAGGATGCATTGTTTTCGCCCTCATGCACCGAAAAGTCTCAAAGTTGCTTACTTTGTCAGAGGGCCTTTTGCCCGCACATTCAAGACTACTCATGTTATGTTTAGGTCAACCTTTGGGTCAATCGCATTGTTTCCCAATAGTAAGCAGCTAATCTAAGAAGATTCTTCATTCTGTAATTAAACTGATTTTCAAAAACAATTTTACGCTATTAATAAGGAAAACATAATTTTTGTATATATTTTTGTTATCCTAATACTTTATAAATATTAGCCTTTTGGGTCAAAGTGAAACATATTATCCACTTGTAACAAATTTTCATGTATCCAACGAATCCAGAAACCTGATCAAAGTGTCCAAAACAGACTGCAGATAACTTTAACAGTCATTCCTCAAGTCATTAAGGTTCGGGGCATGTTCAGAGACAAGTAGCTTCAAAACACTAGTAAATTTCAAAGTAGAGTTTGCCAAAGTAGTGGTGATCAGTGGACGGTAACATTTAAAGTTAATTTTCACAAAATCTAACAAAAAAAGCTTTTGGAGTAGTGATTGGCAAAAACTACCAAATTCTGTTATGAAATACCAAGTATTTATCTATATATTCTAGTATTTTAAACAAGTAATTTGACAATTACCTTTAGACAAGTCTCTAGTTAAAACCTACTCGCACAACCACTCCTAGAGCAAACAACTACTAGAAAATAATAGTATTTTCGGACACACCCATAGTTCGTTTCGGGTTACAGGTAAAAAAATCAAGCAGAAAACCTATTCGCTAACGGAGTTTGGGGTGAATGATCAAGTTGGGTCAAGTATCTGTGACTCTAGGATAGTCCATAAACCTATGATTTGGAGAGTCTATATGTTTTCCTAAGCTCCCAAGTCAAGAATACTAGTTATCTTTTCATACACATTCCAACCCAAGGAAGCAAATTAAGATGGGTCATCTTTCTAATTACTAATAAAAATTCCCACATAATCAAATTATCTCTGCAAGTTAATGCTTTAATACTTAAATCATAAAGACTAACAATCTAAAACCGCATAAAAGAAACCTAACAATATGATAAAAAAGATGAATTAGTGGCATAATTGAGTCCAGTAATTACTCCAATGACATAATTATCAATTGCAGTTTCAAAGCAAGCTAAACTGGAAAAAAGAAGAGAGATATAGAGAAAGAAGAATACATTATGACGAGTGCCATGATATTTGTTACCAGGGTTACCAAGGGCAACAATAAGCCAAGGGGTGTATTCCAATTCCAAGTTTGAGTCTGATGAAGGAGAAGTTGCAACTGCTGAAACCCTGAAACTAGTCGTAGCAAACTTTGTTGTTCTGAATTGGGGGGTTGTTTTGGGATACGTTATCAAAGTATAGGGAGCTGAAATTGCACTCAACATTTAGGATTTCTATCCACTCACAGTCTCACAGTCTCACAGTCTCACAGAGAGAGGATGGAGGTAAGTAAGACTTGAAGAGGAACAAGGTTGAGTCTTGATTCGTGTGTGTTGAAGATCGCAAATTAGATTATACACTCGTATGATGAGCATCATACTCTCGAGTGAAAACGGCAACGTTTAGCAATTTGCATGTCGTCCCATGTTTTAGTAATTGCAAGTGGGCCAAAAAGTTTTGTCTGACTTTTGGGTTTCATTTTTGGCGCCTCCCCAAAATTTTGAAAAGCTGATATTTTCTCTCAGCTCACTTCTAGCTTATAGTTTCTCTCTCCTCAGCTTGTACTATATATCCTTTTTTTTCTCTCTCCTCAGCTTCTCCCTCTTATTAAACTCTATCTATATTCATTCCTTTCCCTTGTTTTCTCTTTTAGATTTTTCTTTCCCACACTTTAGTAATAAATTCTTCATTTAATGCAAGTAAAATTCGTAAAATATTTTTATTTTGGTTTTTTTGTTTAATGCAAGTAAACTCTTGAGCTTGTAGTAGATATGGAAGATTTAGATGTAAATGGTGTTGTTAATGGTGGAGATATAAATGTTGGTGATGCTTGTAGTGATTTTGATAATACTTTTTTGAATGAACAATTGGATGATGGTGTAAATCATCCTATTGAAGGTGCAAATCCAGATGAAACATCTGGTAATGTGTAAAAATCCTAGGATTTGGTGTAAAAATTAATAGGAAAATTCTATACGGTGGCCCTGTAGTATTGATTTTTCTACACGGTGGACACTAAAAAAACTGATTCTCTTTAGTGTCCTCATAGTTTAGTGTATTTGACTATAGTGCACTAAATATGTTTTAAATAACTAAACCTAGCCTAAAAATTGATTTTACTAACCTACCCTTAACTAATCCCTAAAAAACCCCACTTATTCTAATTCACATCCTCTAAACCATGGAATCAAAAACTGAAACAAAAACGTAGTTCATATTTTGCTTCAGTGTTCTTCACCCCTAATAGTGCTCCTCCATATCTACTACTCAAAGGTAAATTTCTTAATCCTCTTATTTTTCATATTCAATCTAACTTAGTTTCTCTTGCTTAAAGGCTCTAAAAGAAATCATCCTTATTTTCGTTGATGTATTTTTCAGCAATTATAAAAACAGGCAAACATCTCATTCTTGTGTAGGGCACTAATTGTGGATATTTTGGCGAATTCTGGTGTAGATGTTAGTTGGCTAGAAACCTAATCTAATCTGAGACAAATTGAGGTTAGTTATAGTTGAAATCTTAATAGTTGTATATACTACTCTGTTTTTTTCATGCTGGTTGATTTAATTAATTTTGTTGAATTGGTTGTGGCATTAATAACTGCAATATTGTTTATGTTGTGGTTGTGTTGCAGAATGGATCAGTTATTGTTAAGGTTTTATTATGTAGGTCATGAAATTGATTTGATGATTGATGATGTTGATAAGGTTATGTGGGTTGATTTGATTATAGAGTATGAGGATAACTTTAGGAAAAAAGGGTATCGTATGCCAAAATTTCCTAATTTTCATTACTGTTATAAGAACAAAGATGTGCAGATTACAAGCGACAGTGACCTACTATCAATGTTGGAACGATTTAGCAGTCATAAGGTGATATATGTATATTTGGGGTCAGATGATGAGCCATCTGATTGTGTAACAGCCGCTAGGACACTTAGTAAAAGACTAACTCGAGAGGATAATATGCATTTTGGGAGTGGTACTTCTATTGAAGATCATGGGCCTAAGAAACATGCTATTGAAGAGCATTGGAATGGTACTGAAATGAATGTCGATGAGATTGAACCACCAAAAGCAAAAGCACCAGAAAAAACAAAGGCTCTGCCAAAAACAAATAGATTGAAATTACCTGTTAGGAGAAATGCTCTTCACAATGAATCAAATAAGTCTTTCTCAAATGCAATTTTCCCTCTACATACTTTCTCAAATGCACCCCCCGTTAACCAAAAAATCTCCCAAACCCGTAATTCTATCCTTTCAAATAACTTAGCCCTAGTTTTGCACAAAATACCTAAGAGTACTGCTGCTAGAAAAAGACTACTAGGATCTGTCCATCCAGTACAAATAATTACCAAGGAGAAATTTGATGAAGGGATTCAGAAATTGCAGAGTGATGATATTAATGGGGAAAGAGATCATATTGAGTTTGATATGGTTGTTAGTGGGGAGAGTGGGCCGAGACAATCTGTTGAGTTTAGTGATGATGAGGCTCATAGGGAAGAACAAGCTAATGATGGTGAAGAGAAGGTTGAATCTGAAGATGAGAATGATGGTGATTATATGGATATGGTCAATGATAATTATGATCCATATGAAGATGATTTTTGGCAGAGAGATGTGAACAATGATGACAGCTATTTGAGTAAGATTTATAAAAATGGTGAATTTGTAGGAAATGTAAAGTTTGGGAGTGTTGTGTTAAAGCCTTGGATGATATTCTGTGACAAAGAGCACTTTTGGTCAGTTTTGAGAGATTATTGTATACAATGTGGTTTTGGGATTGTTGTTGATAATTCTAGCCCCACTAGGTTGACTGCTTCTTGTATGGATTTGCACTGTGGATGGAGAGTTCATTCAAGTAGACTTCCCGATGGTAAGACTTGGGCTATTAAGAGTATAAAAAACTCCGAGCATAATTGTAGAGGGTTAGATGAAAGAAATCCATTAGTGAATGTTAGGTGGGCGGCAGAGAAGTTAATGGAGGATATTAGGGCAAATAATGATATTCCAGGAAAATCTCTCAATGAGTTGTTGTTGAACAGGTATGGGATTCAGATGGCCATCAGCACATTGTATAAGATGAAGGCTGTTGCACTTAAGGAAATTAATGGAGGTCATGATGAGTCGTATGGATATCTACCTAAGTACTGTGAGATGGTCAAGATTACCAATCCCGGGTCAGCAGCCTTTTGTGCTTGGACATTAGTTGAACATCCACAAAGGACCTTAACTTTCTCCAGCATATTTATTGCATTTAAGGGAGCAGTGGATGGTCTTGGAGTAGGGTGTAGGAGTCTTATTGGAGTTGATGGAGCTCATTTGAAGGGAAACTTTGGAGGAGTGATTCTATCTGCTGTTGCTCTTGATGGCAACAATGAGTTATTTCCATTTGCATGGGCTATTGTGTCTAGTGAAGATGGGGAAAGTTGGAAATTCTTTATATGGCACTTGAAGGAGCTTCTTAGAAGTAGCAATAGAGGCAATGATTGGTGTATAATATCTGATAGACAAAAGGTATGGGATTTAACTAATTTGTTTCTTTATATTAAATCTGACACTTGGAATTAATATTGTTTTTTGGTTATTTTCATAGGGGATAGATGTTGCACTAAATCAATTGTGGCCAGAGGCAGGAAGGAGATATTGTTGTAAGCATTTGGTTAAGAATTGGAAAACTCCCTTTCCTGGACCATTGATGCACTCCCTGTTTTGGTTAGCTTGTGCTGCAACGTCTCCTTTCACTTTCAGAAAAGCAATGGAAAGGATACAGAAGACAAACCATCTTGCTTTAATTTGGCTTTCTAAATTAGGAGATCAATCTCGGTGGTCAAGGCATAAATTTGACCCAAATATTTGTACCGACGAGAATAAGACAAATTTTGTGGAAAGTTTTAATGCAACTCTTGGTGTGGACAGATGCAGACCTATCTTAACATTACTGGAAGGTAAATCATGTTATTCATATAAACTTCATATGTTTATATTTCTCATATCAATATTTATATATCATATGTATTGAACTTGAAAAGGAATCAGAAGAATGTGTATGGTAAGAATGTCCACCAGGCGACAAAAATGTCAAGATTGGAATGAAAACGAGCCATGTCCAAATATTGTCAAGAGAATTCAGAAGATTACTTTTGACTCTAGGACTTGCAAGGCCTTTCAGAGCAGTGAAGGTGAATATGAGGTGAAAGAAGGAAAGTCCATGCTTCCTGTTTCATTGAACAACAAGACTTGTATATGTGGGGCTTGGCAAATAAGTGGTCTTCCCTGTAGACATGCATTAAGGGCTATCCTTGCTGCAGGTCATAATCCTTTCAAGTATTGTAGTACTTGGTATTCTGTTGCTGTATACAAACAAGCATATGGAGCATCTATTAACTCCATTCCTGATCCCGAGCATTGGCCAGAACTATCTCAACCTACTATATTGCCACCTCATTTGAAGAGAGGAATAGGAAGACCGTCAAGAAACAGAAGAAGGGAAACTGATGAGCCTCAAAAGGGAAAGAGATCAACCACCGTAAAATGTAATAAATGCAAGTCATTTGGTCATAATTCAAGGACTTGCAAAGGAGGAATGACGGAAAGAGAAAAGAGGGATATACAGTCAAGTTAGTCGTCTCAACAAGCTACTACTTTAGGGGTCAAAAGAAAACAGACAACACAAGGGTCCTCATCACAAACCTTCTTCAGTCATACAACCATCAGTACCATCGCAAAGTAGTGGAAAGGGAAAAAAGAAAGCAACAATTTGATGTTTTGTGTTATTTGATTATTGAGTACAGAGTTGGAATAAGAAATGAATGAGAAACTTTTTGAAGTTGGTGACTTTAGATATGAATGAGAAACTTTTCAAATTTGTATCTCCCTTTCTTATCATTTTTCTGTTATACTAGTTATTTTCTTGAACCTGTTGTAGTTGCTCACTAATGTTGCTCAAGATGGTAGCATAATCTTTATGAATCAGTGGCTAAAATAACAATCAAATTTATACCAGTGCATTGTTTGTGCTTGATATTGTACGCCACACGGCCACACCAGACTATACACTAGATGGTAGCAGGTGGCTGCACTTTACATTAGACTGAACTAGATAGTAGGTGGTTGTCCACCTTTGATGGTGCTGTATAACTTGGAAATCTAACTCTTGCTCTCTTTTGAACTCCTAGTGCTGTTGGTTTTGTTGTGTTTTTACAGATTATAACACTAGGCTCTCTTTTGAACCTGTTGAACTCCTAAATAGTAGCTGCTGGTTTACTGAATCTTCATTTTTTTCCTTATGTATTCACTCTTAGCTTTTTTTCACAGGTTGATCAATTTATCAAATGAAGCTTATATTTATAGGGGTTATGAAATTTGGAGGGTATACTGCTTGGATTACGTGGTTGAGCACTCATATTTGATATTTTTGTTTGTGGTTGAGCAATTTCTAATAGTTTACAGGGGTTATCAAACAGTTTGGTTGAGTACTAAAGAAGGGCATTGCAGTATTTTCCGTTGATTTTGCACCTCTAAATTTAACTATTTCGAATGGAAAACAAGCCTATGTAGGATTTGAACCTACATCTATGTGCAATAGCACATTGCTCTACCATTTTGAGCTAATAGGCTTTCGGAAAAAAGTAGATAAAAAAATTAGGAATATTTATGTACAAGAGCACATATGTGTATGAATCAGTGGCTATAGCAATCTGTTGAGTTTGCATAATATCCTAGTAATTACATTCTCCAAATTCCACTAAATGGCCTCAAATTCCAATTACACAATGAGTCATGGATCGATGTAAGCAGTAGCTTATCTTTGAAAGTATGTACAAGCAAGTTCTAAGTAGAAATCAAGAGCATCAAGTCCAATTACACAATCAAGTACCCATATGAAAAGTAACATCCAGCAAAATTCTGAATTGAGAATTACAAGAAAATCACAAACTTTAGAAACCCAATTCAATTTTTAGTAAATTCCAACTAAAAAGGTAGATTTTACACAGCCTAAGAATTGTGAAAATGTGGAATTAGAAAGGAGAAGGGTTATGATGTTTACCTCATGAAAGAGAGTGGAAAAATCTCAAAACCATGTCCACTAGCTTCATCTCTGATAATAGTTAGCCCAACAAAGAATGATAAACATATCCCCGAAGATTCAAGATTTCTTGATTCTAGCGGTTAAACAGCAACTTCCGACCAGTTCGAATCGAATAGATGTTCTAGGCGAAAAAAGAATAGTGAAGATGAGAGTGAGAGAGAAGGGTGTGGATTAATTAAGTGAAGAAAAATGGAAGTATTCAATGGAGGCAAAATCTAATTTGGAACCAGTAAGGTTTGGGGGAAGAGGCACACAAACGACTAAATGAGGGATTGGTTTCTTTTGTGGTTGATTAATTGGGGGTAGGTTAGTAAAATCAATTTTTAGGCTAGGTTTTGTTATTTAAAACATATTTAGTGCACTATAGTCAAATACACTAAACTATGAGGACACTAAAGAGAATCAGTTTTTTTAGTTTCCACCGTGTAGAAAAATCAATACTACAGGGCCACCGTATAGAATTTCCCAAATTAATAAGCTGTTTTGTTACAATGAACATATGTTGGTGGAAAATGTACATCTTTGTCAAGCTTGATGTACACCTTTGAGGGGACAGAGAGACATCTGTGTCATTGTGTTTTTGTATGATTTTTTTGTCATTTTGGTGGGTATTTGGAATTACTTGTGTGACACATGTGTATGTAGTAGCATGTACATCAATATAATAATATGGTACATCTAAGCATGACTTATGTTTATGAATTGTTTTTTTTTTTGTTAGATTATTGGGTATGTAGTAGCATGTACATCAATATAATAATTAGGTACATCTAAGAATGACTTATGTTCATGAATGTTTTTTTTGTTAGATTATTGGTTCAAGTGTTTTGATTTTTTAAGTAGAATGAAGGCATGTTGGTAAAAAGGGAACATTTAGGTTAAGGTGAATGTACATTTTTGTCAGTATGTGGGAACAAAGGGAACATGTGTCTTAGGGTGGATCTTCTAGTTTTGTTTTGTCTTTTTATTGGTCATTGCAATTTTATAATTTGTAAGTATGTGTTGATGGATTTTTCCTAGTATGTACATCAATACAGTGAATAGATACATTTAAAAATGACACTTCTTATTTGTTTTTTTTTCTTTTTATTGTTAAGTTACTGTTTCATCCTTTTTTTAAAAAGTTTGTTTTGGTTTGTGGCTAGAATTCCATGAGGCGGAGGAATCAGAATTGTTAATGAAGGAAGTAGCGAACGATGATGAAGCATATAAATTGTACAATGATTATGCATTTAGGAAAGGGCTTGGTGTACGTAAAGACAAAATATCGTGGCGAATTGGTGGCAAAGTAATGAGACAACGTATTTTTGTTTGTAGCCGAGAAGGCATTAAAAAAGTTGAAATTGGATCCCCCAAGGTATTGTGTTTGTAACCAATCATTCAATATATTTGTATTGAAATGAACATATATGTTTGGAAATGAACATGTAAACACACAACATGTACGCATGAATACATGATATGTACATTTTATTCACATTTTCACACAATGATTATTCACTGAATATAACACACTACATGTACGCGAGAAAACATAACATGTACACTTTATTCGCTTAAGTGAACATCATATATTGAATGAGTATACGTTGTTATTGAAGTAAGGAAATGAAGATATATTTAATTTGATCGATGTACATTTAAAATAATTAAATGAGCATATTAATTTGTGTAAATGAACATTTACTATTTGTAAATGGACAAATATTGACAGAGAATTCATAAGGTCATATAAATTTTTTAATTGGTTTTTACAGGTGTATGTTAAGCTTGATCAGCGATGTGGTTGTAAAGCTTTTGTTCAATTTGACGTTGTTAGAGAAACGGGTGTTTTCATTGTTGTTAAGCACCACATGATTCACAATCACCCAATGGTCCCTGTTAGTCAAAGACACTTGATAAGGTCTCATAGGAATGTGACTGATGAGCAACTAGATATGATTAATAATATGAGAAGAAGTGGTGTTGGCATTGCGGAAGCGGTTCGTGTTTTGAGGAATGAAGCTTGCGGTTCGCAGAATTTAGGGTTTATGGTTAGAGATGTCTATGATGCAGTGGCTGCTCAAAACAAGAAGGAGGTAGATGGATGTGATAGTAACCAATTGATCAAGTATTTTACTCAAAGACAAGCGGAGGAAAGTGATTTTTATTATGATTTTGAGCTAGACAGTGGAGGTTATTTAGTGAATTTTTTTTTGGAGAGATGGAAGGATGAGAAAAGACTATGAGGCCTTTGGTGATTTAGTTGTACATGACACGACGTATCGCACAAACAAATATGGTATGATATGTGGCCCGTTTGTTGGGATGAACCATCATCATAGGAATGTTATGTTTGGGATTGGGTTTATATTGAATGAAACGAGTGAGTCATTTGTGTGGCTTTTTCATCCTTTTTGAAGAGCATGGGAGGGAGGGCCCCTACAACCATAATGACTGACCAAGATTTTGCTATGGCCAAGGCTCTCAAAATTGTTTTCCCTAATGCTATACATCGTTTGTGTTTATGGCATATTGGTAAAAATTCAATTAATAATATAAAGGGGTTGAGGTCGAAGGATGGGTTTGTGGATCTCTTCAATTATGTTCTCAAACATTGCGAATCCAAGAGTGAATTTAAACACTATTGGAAGAGGTAAACACAATGATTTTTCTCTTAGTAACTGAATAACAATAGGTGTTCATAAAATGTACGGACAATATAATAGAATGCACATCTGATACGACTGAATGTACAATCAATATAATAAAATGTACAATAACAAAAAGGATGAACATTCTATATTAAAATGTGGACATGTAATATGAAACAATGTACATTCTAAATCAAATATATGTTCATTGCCTGACAATATATGTTCAATATTATTGCTTATATGTACACTGCTGTTGTTGTTAGAATAAAACATCATTGAACATTTGTAGAAATATAGTTGTATAATGGAATAAGATGGAAAGATAAGGTGTACATTAATATAATATAGGGGTATAAATATAACATTCATTTGTATAGAGGTAGATGTACATATCAATGTACATTTGTAGACCACATAAGTACATTTATTTGACACATATGTACACTTGTGTTTTTGTAAGAAAAAATAATCAGTGATCAGTTACTGATAATGTATGTTCACTAATTTTGATTATATGTTCATCTTATTATACAGTATGATTACCAAGTATAAGTGTGCTGAGAACCCTTGGTTGTATAGGCTATACCAGTTAAGAAAGATGTGGTGTCCTGTCTACTCAAAAGAGTATTTTTCTGGTGGGGTGTTGTCCTCACAACGTAGTGAGACGACTAACCATTCGTTAAACCAGAGGCTCCATGTTATGCAAGGTTTGTGTGATTTTTATAAAATTTTTGTTGATGTTGTTAATGAATGGAGGGAGAAGGAAAATGGACAGGATTATCAAGCGCTATCTGGGAATAGGTATCTAGCTTTTGTAGATGTGAAGTTACTTAACCATGCAAAGGAATTGTACACTGTGGCTGTGTACTTGACATTTGAGGAAAATTTCATTAAAGGTGCATCATATTGCCAAAAATTAATTAAATATGACCCGCCAAATTTTGAGTACCACGTTGGACGGACGGACAAAGAATTCTTAATGCATACTGTGAAGTTTGATAGCTTTAATATGGTAGTTGATTGTAGATGCAAGTATTTCACTGAAATGGGACTTTTATGTGCTCATTCTCTGCGTATATTTCACATACACAATGTGGAGAAAATTCCGAAGATGTACATTGTAGATAGTTGGACAAAAGGTGCTATGTGCACAAGAGTGCATGATGTGTGCCAAGATGCAAATGTTGTACAAGCATCGGTTTGGCGTGTGCAAACTACAAGGAATGCAATGGCATTGATTAACTCAAGCCAACATGATACGATGGTTCGCAAGGTTGTGGAGGACGCGTTAAGTGAATTGAAAACAAAGGTTGAAACACTTTTGGGGAAGGTTGATGAATCGATTACAACGGAGGAGGTTAGGAATATGATATTTCCTATTGTGAAAGATCCTCCCAAGAAAAGGAAGAAAGGATCAAGAGATACCAGGATGAAAAGCACAGTGGAGAAGAAAGTAAATAAGCTGAAAGGATGGAAAAAAACTGCTGAGAAGGCAGCAATTAGATCGAAGGCAAAAGCTCAAAAATCAGTAGAGGTATGACATTGTTTTATAATATGTGGATGTATATAGTATGTACATTCTTTGGTTCAACATGTTTATTGACTGCATGATTATGAGCATCGTTGTTGTCATGATACACCAACCTTTATTTTTTAAGTATGTGTACATTGTTGTCATTAATATGTTCATTATTTACAAGATATTGTACTATAGTTCTTTCTTTTTAAAATAGTTGTTGAAATCATTCCTTACTAGCATGTTCATTATTATTACTAACATGTACATTAGTGTTCTTTTTTTTTACTAACGCCAAATAATAATTTACATGATTATCTTGATGTGCCAGAGAATGGTAGCGTAGCTCACTATTGGATGTTTATGTTCCGGATGACTACTTCCCGGTTAACATATTGTTATAAACTACACATTAATCTTTTTTGGTTAAATGTTAGTAGGGTAGGATACATTTTGTAACCACGTGGCTCATTCATGTTGTACTATGTTATTATGTTTTGTGTACGAAGTCCACTATGAATGAGTTATGCTAATCAATGAATATATATGAATATTGAAGAATTATAGCTGTGAGCAATTATTATTGTACATGTATATCAACACATAACATTTCTAGGCACATTTATATAATTAATATGTACATTTTCCATATATTAATGTCCACAACAGGAGTAAATTAATGAACATTGAATATAAAATAATGAACACTCCATTTCAAACATTTAACATTAATGTAGTTGAAGTAATGAGCATATTTTCAACATATGATCATAGTAGATTTATATTTTCAACATATGATCATTAGCATATCATTAATGGAAGACTATGTTCATTGTACCTATTTAATTTACATTCAAAATATATGAATATTATAGTTAGAGAATCATTGTTATATCTGTCTATACGACAGATCACAGTAATTTAAAAGTTACCTATAGACTAAATTATATATGTAAATTGTATGTGGATTAAAATGGATTACAACTACGAACTGTTAATGCTTCTGTGCGGTAAACTCCTTGGCCCCCTGCTCAACTTCTGATGCTAGGGTATTGGTAGCGCTTGTTAAAAGCTCAATGCAGTACTGAATCCTCAGCTCCTTGATCATGTCAAACTGGTAAACAAAAGAGATAATATATGAGGATTAGAGTTTTAAAAAAATATACATATACTAAATAATAATATACATGTATGACATCAGAGTGTACATATATATGAGCATAATGTACATACAATGCATGTGGATGTACATATAGTCCTATCTATTGAAGGGAGAGTATTATGATTAAACAAATCCTTACGTTAGTAGAGAGCAGTCCTGTATCGAAATCCTCTTCCCAATTTCCCATGTATTTTCCATGTGACGCATGGCATAAATACCACAATCTGTGATGTTCAGATTGTTTCTCCATGGCATATGAACAACGCGTTCCTCCATATCACGAATCAGTGCGACTCTATAGCTGATCCCTTGCTGCACCAAAAACCTCCCAAAAACATAGTCTACAGGAAATGTTTGTCAATGTGGCACGTCAAATGTGGCACGTCAAAAATAGAGAGAAGTCAGTATTGTACTTACTAGTTTACGGGGGTAGTCCCGATATTTGTTGGCTAGGGGGATGATTGCCGGCAGGATTGTATTGTCTAGTATGTCCAGTGTTCCTTTGAGGAAGTTGATGCAGAAGACATAGAAATGCTCGTTGGCAACAATTGGAAAGAAGACCTGGATGGATGTACAATTAAAGTATTGTGATGTACAATTACATAAGATGGGTGTACATTTATATAACAAGGATGTGCATATATATAAGATGTACAATTATATAAGACCGATGTACACTTATATAACATCAATGTACATTAATATAACATGGATATACATTTATATGAACTTTATGTTTTCTGTAAAGATTTAAATTAATATAGGAATTATGAACATTAAATGTACATTTATAAGTATATTGTACATTTACATGTCATGGATGTACAATTATATAAATAATTAAACATTAAATGGAATATTTATTATAATGTACATTTACATGTCGCGCTTGTACAATTATATAACACAGATGTACATTGATATAACCTTTTAAGGTACTTATATACATTTATGTAGTATATATAACACATTTATATAATAAATATGTGCATTTATATCACATGGATATACATTAATATGACATGGATGTACATTTAAATGACATGGATATGTATAGATGACATGAATGTGAATAATGTGCATACATGGTTTCCAAATGTACAAACATGGTATATAGATGTACATTTATGATTAAGTTAATAAACACAATAAAACATTAAATGTAATATTTATGGGTGATGAATTAGGAAAGTACCAAGTCATACTGATCGATGTCTGAGATACCCTGATCCCCTAACTCGTACGTCAAACGGTTGAAAAAGTCGTCGAGCCTTGATGCCTCTGTCATCTTCAAGTCTTGTTTTAGTTCTTCTTTAGTTTTTGATGATGGTGGATTTGCTGCATAAGGTTGGAGTAGGTGCTTCAAATGAAAGAAGAAATGTGTCAGTCCCCCAATCAAAGGATAACATTTACATATAATAAATAGATAGGGTGGAAGACTGTTTACATGTGCAGTTGTTGAGAAGAATAGACGTTTTGGAGAAGATGAAACACTTGTTTTCATCTTATAATTCAGGACGCATGACCATGCATCAAGGAAGCAGTTGAAGATTTCCTTATCATCACCAAGCACGCGGAAAGATTCTCTGTTAATGAAGGAGAATCCGTCGTCGTACAACAATTCACTGCCAATGACATTGATTCAATGTAAGTCCCAACATTAGAAGAGTTATTTAAATAACAAGTGTGGTAGACTAATTACTCATCATCCGGTGCTCCAAAAGCATAATCGGCAATGTAGCTGAGGTCAACTGATTTCCTTGTTCTCTTCTTTTCAATTAGATGGGAGTACTGCACCAAGAACGGGGACTTGAAAATTGCTGTCTTTTGAATTCGACGTGCTGGCCGTCTTTGCGGGGAGCTCGGTACAACCTTTTGTTTCCTGCATAAGATATAAGGTTTGAAATTAGTAAATCATATTACATACAGAGAAAAAAGTTCATTTGTTGGTTTTTTAGACCAAGTACCCCTTGTCTTTTTTTGGTCTTCTTGGCGTTTAGTAAGCTGATCATCAGATCCGTAACCTTCCGCACTGTGGAGTGGACTAAACCCCCAAAAATATAATTATTAAGGTTTGAACATTAAATGGTAAAGAAAGAACATATAATATAAAACTGATATGTACATAGTCATCACATTCATGTTCACAATGAAAACAAGTATATACATAAAAGATTCATGGAACATAACATAATATACATTATAAACAATTGAATGTACAGAATAGCATAAAACAATGTACATTGTCTAGTATGTATTTGTAGACTGCACATGCTGGGTACATAGTCATCACAATTATGTACATGGTCAATACAATTATATACAAAAAGCATGAACATGTTGGGTAAAACTATGTACACTCTGCACACTGAAATGTACATATTCATGACATTCATGTTCACAATCAAAACAATTATGTACAGATTCATGAAACTAAACACAATGTACATTATAAACAAGTGAATCTACATAATAACAAAACAATGTACATTATCTACTTTCTCAATATGTATGTACATAGTCGTTACAATTGAATGTACATAGTTATCACGATTATGTACATGTTCATCATAATTATGTACATAGTAAAAACAATATTCTTATTTGAATGTACACAATAAACATGCTTATGTTCATTATTTATATTAAATTGTACATGCTGATGAAAATTATACAACTTGCAGAAATTACCTGTTGCTGCTGCTGATGTTGTTGTTGTTGTTGTTGCTGTTGCTGTTGCTGCTGTTGCTGTTGCTGTTGTTGGTGTTGGTGTTGTTGGTGTTGGTGTTGTTGCTGTTGGTGTTGTTGCTGTTGTTGCTGTTGCTGTTGTTGTTGTTGCTGCTGTTGCTGCTGTTGCTGTTGTTGCTGTTGCTGTTGTTGCTGTTGTTGCTGTTGCTGTTGTTGCTGTTGTTGCTGTTGCTGTTGTTGCTGGTGCTGTAGCTGGTACAGTATATGTCCCTGCTCCTCCTCCTGCTGTTCAGGATGCTGTTGGGTTTGCCAATTATTTATTAGACCATCATTATATTAAATATGTATATAGGAGATTATATTTTCATATCAGTACCTGTTGTAGATGCGTACATGCTTCCTCAGTAAATATCCTCGGCATAATGATCCCAATGCCAAATCCATCTAGCCTATCAAGATGCACCCTCTGTGCGATGAGGTCTTTACCCCACACTGAGATTAGCGGGAAGGCGCGTCGAGGCCTCAGAGCCACCTTCTGGCATCTATCAAAATAGCATACCTACAAACATATAGATAGATACAGCTCAACAAACTCACAATTTATATTATGAAGATACATGCATAGATAAATATTTATTACCATTAAGAAAGGCAGTGGACTAGTGAAGAAACGGGTAGTATCGCCCTGCCAAGAACGAGCACCTTCTATGAGTGAATCCATAGTGTACTTGCACCAGTTGTGGAGGCGTATTTCCTCGACATCAATAGCAGCAGTAAGGCAAAGGGTTTGAGGTTGGTGGTTGGTAGTGGACTTCATGCAGCAGTTGACCACTACTAGAAGAAAAGTTCTCTTCCAGTTGTCGGTCAGGGGGACGGAGGGATCGCTCAGGAGCTTCACCAAGGTAGTGACCTTTGGCATGTGCTCCTCTATACCATAATATACTCGTAAATCCGCAAGCATGTCCTGGTACTCATCGGTTTCCTCGAGGGACTCATCAATTTCCCTTCCTCCCAAGGACAGCCCGTACACCAAATGCACATCGATCTCCCCCACACGCACCTCCCTGCCTCTCCGCAGCATGATGGCACTACTGCCCGCCGAAAATTTCCCAACTAGATCAGCAACGAACTCTTTCTCATTTTTAGCAAAGTCAAGCATGAAAAGCGAACCGAAACCCATATCTACAACGGTCTGCCGCTTCTCTAGGATTTCTGCAATTGCAGCCAAAACAGTCTGTATTGACAGTACGCTGTGCCTAGGTTTCAGCACAACCCGACTGTCGTCCGATGAAACTTCTTGTACTTCAACTATCTGTTTAGATTTCTTCTGGATCTTCTGCCTCTTCTCATCACCTTCCGCTTTCTTTACATGTTTTGAACCTTCAGCTTCCTCTTTGGTTCTTTTTTTCGACTGCGGTACCGCCAATGCAGACCCCGTTTGGTTATTACCAGGGTTGTCTCCTGAGCCCCTGTTACATTAGGTAACAATAAGTATTCATTTTCAAAATATAAAATATCTAAGCAGCATGTACATTTCCTTAAGGAGAAGGAACACTGATGGAATAAAGATTATGGGTTATCATAAGTACTGTACACGTAGTTTAGATAAATGTAGATGCCTCCAACAAACCACCCCAAGTAGTTTATCATAAGGTCATCAAAATTATGTACATGCTTCCCCAATTTAATGTACATACTTCATTGAAGAATTCAACCCTAAAGCATAAAACCTGAGGATTTGCAATCATTGTATATTTCTATGCAAATATTGTACATGCCCCAAACAAAAATGTACACTACTTGAAATCTAACAAACCATACATACACGCTGAACTCCTTAATGGACAGGCTTCTTTATATAGTGTACATGTTCCTTTAAATTATATGTTAAATAATGTACTTTCATTTTCAGTTGATACCAAACTACATAAAATGTACACATTTTATGTACATTTGTACTTTCATTTAAGACATGAACAAAACATTTCGTCAATTCATAAATTTATAATGTACATACCTTATCTCATAATATACATGTTTAATGTGAGAATGTACATGTTCCTTTCAAAATCAATGGCTAAAAGAAGCAACATCCTTCATTTATATATTTGATACCAAACTACATAAAATGTACACATTTAATGTACATACCTTATCTCATAATATACATGTTTAAGTTGATAATGTACATCTTCCTTATAAAATTTATGCAAAGAGACCCACCATTTTACACATTATTTCATATATTTAATAGCATGTTTCATACAATGTACAAGTTTGGTAATAAAATTAACATGTTTACACATTATGTACATTTGTACTTTCATTTAAGATATATGAACAAAACATTTCGTCAATTCATAAATTTATAATGTACATACCTTATCTCATAATATACATGTTTAATGTGAGAATGTACATGTTCATTTCAAAATCAATGGCTAAAAGAAGCAACATCCTTCATTTATATATTTGATACCAAACTACATAAAATGTACACATTTAATGTACATTACCTTATCTCAAAATATACATGTTTAAGTTGATAATGTACATCTTCCTTAAAAATATATGCAAAGAGACCCACCATTTTACACATTATTTCATATATTAATAGCATGTTTCATACAATGTACAAGTTTAGTAATAAAATTAACATGTTTACACAAAAATGACAAAACTTGCATGTCATAACTAAAAGATAGGAACAAGTTCAAAAGTGTACTTACTGTTCAGTTTGATGTCCATGTTCAGCTTCTAGTTCCTTCAAAATCAGGGGGTCCACAATGGGTGGATTTGTTGCGTCCCTCTTCCTACGAATTTGAATAAAGGTTGGAAGTGGTCTATTTTCATCATCAATGCTTCCAAACAAAAAAAAAACTAGGGTTAGAGAATGTATATTGTCTTTTCGTTAAACAAAAACTAGGGCAAAATAATGTACATTTAGTTTTCCTAATAGTTAAAAAAATGAACTTTATTCATTGGTGTATACCTTAGTTTCTGGGTTTGTTGTTTTTCGCTTGCTTCCTTGGCCATGTCTTTCTTCTTCTTTGTTTTTTAGGGTATAAAAATGATATTTTTTTGAGTTTGTGAGGGATTATGAAGATGATGAAACTGGTTGAAACTTGAAATTCTAAAGAGAAGCCCAGAATTTTGAAGAATTATGGTTGAAAATATGGGATGAAGATGAAGAAGATGAAGAAGATGAAGGGACGTTGCACTGGAAATAAGAGAGAGAGAAAGAGTTGCAGTTGAGAGAGAAAAGGTTTTGGGAACAGTGAAATGAAAAAAAGGCTGTTCACTTTCCATTAAACCTTCTTATACATCATCTACAGTAACTGTCATGTCAGTTATTATTTTGAATTTTGTTGTGTACACTATATTAAAGCCCATGTACATTTCTCACCCCGCCCATTTTTATTGTCACGCGTTTTATTTGGTGGAGGATGCGTTTTGGGTCGAGAGTATGATGCGCATCATACTCTCGAGTGCAACATCTACCTATTGGTTGAAGATAGAGAGATTCTTGCTTTAATTTGCTAATTTTTACTATCACATACTTGCCTTAATTGCATTAAACTGAACTCAAATTTAATTGAAGTAAAAAAATAATAATGGCGTGATATTAAAAGTATTGTGTAGACGGGAAAAACATGACTTTTCAGTTCAGTTCAGCTTTGAATAATATTTTTTCTCACATTGCACTATTCCTTTCAGTTCAGTTTTTAGAAGAAAACATGATGTACGACAGCATGACTAGTTTATATCTGTAATATAGGAAAACTGAGAGAAAAGGGGGCTAATTCACTTGGTAAGGTCAGTCCTCCCTATTTCAAGAGGTCTAATGATCCCACATACGTGACTCCTAGAGGTGTTAAAAACTGACACGACCCGCCAACTCGACACGAAATCGACCCGTTATTAGCGGGTTTGGGTCGAAGGTGTTGACTCGTTTAAGTACACGGGTTGACACGACACGACACACTTAATAAACGGGTCGGGTTAGGGTTGGAGGGGTTTGACCCGTTTAACTAAACGGGTTGACACGACATAACACAAATTACTCATTTTTCAATTTTTGTATGTAAAAATAATATGACACGCCAACACGACCCGAACTTGACACGGAATAAACGGGTTTCGGTCAAAGCACTTTGACACGTTTAAGTAAACGGGTTAACACGACACGACACGTTTATTAAACGGGTCGGGTTAGGGTTGAGGGGGTTTAACCCATTTATGTAAGCGGGTGACACGAATATGACACGGCACGACACGTTTACCAGGTCTAGTGACTCCTTATGCACCAAATGATTGAAACAATACGACAACACTTCTTCCATTTTCAATTAAATAATTTATTTTGTACTTTGTTACTATTTATGTATTTTACTTCAATTAACTTTTGAAATGTATATACTTATTAAAAAATATACAATCCCTTGTTAAATTGATGTATTTTCCATTTTTTTAAAAAAAATATATAATCTCATTTATAAGTATGAGATTATATTATGGTAAAAATAATAATCCTCTGGGCTGCCCTCTTATAGTGCCCCCACCTAGAGGCCCAGTTTATTTTCCAAATGTCTATGGGGTGTTTGGTAGATGGCTTTGGGTGGCTTTTTCATTGGCTTTTGGCTTTTGGTTTTTAGCTTTTGGCTTTTATATGTGATCAAACAGCCAAAAAAATGTTTGGCAAATGGCTTTTACAGTGGCTGAAAAGCCGGCTTTTAAGCCAAAAGTTGCTTTTACCAGCTTTTAGCTTTTGTTTCTATTTTGTACTTAACAACCAACACTAACAACCGTTTTTACCAAACACATTTATATACAGCCAATAATTACACAGTCGATCAAACAAGCCACTGGAAATAGCTGGTCAATCTAGCGACAATAAAAAGCCACCAGCTAACAACCACTAGCCAATTGTCTATTTACATAGTGTAACAATTTTAGTAAAAAATGTGGTATTTGGAGAAAATAACTACTTCCTCCGTTTTTTTAATGACTACACTTCTAAAAACATGGTTTCTTTGGCAAAATTTGGGATGGTGGTTAATTGTGTATAAGGGTATATGATTAGTTATATTAGTGGGGACCATTTGGAGAAATTAACAAAAAAAATAAGTTAGGCCACCGCCACCAGCCACCCTACACCCGACCCAAATGTGGGATGTTTGAGCTATTAAACATGTTATTCTGACACAATTTCGGAAAGATGAGACTTTGTTTTGGGTTATGAAGTGCACAATGTAGAGCATGAAAATTTAACTGTACAGATAAATTTTCAGTCAGTAATGTATAGGGATCAAAGTTGTAATGTTGGGTTTTGAAGATCAGGATGTTCATGCAGAAAAACTAGGGATAACAAGAATGAAATAAACTCAAATAAAGAAGTGAAAATGTTATGTGGAATTGTTAATGGCTAGTTGCTCTAAAACCTCAAACAAGTCTCCAACCTCAATTAGTAGATAATACACCAAGGAGCACAATGAGCATGGTGCTCCTTGTCCAAAACGCAGCAAAAATAGAATAAAACGCGGCCTTTTTAGTTGGGATGACTGCTCGATGTACATTAAGTATCCGTCAGTGTACAAAACAAAATTCAAAAGTAATTGATTTGACAAGTTACTGTTCACCATTAAATGCAAAGGGGGAGGGTTTACTGCAATTTCTCTTTCCACTTCCCCATACTCCAACTCCATCATTTATCTTTCTCTCTCAAATTTCTCTCCAAAAACTCCAAACCTCCATAACCATTTTTCTTCCCAATCCAAATTTACAGTTCTCCCACAATCAAAAATTGTCAAAGTTTGGGAAATTATTCATTGAAGACCACGAATTCGAATTCTTGCATCAATTTGTTACAATTATGGAAGTTAGAGTTGAATTAAAGTCGCAAGGAAAGAAGAAACCAAGGCAACCAAAAAAACTACTTTGCCCAAAGCCTCTCAAAATGCTTCACCCAGATCCACTTCTAACACCCATAAAAGTAAGTTTTCTGCTCATTTTCATGTTCAAAAAATCCTCCCATTTTACATATATTTAGTAAATTGTTGTCTCTTTTTCGTTCTAAGATATGAAGAAGAAATCCCACTAGACGTCCATTTCAAATAAAAAATGCTCTTTATCCCAACAAAAATATTATTAATAAAATTGTAATTGTTCATTATTAGACAAGTGATGTACTTTGAAGACCTGTCGTTGTACGATTACTGATTTTTAGAATTTTTATTTTATACTTTTATGAACATGCAAACAATTCGATTTAATTTTTATTGTTTGGTATGTTGTTCATTGGTGGTTGTTGGGTGTTGTAGAATTATTGAATATGATCGTACACATGGTTGAGTGTTGTTAGAACAAATTAATTCATACATTTGATGGATATGCTTTAGGAAATTATAAATTAATAGAATTATAATGTACATCATTGGTGGTTGTTGGGTGTTATGGATATGCTTTAGGAAGTTGCACATTAATAAAATTAGAGTATATTTGATGGTTGTTGGATGTTGGTTGTTTCTATGATTCATACATTGCTTATTTGTACATTGTTGTTAGCATGGTTGTTCATTAACGGAACAAGAATGTAAATTTGATAGTTGTTGGTTGTTTCTATGAATTCATACATTGGATGGATGTGCTTGAGAAAGTTGTACATTGTTGATCATCTGGTTGTTCATTAATAAAGTAAATATGTACAATGACAGTCTCACAACTAAGTGAAGCAATTCCTAACACTGGGGCCAAGTGAGTACTTTTACCATGATTTGTTTATTTGTACATTGTTGATTTCATGGTTGTTCATTAATAAAGACAATATATACAATGACAGTCCCACGGCTCAAAGTGAACCAATTCCTAAAACTATGCCAAGTGATTATTTTTTTTATGAATTCTTCATTTGTACACTGATGTTTGTTTGGTTGTTCATTAATAAAATCAACATGTATAATTATAGTCCCATGACTCAAGGTGAAGCAGCTCCCACAACTGATGCCAGGTGAGTACTTTATGATTGGTTTCTTTGTACGCTGATGTGTTAATGGTTGTTCCCTGATAAAAGTCAATATTTACAATTACAATCACATTCCTCAAAGTAAAGCAGGTCCCACAACTGAATCTGAATCGGGTCCTACAAGCATCACAAATTCCTACAACTACTCACAAGTAATTAGTCTGTCTTATTTTTTCTCTGTACATTAGTATATTATTGTTGTACAATACATATACTTTTATGTTCATTATCTATATCAACATATGTGTTGTTCATTTGTACGGTGTCTATGTTATTATTATGTACACTACAAATCCTTACATGATCATTATATCTAATAATATGTACATACTCTCATAAAAGATTCCATAGCTTGTGACCAGGCCCAAGCGTGAGAAAAATAAAGCCACAGCCTCTGAAGAGTAAGTAATATGTACATTAGATACTTGTTCTTTGTACAACACATATGTATATATGTTCATTATATTTAAAAAATGAACAACACTATTTTTACTTGTATGTTCACTATCTTTGGAAATATGTACACTGACTGTTCCCCAAATATTCACTCTTTAAGTCTAAAAGTACGATGTTTTTACCTACGTGTCCCATTACTACCCCAACAAACATTTTGCGCACAATTTGATAGGATCAAACAGGTTAGGATACAATACTACATTGACATTCTCAAGAGCAAAGTCAACAAGCGTGGAACATGGATTGCGGAAAATGCCAAAAAGCTAGAGAAGGGAAAATGCCAAGAATCATAGATGAAATCAAGTTCTTTTTAGCAGCATTTCACAATGTTCCTTTTTTTGTAATTAACATTGATACTATATATCCAACAATTCCTAGATATTTAGAATACTTTTGTATATCTATTGACTAATTAGAATCATATATAGTTCCTTTTGGGTTAACAAAAACATACGTGTATTTCCTATCTTGCAAATGTCCATTATATATCTAAGTCACAATTACTACATTTGTACACTCAGGTATGTATTTTGTGCACTATTATATCAGTTTTTGTCCAATTATACATGTATACACTATCTTTACTTATATGATCACTAACTTTATACATATGTACACTTTCTATTCTCATATGTTCACTCACTTAGTCAATGGATACACTGTCTTAACCTACATGTTCACTTAACATTTAATATTTTCGTATACCAAGTTGCACTAATTAACATTGATACTATGTTTCCAACAATGGTGCCCCTCATTTCTAGAAATTTAGAATATATTTGTATAGTTACTGACTAATTAATCAATTTTCCTTTTGGGTTAACAAGACAATATCCTTGTATTCTATATATATATAAAGTCTTATTATTTGACATATGTACACTCAGATATGATCTTTTGTACACTTGCATATAAGCTATTGTATAATTACTAATGTTCACTCACTTTATACATGTGTACAATGCCATAATTTACTTATTCACTTATTATATACACATGTACATTATCTAAACCTATATGTTCACCCATTAATATTTTGCACACACTAAGTTTTATCAAATGCCATTGTATTCCCTATCTTGCAAATGTTCATTATATATCCACTAAGTTTTCTACAAAATGTTCATTTTGTGGCATTCCCTAACATTAATAATTAACATCACCTTCAATTGATAAAAAGCAATTTTTGGTGTATTAGTCCAAGTACAACATGAATGAGCTACATGTATTACAAAACACATAACTAGTTATTAAAAAGGTACATCAAACAATGCAACATGCATAACCATCATGTACATTGATGTACACGTATTTGATGAATCATCTTCTTCTCTTTCTCCCCCATCAACTAAATCTCCCATTTCATTAGAAGCCATAACATAATCATGTGCAAATGATCTACAATAGCTTTTCTATGAGATCCTATTAAATGTCTTTGTTTCAATGGCACAAAGCATGATTGTGAATCATGTGATGCTTAGTAACAATACACACCCCATACTCCTTCACAACATCAAATTAAATATGCGCTTTACATCCACAACGTTGATCAAACTTGGTATATGCCTGTGATATAATGATTTCATATAGCGTTTTTCCCTTGATTTACAAGCTAAAATGTGCGATATTGACGCTCTTAGGAGCTATTTATGCTAACTATTTCGATATAGTTGTGGTTTGGTTGTTTTATAATATTTTGCATGTTTTAGGGAAAAAACTCTCAATTTTCTGTCATATTGATCACCACACCGTAGCGGAGAAGTTATAGGCATGCTTGAGTACTCTAGAAGAGATTTTTCTTAAAGAACTTGGCGTTTGAAACCAAGTAGAGAAGAAGCCAAGATTGAATTGACCCGAAGGCATCGAGCAGAGTCCGCCCGATCAGGCATCGATCTTTCCTGCTAATTTTCATTGATTTTTCACCCGATCAGGCACCCTTGCCCGATCCTATCGGGTGGAGAAACACTTTGCCAGATACGAAGTTTTTGAAGCCACTCCAAAGGAAGCTTAGCCCGATGGCATCGGGCAGCTTTGCCCGATCGGGTGTCAGGGTCTCGGCCCCGAACAGGTGGCTTCACCCGATCCCATCGGGTGGACGTATAGATTTGTGTTGCTAAAGCTGAGATCCCAGACCCGATCGGGCGGCCCTTTGCCCGATTGGGCAGAAGACATAGAGGGGCAATTTTCGTTTTTCCGTCTTATTTTACTTGCTTTCTTAGGTTAATATAAATACGCTGTATTTTATTTTTACATTGATCTTTCATTATCTTAAATACTTTTAGAGAGCTTTTAGAGCGTTTTTACTTAGTTTTCCGATTGTAGAGGAGATCAAACCTTGGTTCGTTCAATAAAAGTTATTGCTTTCAGTCAATTGATATTCTTCTTTCTTATTGCTTTGTTATTATTTCTAAATTGTTTTAGTTTAGTTATTGATTATTTCATGATGCAATTGTTAGGGTTTCTTATTCGAATTGTTATTCATGTCTGAGTAGATCCCTTTCTAGGGTATTAGATAGGGAAGTCATGTTTATACCATGATTGTTGATTATATTTCTATTGATTTCTAGAGGCTTAATTAGAGCGATTATGGTGTGGTTTGTTCTTGATTAGTAATTAATTAGTGGCCAATTTCATTGATTGTTTGTGGTTAATAATTGTTTATACAGACCCGTCTTACGATTAGAGGCCTAGGACGCACCAATAGTTCTGATTATGTTAGTGAACAAGCGGCGTATGTTGAACTATGAGCGTTGAGACTTAATCATAACTCAACACATGCTCCAATCCCTCGACTCTTGACCTAGGTTTTGGTAGTAGTTAAATCCCTTTGATTGGTCTAAGAATGGTGGACCGAACTAATACTAGTTTATTCCATAGTTAAATCTCAGTTTAATTCCCATCTTTCTCTAGTTTAGTTATTAGTTCAGTTTTTCATATCTGATTTCATTTGAAGTAGTTATTTAATTGAATATTAACATAGAAACTATGTCTCCATGTGGAATCGACCCTGTTTCCCTTGACTACTATTGTTAGAGGACTCTAGGATTTATCTTTGAATAAGTGATATGACTTTAGCCTATAAGCCTGTCAACACACAATGTCCATACGTTCTACATCAGTGTACATATGTCAATACCCAGTATTCAAACAATCTCCAGTAATGAACTTGAACAAGTTTGATAGCATTCTACCACATACTTGCGTCAAGATAACAAAACATATATGGAAAACCCATTATCATGTTTTGAAAACCAATGATCATGTTTTGAAGCCGAATGATCATGTTTTTATTTCTTTTATAACATATAAACAAGAATATATCATCTCACTAATTTACACTATAAAAAAACCATATAATTTACACTATTAAAAATATTTAAAACCATATAATTTACACTATAAAAAAATATCATCTCACTAATTTAATAAATGAGGATGAGAAATAAATGAGGAAGAGAAATGAATGAAAAACAAATAAGAGAGAGAGAGAAAATTAGAGTGTGAAATAAATGAGGAGGTGAGAAATAAAAGTACAGTTGCCATGGCCCACTTTTGAAACAAATGTCTGCCAACTTCCCCATACCAATTTTTGGTGCTTTTTAATTGAGCAAACAACGTCGTATGGTGCAGGGAGCACAATGAGCATCCTGCTCCTCTATGCACCATCTAATTTGGCCTCCAACCTAGGAAGCTCCCGATGGAGAGAGAGAAAGAGAAAGTAGCTACTAGCTAGAAGAACTTAAAAGTAGAGGTGCACTATTCCCAATTCGTGTTAGGAACAAATGTACAAGGAATTTTTTTTGAAGGAAAAATGTTAAGGAATTTTTAAGGGAAGAAATGATAATATAAGGGGGTTTTGGGAATTGGGAAGAAATCAGAGCACTATTAGCAACGCTATTTTGCCAAAGTTTATGGGATGAACTTTAAAAAATCTTATTAATAATGACTTAATATTAAGTTGTTAATAAAGAGTTCGCTAATATCGGTCATCTTATGTAGGGTCTGTTTTCTTCGGCATAATTCACCTGAACTGAACTGATTGGAGCTGAACTAAATTGAACTAATTGGAGCTGAACTGAATTAAACTGAACTGAACTGGACTGAACTGAACTGAACGGAATTGAATTGAATTAAATTGAATTAAATTGAATAAATATATAAATAATATTAAAACAATAATATGAATATTAAGTAAAATTCATAAAGATAAGTAGTAATAATAATGAATAATAATAATAGTATTTTGGATATTTTAAAACGATAGTTATAAATAAATAATATAAATAATCATAAATTATTATTAATAATAATGATTAATAAATATAATGACAATTAATAACAATTATTTTATAGTCTTTGTATTAATATATTAATACTTGATGATGATTATATAATAACAATAATATCTAAGAACTAAATTAATATTACTATTTTAATAATTAGATTTAATCATATAATAATATTCAGTAATAAAATAATGATTGGGTCGGACCGTGCAAAATTGCATCATAAACCGTTTTGACGCGATTTGATTGGTTTATGCTTTTGACATAAACCATGTTCCTCCCTAATGATAATAGTAATAATAATGAGCAAAGCTATAATAAACAAAATAACATAGAGATATATAATAATAATACTTAATAATAATGATATAAAAATAAAAATAAATAATAATAATAATAATAATAAGAGTAATTAGTAAAATAAATTAGACCAACATAATAATAATATTTAACAAAATGGTTATAAAAGATTGGAGCTGAACTGAACTGAATTGAACTGAAAACAAGCTGGGGAGAACAGGCCCGTAGTCCGTTTTTGGTGCTCTCGGGAGCACCGTGCACCGGGATGACGTCGCCATCTCCAAGCCCTAACGTCATCCCTGGTACAACAACACAGATATAAAAAACGCAACTTCAAACCCTAACAGCACTATAAAGAACATATAGTGAATTTTGCAAAAACAAAATTGAAAGAACATTTACAGGAAACAAAAAAAAAACAAAATTTCAAAAAAGCAACATTTTTTTTAAAAGAACAAAATTTAAAACTTCAAAGGACAACATACATATGTGTGAACATGGTTATTACAATCACAATTTAAGTCTTAAAGTCTTACGATTTTACGATCTTAATTTGTAAAACGATTAAGAACGCAACTAGAATCTTAATCTGTTAAAATCTAAGTTAGAATCTTAAAAAGTCATTAGAATCTTAAAATCGTCATTCAAATCTTACGATTTTAACGATTCTATACGATTTTAGCAAAACATCGAGATTCCATTAAAATAATGGGCCAAGCATATTATTATGATGTTTCTCTCCTTCTAGATGAGTAACATTCACATATTCAATAAAATATTTATTAAACTTACTCAATTCACTTTCACAATTCAATCAAACTCGTCTTTTTCATCAACAATGATAATAGGAGAAATTCTTTAATACACGATTAGGGGACTTGCACTTCTACTCTCAACCGTGTTTAAATTTTAATTAATCGTGTAATAAAAGGACCAAATAACTAGATATATATTTTTAAGGTCATTTAATGACAAAAAAAATGGCTAAATAAGCTACACAATGCATCATAAAACTCTATTTTCGCAAAATTTGTAGAATCTTACGATTTTACGATTCGATTCTACGATCCGATTTTAACATGTCTTTCCATTCAAGTTAGAATCTCGATTTTAACAACCTTGTGTGTGAAGGCTAAAATAGAAAATTTCAAATATCATAAAAAAACATTATGACAATTATAAAATAACATTTACCTAAAACAAAAAGAACAAAATACGAAATTTCAAAGAACATACAAAAAAACATTCCGACAATTTTAAAAGAGCATTTACTTAAATGTAAAGAAAAAAATACAAAAAAAAAAAAAATTACTTTTTTCACAAAGAACAAAATACAGAAATTCAAAAAACATTTACTTACAAATAAAAATTAAAAGGAAAAATTGTTTTAAATAAGCCAACCTTTATCCCATCTTCTAATATTAAGTCAACCTATGAGTAATTCCATAATAAATCAACTTTGTATACCACTTAAATTTAAACAAGTCGAATTACCATCTACCGGTTTGAGCTGTAAAAAAAATGTTGACCCCACTTTCCCTCTCTTTCTCTTTGACATTTCTCCTATGAAATTATGCCATTGAATCACAACAAAGGTGAAGAAATTGCTTCAATGAACTAACAAGGCTAAGGAAATTGTTTCCCAACAACAAAACTCAGCTCAACTAAGCTCGTGGAGAGAGTAAGCCATAGAAAGAGAAACACTAGTTGATGAATGTGAGTGTTTTAACTAAGTGAAAGATTAATCTATCACAATTCCCACCACATACTGCATGAAGATCTTCCTCTGTAGATCGCCATCTCCCTCACTCCCCGCTCTGAATTCGATTTTCCAAAACTCAGAAATTCATGCAGATGGCGATTAATTGTTATGAATCCGCCGGTGAGAATTTGAGAATTTTCACCAGAAATGGAGATGAATCTGCCAGTGTGCGGCTGTGTGTGGTCAGTTGCAAGAAAGCAACGATGAGAAGTGGCTGACGACGATTATTAAGGCCTCAAACCCAGAAGTAACAACATCTTTCAACCCACAAAATTTAACTTGTTTCATCGTTGTGCGTTTAAAAATTTAATTGTTTCAACGTTGTGCGTTTAAAAAATAGTTTCCTGTATTGTTCTACAAATTCGAGATTTGGCATCATCACTTTTAGGTCTTGCACGAGCAATATTCATCATCTACTGAGAAATCAACTCCCGAGATTGCTCCTGTATACAGCAAATTTTGCAGTCTAAATAAATAAACCAAGAAATAACGTAACAAAGATAAATTTATATTGATAATGTGTTGGGTACAATCTCTGTATTACAGTTTATATAAAATAAACTAAGTCCTCTGATTCTGTTCCGTATCTTGAAGTCGACACGTATTGATGACGACCTTGACTTGAGTGTATGACAAGTTTTGTCAACGTCAACCTGAATTTGAGTGTTGGATGGCGTTTTGTCAACATCAACCTGAATTTGAGTGTTGGATGACGTTTTGTCAACGTCAACCTGAGTTTGAATGTAGGGTGACGTTTTGTCAACGTCAACCTGAGTTTGAGTTTTTGTTTGGGTTTATTCGATTAAGGCTGACACAGCTTGAATCTCAGTCGAATGTGTTTGAGTTTCTCTGAACAGTCGGCACAAATTTGATGTGCTTATTGACTAATTCTAGAGAGGATTTCCAAGAGAAATTTGAGAGCTCTTGAGGATAATGATCTTCCGACGTCTGGCATTGAAGGTGGAGAGGTCTATTTATAGGGGATGGAAACCCTTCATGGACTTTTGGTGGTGTGGGTTTGGGCCCGTTTATGACTTGGTAGTCTTTTTGCCTTGTCCATTTAACCATCTGTTTTGGACTAGTTATATGGACAGGCCCAAATATTTTACAACCCAAATTATGTTTATTTAGTTTGGGCTTTATTTAGGTGGGCAAATTAATTAAATTGGGCTATTATTTCTTTTAGCTCAAAATAATTGATTTAATTTTAATGTAAAACACTAATAAATTTTTAATGTCTACAAATTGCCCCCTCGAGACTATGTCACATACACGTTTCGGGGTGTTTGATTGTGACGGGGTCTCGACGAATTTGATTTTTGACTTGGGATTTTTTTTTTTAATGAGAGTTATTAACTAAGTATAACTCTAATTTTGACGGAGTCTTGACAAATTTGATTCGACTTGGTTTTTTTTTTTGAAAAGAGTTATTAATCGAGTATAACTCTAGCAAGTCTTGGATTCAAAAATCCTAATCATATTTGATTTGTTTCTTTTCACCGATAGAAGAAAATCTATCTTTTTGTTTGTTTTGTTTATCCGACTAAGGGTGATTTATCTTATATAAACACATAAGAGAATTTTTGTATTCTCTCTAGATATTTATATCAAAAGCAGACGACATACATTCGACACCTCTTATTTTATCTTAGTCCTTATTGGCTTGCCGCTGAAAATATTGAAAGCAGGGGTAGATTTTTGTATTATCGTTCACTTATTTCATTGCTTCATTGATCTTTATAATATCATCATGATCATCAAAGCAAATATTGTTGTTAGCACGTCATGATAATTTATACAACACAAATATTTAGGCAACTCAGCAAATCATCATGATCATCATAAATCCTTTTTTTTTAAATCTTTGATCATCACGCTGCGTCATCATCAACCTCCATATTAATTCACGCATTAATATCAAAAGAATATTTTTTTTTCAACATTGTTTTTTCTGTTTGCAATCGACATACCTAGCAGGGATCAATGTGTTCCCATCTTGTCTTGATGCCAGAAGTTCTAGGAAAATTTAAATATTACTTTTTTTTATTGGAAACTTCAAGTTGCTTTCTTCCTATTTTTGGTTCAAACTTTGCCGTGTGTGCAGCGTCCATGGAAACCAAAATTTAGTGTTCATTGGCACTCTGACCGTAATTTGCTTGGAGCTGATATCTCCAACCCCAATTTTCACTTGTTTTGTTTTGCAAGGTTTCACCTTTTTATTTTGTCGTTGTAATAAAGCTTTTTCAATGTTCTTGGGGTGATTATAGATACACTTTACG
Source organism: Patellifolia procumbens (assembly GCA_947645195.1). NCBI lineage: Eukaryota > Viridiplantae > Streptophyta > Magnoliopsida > Caryophyllales > Amaranthaceae > Patellifolia > Patellifolia procumbens. The sequence goes on along the minus strand of CANSGD010001508.1, from coordinate 279,809 downwards.
AAGAACTTATCAGCAGTAATGCTCTTTCGTTTGTTTCTGCTCTACTTGTTCCTCTTGTTTTTTCTTCTTCTTATTTTTCTTTCTCCGTTGTTGCTTGACCTTGTTACATCGTTTTGCTTGTGTGTGATTGCATTGGTATACTTGATTTGGGAGGCCATATACCTCTATTTTTTTTTGCTGCTTTGCTTTAGTATTTAAATAATATGACTGGGCAAAGTCTAATTATTTTTCATGTTTCAATTATGCTTCATGTCTGTTTGTAGCTTTTCCATTTTTTGTGCGCGACTCACCTCTTGCTGTCGACGCAAAAAAAAACTTGACGAGACACATTTTGAGTATGTTTCGCTAGTTTTGGATTTTATTCAGTCAAATGCCCCCATTTTATTTTTATTTTTTTTTATATTGCATTGCCTCTTTTTTGTGTCTGCTTCACGATATTTTGTAGGATATGAGAAAAGTTGAAGGGGATCCCATCGTGATTGGCCATATGTGAATACACTGTGAGCCAATCAGAGGTGTCAGGTCATCGTGTGTGCACTGTGAACCTGACATCTTCAGATGGTCCTTATGAAGACTTGAAGAGGGGATTTCATCTTGATTGGCCATTCGTGAATACACATGTGAGCCAATCAGAGGTGTCAGGTCATCGTGCGTGCACTGTGAACCTGACATCTTCAGATGGTCCTTATGAATACTTGAAGAGGGGACTTCATCGTGATTGGCCATTCGTGAATACACATGTGAGCCAATCATAGGTGTCAGGTCATCGTGCGTGCATTGTGAACCTGTCATTTTAATCAGATGGTCCTTATGAAGACAAGAAGAAGGGACTTCATTGTGATTGGCTATTCGTGAATACACATGTGAGCCAATCAGAGGTATCAGGTCATCGTGCGTGCACTGTGAACCTGGTATCTTCAGGTGGTCCTTATGAAGGCTTGACGAGGGGACTTCATCGTGATTGGCCATTCATGAGTACATTGTGAGCCAATCAGAGGTGTCAGGTCATGGTGTGTGCACAGTGAACCTGGCACCTTCAGATGATCCTCGTAACCCATCTGATCTTGGTATTTGCTTCCATTTGCTTAAGGTATGTTGCCTAACCCCCTTTTTTGTGTACATTAGGTGATTATTTGCTTGCTCAACCAATTTGTTTCGATACTTGTTCAACGAATTTGCCAAACAATATTGCTTATGTTATTGTATGTGGCATTCTCATTTGACATTCATGCAGACCAAGAGTTTCACAATGACTTTTTTTTCTTTGTTTCACCGTTCACAATTTATACTCTTGCGGGCCAAGAGTATTACAATGATTTTTTTTTCGCCGTTCACAGTTTATACTCTTGCGGGCCAGGAGTGTTACAATGATTTTTTTGTTTCGCCGTTCACAGTTTATACTCCTGCGGGCCAGGTTATTACAATGATCGTTTTGTTTCGCCGTTCACAGTTTATACTCTTGCGGGCCAGGAGTATTACAATGATCGTTTTGTTTTGCCGTTCACAGTTTATACTCTTGCGGGCCAGTAGTATTACAATTGAGATTTGTTTTTTTGGTGGTGGTGGCTGCACTTGAATCATTTTATTTTCCAAGCTGCCTACGTACATGCAAAATGATTATCAAATAACCTTGCAAGATCAAGCCAACGTAGTTCAAGTGACACAATTTTTTTTTTTGCATGAGCAGTTTACACTCTTACTTAGGAGCTTACATGAGCTTACAACTCAAAGAATAATATCTTTTCAGGAACTTGCCATTGATAAGTCCTACACGTAATCCTTCAGCGTCGACAATTTTGTAGGCTATATTAGTGTAGACCTCTTGTACCACGTAAGGACCATCCCAATTCGAAGTGAATTTACTCCCTGTTTTGCGAGAAGTGATGATGGGTCTTCTTACAGCTAGAACCATATCTTCCACTTGAAAGGAGCGAGGTATGACTTTCTTGTTGAAGGCGCGTGACAGACGGGCCTGGTAGCACTCTAATTTTTGTTGTGCTTGAATCCTTTTTTCATCAACTGCTTCTAACTCGGCCAGTCGAAGGCTATCATTTTCATCACTTGTCAAACCTTCTTGTATGGCTATTCGTAATGAAGGGATTTGAAGTTCCAGGGGTAAAACAGCCTCGACACCGTACACTAGCGCATATGGGGTAAACTGCGTTGCGGATTTGTATGTTGTTCTGTATGCCCAGAGAGCTTCCCCTATTTTTTCATGCCAGTTACGCTTGGATTTGGCAACAACTTTGCTCAATAACTTGCACAACATCTTTTTGAAAGCTTCGGCCAAGCCGTTTGCAGGTGCATTGTACATCGATGACTTATGTTGAGTGAACTTGAACTTCTCACATAAATTGCTCATCAACTTATTGTAGAATGGCGTTCCATTTTCGGTGACAATTCGTCGGGGTACTCCATACCTGTATATAATGTGAGTACGAATGAAGTCAATAACATTCTCCTTTTTGACCTCCCGAAGAGGGATGGCTTCTGCCCATTTAGAAAAGTAATCTGCAGCTGCCAAGATGTATGTGTGTCCCGCAGACGATTTTGGCGTGATTGGACCAACTACATCAAGTCCCCATGCTTCAAAGGGCCAGGATGCCACAGTGGGATGCAAGGGCTCTGGAGGTTGATGTATGAAGGTAGCATGAAATTGACAAGCTTCACATTTTCTTGCATAATCCAAGCTGTCTTGCACCATAGTTGGCCAGTAATAGCCCATCCTTTTTATTCGGTCATGCACTTTTGGACCTGACTGGTGAGCACCACATACCCTAGAGTGAACTTCCTCTATTGTTTGCTTTGCTTCTTCATCTCCTAGACATCTCAACCATAGTCCATGAAAGGACCGTCGGTACAATGTTCCCTTATAATATATGAAGCGTGGGGCTCGACGACGAATCTCCATTCTGTGCTTTGCATCACTTGGCAGTTTTTATGAGCCAAGTAATCAATAATTGGTTGACGCCAATCTTCTTTGTCAATTTGATAGACGGATATGAAGTCAACTTCTTCAACATCCTCTTCGTCCGAGGCGACAATCCATACTTTTTCCATATCTTCTTCATCTGGAGCAACAACCCAGCGTTTGCAAACGGGTACTACTGTAGTGTTCTCTGCCCCCAGTGCCAAGGTGGCTGCAAGCCCAGTAAGTGCATCAGCCATTTTGTTGGCACTCCTTAGGACATGCTTTAATTTGAAGGTATCGAGCTTGTCGAGTAACTTCAATGCTTGTTTCTGATAAGGGACAAGATCTTCTTTTTAACTTCATATTCCCTTGAAAGTTGCTTTAGAACCAACTCCGAGTCACCATAAATGTCTAAGTCTATGAGTCCCATTTCAATTGCCATTTGTAGACCTAGTGTGAGCGCTTGATACTCAGCCATGTTGTTGGTGCATAATTGAGTCAATACGAAAGAGTAAGTCAGTACATGCTTCTCTGGGGATATGAAGACAACTCCTGCCCCCGCGCCTTCTCGACGAGCAGCACCGTCGAAGTACATTTGCCAAGGCAGGAGTATGTCAATAAAAAATAAATCTTCGCCTGACAAGTCATCTGAAAGTTCCCACTCCGTTGGCACTGGATGATCTGCAAAGAAGTCGGCTATTGCTTGTCCCTTGACAGCCTTTTGAGGGACATACACGATGTCATATTGTTTTATATGCATGGCCCACCTCGCAAGTCTTCCAGACAATACTGGCTTTGAAAGGATGTACTTTATTGGGTCAGCTTTTGAGATGACACGGACTGTATGAGCTTGCATGTAATGCCTTAACTTTTGAATTGCAAAGACCGAAGCAAGATAAATTTTTTCCATGGGTGAGTAGTTCAGCTCGGCACCTACCAAGGTTCGACTCAAGTAGTAAAGTGCCGTTTCTTTGCCATTTTCTATTTCTTGGGCCCACATTGCCCCCAGGGATCCCTCTTGAGCCGCAATGTACAAAATGAGCGGCTTTCCTATTACTGGTGCCCCATGACAGGAGGAGAAGACAAGTACTTCTTTATGCTTTCAAAACCTTTCTTACATGAATCATCCCCTTCAAATGGGGCATCCTTTCTCATGAGATGACTAAAGAGATGACATCTCCCAGCTAGATTAGAGATAAACCTTCTGATGTATGCAAGACGTCCTTGTAAACCGCGCAACTCTTTAAGGTTTCTTGGTTCAGGAATTTCTTGAATTGCCTTAATTTTGGCTGGGTCAATTTCAATACCTCTATGCTTGACAACGAAACCTAGAAATTTCCCTGAGGTAACGCCAAATGCACACTTAAGAGGGTTCATTTTTAGTTGACATTCCCGTAGTCTTTGAAAGACTTTACGAAGGTCACATAAATGGTTCTCCCTCTTTTTTGATTTGACCACCAAGTCATCTATATAACATTCCAAAATTTTGTGCATCATGTCTTCAAAGATCTTCTGCATTGCGCGTTGATACGTAGCTCCAGCGTTATTTAACCCAAATGGCATGACCACATAGCAAAATATTCCTTTTGGGGTATGAAAAGCGGTTGCCTCTTGATCTTCAAGTGCCATGAGTATTTGATTGTAGCCAGCAGTACAATCCATAAATGACAAGGCTTCATGACCAGTGGTAGCGTCAATCATGATTTCCACCACAGGAAGTGGGAAATCATCTTTTGGACAAGCTTCATTTAGGTCACGGAAATCTACGCAGATTCGCAATTGCCCGTTTTTCTTTCTCACTGGAACAATGTTTGCTACCCATGTGGGATACTTAACCTCACGAATGAATCCTGCGTCGATGAGCTTGTTTACTTCAGATTCGATCTTGGGAATCATTTCAGGTTCGAAACGTCTTTGGGACTATTTCTTTAGGCTCATGCCTTTTTTGACGGCCAGTCGGTGGACAACGACTTTTGGGTCGAGTTCAGACATCTCCTTGTAACTCCATGCAAAGACATCTTTGTATTCAGAGAGTAGATTGAAGTACTCTTCTTCTTCTTCTTCTTGTGATAGATGAGCACTAATATAAACGGGGCGTGGTTCGTCTGGAGTTCCTAGGTTTAACTCTTTTAGATCATCCACAGTGGCTTGCCCCCCGTCCTCGAGAGATTTAGGTGCCTCGTCTGTCTCTACTTCTTCATCACATTCATGATCAACATGGCCCGTGATATGATTTGAAGAGACAAGTTCAAAAGTTTCCTCTTCTTTTCTGTCAGACGAGTTACTTTGGTTGGTATGTACCACAACCCTCCCCTTCACTTTTAAGGGTCCATGCTCGATGATGTCTACCACTTGTGTGCGCTTCATGCGAGAAGGCACAACACTCTTAAGTTCACTGTCTTCTTTAACTTTGTCGTCCCTTCTTCCAATGCGACTCATCACTGATTGCCTTTGTCGATGGTTACTTGAGGCTGACACGCCTAGACGATCAAAAACTTGTGCTTTCTTCTTAAAAGGGAGAGTGTTTTGATGTGGAATGTGACTTTTTAAAACCGCACCCTTTTTCTTTCCATTCCCTCTATGCCTTCCAAATACGGATTCACGCTTCTTAGGGGCAGGTGGTTGCAATCGATCAAAAACTGACACCCTTGGATTAGCTGCATTATTTTCACCTTCTTTTTCTTCGGCCTCCTCAGCAGTAATATACTGTGCAGAAGAAATATTCTTCCTATGTCGTGCAGAAATCCGAATAGGTTTTGGAGGATCGAACCCCAAACCTAATTTAGTTGGTTGAACCACAGTATCGTGCTCTTGTAATCTCTTCTGTGTGTCATTAAGTCCATGAGATTTTGCTTCAATTAGCTTCCCCATAGGTGTTGGGTTTTCAAAGTCATACCCAGATTTTGCCAAGAGCTTATAGGCATTAGGATCAAATCTACCCTTATTAAGCCATTTTTTTCTAGCTGTCTCCTCAGATTCTGAGATTGGAGGCTTGAAATTTTGACTTTGGTTGGCCTTAGACAAGGGAAGCATTGTTTCATTCTTCAAAGTTTGAAGAGTATCTACGTCCACCCGTGCATTTATCTTTGGCTCAACTTTTACATCTTGGCATCCTGTGAATGGGGACTCTCCCTTCCTTACGACGAGACTTGGGAACATATCTCAACACTGGAGTTCTTGATGTTTCCCCCATGTCTTTCACAGGTTGAGCGACACTTTGTTCATTCGTCCTTCCCATGTACAGTTGCTTGGCATTACTAGGTGGCTTGCTAGAGTTTGAAGATGAAGGGACATCTTCATTTTTCTTAACGCCCCTTTTACCTATCGAGGTAATTTGGGATGGTAACATCTCACTTAAGGCTCCCCCGTCTTCAAAAAACTTAGCATCAGCGAAGTAGGAATCTGCTTTGCTAAAGGGTTTAACATCCGCATTTATTTTCTTCTCACCTCCACGATAGTACTTAAGACATTGATGGAGGGTTGATGCGACTACACCATTTTCATGTAGCCAAGGCCTTCCAAGCAACATCTTATATGATGTCTTTGTGTCAATCACATAGAAGAGGGTGGATGAAGTTAGCTCTCCCATACTCAGGTCTAGGCGTATGATGCCTATTGCACGCTGACTATTTAGATCGAATCCTTGAATCACTATACGACTATTAGACAACTCCTCCATTGTAATCCCTAATTCAATCATAGTGTTTTTTGGCATGATGTTGCCAATTGAGCCTCCATCTACTAAAATGCGGTTGATCCTTTGCTCAAATATGTAGCCAGAGACAAACAATGGTCGGTTGTGAGGTTTTGAACCCAACAGCAGATCCTCATCTGTAAAGGCTAAGGCAGAGTTACAAGATGCACAATTAGCAGAGTTTTCAATGAGTTCCTCAACCCCTTTTATCTTGTCAACATATAATTCTGGTTGTTGAAGTGTAAGAGCCACTTGCTGACATATTTCTCGAGGCAGTTTGAAGATTTGCCCCCATCCCATCCGCGTTGGAAGGGCCTCTATTACAGTTTAAACTTTTGGGTCCATTTCAGTTCCGGAATGTTGAAGAGTCAGTTTGAAAGACACTTTGCTCTCTTCAGCAGGAGAATTATCTTCCTCATTGTCCTCCATTACTTCTTGCTCATTCTCCACAAAGGAGACAGTGTTGACAATAACCACAGTGAAGTAATCTTCGGGAAATAATTCCTCTAAGATTATGGGCGTAAGCGGTTCTTGTTCAAGTAAATCAATGGGATGGACTTGTGTCTTGACACTTTTCTTTGGCTTCTTCCCTTTCGAGCGCTTAGGGCCCTTCTTCCTTTGTTGCTTCTTTTGTTGGCGGAAAGGTTGTGACTGTGGCCATTGTTTGCTTTCTAGGCCTCCTTCTTGTGACCAATATCCACCCTTCGTCATATTCTTCGTGAGGGGCGATAACCAAAGTTTCATGCTCAACATGTGACATGTTAGCCGTTGGAGTACTTGGTATTGCCACATACACAATCACAGGCTCCAAACTTCCGAACTGCAAAATTGGAGCTTGCCATAGAGATTCTATCACGGCGGATGCGTGATTAGTCTCAACTGTTTCATGAAGGTCCAACTCGATTCTTCCATCCTTTGCTAGATGCATGATTTTTTCTTTAAGTGTTATACACTTCTCGATGGGATGACTAACCATCCTATGGTATCGGCAGTAGTTTGGGTCAGCAGTCTTGCCAACATCTGCAGGCCGTTTAGGTTCGGGAAGCTCGATGATCTTATTCTCAAGCAAGTCATCTAGCATTCCGGACAAGTCAGAATCCGGGAATGGGTACTTCTTTGCTTGAAATTCTTTTAAAGTGGGCCTATCCTTCTTAGGCTCTCTTGAGAATGAACCCCTTTTGTCTTCATTGCTCGCCTTTCCAGAAATCTTGACAGGCCCAGAAGTGGATGTGATCGACATTGACTCCTTAGTTGAACATTTCGAAGATTTGTCGCCTTTCTTGAAATCTTTCTTTTCCTTCTTGATTTCATAAGAAGCATGACTTTTACCACGATTATTAGCTATGGTGAGCTCCATGTCTTGAGCTCGAGTAGCTAACTCTTGGAAAGACCTAGGCTTTATACCTTACAAGATATAAAGTAAGTCCCAGTCCATTCCTTGTATACACATCTCAACAGCAGATACTTCACTCAAACGGTCTTTGCACTCTAGACTTAGAGCGCGCCATCGGTTGATATAATCAATAACCGGCTCGTCTTTCCATTGTTGAGTTTTGGTTAACTCAATCATGCTAACTACACGTTGAGTGTTGTACAACCTATTCTGGAACTCTATCTCCATTTCGTCCCAACTATCAATGGATTCCAGAGATAAGTCTGTGTACCAGTTAAAGGCGATGCCTTTAAGGGAGCGAACAAACTGCTTAACTAGCAAGTCGCCTGTAGTGTTGGCATTATTGCACGTCTCTATAAAGTGGGCGACGTGTTGTTTAGGACTTCCCTTCCCATCAAACTGCTGAAACTTGGGGGGTTGGTAACCATGAGGCATACGCAACCTATCGATTCTCTTGGTGTAAGGTTTCACAAAGCACTGACCACCTTGAGAACCTTCCCCAAGTTGACCCTTGACAGCGTTAGCTATCATATCTTGGACTTGTTTAGCAGTCAATGGAATGTGAGAGTTGTATTTCACAGATTTATCACTATCACTTCCGCTTTCACTGTCACTATGCTTAGATGATCCATCCATTGAACTTTTCTCAAGCTTCTTGTTCAGGGTAGCGATTTGATCATTCTAAAGCTTGATTTGAGCATCCTTTTCCTCTCCATCTTTTATCAATTTTTGGAGTAGATTGTTCATCTCAGCAAGTTGCTCTTCAATAGTTTTTGTTGAAGTCACCATGACAGCAGTAGTGAATGACTTAGAGACTTGAGATGATCTTTCTATGTCAGTGGTCTCCAGAGGGGAAGAGGCAGAGGAATCACTACTGGATTCAGCATGACCGTCGACCCTAAATGGGCTAAAGAGGGGACTGGTACGAACGACCAATCTCTCTGACCGTTCAGTTGCAGTTTGCTTCCATTTGAGGGGAGCAGCAGATGGTTGGTCAGATTCAGCTGCAGAGTTAGAGCCAAACACTGGCACTTCACGCTCTTTGCGAAAAGAAGACGTGATGGCATTTTCAGAAATAGTTTGCCTAACTGATCTGCGTTGACGGGTAGGGATTGTCGCAGCTCGAAGGCTTGCAGCAGCAGTGGCGACAGCAACTTTGTTCATTCCTCTTGTGTTTACACCAAGAGTCTGGTCGGCAATGAAATCACCCAGCGTCACAGTCTTTCGCTGGGTAGCGTCAGGGTTGTCAGTGAACTCAACAATGTTCTTCCTTGAGGCCATTGATCTTATAGTAGTTGATTTTTTTTTTTTGTGAAACAGAGATGAGAGGCAGAGAAGGTCCCACCGGGCGTGCCAAAATTTGTATACAACAAATTTCGCAATCTAAATAAATAAACCAAGAAATATCGTAACAAAGATAAATTTATATTGATAATGTGTTGGGTACAATCTCTGTATTACAGTTTATATAAAATAAACTAAGTCCTCTGATTCTGTTCCTTAGCTTGAAGTCGACACGTATTGATGACGACCTTGACTTGAGTGTAGGACAACGTTTTGTCAACGTCAACCTGAATTTGAGTGTTGGATGGCGTTTTGTCAACGTCAACCTAAATTTGAGTGTTGGATGACGTTTTGTCAACGTCAACCTGAGTTTGAATGTAGGGTGACGTTTTGTCAACGTCAACCTGAGTTTGAGTTTTTGTTTGGGTTTATTCGAATAAGGCTGACACAGCTTGAATCTCAGTCGAATGTGTTTGAGTTTCTCTGAACAGTAGGCACGAATTTGATGTGCTTATTGACTAATTCTAGAGAGGATTTCCAAGAGAAATTTGAGAGCTCTTGAGAATAATGGTCTTCCGACCTCTGGCATTGAAGGTGGAGAGGTCTATTTATAGGGGATGGAAACCCTTCATGGACTTTTGGTGGTGTGGGTTTGGGCCCGTTTATGACTTTGTAGTCTTTTTGCCTTGTCCATTTAACCATCTGTTTTGGACTAGTTATATGGACAGGTCCAAATATTTTACAACCCAAATTATGTTTATTTAGTTTGGGCTTTATTTAGGTGGGCAAATTAATTAAATTGGGCTATTATTTCTTTTAGCTCAAAATTAATTGATTTAATTTTAATGTAAAACACTAATAAATTTTTAGTGTCTACAAATTGCCCCCTCGAGACTATGTCACATACACTTTTCGGGGTGTTTGATTGTGACGGGGTCTCGACGAATTTGATTTTTGACTTGGGATTTTTTTTTAATGAGAGTTATTAACTAAGTATAACTCTAATTTTGACGGAGTCTTGACAAATTTGATTCGACTTGGTTTTTTTTTTGAAAAGAGTTATTAATCGAGTATAACTCTAGCAAGTCTTGGATTCAAAAATCCTAATCATATTTGATTTGTTTCTTTTCACCGATAGAAGAAAATCTATCTTTTTTTTTGGTTTTGTTTATCCGACTAAGGGTGATTTATCTTATATAAACACATAAGAGAATTTTTGTATTCTATCTAGATATTTATATCAAAAGCAGACGGCATACATTCGACACCTCTTATTTTATCTTAGTCCTTATTGGCTTGCCGCTGAAAATATTGAAAGCAGGGGTAGATTTTTGTATTATCGTTCACTTATTTCATTGCTTCATTGATCTTTATAATATCATCATGATCATCAAAGCAAATATTGTTGTTAGCACGTCATGATGATTTATACAACACAAATATTTAGGCAACTCAGCAAATCATCATGATCATCATCAATCCTTTTTTTTTTAAATCTTTGATCATCATGCTGCGTCATCATCAACCTCCATATTGATTCACGCATTAATATCAAAAGAATAATTTTTTTTTTGTTTGCAATCGACATACCTAGCAGGGATCAATGTGTTCCCATCTTGTCTTGATGCCAGAAGTTCTAGGAAAATTTAATTAGTACTTTTTTTATTGGAAACTTCAAGTTTCTTTCTTCGTGTTTTTGGTTTAAACTTTGCCGTGTGTGCAACGTCCATGGAGACCAAAATTTAGTGTTCATTGGCACTCTGACCATAATCGACAATGGTGAAGTTTGAAGAAGCTGAAGCAGGAAAGAAGAAGAATGTGATTGTATGAGGTCACCTCATTAGTGAGACAATGGTCAAAGAATACTCGCTAAAAGTTGCTTTAAAGGGTACGTAATTGATGGGCAATGGTAAAAATGACCTGCACTTTACCTGTGGTTGCAGGTCATCTTATAAATCGACCTAATTAAATTTAAGTGGCATGCAAGCTTGAATTATTCTAGAATAATTAAAAGGTTAACTTAATATTAGAAGACGGCATAAAGCTCGAATTATTCTAAACAATTTTTCCAAATTAAAAACCTTCTATTTTAAAAGAACTTTTCCTTGATATATAAAGAATAAGGTAAGAAAATTCAAAGAACAAAATACTTTTTTACATCGAAAGAACATTGTTGGGACTCTAAGTCAGTATTATTTTGATGATGATGAACACGTTGTATTAGAATAGTTTGATGTGTGTAACAATATTCAAAGCAAAGTGATAGCTTGGACTTCATGGAAGCTCAAGTGACGAAGAAAGAAGCTTAGGATTAGCTATATATCTTATTTGTTGTAATTAACTAAATATAACAATGTGCTATAATGTAATGTGAGTTTAAGGTGACTAGTTATTTATTATGTGTTAAGAAATAAAAAGTCATGGTCAAATTCACATTTGAAAGGGGATTCGATTTTATTAAATATAAGTTTTTGAAAAAGAAATGCAAAAAATGATTTCTAATGAAAAATAGTTTTAAGTTTTTTGAAAATATTTTAAATAAAAGAAATCTTATTTGGAAAAATCTTGGTTATAAAAATATAGGTTTTATTAGATAAATATAAAAAGTTTCATCTTTTATCTTTATATAATAAGATTAGTTTTTTATCATAAAAGTTTTTTTCAAAAAAAAGATTTTTGGTTATTAAAATAAAAGATCTGATGTTTAAAAGATAAAGTCTTATCTTTTAATAAGATGATTATTCATTGTTTTAAAGGATAAGATAAAATCATTAAAAGATTGATTCTTTCTCTGATAGAATTAGGATTGGGTTAACCCTATATATAGGGTCACGCCCCTTTACAAGCAATACCCGTTTTCAGCAAGAAAAATTAGTTTTATGAGCTTTACAAAGTGCAGAAAATGAATCTCCAGATCTCAGTAGATAGCACAATGCTATAGTTAGTTAAAGTGTTCACATCGATCCTCGTATATACTTATCTAAGAAGCAATTGTAAACAAGGCTTTGAATATTTCTTTAATATGTTTTTAGAGTTTCAAATTGGGTTCGGGTGCGTTTCCAATTTAATTAGCAACATTTAGAGTTAAGTGCTGGGGAACACTACTAGGGTTAGTAGTGGGGGAACGAGTTGTTTCAAACGATTAATATTTTGAGTTAAATATTAATAGATCTCACAATTGGAGTCGCCAAGATAAATTTATGTGCTTGAGTTATAATTTTCGTTGTTCAATTGTGTCAATATTATTGTTTGAGTTTAAAAGAGGAAAATGAACTTTAACAGTTGTGGCACAGTGCCTAGAACAGTGCCATAAAGATCATCATTTTTGCTATATTTCGATTTTAAATAGCTACTCAATTCAACCTCTCCCCTTCTTGAGTGTTCCCTTGCGTTCCAACAAACGTTAAACATAATTTAAAAGAATATTAAAAAGTAAATAATAGGTGTCAATTGAAAAGAACATACAAGAATAACCAAAAAGAATTTAGAAGAATAACCAAAAGAACATAACAAGTATTTCAAAAGAACAAATGAATAACTTGGAAGAGTATTATAACCGAATCTGACAGAACATCATCTAAAAATTCGAAGAACATCTGGACTATTCGCTCATTGACGTTGCCGGTCACCTGATGTTTTAGGGAAGGAGGAGAAGGATGACAGAGAGTGGTGGAGCGCCAGAGCTTTCTCAGCTGGATGTCAATGAAGATTGCCGGAAGTTTTGTGGAAGGAGGAAAAAAAGAGAGAGGGGTTGACGGCGGGAGGTTGTGCGTTGCCAGAGCTAGGGTAAAGCGGCGACAGGCTGGGTACCAGAGATGACGTCATCCCAGTGCATGGAGCACCGTGCTCCGGGGAGTACCAAAAAAATTTCACATCTTATGACCTTTTGGAACAACCTTTTGAGATAAGGTCATGTAGTGAACAGTTAGCAAAATTCTGCTAGGTGCAAATTAAATTGTTGAGTTTTTACTCTGAAATGAATCCAAAAGACGTAGTTTTGAAAAATGTGAAAAGCAAGATTAATATATATGTATGCAATTGACCACTGACGTCATTACGTCAGACTTAGGTGGCGCATGGTGATTGGATCAGGAGAGAGAAAATAATAGATTTTCCAATTTTGTAAATGGCGTAACTTATAGAATAAAAATAAAAATATGAAAATATGGTCAGCTTTATTTTTTATTCTCTACGAATGATATCCATTTTTATATATTTTTGTAAGTTAAAATAAAACATAAAAATATGAGACATTAGCAGTGCATTTGATAAGTAGAGAGAGAGAAGGGTAATAAACTTTAAAAAGGGTCTTTTTATTAGTAAAGGTTGAAAGATAACATAAAGCATCGATAATAATGCTCTAAAAGCTACTCCCTTGTCATTAGTTTTTACTATTCTTCTAACATTAATAAAAAAAAACAAATAAAAAGTAGATGTTGATTATTCTTCTAACATTAATAAAAGGCTTGATGATCCCTTACTTTTGGGTGTGAGAGTGGGCTAAATTGTAAGAGCTATTAGTATATTCACTCATTTTAACTTTCTTAGCTAAGTTCGCATATTGGCAATTTGGCATCTCGATATAATTTCCTCAATTTTGGAATATGGGACCAATGAGGTTAAAAATGGTGGAACCATAACACGATTAACAATGTTAAAATTAATGAGGGGCATATGAAAAAGTAGAGTATTTGAACGAATTTGAAAAAAACAATTGTATTACAACAAGTGTGTAACATATGGCTCTCACTCCAAAGTATTTTTTGAGTTGAGTTAAAATTTATAATATCTTAAATAAAGCGCGATAGCAAAAGTTCTACTTAGTTTACATATTAGATATACCTTCTTTTTATTTAGTCAAAACCAAAATTTGTTAATTTATCAATGTTAAATCTCCATACAACTATTAGTATTATTTAATAAAGTTGCAGGTCTTGTAGACGACTTTGGTATTTGCCCTTCTGAGAATCCGATGATGAGTTACTTAGAATTTTCTAATAATTCCTAGAGAAAGTAGGAGCCCATATTATTAAATGAATTGACAACATATCTTTTTCAAATCTCAAAAAAGGATAAAAATTCAAACCGCATTTTAAACCTCAAATTATTTTAATAAAATATTTAAATTATCTTTAATATGTTTTTATGTCATTAGTAATTAAATATATGGTTAATTATATATGATATATTTGATTATTTTATTTAATAATTGAAGATATATATTTTATCAAGATAATTTAAAATAAAATAAAATCTAATCATTTTAAAAATTAATGCTCCCGCTTCAATATCGTAGATGTAAGTTGGGAATAGGTGTCCCTTCTCTGTGTTTGACATGTCCCTAGTAAAGAAAAGTTCTATAAGTGGAGTCGTGAAGGTCGCAAGTTGTCATCTTGATAAGTTAGCTAGGACAGCGGTCAGCTTAGTGAGCTACTCATTGTGTTGGATTTTTTTTCCTATGGCAGCATGTAAAAGACAATTTCAAGGGAAGGATGGAAAACCACACTTGTCCTAGAAGCCGTTGCTGATTATGACCTATGGATTTGGCATTCTTTCTTCAGAAGTGTTGATTCATGCAACGATTTGAATGTGTTGCATCATTCTCCTATTTGACGATGTTTTAGAAGGTCGTTCACCACAAATTAAATTCTCTATTAATGCCCATCAAAATAGCAAGGCATATTACCTTGTGGATGGTATTTATCCTAAGTGGTCAACTTTCTTCAAATCTATACCAAGTCCCCAAACTTTTAAAGACATGTTGTTTGATCTACATCAAGAAGCTGCAAGGAAGGATTTAGAGTGAGCATTTAGAGTTCTGCAAGCTCAATTCCCAGTTATTCGCCATCCATCCCTTGCCTGGGACATGTACAAACATACTTTAAAGCATTATGTTGTGTCGTATCATATTGCACAACTTGATAGTTGAAATACTTGTATGCCAGCTACGTTGATACTTTAGAGTTCATTGTCGATCGACCTCGACGAAGACCTCGTTGCGCAACCGTGCTAATCAATGAAGAGCCATTTGCATGTTCCTCCAAAGCGTTATCCTATCAAAGAAGCAGTGTCTATCATACCAATTGGATTGTCGATATTAACATCTACTTACATAACACGCGAGATATTCAAGATCAACAAACTCATTTGCAACTGAAAATCGATTTATAGGCACACATCCATACATATTAAAAAGCTGGAAGAAGCATTACTGTTCATTTGAACAGTATCACATCTAACGGCTGGCATTACTTCCTCCCAATTATTCTATCCAACGGTTCCCCTGCAATTTCTCAAGAAACCAAATTGCTTTTCTTCCTCTCATCCTCAGTTCCTTTCTTCTTCAACATTTCCACCTTCATTAGCTTCACTGTTGTGTTCTTTGAATTCACTTTTTGTTCAATCTGTGACCCATGCATGCTGCAGATATCCTCTCTCGATAGATTCCGACATTTTCACTTCGTGACGAAAGAGATGAACAAAGATTCAACGTTTTCTGTCGAATCAATCTTGCGACCCATGCCTATTCGTTGTGGATCTTACAAAAAACTACCTAATTGAAGATATTATTGAAGTTGAGTTCAGGATGTCGAAGATCGCAATTTGGAAAAAGCGATATTAAGAACGCCTGATTTTTTTGGGTAATTTTTACATATTATTTATTGATATTATTGTTTAACCTGATTTTGGTTGAGTTACTATAATGAGTATTAGTAGTATACTGTGATAAAAATACATTTTTGGGAAGTTTAGGTCTTCTCAATTACTTCAAATTTAAGGCTTTTCATAGAAGAACCTTTCATTTTTGGCATAAAGTAATTTGTAACTATAAATCTTATTTAAGTGCGTTCTCAAATTTAGGAGAAAAATGGTTGTGCAGAAAATTAGTAGTAGTATTAATGAGAGAGATGATATGGGTGATGCTATTGGTGGCTAATGTGGTCACTAGTTCTCTTAGTAGGCAAAGGTGGACAGTGTTGGTGGTGGAGAGTTTAAATCAAAGAAGAAAATGGTAGTGTGGGTAGAGAGGGAGGAGAGCATTGTGTTTTGCTTCCTTTAATTTAGCTAAACGCTTACAAGGCAATCGAATTGCTTTTCCTATTAGAACTAACTACCCTCTAAATGGCTCCATTTCATTAAGTTTTTCCTTGCTACTTTTTCCCTGTCCTTTGAACGACTACCTTTTCTCCGCTGATCTCCATGCCAAACAACTTTCACATGAACAACTTGATTGTAGTCCCTCTCGAGAAAAACCAATCAATTAATACATTTAACCAAATGATCGGCAAAACAAGAGATGTCTTCTTGTATCAAATAGGTGAAGCTCAAGCTTATATCCTTGCTGAAGGAAAAATGCTCAAATAAACTTATCTTAATTCGGTAGTAGTAAATATGCTTCTGATCAACTTCATGTTTGTATTTCGCATATTGTACATAGGAATCTATGCTAAGCCAAAGTCTAGGAAGTATGTTTGTATTTGGCAGATTGTCTTTCAATTTTCAATAAACCATTCTTTTTTAATTTCTTGCATGCAATCTAACCCCAATGATCTAAGAGTTTCTCTCCATAGGGTAAGCGATAAGAAGTCCAAAAGACAGTGAAGAAATAAAAGAGCAGGAGCCATATAGTACCACTAAGGTAATGAGAAGAGTGACAGGTAATAGTTGTGTAAATGAGTTCTTTCTTTTAGGTCATGCTATAAGAATATTATGGTGTTTTTATTGTCAATTTAGGTTGTTGATAAGGGGAAGAATTCATCTCTTTGAAGACCCATTGAAGGCTCCATATTTACCTCACCAAAGGTATATAAAAACTCCTCAGTTCCACTTAGAACTTCATCTACTTAAATATGCTTATAATGTAATTAATCTTGGTCTTGCGTGTATGATTAGTACAGTTATTTTCAATGTTTAATTACTTAAATCAACCTTATATGCCTTATAATGAACCTTTTAGTGAAGTATGATGTGAACTACATATTTGTGGAGGATTTACATGATTTTTTCCCTACAATATTGTTAACCCGTAAATAATTCCAACTCTACCATTATGTAAAAAAAAATTCTCACTCTACCGTTAACGTATTATACTAGATGAAATGCTAGCAATTTTGGTTCTTCATGCATCTAGCCAACTTCCTTCCTTGGCACAATGGTACTTCGATTTTCCGGAAAAAAAGAATTAAACCTAGCTAATTCGCTAATTTAGTTAGCTAAATTGCAGGGTCACCAAAAAAACATTTATTTTCAAACAGACACTAGAGTTGGTATTGTTTTTGGAATAAGCACTATTGTGGGAAAAGATTTGATTGGAAGACTTGGACAATAGCTTAGCATGGCTATCAGAAAGTGCCTATGCTGTCAAAAGTATTCTATGTTACTCAGACACAGATTGAGTGTCTACTCGGATACGAGTGTCCAAGTGGCCGACACGACACCCAATTTTTGAGGTAAATGAAGGTGTCGGAGTAACATAGAAAGAATTATTGAATTTGTATAAAGGTGTTACTTAGTAAAACTCTGTTATTTAGCTTGTTTTTCTCGAGTCTTTTATATGAGCTTTTATTGAATAATCTTGTGCTTTAAGCAATGTATTACGGGCATTAACTTAAAGTTATTAAATGTATTTTATAGTTGTTGATTTATAACTTAGGAATTTATATAAGATGGTCACTCTAAACCCCCCTTAAAATCACCCGATTTCAAGTGAATTATAACTTATAAGTTTAACAAGAGTTTGAAAAGGTTTTTTTGGACTTTAAACTTGGAGGGGCCAATAGTTGCTTGGTTATTCAGATGTAGCTTATGAAGGACAGTTACACACACAATATAGCTGAATATTGCAACTTTGCGAGTTGCACGAGTGCCAACTAAACAGCATCATAAAGTAGTAGTGTGGTACTTAATTGTAGTTGGTACGAGTTTTACCTTCCTATTAATTGCTCCGACGAAATTTCTATAGCTATTGTCTAGACACATGCCGTGTCATGAACAAACAGGACTACAGGAGTAACGCCTTGAAGCTTGAACCCTTTGATAAACAAGCTGCATCTAGAATACTAAAACTAAATCTGGAAACCCTTAGATATGAGTTGTTGCTACATTTTGCTACTCCTTTCACGATATATACAAATGTGTGCAATGTTGGACAACATGAAAAAGCTAATCATGATCAGAGTCTTGAGTTTAATAGTACTAGGTTGTATTACCTAATATAATATGATATAAATATTTATATACAATTGCCACTCCTTTTAGACATTCCCTAACTTTAGGGTTTGTTACCGTTTGCTCTTATTTTAGCTTATTGTTTAACATTGATTTGGGGGAGACAGTTGGGAGTCTAGATTTTGGGTTACCTTATTGCAATTAGAGAGGGAAAGAAGTTGCATCGAGAGAGATAGTTGGAGGTTGGGCTTACTCCATACTACTTTTTAAAATGCTAATTTATTTTACTCCAAACCTACTTCTAATTCAGTTTGAAATGCAAGCCATATCATATATGAAAGAATGGTGGAGGCTCTCATTGTATAGATTGGTGCAAATTAGTGGACAAAATTATGGGTATGTTTCCCTATTTCAATTCTTTTGTTTATGTATGATTTGTCTATGTGATTGGTGCAAATTAGTAAACAATTTATATGATTGATTTTTCGCTTTCTTAATTTATGAAATATTTTATGCAGATTTTAAAAAGAATCACTCTAAAGAACGTTGCATTTGCAAATCATGGGCACACTTCAATCATGATCCACCTAATAAGGTACTTCTTTTGTGAGTTCAAAAGTAGTGTAAACAAGAATATGGACCCGTTTTTCTTTCTCCGTTGTCACTGAAAAAGAAATTGATGGATCTTTTGGGATCTTTTTTGAAATAATGAATTTTGTAATGCTGCTACTTCGGATGGGGTTAGAACAATTTTCAACATGATTAAAAGTTAGATGTATGATGTTTGAATGCTCTGTAAATTTTTTAATGGAGTATACATGATAATTTTTAGTTATTTGAATTTGATTTTTTTTGTTTGGGTTAATCTTCACTGCTACTGCTGTAATTAAGCTTGAATTACAATCATTGCTTTTTTTGTATTCATATCAATTTGGTTGATTGCATTTTCTTATTTAAAATGGTGCTTGCTCAAATGTCTCACTTTAGAGAGATTTGTAACTATCTTTATAAACTTGCGAATGACTATATGACTTTTTTCGTTTTCCGAAATCAGCTAAGTTAAATCTGCCGATTTTTTCTTTTGCTAAATTTGCCAAATGATGAGTTACACTTAGTCAAAAAGTAGTTATTCTTTGTTTTCTTCCTGTTTTTGCTTGTGTGTTAGAGTATGAATTTGAGCTTACATTTTACTCGCATTGCAGATTTAACCGTTCACCTTCCGATTTTGACATTGTAGATGTATATATAGGGACTCTATGACTAATGAATTGAGATTATCATAAGCATTTTTTAGTACACTTCAGCTCGATATGGGGATTGATCACTAATACTCTGTTCAATATGCATTTTATACGTATATTCACCTCCCAATCCATCTTCTCAGATGTTATTGTGCGTACTCCTCTCTTTTAGCTCCACCTTTGAGATCCATGTCCTTTTGGTGGATGCGAGCGTGCCACCCTACGAGTTACGACCCATGTGAGTTGGAGGCAATTGGACTCGAAACCCCTCCCTTGCTTCAGTGTTTGCTCGCCTTTCTGGAGTTTCATGTTGGAAGGTCCTGCCTTGTTGTGGTTTCCACTTAAATAAACATATGACCTATGCGATTTGAAAGGTAAGCATGTTTATTTTTCCAGTGCTGAAATAATTATTTTCATTTGGAATTGACGTTGTAAGGTTCAATACTCAACCTTATACTTTCACAACCCCTTTCTTTCTTAAAGGTGATAATTTTTAGCACAAGATCATTCATGAATATAGCTTGAGGACTTGGCTATTGTCCAACACTCCAACCCAAGTGGTATTTTGCAAGTAGCAATTATTTGGAAATCTATACTCATATAGTTTATTTGTTGAACTCTTAGAATTGAGCTTTACGAGCTGTTCGTTGAACCCAATTGCCAAACACTGACTTCGTTTTAAAACCCAATTGAACGATTTCGAACTCCACTTATCATGATACTTTCCATTTTTAAACCCTCATTTTTTTCTCGTTGTCGGGGTTGTAAGAATTTGTATTTTGTTTTTGGTGATTTTTACAAGTTTCATTACATTCTCCAAAGGCATTTCTTTTAACTCTTTTAGAAATGTTCACCATTGAGGCCAATTTCGCGAAAGCATATGCAAATTGGTTGTCTTTCCGGAAGACTTTTGGTTCATACTAATGACTCAAAGGTGATTGGTTTTTTTAGTTAAAGTTTTAGTGGTTGATTGATAATGGATTCATATGAAAATTTGAGGTTTTTTGTTTGGTTTTTTATTGTTGGCATGTGCAATATGACTGAGCTTTAGTTGGTTTTTTGTTGTTTGTTTTGTTTTATTTGGAGTTTGAGTGATCAAAGTGATTTTTTTTATGCAACGAGTGATCAGATTGATGATGAGTTAATTTTAGAAATTGAGGGTAACATTTGATTGTTTGTTGTTTTGGGTTCATGCAATTTGGTAAAGTCCTAGCTCTGGATTCATTGTGTCTTCTTTTCTAATTATTGTTATAATTTTGCGGCTTGCCAATGTCAAATAAATATGCAGTAAGCAAACCATGCAGCCACAATTTTATGGATCCATGGAGTTTACTTCTCGAACAAAACTCGTAAATAGGGAATGTGATAGCGTGAGAAGACAAGATGAGAGAATGGGCAAAAGGGGATTTTAGCTAGCAATAATAAGCACTCCAGTTCAGATTTGGTTGCCAAAATGCCAGAACCCCCAATACTTCTGGCGATTGCAGAACAGTCAGTCACAAGATCGAGGCATGGACAGAATACTAAGCATTTAAGGACAAGCTTAGACATGGAGAGAGACAGGAAGCTCTAGCAGAAACTAATTGCTAGGCGGAGCACAGGGAGGAACACCAAGAGCCTAATGTAAGTTCAGACTCTCTTCAGAATGGACAATTGCCATCTTCCACCATACAAAACATGAAGACAAGGAAATAAGATACAAGAATACGAGCTACTCTAAGCTCTTGTGTTTAAATACTTCAAAGTTTTTGTATAAACCTAACTATTACTACTTTTTTCATGGCTAACATATTTGAGTTAACATTGTATTGCTTATTTGAACAAAGTCTGTTGCACAAGCTATACATTACTCGTTGAGCGACAAATGCTACAAGGCTATCATTTAAATACACATATTGGGGGACCGTGCGCGTTAGCGCGCGGTCCAACAACTAGTATGACAAAGCTTTGGTGGCAATCACATTGACCTACTAAATGACTAAATATTTAGTAATCTTTATCTATTATGTGTGTCATCAACTTAATTGATCATGTATTTTAACTAAGCTCTTATTGATTTGGTTGCTTTAATTTCATTCTGATATAAATAAAAAATGTATTATTTTGTGTTAAGGTTAATTATCGGTGAATATTGCAGCTAATTTCACAGCTTGATGATTAATAATTCATTAACAAGAGTAATTTGTTGCTAATATATATGTTTCTTATACCTACCATTTCAAAAAGTTACACATCTACATAATAAATTATTTATTAATCATTAGTGATGATCATTTATGCATTAAATTTTAATAAAGAAATCAATTTAAAATAATATTAATTAAATAACCTTAACATTCCAATTTATTAATAACATTAATTGTAATTCATTACCCCTTCGTCTTTTAATAGAGACATTTTGCCATTTAGTTTTTTTAAAATTGAAACACTTCTACTTCACCCATAAATGGTCACCTAATTATTATACTTTTCTCCTACTTTTTCAATTCTTTGCTCTATCTTTTTACTTTTTCTTTACTTTATCATCCTTTTTTCTTTCTTTTGCACTTTTTCTCTGGTCCATGTAAAAAACCAAACGTCTCAATTAAAAAACAGGGGGAGTAATAATAAGAAATAGAAAAAATTGCTTTTAATAATGCAACATTTTGCCCGTTCGCAAATAATATAGCAACCTTTTGATTATTCTAGAATAATGCAACCTTTATACCCCATTTATTTTAAATGAGTAAAAATCGGCTATGACCTGAAGCATGGGTAAACAGAGACACGTGTCGGCTAATAATTGGCTCTCAAAATAATTTTTATAAAAAAAAATAAAAACAAAAAGATAAAAAACAAAAAACAAAAATAAAACTCATAACCCTCACCCCACCCAGCGTAAACACTCCTTGCTCCCTCTCTCTCCTCCCCCCAACCCCATCCAACCTCCTCCCTTTCCCAGCCAACGACATCACCGTCGGATACGTTCTTTCCCCTCATCGCCGGCTACAAACTCTCCCCTCACCGCCGGATTCAATTATTCCTCTTCTCTTCTCCCTTGTTGAGTTTCACTGGTTTTGATGTTGGTAGTGGTTGGATGTAGTGCGGTCTTGGTGGTTTTCATTGTGGCAAAGGTGGTTTCGGTGGATTCTGGTTGAATGTCAATCGTTTTTGGATGGATTGGGTTCGCTTTTGGTGTGGTGTTGGCGATCTGTGGGGTTGTGAAGGTGGTTTTGGGGGTGGTGTAGCAGGGGTGTGGTGGTTTTTCATTTTGCTCATCGTTGGATTCAACGATAAGTAAGGAGCTTGGCAAAATCGATGGACAAATCAGTGATATTTTTTGAGCATTATTGTAAGATTTATGTCATTTTGATGTTGCGAAGCTCAATTTTCACCACTTACAAAATGACATGATTTTGAAGTATTCATTGTTCTTATTAGTGTTTAATTCATCTCATTGGAGGTTTAATCGATGTATTTTTGTTGCTTATAAGTTGCAATTGCTTGATATCATGCTTCTTATTATATCTTGAGTTATGACTAGAACAATATAGCCTATTATGAGCGGCTTTGGTTTCAAAAATTTATGTTCGAAAATGTGCTGGGTCGCTGGGAGATTTGCTTGGTGTTAGTAGCAAGGATGATTCGATTCTCCATGTACAACTAGGCATGATGCACCGAGAGATGTGGTGTTCAATGGTGAGGGACGAGATAATGGTGGCGATGGAGGGGGACTAGGGGAGGACAGGGTGGCAGACTGGCAGTGGGTGGGGGTGGTGTTGTCATAGTTTAGGTTTTTTTTTAAGTTTATTTAATTTTATTATTTAAAATTTTAAGTTTTAAATAAAAATCACCAATGCATCAGGTCACCGGTCATTTGTCCTATTTAAAATAAATGGGGTATAAAGGTTGCATTATTATCTGCGAATCGTCAAAATGTTGCATTATTATAAGCAATTTTTCCTAAGACATATAATATCATAATTGGGGGAGAGAGAAAATGTGGTGAGGGGAGAAGAGAATTGAAAATTTTGTAAAGATCGTTGTTATTAACCACATTTTCAAGTTAGTGACGGGGAGGACTGAGGAGAGAGATAAATATGACGAAAGAGAAGATTGACTTTTATTTTATTTTTTGAGCATTGATGATCTTCTTAGCATACCCTTCTAAAGAACCTTAGTCAAACGAGGCCATATATTTTAGTCAGAAAAAAAATTGGCCCAAGTTTCAAGCCACTATTATAACTAATCTTAGAGCTTAGCTCGACACTACTAAATTTTATAGATTTTCATCCTATCCAAGGCTTCGTCACATGGGGATGATTCAGAGTAAATAAACAAACTGATGTTAATGGTGATGCCAAAACATGGACTGCAAAATATTAATTATTCTGCAAATAATATAATATATCTAAGTAATGCAATTAATATCATGAATCACTAAGCACCAAGCTCCTTTTTATAAGAACTGAAGCTGGTTGATCTAGTTCTAAAACCTAAGAAGCAACTGACTGAATTACAATTCAGACTCAGAAAGAACAAGAACAGCAGTAATGAGCTCTGAAGCTAAACCTCATGTAGTATGTGTGCCTTTTCCATCACCAGGCCATGTTGGACCAATGCTAAAACTAGCCAAGCTCCTCCATTCCAAAGGCTTCTACATAACCTTCGCCAACACCGAGTTAAATCATCATCGACTGTTCGAATCGAGTGCCCCGAGTTCTCTCGAAGGCGTTCCTTCGTTCCAATTCAAAGTTGTTTCCGAGTGGGAGCACAACATTGGTGCCAAGGGTATACATGTTCTTTGTCATGCTGTTATGACTAAGTTCCTTGAACCTTTCAAGAATCTCATTGTCAGGCTTAATGAGCAAGCCACCTTGGGCGCAGGATCGCCTCCGGTTAGCTTTATCCTTTCTGACTGCATGATGGCCTTCACCCTTGATGCTGCTGAACAACTAGGAAATCTACCTGTTGCTCTCTTTTGGACTGCTAGTGCTGCTGGTTTTCTTGGGTATTCACAATATCGAACACTTCTCAACAAGGGTATTGTACCCTTCAAAGGTATTCCCCTGTTTCTTTGTATTTTCTTCCTTAATTCTGTTGTAGATTCAACAAGATTTTATTAGTCTGCCAATTATATAGTTTTCCTGCATAAAGAAATACTTCTTAATTTGCCATCTTTTCCTTGAACTTCATGTTTTATCTCCTTTTTTAACTCACTATGTGCTAGATTGTATACTAAAGTGATCTGTTATGAATAATAAATAAGCTATTTGGTCATATGATCTGATTTAAGTTACCCATATTCTTCATTTTATCTCAAGTACCTTGTTAGTTGTCAGATCCTCAATAGTCAATATTCCGATATGGTTATGTACACTTGAACACTTCATTATAGGCCATAAAAACGGAACCTTTCGTAAAGAAAACCTGAATCAGAGACACACACTATTTTCAATACAAGGACCCGAGTCCAAATAACATAGAAACTGACAAGCTAATCTAGTATTTTGTAATCTTAGTAAATAATCATTAGTACTACTACTTAAACTAGTTTGACACTAATTGCTGATTAATGTTGTCCTTATCAGGTTCAAACTACCAAACAGAAGGCTCCTTAGATATGGTCATTGATTGGGTCCCTAGCATGAAAGGTATACCCTTAAAGTACATTCCAAGCTTTATCAGAATCACCGATAAAGATGACATTATGTTTAATTTGCACATGTCCTCGGTTGAAAGAACTGCTCGATCTTCTGCACCCGTTATCTTCAACTCCTTTGATGCATTTGAGCAAGAGGTTTTTAATGACATATCTAAGATAATTCTCGGTCCTTTATTCACTATCGGTCCATTGCAACATATCCTTAAAGATGAAGCTGCAGAAAATAATGCTGTCAAGTCTTTAGGATGTAGTTTCTGGAAGGAGGACCCTGCATGCCTCCAGTGGCTCGATACAAAGAAACCGAATTCTGTAGTCTATGTAAGTTTTGGAAGCATCACAACCATGACAAATGATAATCTAGTTGAATTTGCATGGGGATTGGCAAAGAGTAAACATCCCTTTTTGTGGATTGTCCGGCCTAACCTTGTTACCGGAGATTCTGCAGTAATACCACCCGAGTTTTTAGCTGAGACGAAAGACAGAGGCCTGTTAGTGAGCTGGTGTGATCAAGAAACGGTACTAAACCACCCCTCAATTGGTGCGTTTTTAACACATTGTGGGTGGAATTCGACTCTTGACAGCGTGTGTGGCGGGGTGCCAGTCCTTGGTTCGCCGTTCTTTGCAGAACAACAAACTAATTGTTGGTTTAGTTCTGAAAAGTGGGGAATAGGCATGGAAATAAACAACTTTGGGAGGGATGAGGTTGAGAAGCAAGTGAGAGAAATTATGGAGGGAGAAAAAGGCATAAAAATGAGAAAGAAAGCAGAGGAATGGAAGAAGTTAGCTGAAGAAGCAGTGACAAGCGTAAGTGGATCATCATACATTAACTTTGTTAACTTGATCAACCAAGTGCTTCTTCCTACCAACAACTAATCCAGAAAATTTAAGCCAATGCTTACGACGCCTGGTACCGGCAGTCCAATTCACTCAACTATTATGATCATAACTGTTAGTTTTAATAAATTCCAAGACTGTTAAGGCTTTGCTAGAATAGTAAAATTTGGCATCTTTTTTTATTCTCAGATTTATGGATAATATTGATTTTGTAGGGCCTTCAAATATAAATGAGACTTAACTAATTGGTTGTTTTGGCTAATTTACCTCAAATTTTAGTGATCTCAGCTCAATACATAAGGTGAACAAATGCTGGTTGCGAACATAATATCTTTCTCACATTGAATATCAGAAATGCTTCAACCTGAAAATGGCCCTTATATTTTGTACGTTGAATTTGGCATCCTGTCTCATATAAAAAAGAGTTTCATCTACTAAGCTGCTAATTCTTCTCTTATTATCACAAGAAAGACTATTATATAATTATATAGGTTTGTAATGACAATCAAGAATTAACATAAAATCAAAAATTAATATGTACCCTTGAGAAAAGGGTTACCTAATTCTCTTCCTTGTATCGTAAAATTTTTTTAAAATAATATGAGTTAAATTTTTTATTTTTAATTTTTCAAAGTCACAAAAACTCCTCCTGTGAGTGTCTGTGTGATATTCACTGTCGGTCTCAAGCCCGGATAAAGGAGGACAGTAGGTTTGTGGCGGCCAACGTAAAACATAGCCCCATATCATGACATGAATCGACAAATGAAAAACGTGGGGGCGTTCCCTACTCAGCGACGCACTACACTTCATAGACCTGGGTGTAGTGATAAGTATGGAAGGGTGGTTAGGTCGTCGCCCGGAAGCGGCGCGCCATCCTGGCGCCCGGGGGTGCTGTCAAATATGCAAGAGTTCCCGCATCAGGGACGGGTGCAGGTAAAAAGTTAGTCCAGGGTAGTGGTAGTGGTAGAGGTAGTAGGATACGCTTTGGAACATGGAACATTGGCTCTTTGACGGGAAGATCGGCGGAGGTGGTGGAGGTTATGAGGAGGCGAAAGATTCACATAATGTGCCTTCAAGAGACTAAGTGGGTTGGTGGAAAAGCAAGAGAACTAGCCCCATGGGGTTATAAGTTTTGGTACTCCGGAAAGGATAAGAGTAGGAATAGAGTAGGCATCATTATTGATAAGGAATATATTGATGATGTGGTGGAAGTTTCGAGGAAGAGTGACCACATTATGAGTATCAGGCTAGTATTAGGGAGTGAGGCGGTGACTATCATAAGCGCATATGCGCCGCAAGTGGGATTGGAAGCATCTATTAAACAACAATTTTGGGATGATTTATAGGAGGTTGTGCAACGAGTGCCTATTAGTGAAAAATTAATCATTGGTGGGGATCTTAACGAACATGTGGGCACTAGTCGAGTTGGCTTTGAGAGCAGATGGAGGTTTTGGGTATGGAAAGAGAAATGAAGCTAGAAGTGGTATCTTGGATTTCACATTAGCATATGGTCTTAGTATTATGAACACTTGGTTTGAGAAAAGAGAATATCACCTTGTGACGTATAGGAGTGGAAGTAACGCGAGTCAGATTGACCTCTTTTTAGTAGGAATGCTTGGCAGAAGAGTTATACAAACTGCAAGATGATACCGGGTGAGAGCGCAGCCACCCAACATAGACTAGTC
This sequence comes from Patellifolia procumbens, assembly GCA_947645195.1. NCBI lineage: Eukaryota > Viridiplantae > Streptophyta > Magnoliopsida > Caryophyllales > Amaranthaceae > Patellifolia > Patellifolia procumbens. The sequence goes on along the minus strand of CANSGD010001508.1, from coordinate 251,955 downwards.
GTGCTTGATTTCCGGGGCAGGGAGTGGTATAGGAGTAGAAGTAACGCGAGTCAGATTGACCTCTTTTTAGTAAGGAATGCTTGGCAGAAGAGTTATACAAACTTCAAGGTGATACCGGGTGAGAGCGCAGCCACCCAACATAGACTAGTCGTGCTTGATTTCCGGGGTAGGGAGTCTCTAAGAAAGCGAAGACCCAATGTGGAGCCGTGAATCAAGTGGTGGAAGCTCCAAGGGGAGCAAAAGAGAACTTCTTAGCTGAGATGACTAGTAAAGATATTTGGTCTTGTAACACGGAAATGGATGTAGATTCGACATGGACAAAGATAGAACTTAGTATAAAGGAAGTGGCGAAAGAGGTCATTGGAGAATCTAAAGGAACTGTACCATCGAGTAAGGACACATCTTGGAGGAATGAGGAGGTGAGACAAGCAATAAAAAACAAACGAGAAGGTTATAAACTTTTGGGAAAAGATAGAAGCGATGCGAACTATGAGAAGTACAAAGAGGCTCGAAAAGAAGCCAAGAAGGCAGTACGGGAAGCTAAAGCAAAGGTAAACCAAGAGCTTTATGCAAGATTAGATACGAAAGAAAAGGAAAAAGACATTTATAGAATTGCGCGTATGAGGGACAGGAAGACAAGAGACATAAGAAAGGTAAGATGTGTGAAGGGTGTGGACCAAAGAGTGCTTGTAGAGGATGAGGAGATAAAGGATAGATGGAGGTCGTACTTTGATACCTTGTTCAATGGTGATAAAGCACAAGACATAGGGGATGTACACATCTCGCCAAGTATGTTAAATCGAGAGTTTATGAGGAGGATTCAAAAGGGAGAAGTCATTGCAGCATTAAAAAAGATGGGATTGAAGAAAGGTACAGGGCCAGATGGCATACATATCGAAGTTTGGAGGTGTTTAGGGGGGAGAGGAATCGAATGGCTGACAACATTCTTCAACATGATTTGGAGACACAACAAAATGTCATTAGAGTGGAGGAAGAGTACTTTGATTCCTTTGTATAAGAACAAAGGCGATGTATAAGATTGTACCAACTACCGAAGAATCAAACTAATGAGTCATACGATGAAACTTTGGGAACGAGTGATTGACTAAAGACTTATGAAACATGTGAAGATATCAGAGAACCAATTTGGATTTATGGCAGGAAGATCAACTATAGAGGCCATCCACCTCATGAGACAGACAATGGAACATTACCGGGATAGGAAGAAAGATCTACATATGGTTTTCATTGATTTGAAGAAGGCATATGATAGAGTACCAAGAGAAATACTTTGGTGGGCATTGGCAAAGAAAGGTGTTTCACAAAAATATATAGATATCATCAAGGATATGTATGAGGGGGCAACTACGAGTGTGCGGACTACGGTGGGGAGGACAGAAGAGTTCCCTATTACGATCGGAGTGCATCAAGGTTCTGCACTTAGACCCTTTCTCTTTGCTCTAGTCATGAACGAACTAACGAGGTTAATTCAAGATCATATATCGCGGTGTATGATGTTTGCGGATGATTTTGTGTTGATTGATGAGACAAAGGAAGGTGTTGGGAGTAAGTTGGAATTGTGGAGGCATACATTGGAAGCCCGTGGTTTTAGATTGAGAAGAAGTAAGACGGAGTATATGGAGTGCAAGTTCAATGGGGTTTACAAGCAGCGAGGCAAGGGCGGTCACTTTGGATAGCAAAGTGGTTAAAGGATCGAACGTCTTCCGTTACCTTGGATCCATTCTCCAAAAGGATGGAGAACTAGATAGAGACGTGGTTCATAGAATTAACGCGGGTTTCTTAAAGTGGAAAAGCGCCACCGGGTTCCTTTGTGATTCGGACATTCCCCAAAGATTGAAGGGAAAGTTCTACCGTACGACAATTAGGCCTGCTTTGTTATATGGCACCGAATGTTGGGCGGTGAAACAACCCCACATTCATAAGATGAACGTGGCGGAGATGCGTATGTTGTGATGGATGTGTGGCCACACAAGGAAGGACCGATTAATAAATGAACTGATTCGGGAAAAAATTGGAGTCGCATCCATTGAAGAAAAGATGAGGGAGAATAAGTTAAGATGGTTGGTCATGTGAAAAGGAGATCAGGTGATGCACCGATGAGAAGAATTGAAGAGTGGAGGAGTAATCAAATTGTAAGGTGTAAGGGAAGACCTAAGATGACTTGGATGAAGGTAATTGAAAGTGATATGAGGCTACTTGGGATTGAGGAGAGCATGACGTTGGATAGAAGTGGGTGGAGGGGCAGTATCCATATAGAGGAAGGGTGTAATTACTGCATTTATTTGTTTTTCTCAATTGCGTTGGTATTAAAACCTTTTGGTGAAAACCTCTTTTAAAATTTTTTGGTGTAAACCTTGTTATCAAAAACTTATATAAAAATTCTTAAAACTTAGACCCTTTTAAAAACTTTTTATCACTCTTGTCGATGCCATCTCCTTTGGCAACGGTTTCAGTTGACGATTCATGTTAGCCGACCCCAAATCACTTTGGGAATAAGGCGTAGTTGTGATTGAGTTGTGATATGATTTTTCAAAGTCACAAAATTTTAATTACATAATAAGAATAAATGATTTGCTTTGGTTTTTTTTTAAAAAAGGCCCACAACAGATGACATTTGTTGTTTTATATTTGAAACACACAGAAATCTGATGCATCACCCGACCCAAAACATAATCGTTGATGATAAGTTACGAATTACGATTAAAGCTTGCAATGAAGGTATCCTAACTTCTAAATATTTTGACATACCTTATTAAAAAAAGAGCGACATGTATGTATATGCTTGTATACAACTATACAAGTTACACTTAATTTCTAATGAATGATGAAAGAACTTATTACATTATGTATCAACAAAATATTATAATATGAATAAGGATTTTGGCTCAAAGTAATCTACTAATATATTTTTTAATGACAATTTTAACAAGAACTTGGTAGCCTTTTTCCGTGGGATGATAGCTATCCCAGAACACGTACTTTGAATCATCTGGACATATTGAATCAAACTTATTGCAAAACACGCTCACTTCCAATAATCCTGTGCCACAACATCCCCTAACAGCTTCTTCAAAACCTGAAATGTTATAAAGAATTTGAAAAAGTTAAAGACAAGCTAATTTTACTCTCATCATTGTTAATTAAAAATAGTATTACATGGAACTCAATTGCTAATTCCATATTTGAGATTAAACCTCTACTCTTGCACTTGTTTGTTATAAAAAAATTGCAAATTTTAGAAATGTTGTTTTATTTCTGCTTTATCCAACTAATTTTTAACTGAATTATGAATTGAACTTCAGTAATACTCATTGGAACTATTATACACTTATGAAAACATAGCTAAACATACTAGAGCTTATTATTATTGTGAAATTGAACTTAAGTAACACTCATTGAAATTAATATAAACTTAGTGCAACAAATTAGGTAGCAATCTTAAGCTTCGTTTGTTTTTGTAGAAAATAGTTTCTTGGAAACAGGTTTTCCTCCATCTTTCCATTTTCCTTTGTTTTTTTTTAATAAGGGATGGAGTACAATTTTATCAAAAGAAAAAAATGATAGAGTGATATATTTAGTTGAGTTTCTTAAGTGTTATTGTTCCTCCGAGAGTCTTATCATATACTACAACACATCCGGCTTTGGGGTGAGGGGATTTAACTTAATTTAGTCATTCCCCTAAGACTTACTTATACTTTTTGTTAGTGTTTGGTAATCCAAAGAGGAACGCGAGCACGCGGCAGGAAGTCCGCGCACCTCGCGCAAGTCGGGGGTTTCTTTTTTCGAGATTCTTATCTTTTATTTTTGGGATATATTGTGCGGTTTATTTCCATCTTTATATATATCCTCTCTAACCCATTCTTTCATTTACTTTTTTTCATTGATTAAAACCCTAAACACAAACCATATTTTCCTTTATGAGAATTTAGCAGCTCTTGAGAGACTTCAACCCTTGAGTTCGGGGTGTAGGATTCAACGGTGGTGTGTTAACCTTGGGGGCATTCGTCATTAAAGGCATGCACCGGTATGGTGGCCAAATCGCTTCTAAGGCAGTGGTATCCATACCACGGCACATCGTTCAGTTGTCTGATGTCTGCAGATAAGTCTGATTCTTTGGTTTTGGAATTTGATGACTAACTATTTTATCTGATAAACCCCTGAATTGGGTGAAAACAAATTTATTTCTTTGATTTAGTTTTCAATGTGCCTTGATTTCAAATGCTAGGGTTTTGAAAACCCTAATTTGATTAGGTTGGTTGGATTTTTTTTTATTTTCGTAGGTTATTTTGAATGTTTTAATTTTGCGAAAGGTTTTGACGAAATATGCGAAAATCTACGAAAATTTAAATGTCTCCGATTTGTGTTTTTAAGAAGTGTTTTTTGGTGGAAACAACGTTTCGAGAAAGACTCACTTCGTAGTAGTGAGCACTGCGCTGTCGAGTCCAAATTTGATTGGGAAAGGTGTTTTTCGAGTAGTTTTAGTTTTTCGAGTCATAATTTAATTTGGATTTGATTCGATAAAACTTTTTCAAGACTATTATTTTAAGAATATCATTGGTATAATGTGTGGGAATAGTTTTCTTCATTGCACACCAAGTGTTCAATGAAAGGACTCAGAGAGCAAAGGTTGAAAGGAGAGCGGTCATACGCATATGGAATGCTAACAATACTTCAATGTGATCAGGGAAGTTTCTTGCTTATCCTATATGCTATTAAACTCTAAACTTGTATAATATGTTTATTAAGTGCTCAATGCTTGTTTACATTTACATATTTGTCATTGTATTTTATTGCAATGTGGCGGTAAGTTAGAGTTTGAAACAAATAGAAATGTTATTTGGGCTCTCTTTGTGAGAGTGTTGGAGAACGAAACTTCCATCTAAATTTCTTTTGTTGCTAATGAGAGTGTGACTTTGAGGTAGAGACACCCTAGTAGTGAAGGTGAAGAAATTAGAAACTGTAAGTCTGTGAGGACTCCATAATTCCACTAGGCTTCAAGGAAAGGAAGTTCCAAATTATTATTGATGGAAAATTTTCAGTCTAGATTTTTTGCATAGTGCATTTCATGTATCCTTTGGGCATTTAACATATATATGTGCTTTGGTCATAGCTGAGTCTATTATATGTTAATGTATGGGACTGGCAAGTTAGTCTATTAGCCTCATTATGGAGTTTGAGAGAAAGTAAGGGAACTTTCATAGGATGTAATATTGTTTGGAACTCTTATATGTTTCATTGAGTTATGGGTGTATACTTCTGCCTATTGCATTGTTCATGTTAAATACTTGTATGCATTGCTTGTTTGGAGTTTCTGTGAATAGTACTCATGAAGAGTCTAAGTTCGTTGACTATGTTTAGTCGAGTGGGGTAGAAGTTTGGCTAAATGTTCAATTTCGAGTTTTTAGTTGCAACTCTAGTGCTAAGTCGTGTCTCGAACTAAACCCTATAGTTGCATCTATTTGGGTTGTTGAATTATATTAGTTAATTCTTGAGGACTTAGCTTATTTAGTAAACTTGGAGTATTGACTGATGAATGTTATAATATTTCATGGTTGTTTGATCGGAGTTTGGAATTCTCTTGTCTAAGGTTTTAGGTGAGACCATTTGGGACTCCATTTTTATGCAGAAGTTATAGATCAAGTGTGGCTTTGTGCCAAGTGAGTAAACATCATTCAAGGTTGAAAGAACATAAGGATTTCTTAAGAGGATCGGAAGACAATTATCCTTTAGATCACTTTGGGTTTTATTCTATGTGGGGGTGTTCATTTTTCCAGAAATTAGAGCTTTTTGTTAAATAAGCTCTTAAGTTATCAATTGCACTCCTTATCTGTCAAAGCCGGTTATGGCGATAACTGGTTTGATCTTTTGTGGAGGTTGTCAAACTACATTTGGATTTATATCCTCTTGTGCACCCCATCTATTGTGAGAACCTAGTTCTTTGTGGTTGCTGAGTAAAGCTAAATTGATGGCTTGTTTATCCTTAAATGAGCTTAGTTTGTTGAATCTGATGATTCACTATGATATGCTTTAGTTGGCATTCTAGCGTAGGTACTATAATTTATGGCCATGTTTATGTGTTTGCTACTTGCTTTCATGTAGTTTGTCTCAAGCGAGGTTGATGTGAATTTCACCTACGAGTAGCGAACTAAAATTTGTTCTTAAACTATACATCCAAGCTTGGTGGTGGACTTCTTATTTAGAAAGAAGTTATTGGACCATCGAGACATTAGGGTATTCTCCAAAGGGTGACAGACATGTCACTATGAGCTACTATGGCCTATGTGGGAACTATTTTGAGGGAAGAACAAGTGTAAATGATCATGTTCCTTGTGATGTATCATGCACTTTTGTTCGAGTCTTGCCTAACCATAGTTTAGACTTTGGTTGTTAGCTAACCTTTACTGGTTTATAAAGGTTATGATCTTTGAGAGGATAAGGGCAAGAAATGAAAAAGAGGTTTATTGGAGCTTTGGTTTGACCTATGTTAGCTATCTCACATATTTTTAAGTCTGTCTGGGCTGATGGATTCCACGTCAGCTTCCTTAAGCTTGACTCTAGACCAAGTGGATTTGCAAAGTGCATTCCTTTTGGAAGACATCTTAGAGGAGGAAGAGTCATTAGATCTTACAGGATTTGGAGTTACCTAGTGAGGTATGCTCAATGAGTAGACTAGAATGTCTGTGGGCAATCTATCATTGATAGTACTGGCATTGTTTGTTTAGTGTCAATGAGTTAATTGACTCTTATCTTGCCATGGTTGCATATGTCTGTGTGATCTTTAGCTAATTGACATTGCTAGAGACCATGTGTATGTTATTGGTCTTATGTCAGACACACGCTATTGATATTCATATGAAACTGTAGGTTTTAATATATTGAGCCATGACAGAGTATGGAGATGAGGTAAATCTTATGGATTATTGTCGTAAGGCCAAAAGGTTGATAAAGACACCTCAAATTTCAATCTTGATTTTGAGCGTGCGTTGCAATGGATCACTATAAGTTGAAGAGCTATCGTGAACTGTTATGTGCTGCTTGTGCGTATATGTTGTTGAGTTTATTCAGAAAGTGAAATTCTACATGGTCATGCTTATATGTTTATGAGTGTATATGCTGGTGGATTATTCTTGACATTTTGCTGCTTTGTTCTGAATACACAAAGTAAATAAGTTGTTCTTTTAACATGAGATTGAGTTAACGGAGTTGAACTCGTCAAGTCAAGAAACCAGTTGACCTGAAAATCTTTGGAAAGTTACCTGTTGTGGGGGTAATGATGTCCCTTTAGTCACAACGTGTTTCTTTCATGGGCTTGTAAAAATTGCCTTATGGGGGCACTAGAGGCACATATGTTAAATCATGCACAGTTTGGTATCTGATTTACTAAGGATGGGTGTGATGCCCCAGTATGGGATTGTCTCTTATGAGACGATAGTAGGATGAACTATGTGTTCTTAATGAGTCGATTATCCCTTTCAGGTATGTTCTAGGATATAACTAGAAGGACTCACCGTTTTCTGAACGATGAGCAGTGATTGCTCATGATAAGTTCTTTTGGACTATGTTTGTGATATCCTGTGCTATTCTTGCTTGGATCGCGTATTTAAAGCCTTTGTGGTACTTTGACTAATATAGTGTGATAGGACAATCTATAACCTTCCTGGTGGTTCGACTTGGTTGAGCTTGATAGAATGAGAAATCTATAGCCTTTGTGGTGGTTCAGTTGGCAACTGAACTTGATAGATTCTTGACTTGTATGGTGATGCTTTATGCATTTACTCATAGTGATGGATGTCCATAGCCCTTATTGATTGGGTGGTTCACTAAGTTTAAACTTGATGGATATGTGAGAATTCATAGCCCATATTGATTGGGTGGTTTGTTTAGTGAACTTGATGGCTTCCTGGTTTGTATGATGAGGTTAAGCACATTAGCTCTTAATGTTCCTATATCCAAGGCTTTGGGTGGTCCATGGAATAGACTTGATGGTTACACCATTGGTCACTGTTGTGACATGTTTATTTGATGAGGTTGAGCATGGTGGCTCTTAATGTTTCCATACCCCAAAATCTGGGTGGTCCATGGGGTTGGACTTGATGGTTACACCGCTAATTACGGTTTGTGACATGAAAGTTCATAGCCTAAGTGGCGGTTCTAGATGAACTTAATGAACTGGGTGTTTCTATAGCCATAGATGGTGGTTTAACAGATGTTAAACTTTATTGAACACTATGTGGTTGGTGAGGTTGAACTTGGTTCTTAATGAAGTTACATTGTCATGGAGGTTCATGTGTAATCAAACTTGATAACTTCACCTATATGAGTGTGAAGGGTTGGCCTCCTTCCATGGTAGATATGTGAATCTTCCTAGAGCGCTCATGAAAATCCCAAGGTATTTGGATGGTCGTATGTATTGGAAAAGGACGTATTGATTACTCCTTGTTGTTATTGTCGCGGATTTTCTCAAGCTCTGAAAGCAAAGCATGTGTTATTGGGTCACTTCTCTTTTCTGCAAGTTCATTCCTTAGGATACTTGTAGGTGAGGAACACCCCATCTCACTAACATGGTAGTTCAATCCTTGGACACTATTATGCAAGTGTCGAGTTTTCCTTTTACTGCTCAATTTGTAGGGCGTCTTGTTCCTTTTGCGTTAGTGGGGGATTGATAGTGTTTGGTAATGCAAAGAGGAACGCAAGCACGCGGCAGGAAGTTCGCGCACCTCGCGCAAGTAAGGGGTTTCTTTTTCAGGAATTCTTATCTTTTATTTTCGGGATATATTTGTGCGGTTTATTTCCATCCTTATATATATCCTCTCTACCCCCATTCTTTCATTTACTCTTTTTCATTGATTGAAACCATAAACACAAACCATATCTTCCTTTATGAGAATTGAACAGTTATCCAGAGACTCCAACCCTTGAGTTCGGGGTGTAAGACTCAAGGGTGGTGTGTTAACCTTTGGGGGCGTTCGTCATTAAAGGCTTGCACCGGTATGGTGGCGAAATCGCTTCTAAGGCAGTGGCATCCATACCACGACACATCTTTCAGTTGTCTGATGTCTGCAGATAAGTCTTATTCTTTTATTGTTTTATTAAGATTTATTGTTTGTTTGTTTGTTCTTCATGAATATTGCAATCAATCCATTATTTTCCAACACTTTTGGTTTTGGGTAAGGGGTTTTGAGTGAAAACCTTCTTGTGTAAGGGCTATAATATTGAGAGTAGCAAGATAAAAGATGAACTTCGAGTTTAATTCGAGAGAAACAACTTTTAAGAGAATTTTTGTTCAGGGAATTGAGTGCGTAGAGGAACCCAGGGATTGACCCTAAGAGAGGTTAGATGGCTTGTAATGAGGTGTTTGGCCTAATAAAGTGAGAGAGTTTGAGATAAAATCCTCTTGTGGTCGATGTCGTGTATTTCTACTGAGCTTAGGAAGCACTTTTGTCGTGAAAATATCTCTTGTTCCTTTTCCATGTTTCTATAACATTGTTTGAATTCCACAAAACTTTACACTCATCAGCCACACATACAATTCAACCCCCTCCCCCCCCCCTATAGTGTTCCTAGAAAAACAACACAAAAGTTATAACTTCGTGAGATATATCTTTTTCTTCATAAATTTTTATCAAGACCTACTAACTTTTTCTTATATATTATCATCTATCATACCTTTCTAGGTCTTACTGGAAATCACTGAACAAAATCATATATACTTGCCATTTGACAAATTAAACATTACAATGAACATAGATATGTTTAAGTTTCTAAGTCTTCTTGTAAGGAACTAAGACTATAGATACTAACAAATAAAGCATCGAGTATAATATGAGAAAATAGAGACAATAAAACTAATGAAGATAAGATATAAAGATAACGCGATATATCATGGAATGATGGAAACCTAAGATGCAAGCGAACACCCAATAAACTATGCATTAAGACTTCACAATATTGAGATGGGGATATAGAAGAGAACTCATAATCTTTAATTATAGGTACTCTAACCATTGTATTTAGGGTTGTTTAGCCTCACTTTATTTTTATCTCCTTACTTCTATCCTTAATGTTTGTTGTAAGAGAGAGTATCTATTCGCATTATCGAATCTTCATTTACAGCTTATGAATCCCATGCTCATGTAAACCAGGTAGTTTACTGTAAGGGGTTACAAGGTAGACACTAAGCTTAAAAAAAATAACCAAAGAAGCAACAACTCATAACAAGATTTTGCACCACAATCAATCTTTGCTCGACACTTTTTCAAGGAAAAATTGAAATATGAGAAAAATAAACATAACAACTACAAGTGCTTAAATTTAATCCTTGAACCCCTTTCTCGCCTTTTTCTTTCGATCTAAAAAAAAGGTTCATGACTCCAACGTGATAGGGGTATTTTCGAGAGCACTCCATTTGAGTGTGTTCAAACGTATCACAATGAAATGTGAACAACAACATATTGGCAAAGCAAATTAAATAACTTTGAGTATGTTGGGGATGTTCCAAACAATAATGATATCTTGAGTCACTTTTCTCTTTTTAAAAAAACATAATTGCAAAATTAGCTTTAAAAATATGCACTATTGACATGTAATAGTGGTAAATATGTAATTTTTCTCTTGTAATATGCCTATATGTAACTAGTTTGGTGTTTGTTTTCATGCCCTCGATTTCAGGGAGTCCAATCTAGTTGATTTGTCTCTTCCTTAGCATGTTTGGTTGCAATTGTTTTTGGTGATCAATATTTTCCTTTCCTTATTATTTAGCAAATAAAAAAATTAATCAAAAATATAGCTTACAAATGAATTGGGTCTCATTAGCATTTGCATTCATATGTTGAATCATGGAAAAATGAAGTATTTAAGGGAAAAGAAAAGTACCATATTTAAGAGGATTCTGAATAATATCAAACAAAGGGGTGTAGATGTCAATATAGACAACCTTGGAATTGGGAAGCTTCTTAGCGAGAGAATCAAGAGTACTAGACAACTTAGAATTGAACAATTTAGCTGCTTCGTTGTAATTTTCTGCACAACCTCTCATAATTCCTCCTCCAATGGTTCTTTGAGACGGCACACATCCTATTGGTGGTGCACCAAATACTGCTATCCTCCGTGCTCCAAGTTTATATAAATCCTGTATATTTTTAATTTAATACTAATTAGCCTTATTTTTTTGGAATCAAATAAGTTGAACTAAACTAAATAAAACTTGAAATTGATTTGTTTGAGTTAACTGAATTTAACTAAATGATTATATTAATTAATAATTACTAATAATATTATTTATTTAATTTCCATGAATTTAATGACATGATACATCTCTATCTCCTTTTAATCTACACAGTTTGCTTCATTTCAATGTGCATATTAATAATAGTAAATTTCTATAATTTTTAGATTATGTAATTAGATTTATTAATAATATTAAATTTTTAAATGATAAATGTGTAAACTAGAAACGGGAAGAACCTAGCAAACTAAATAATACTATAATAATAATAATAACAATTGCAATAATAATAATAATAATAAAAGGGGTACATGGTAGAAAACAAATGAATTCAAAAGTAGCCCATAGAAAACCCGCAAGTTTTTATTTTCATTAATACAGATTGTTATATTTATATATTTCGTGTGGCAATTATGGAACATGTTTTTTCAATATTGTTCAAAGTTTGTATGTCGGATTATGTTGTTAGTAGATGCAACTACAAATAAATGGATACATCATCTAGTTTTTCACTGGTATGGCATTGTTGTTGTGGTCTAGACGTTATAGGGTTAATCGATATTTTATTTCGATGCCCTATCTAGCTGGCGTTGGCTAAGCACAAGTCTTTGACCTTTTTTAGTACTACTTTGTCTCCTTCTCAGTCTATATCGGGGCATCCACCTCAAAAATATGCCCTTCACAATCATCCCTTTAGCATATGGTTCTTATCGTCGTGTGTGCAACACACCATCTTACACTCTTCGACAATCTATTACTAATCCACCACAAACTACCCACCCTTTTGTCCTCCTACTCGTCCCCCTTTTCGTGTTCTCCTCATTGATCTCCTTTGTGGCTTTGTCTAAGTCCTCTTTAACCCCCTCCTCAATTTTCCCTCTCATCCTTCTCTACCTCCTGTCTATTATACTCCTTCGACTTCTCATGAATCCTCTTCATAGCCCTTGTATTTCTTTCACGAATTAAATCTCACTTCATATCCCCGACCACAAGTTAAATCTGTTGATCCTTCATTAGATTTTATTTAAGAGGTTGATGTGTAACAAATTAGTTGATGATCACATCACATTCACACAAACATAAATTAATTAACAATAATTAATTATAGTTGTTGGTGAATAAAATCGTAATGAATTAATGAAATATTGTTGAAATAGACCTTATTTGTTACACTTTTTTTCTAAACAAACACCTTATAATTTATTTTGTGCAAAAAAAAGCTGAATAAGTCAACTTTTATTATATTAGACAATTTTTTTCCGAAATTCCAGCAAAAAGTCAGAATTTAACCCCAGCGTTTCTTTTCACTTTTGGCCTGTGCAAGTCAAGCTCACGACATCCCTATTTTTTTCAATTCCTTCCCTTATAGTAATTGGCTTGTTTCTTGCTATTGAAAGTGGGTTTGATTGATCCCTCCAAGTAGTAGCGACGGGGAAATTTGTTTAGTTGTTCCTCTTACGTGGAGGAAAAGATAGATAATAATATAAAATTATGGCCTTTTATGTCTTAATGCCATGTAGGCTTATTTCCTCTTGAGACCATGTTATCTTGTGCTAATGGATCTTAACAAGTTAAAGGGCTGATTAATTGTTTCGAAGGTGCTGGAAATTATTGAAGAAGTCAGTGAAGGAACTTCTGATCGTCACCAAATTTTTATTTAGTGTTTCTGTCATATCAACCTTCACATCCAGCAGTTCAATTGTCGCTTTGGGTTTTTGAAGTCGGTATTGTACTTCATTCCTAATTTCTCCATAACTATTATTTTACTACTTGTGAGTGATGTTTATGGAGAATTGTTGTTCCAAGGCTGTTTTTTTATGATTCTAGAATCCAGTATTATAGTTATATACTACCTCCATTTTTTTTTAATATGTACGTTTGCTTTTGCGTGCGGACCAAAGATAAAGTGTAAAAGTAAGAAAGAAGGATAGTAAAAGTAAGAAAAAAAGTGAAAAAGGTAGAGAGAAGGAAAGAAAAAGTAGGAGAGAAGTGTAACATCTAGGTGGGCCTGTGAGTATGTATACATATTTGTATACATACTAAAATAAAGCTTAGTATCTTGTATGTACAACTCAATGTATTGTTAGCTATCTTGTATTTCTGTTACAAGTTGTTAGAAGTTAGTTATAGATATTTTCTTCCCTCCTTGTATATATTTGAACTAAAGCTCATTTCCTCATTGTAATAAGAAATTATGTGAGTTAATTCTCACAATTCTCTCTCAAACAGATTCTCTAAAAGAGATATTAAGATTGAATCTCTCAATCTTCTCATGGTAGCAGAGCAGATGCGATCATTCTTGCTCATAATCTTCGACTTTTTCTCTTGCAATTGAAGCTTAAGAGATCAATTCAACAATGGTGGATTCTAGCGAAAGCGCTGCAGCTCGAACTCCTACTACAGATTTGACTGTAAGTTTTAGCAATCCACTTTACCTAGCTCCTTCTGATAATCCTAATCAGTCTTTGGTTTATGTTCAATTTAATGGAAACAATTACTCTAGCTGGTTTCGTAATGTAAAGAGAGCTTTAGGTGCGAAAAAGAAGTTAGGTTTTGTCGATGGATTCATTCCTAAACCTCAATCTTCTGATTCTACATATGCATAATGGATTCGTTGTGATTACTTGGTTATTACATGGTTATAGGATGGATTTTAGCTTCTATGACAGCTGAGATGTCTGAGATTTTTACTTGTGTACAATCAGCTTCCAATTTGTGGTCTGATATAGCTGAGAGATTTGGACAGACTAATGGTCCACAGATTTATCAACTTAAGAAAGATCTAGATAATCTAAGACAACAAAATTTGTCTATTTTGATGTATTACAACAAGATGAAGAACTTTTGGAATAGAGCTTTCTATCTGCTACAACAAGTAGAAAAGCAGAAAGAAGTTAGTGGCCAAGCTGATCTTATAGCTAAATCTAGTGCTTTAGCAGTTCAAAGAAACACTACTTTTCAATCTAAGTCTCAAAATACAAATGGTAGGATAGATTGGAAGAAAGAAAAGGCTGAGAAAGCTGAAAGGTTTTGTGAATTTTGTAAAACCAAAGGACATGGCACTGATCAATGCTTTAAGATCATAGGCTATCCTGAGTGATATAAAGGTTCAAGACATGGTGGCAAATCTACAAAACTAGCTGCTCATACTACTGCTAGATCTGTTACTGAGACTGAAGATGATCCACTTAGCTGTTCCTCTAGAGATGGTTTGGATCCTGCTACTTTCAACAATATCTGTTTAGAAGTCATGAAGCTCATGAAAGGGAAGAGTGCACTTGGTGATACATCTGCAGCATTCAATTGCTCAGGTACACACAGTTTTGTTGATTGGATTATAGACTCAGGGGCCACAGATCATATGACTTCTAATGCTTCATTATTTTCTTCAAGAAAATTGATGAACACACCTATTCCAGTCTATTTACCTGATGGTTCTTATAAATATGTTCAAGAATTAGGCAATATCAAATTGCCAAAAGGTTTGATACTTCAAGATGTCATGCTGATCAAGGAATTCAAACATAGCTTATTATCAGTTAGCAAGCTTATTGCAGATAACAATTTATCAGTATCTTTTAGTGATAAGGTCTGTTTATTTCATGACCTTCTCACTAAAAAGATCTTGGCTACAGGCTCTCAGCACAGAGGTCTTTATCATTTTCAGGTTCCTGGTTTGCTGGAGTTGGTAATGATTCCTCTTCCTCTTTTAGCTCTACTCATATAGCTAATTCTGGAAATAATGATACTGGTGTTGATGTTGTAAATAAGCACAAAAGTACTGATTTAGCTCTTCTTCGTGCTAGATTAGGTCATGCTTATTTGTCTAGAATGAAGCATTTGGATTGTTGTAATTGTTCTGCATTGACTGATCTAGGTTGTGAAATTTGTTATACTGCTAAGTTTCACAAATTACCTCTTCATAGAAGTGATTCTCAAGCTTCAAATCTTTTTGATCTTATTCATATTAACCTATGGGGCCCATGTAAGTTGAAATCTCTTAATGGAGCATCTTATTTTCTAACTGTGCTTGATGATCATAGTAGAGCTACATGGGTTTTTCTACTCCATAATAAAATGCAAGTATACAAATCTGTCTCAGATTTTCTCTCCTATGTTGATAAAGAGTTTGGATTGAAAGTGAAATGTATTAGGTCTGATAATGGGAGAGAGATATTGCAATCACAATGTTCTCTCTTATTTTCAAACAAGGGTATTGTTCATCAAAGGAGTGTTGCTGGAGTACCTCAATGGGAGAGTTGAGAGAAAACACAAACACCTTTTAGAAGTAGCTAGAGCTTTAAAATTTAATGCTCTTTTGCTCTTTAGGTTTTGGGGAGAATGTATTTTGACAACAACCTATTTGATTAATTTGCTACCTACTCCTCTCTTAAACTGGAAATCTCCCATAGAAATACTTTAAAACAAACCATGTGTTCTTGATCATTTGAGAGTATTTGGTTGCCAATGTTATGCCTATAATACTGATAGAAGAAAGGATAAACTGTCTCCTAGGGCTCTTAGATGTCTTTTTCTTGGCTATCCCTATGGACAAAAAGGTGATAAGGTTTTAGATTTGGACTCTCCAAAACTCTTTGTAAGCAGAGATGTTATTTTCCAAGAACATCTTTTCCCATATAAACACAAATCTATTTCTCTTCCTTCTCATAACCTCTTACCACCTCCTCTTGTTCATTTTGATTCAGAAAATTCTTTTGAGATTTCAACTCAAACTCCTCCTTCTCTTTCTTCTCCTGCTCCTTTTGTTCAACCTATACCATCCATATCTCATATTTCAGATTCATTATCTACTTTTTCTCCTAATCATCATTCTATTAGTTCTGATTTACCTATAATTTCTTCTTCTCCTTCTCATTATGATTCTATTTCTAGTACTTTACCAACACCTATAATAACTTCTCACAATGATATTGTTCCCGATCCTCCTCAGCCTATACCTCTTAAAGCTTCTTCTAGAATCAGTCAAATTCCTGTTAAATATAAAAACTATGTTCACTCCATCTCCACTAAACCAAAACAAATTGCTCCTTCTCCCTCACAGTCTGCCTCTTTTCATACCTCTTCCCATTTCTTTGCTAATGTCATGTCTATTCCAGAACCTACCTCTTATAAGCAGGCTGCTAATGATCCAGCATGGATTTCAGCTATGAATGATGAATTAGAAGCTTTAGAGAAAAATAATACCTGGAGTTTATCCTTCCTTCCTAAAGGTAAAAAGGCTATTGGTTCTAAATGGGTTTTTAAGACTAAGTATAATCCTGATGGGAGTGTGGAAAGGTTGAAAGCTAGATTGGTTGCCATTGGCTATCTACAAGTTCCTGGTAAGGATTTTATGGATACTTTTTCTCCAGTTGCCAAGCTTGCTACAGTTAGGGTGGTCATTTCTATTGCTACTTCTTCTAATTGGCCATTATGTCAACTTGATATCAATAATGCCTTCTTACATGGCTATATTGAGGAAGATTTGTATATGACACCTCCTGCTGGTTACAAAAATGCTCTACCTGGTCAAGTTTGCAAGTTACATAAATCATTGTATGGCCTGAAACAGGCTTCTAGACAATGGAATAAGGAGCTTTGCAAATTTCTGCTTCAGTTAGGTTTTAAACAATCTTCTCAAGATCATTCTCTCTTTACTAGAATCTCTGAAGGGCATCTCTGTATTTTACTCATCTATGTTGATGATATATTACTCACTGGTGAATCTCAAGATCAAATTAATGAAGTCAAACAGCATCTACATACTGCCTTCACAATCAAGGATTTGGGATCTTTAAGATATTTCCTTGGTATAAAGATTGTTAGAAATTCTGCTGGTACATTGCTTACTCAGAGAAAATATATTAAAGATATTATTAGCTCTTCTGGTCTCATTGACTGTAAGAGTGCTTCTACACCTTTGCCTACTGGTTTGAAACTTTCAACAGATCAAGGTGATTTAATAGCTGAACCTGATCAATACAGAAGATTAGTTGGTAAGCTTCTATATTTGGGCATCACTAAACCTGATTTATCATACAGTGTGCAGCACATTAGCCAATTTCTTAGTGCTCCTAGGCAGCCTCATCTACAAGCAGCCTTACATGATGTTAAGTATCTCAAAGGTACTACTGATCTTGGTTTATTTACAAGGCATCCAATCAACCAAGTGTATATGCTTATAGTGATGCAGATTTCAGCTCTTGGCAATTTAGTAGCAAATCTCTTAGTGCTTACTGTGTATTTCTTGGGAATCATCTTATTTCTTGGAAGACTAAAAAGCAAAAGACAGCTAGCAAATCCTCAGCCGAAGCTGAATATAAAAGCATGTCCAGTACTGCCAGTGAATTGGTTTGGATTTCTAAACTTCTTGAGGATTTACATGTTCTTGTTTCTTTGCCTCTTACAATGTTCTGCGATAACACTGCTGCTGAATACATTGCTCATAACCCAGCCTTCCATGAAAGAACCAAGCATATTAGAAGAGATTGTCACTACATTCGAGAACAAATCAGCTCAGGTTTCTTAGATACTTTATGTTGCAAGCAAAGATCAACTTGCTGATTTGCTCACCAAAGCTTTGCCTCATGCTGCTCATTCTTCTCTATGTTCCAAGCTTGGACTGCTCACTCATGTCCAGCTTGAGGGGGGATGTGAGTATGTATCCTTATTTGAATACATACTAATATACAACTTAGTATCTTGTATGTACAACTCAATGTATTGTTAGATATCTTGTATTTCTGTTACAAGTTGTTGGAAGTTAGTTTTAGATATTTTCTTCCCTCCTTGTATATATTTGAACTAGAGCTCATTTCCTCATTGTAGTAAGAAATTATGTGAGTTAATTCTCACAATTCTCTCTCAAACAGATTCTCTAAAAGAGATATTAAGATTGAATCTCTCAATCTTCTCAGGGCCAACCTTCTATTTATAGAAAAAGTAGAAGTGTACCAATTAAAAAAAACACTCCAAAATGAAAAAATGTACATATTAAAAAACGGAGGGAGTACGTGTTTGTATAAATGAGTATTCTAATTTTATTCCAAATATTTTATCACTAAAAACGGTGTACCCTATTAGCCACTTATTTATTAGTGATTAGAAAATATTCAAATTTGTGATTAGTGAAAGGGCTTGGTGTCAAACTGTCAACCTACAATGCCCATGCAAGTTGCCCCTTATTGGGGGGTTTTACCACATAACTATCGTGTGCTTTATTTATTGTGATTAAAAACATTCAAGAATATTGGCGATTAAATTTATAGTATACAAAAATATTACTTACAAAGATTAATGGAAGACAACTAGTGTACCCACTAACAAGTGAAAGAGCTTGGTGCCAGACAGCCTACAATTGCCATGAAGATTTTCCCTCATTGGGATTTTTACCTCGTAAAATATCGTGTGCTTTACTTTATAGTTTATGGATTGTTCATACTTGCTTTGTTGTTGTTCATCAATACTTTGTTGAGATTGGTTGTGTTTGTCCAAATTACAACACAAGTGGGTAAGAATATTATATGCTCATGCTATCCATTGCTTTTTGTTTGTGACTACTTTTCCCAACCCAAACACTTAAGATCTATACCAAGTCTAATATAGACCGGATCTACACTAAATTTATTATAGACCCAGTATAAAGCCCAAAAGTTAAATGTAACTCACCAAAAGTTAAGTTTTTTTGTAGCAAAAGTTAAGATTTTGCAACTAAAAGTTAAGGTTTAACAATCAAAAGTTAAGGTTTTTTAATCAAAAGTTAAGTGTTATGAATGAAAAGTTAAGGTTTCTTTAGCAAAAGTTAAGATTTTGTAATCAAAAGTTAAGTATTACGAATGAAAAGTTAAGGTTTCTTTAGCAAAAGTTAAGATTTTGCAATTAAAAGTTAAGGTTATTTTTGCAAAAGTTAAGAGTTTGTAATTAAAAGTTAAGGTTATTTTTGCAAAAGTTAAGAGTTTGTAATTAAAAGTTAAGGTTATTTTTGCAAAAGTTAAGAGTTTGTAATTAAAATTTAAGGTTTAGCAATCAAAAGTTAGAGTTTTGTAATTAAAAAATTAAGTATTAGAAATGAAAATTTTAAGATTTTGTAATTAAAATTACTGATTTTAAAATGAAATTAAAAAAAGAAAAACTCAAACCCTCCCCCGTACCAACTGAACGCCATCCCCGTCATCTTTCCCCGGCCCAACTCTCCTCCCTGTCATCAACAAAGTAACAATCATGTGAGTAGTTACTAGCTGAGGCTAAAGATGTAAGGGAAAATAAAATCAATAAAGAAATCTAAATTTTGACTTTTCCAATTCTGACTATATTCACCGTCTTCTCCATTTACTCTACTATCTATTGCCTGTGAAAGCTCCTTCCATGGAGCAAAATTTCAACAACTTCAATTTTCCCCTCTCATTAAATTCCGCCATTAAAATTCCCCAAGCTTTCTCTCTCTTCTTTCCGCCGATCTCAACGTCTTTCTCTCTCTTATAGCCATGGGACCTCGTCGACGAAGAATCTCATCTTCTATTCTCGCAGTTGTGATTTGCATCACTCTGGTAAATCTTTCGAGTTTTCGCTTCACCATCGAATTAGTTTTATCTTGATTTGTGATATTATCCGGTAATCTTACATTGCGTTCTGATTTACTGTTGTTTGTTGAGTTCTTGATTGTTCTTTTTGTAGTTTTTGTGATTGTAACTGGGGTTGCTAGTGAAGAGAGAAAGTGGGTCTACACTATTTTTAGTTTGGACCCGGTCCACCCAAGAGTTTCACTAAGATCTACTCCCTTCGTTTCTTTTTGTTTGTCCTACTTTTCGTTTTTGTTCGTTGTTTTTGTTTGTCCTACTTTTCATCTTTATATGGCAGAATTATATCACCAATCTACCCTACTTTATCACTTTTTGGTCTCACATGTACTTTAAAAGTTTCTCTCACCAACTTTAATCACCACATTCTTTTAAAAATAAGTAGATTCCTTAATTATTGTCTCCACCCACATGTTTATGACATTATCTTTCTTGCCATTTGGAGCTACAATAAATGAGACAAATAAAAAGAAATGGGGGAGTATATTTTTTCATAGAATTACGACTTGTATATTCTTTGTCTCAAATCAATTAAGGTTTGTCGTTTAATTTCAAAATATGTAGCGCAAACAAATAAATTTTGAAGAGATAGCATCGCGTAGAAATTGTTAGGTTATTTAGGGTAATGTATGAAATTCGATCTGTACAATTGATGAACTTGGAATTTAAAAATATTTCCTTCGTTTCTAAATAAGTGACACACTTTCCTAATATGAAAATGTCACAATAAGTGACATCAAGCTCAAATAGGACATTTTAAATGATAAAGTTACATACTTACCCTTACTCAAGCAATATATATCCAATTGTTTATTTACTTAAAGTACCATTTCTCTTTTAAATTGTGGTCCCTAACTTTCTCTATCTAACCTCCTTGATTTCCCACCACTTTCTCTATGTTCCACTTATTTAGAAAGTGATGAAGTAGAAAAGATTTGGGAATACCTGGACAAAGGAAGATGCGGAGTGAAGCATTAAATCAGTGTAAGAATCAACATCATAATGTAATCTTCTGATTGGGGGGCCAAAATAAGTGTTGGCAATATCGTCACTTCCAGCAACTATAAAGTAAATACTGTTTGCTAAAATGAAGTCAGCCTTCTTTTCCCCAACTAGTTGTTTCACCCTCTCTCTGCATTCTTTAAAATACTCTAGCTGCTCGGATAGTGATAGTACCGCCTGCATCCAACCATGCAACTTGGTATATTTAGTAGGAATGTTACACTGTAATTGATCTATTTAGCGTGTGGTGTGTATAATTAAGCTTTTCTAAAAAGTTTTGGGTTGATTTGACGATAAAGGTTAATCTAAAACCGTCTTATAGTAAAGCAACTCAATTTTGACATTAGATATTCAGTTTCTGCTAATTCAAACTTTTAGATGTGAGGATTCCTCTTATCGCCTGCTTTTAAGGGTCTAGAGCTAAATTGAATTTACTTGCAAAATTTGGTGGTTTAATAAGACCCTTCACAGACTAATGCAACACTATACACTATTTTGCTCATTAAATAGATTTTAAAAATTTAAATATTAATAAAAATTTAATATTCTAAAACAACGCATAAAGATCGATCTAAAATATCGTATGACTCTATTTTGCTACATAATGATGAAAAATCAAAGTCACAATTCATAAAATTTAACCATAAAAAATTACAAAATTTAGGCATTGTTCTCGTCAATTGAGTTTTGCTGAACTGAACTTATTTTTACTGAACTGGACTTGTTGATACTGAACTGAACTTATTTTTACCAAACTGAACTTAGAACTACTGAACTGGTTTTTTTTTTCTGAACTAAACTTATTTTTACTGATTCATGTCGTGTTTCGTTCTTTGCACTACTGATTTTTACTGAATTGAACTTATTACTACTGAATTGAACTTATTTTTACTGAACTGAACTTATTTTTACTAAAACTTATTAAAATAAGTTGACGAGAACAGAGCCTTAGTCAAAAGTTATAAATTTGATTTTTTACGGGATTGATATAGAAACAAAGAAATGTGTGACGAGTTAAACTATAAATGCTACTCGCTTACCGCTAGTTCAGATGTCAATGGGTCGAATCCAGCTGCTCCTGAAGCGAAGGTCACGCCAGTAAGGAGTTCTTCTGGACTTAAATTTATGTCCAAATAGGCTGGCACGTATCGCTTAATTGATAATTCTTCAGCTGCAATGTATATACCCGCAATAACATGTGGTAAATAATAATTGTGATTAAGGCCAATGAAATCATTTTGATTCAGTAATATTCCATCTCTAACGGTTTAACGGCGACAATTCGTTTTGCACGCATTTTAAGGAAGCGATTTAAGGGTGTAAATGAACAAATTAATCAAAATGATTTTAACACAATCAAGTATGAGAATAGATGTTACTAATCTTGAAAATACTGATTAATTTATTCCTACTTATGAATCCTTAACCTATATAAAAAGGAGATAAGTCAGATATTGGTCAAAATTTTGTGGTAAATTTCATAATTCCATTACTACCCTTCTTTGGTATTAGATTAAGTGTGTTTCAATAGATTTACGCAACACTAAAGCATCCGTTGTGCAAATTATGAAGAACAAGGGATACTTGTGAAATAGATGGTCATTCGTGGAATAGATAGTAAGATTCCATTTTGATATCGAGAAACCCAAGGATGCATTACAATGACTATTTATTGTGGAGAGACAAATTCTCTCACAAAAGATTTAATTGTGTAAATATACTCACAGAGTAATCTTTAATATTAATTTAACCTATATAAAAAAGAATAAGTCAAATATTAGTTTAAATTTTGTGGTAATTTTCATTACTCCATTAATATCCTTCTTCGATATTAGGTTATATGTGCTTTTATTAAACCAACTTTTATTTTATGGTAATTTTCAATATTCCACTATTACTCTGTTGTATTAAGTTCAATCGGTTTGTGTAAGAAAAGTTATTTCTCTAATTTCTTTCCATTTTTCTCTCTCCCTCATTTCTAACTCCTCGGTGTCGGTGATAGAATTATACAATGAATAATTGATAGAATCAAATATAAGAGAGTGTTAATATAAATAAATCATGGTGAAACTTCATCCCATTCGTTTGACCACTTTTCAATATCAACATTCAATCCCCTAAAAACTTATTTCTCTATTAATATCAACAACTCTTAAGATCTAATGTTAGAACCCATTGGAGGAACAAAGCTAAATGGTGCAACACTACAACATTGTCTCAGCTTCGGGTTACTATTTATGAGCATATTTATATATGATTATACGTTTGTCTATATCTTAGTATCTTATATAGTTCATCAAGTAACTCTACTCCATTAAAAACGTGCAAGGCACGTGCCAAAAAACTAGTTCAACTAAAAAAACTATGGAGCAATTAACAGTGTAATATATGCTTTAATATTTTCTATTTAATTAGTCATGTCACATTTTTCTTCTTCTTTTATTCAAATAGATAATGTAATATTCTTACTTATATTTTATTGGATTACATTAGTAAATATAAATTATTATTGTATAAATAGTATTTCATTACTTATTTGTTCATTCGTACACCATGATTACATTATAGATATGATAGAGTTTATATTTTATTATTATCTTCAATATTTGACTTCTAAGAAAACCATGAATATACTAAAAAGACAAAAAAAAAAACAGTGCTTTTTGCATGGATTTAGACCCTAGCTATTGATCATTAAACTAACAAAAGCTTTTACATAGGGAAGAATCAATCTTTTTTTTGCTTTCTATGACTGACTAATGGCAAGAAACTCCAATTTAGATACTTAAATAGGTGAGATATATTATCCAAATCAAATGCAAAGTCTGGAAAGACCTCAAGCCACAGAATTTTACTAAACAAAATTACAAAATCAAGAGGAAACTTTTTTTTGGTAAGAAGAAGTAACTCGGACCCCGCTCGAGTTCTATTGGGCCAGACACTTGAGAGTAGGGGGAAAGGATAAGGGAAATGCCTAGCCTCAAAGTGCCTCTAGTGGGGATTGAACCCCCAACCTTGAGGTTGGAAGGGTACACTCATTTCCACTAAACCAAGTACTACTTGGTAATCAAGAGGAAACTTAGCAGTTTTACAATAGTATACAATTATACATGATTGCATATTTGCATGTAGTTCATTTGTACAAGCTTTTCAAACCCATCTTAGTATCTTTCACACTTCTTCTCTATTGAAATTTAGTTTATTAGATAATTTAGAGTTTACCTTTAAAAGAATTCCTTAAGTTTTTCTTATATTTTTCAAACAAAAAAACACCAGCTAGTGTATGCATGGACCACTCTCACGTAACTCCTATGAGTCGTGTGAGGCTATGAGTTCATTAATCATGACTTTTGGTATGTAACAAACACCCTTTTTGAGTCTCTGATTATTATAAAAATATATATATATGAAAAGCACACCTCTTTGATGTAGTAATCCAAGTTTACAAACTAGGGATGAACTTCCAAAAGGTAGATAATAACCCGCTTGAAAATAATATGAGTACTCAACTATGTCATAAATATTCCATTTTGAAGTTTCAAATTTAAAGAATTATTATTAGTAACTATACGAACGCTTTTCTGAAATGGTGCCGAAAAAGAAAATAATTCACATAATAGTGTTCACTTTAGACTAATTCCATTTTATGGTGTTTAATAGGTTCAGATGTGGAGGTTAGGTTTGTGATATATAAATAATTTCCATGATGGTGTTCAATTTACAATGATTCCGCTTTATGGTGTTGAACTAGGTTCGAGTGTGGAGGGTTAATTTTTGATAAAAATAACTCTTATAATGATGTTCAATTTACAATAATTCAACTTTATAGTGTTTACACTACAAAAAAAATAGTTTTTGCTACAGATTTTTTGTGGTTAATAGAAATTCGTATCATGTTTTGCAACGAAATTGAATTCCGTTTCAAACATTGTAACGGAACACAATTCTGTTGCAAAGTTTGAAACGGAATACAATTCCGTATATCTGTTGCAAAATTTGTTACGAATAACTAAATCGTAGCAATATACGATTTTGTAGCAACAATTGCAACGGAATACGATTCCATAGCAAAATTGCAACGGAATACGATTGACAACGTAATGTTAAGAAAAAATATAAAGAACATAAGCCAACTACGAGTTTGTGCATCATGTGTAGCGCAGTTGGGAACTACTTCACTTTTCACAGCCTTGTCTCGGTTTCGATTCTTACTAATGGCATTTCGATGGGATTTTATGGGGGGCGTGGGTCAAGATGGGGTAGAAAAAAACCGCAGCAAAATTTTTCTATGGAATATGGTTTGCTACGGATTTTCTATCCCTAGCAAAGTTTTACTACGGATTAAAGTTTTGATACGGATTTGAAATCACAAATTTTTCTACAGATCTTCTTCCTGGGTAGCAAAATTCAGTTTGCTACGCCCACTTTTGTTCGCAACACAACTTTGATGTTAGAAGCACGCATACCCTCAAATCGTAATATGCACCATTCTAAATCTTATATGTACCCCCCTTACTTCCAATCAAGACTTTTAGTTTTTAGTTTTCAGTTTTCAGCAAACTTGTGGTTTTCAGCAGAATTATGTAATCCAATTAGAATTTTTTTGACAAAATATTATCGATTTTTATTTTTTAGTGTCCCCCTGTTCCCTTATAGAATCGAGATGAAATTTGAAAAATAAAAGAGTAACTTTCACAACAAACTACATCAATTAATAACCATTATTTTTGAAATAAGAACAACTTATTTCAAAAAAGAAAAGAAATAAAAACACGGTTTAGGGGGTGTAAGCAATAAAAATGTTGGCTAATAAATTAATTTTAAAGGAGAAAAAGTTGTGAAAAGAAAATTCGGTCAGACACATGTGTAATGTTAATAGGCAATGTCCCCAAGATTTAACAGAACCTCTCTTTGCGGTGAACTCCGAAGAGACAGATTGCAACTCTTATGCTCCAAAATTGTAGTGGAAAACCTATAGATAAAATCATAGTATGGGAATCCGTATGTGTTGACCCCATATGATTTTTATGATGACAAAGTAAAGTAATTAACTAATGGAGTTTGTAAGTTGTATGTGTGTAATAATCATTATGAAAGCTTGTGCCTAAAACATTGAGAATGATTGTTGATGAAAGGTGTGTAAGGTGCATTGTTCTTATGGATAAAGAGAATACTACAGTCTAGGTTTAAGTGAAGATACTTGACTTGAAGAGTGGAGTGAGGATATTCAAAAGAACAACTATCCTAACGTGAAGAAAGTTTAGAATGCATAAGTTTGTATTTAAGTACCTAAATGCAAACAGGGAACGAAATTCATAAAGGTAAGGAAAGTTGAGTTATAAAGATGGAATAAAGGTTTAGAGTCTGTAGTTAAGTTCTCAGGTTAAATGGTAAAAAAAGGGTTGTGTCAGTTTCTATTAATTAAATCTACAAGTGCTGTAGGTTGAATTCCATGAGTTCCCATTAAGTATGATAATGGTGTTTCCATAACTAAAGTCTTAAGTGTTTAGATGAAAACAAACTTGAAATGGTATGGGAACTTGACATGTGAACTTGGTAGATAGGAACTTGATGTGACAATATAGGAACACACACGCATAAGGACTTTCTTATGTTCCTATAGTTAGGAACAGACGATGGGACAATAGGAACACTAATTGAGAACAAACCTAGAAACAGTTTTAGGAATAATGAACATGTAGTATGATGGTTTAAAGAGTCACCCTCTTTTTTCCTAGTTAGTTTGCACTTAGATCCTATTAATTATGAAGTTAGTTTAGGAAATAGATTTTATTTAGATTTCTTGTTTTAGAAAAGTTTTTTTCCTTAAGTAAAGATTTAATCTTTAATATTTTCAATCAGCTAAAAATAAGAGATTTAGTTTGTGAAAAATCTTTTAATAAAAGAAAAGCTATTTTAATTAAATTACTTTTTAATTCTCGAAATTAATTAAACTAAATTTAGTAAACTGATTTCTAAAAACATTCAACACTAAAGTTTACTTGCTTTCCGGGCTCCACTAAACTAAGTGACTAGAGTTAGTGGTTTCTTGGTTCACAAGCAAATAAAAGTTATGGAAAAATGGTCTAAGTAATGGGTAGTTGTTGAAGGAGTATTCAATGCTTAATTTGGTTTAAAATGGATCACATCGATGAAATCCAAGTTTAAAGTGTCTGACTTTTAGGAGTCACTCGATAGAGTGTTCGACTTCGGTATTAATTGATTTTAACTAAGATAGAGTCAATACCTTCATCGTTGAACATACTCTTGTTCCTCCATGAATTTCCTATTGTTCCCTTATTGTTTTTATCCTTTGTAATCTTGGGATTTGGGTAAGAGAATTTTGAGTGAACTTCTGTACTGATAAAAGCTTAGAGTAAAGCAAGAGAAAGAGAAAAAACTTGAATGAATTCCGTTGTAAGTGTGAGGCTTCGAGTGAAGTGGAGAACGAGATAAGACAAAGGAACTTCGAGTGAACTTTCAGAGAAACTGTTGTTGGAAACTTTAAGCTCTGGCTCGGAAGTTAATAAGTTTGTAACAAAGGTGTTTGGGATCTCAATGTCTTTGACTTTTGAGTATGAGATAGAAATATATTAGAAACTTGGACATCATTGAATAAAGCAATTGGATCAGGTGGTAGGGTGACAAGGAGGGAAAAGAGAGAGATATGTTCGAAAAATGGAATATAGCAAAATAGAGAAGAAGTTTGTGAAACACCTCTAAACATGATAGAAAAGGACTTTATAAAACATAGGTAATATTTTAGTAGTATTGTAGTATTGAATTTACTTTTCATTGTAGAGTAGTATTGATGATTTTCTAATCTGAGGGCAAAGCCTAGTTAACACTTCTTCCATTTTGTTCTACGTCGTCATTTAAACTTTTCTCTTATTTACGTGACATCTTGTTAAATGTGTTTCCAATATGTACTTTGAAATTACCAATTTTTAATAATTAGTACTGAAGTATAGTTGGTGATTTTAATAGTTAAATTTTTATATCGACAATCGTAAAACTCACATTATACAATAGAGAAAAAAGAAAGAAAAAGAAGTAGAAACAGTAAGAAAAATATTTTAGCAGAACCCGTAACTTAAATATTTTTTCCAATTTGCTAATGATATCAGTGAGTATGACTCCGTTGAGCATGTACAATGGTGTAGTTTTAATTAGTCTAACTATGCTAAGACCAAGTCTTATATAGTTTTACCATTTTGGGCAATTAGTCTAGTTTGAGAAAAATAGAGTTGGTCTCAACTGCCAGACCAACACAAGCCTAGGATGGCGCGACTCCACTAATAATATGTGTACACATGGCGCTAACAGATGCGTTCTCTATCTCCCTTTTTTAAACTAACGTGTGGCTAAGCAATTGGCTGACACTTCTCTTGCTCTCTCTTCCAATGCTCTTTATTGTATTGAATTTTTTATCCGTTAAGTTTTTTGAACTACAAATTTTGTAACATTAATTAAAGACAGTATGCCAATAATTATTAGAAAAAAATTTCACCAACGGTTATATTGTATTTTTGTCTATAAATTGAGCTCAAATTTGACATAATTTCACATACTTCTTTCTAACCTATTTTTTTCCTACTCATTTTCTCCTACCAAAAAATATTTTTCCCTACCAGATTGCATTAAAGGGACCACTGAAGATGAACGTGTTACTTATTAACCTCAAAATGGAGCAGGGATAACCTCAACAAAGCCAGTTACGTTTAATCGAATTTTACGTATTGTAATTAAATAACGATTTTTAATATACAAACATTAGAAAGCATAATTAATAATTAAAGTCTCGCTATAACTCTGAGAATAAATAATCTAGTCAATACAAATAAAAAGATTATGGTGAGATATAGTAAAAGTAGGAGAAAGAAATAAAAAGACTAATTAAAACTAATCCACCTATTATGAATATAAATGAATGAGTAGGTGTGAAGCTAGTGGAATATGAGATGTAAGAAGAAGAAAAAGAGAGAGAATGAAAAAAATGTTGAAACTAGTGAAGTGACAGGCTAGTCTTGATGCTCTTAGCACCCACAACGATATATACATAACAAGTCATCCTTGTCATCGGGACCGAATGCATTAATCGTACGTCTTCAAAGTTGGAAAAACTCATGATATTTTTTTCTCCAGTAAAAGGTGGGTTGAGGGAAAGAGAGGTGTTGGCCCTTTTTTTTTCTCCCCTAAAAACAAATAGTGCTATTTTTCCACAAGACGAAGGATCCCGTGACAAAGCTTCATTAATTTGATGTGCGATAAACAAATAACAGCCTAACTAGTAGCCAAACACGCCAACACCTTTTAAAATCAAGGTTGGGCATACATGAGTCGGAATTGCAATTCGATAATAAATTGTTGTCTGATATGGCGATATGCAATAACACTAACTAGCAATATTTGTCACCAAATTCGATTAATATGGATATCCAAAATTTAGGAGCCGGTTTTAGGGTATGTATAAGATCCAATAATTAAATAAAGGAGCATAAATTAAGTATAACATTATGCAATATTAACTACCAATATTACTACCTAATCCGCTAGTCATAATCTAATTATGAACACAAATTGTGTGTGTAGCTGCAAGCCGCCATAGGACACTCCCCCTTCTTCAATTGTATATTACGCACATCATTGTCATAAGATGTAAATTACAAAGTTTGTCAATATGAAGGTTCAAACTTCAAACACATAACCTCACGCACGAAGGAAATTCTTTTAACTCCTACTACACCACACTCATAAGTCATAATGCTTCTCTTAATACACGTAAAATATTATTATGTGGTTCACATAACAATCAAAAATTAACTACAACTAAATGATAGTATAAATAAGATAAGTTATTTCATTTTTTAGTCTTTTTTCTTAAACCATAAATTAAACTACAATATTTAAATACATATCAAGAATAAACTGATTCTTTTTTTATTTTTTCCACTTCCTTATGTCCATACCAAATAATATTAGTTGTGTTAAAATACTAAATTATAACATACAAAAACCTGCTACATTGTTTGAGCCTAAAAACTAGTACTTGTTTGATACAAATAAGCTATTAGATAATAGGGTATAGAGAAAACAATTATACGAGATAAAAGAGGAAAATAAATATTTAGTACGTTATTGGAGATATTTGGAAGTTTCAAAGTAGAGTTGGTCTTGTAAGAAACCGCCTAATTTTAAATTAAAATCAGGAGATGGCTCAAACCCAATACTTCCTCCGTTTCAAAAAAATAGCTACACTTCTTTTTTCGCGGACTCCTAGGCAATTTTTGTTTGTGTGAGAGATTGTGGGGTAAGATATGTGGTAGGAGAGAGATAGAGAGAAAAAGTTACCAAAAAAGGAAAAAGGAGAAGTGTAGTCATTAATTTGAAACTTCTTTAAATGGAAAGTGTAGCTATTTTTTTGAAACGGAGGAAGTATTACGTATCTTTTTGTACATAGTGACTAATTTACTTCATTTCATGACCAATTTAATCTATCTCGTGACATATCCATTCAATAGTTGCGTTTTATAATTCATTCAGTGACTAGTTTGATCCATTTCAGTGTCTAGTTTAATCCATCAGGTAAGTCTGCTACATAAATTTCTAAATAGTAGGTTGTAATTCGAGATTGAAAGGGGAAAAAAGAAAGGAAAAACAGGAATGACTAAGCTGGTTTGGAATGTTTACAAGTAATGTTGAACCAGAGTAAATGAAATGAGCTCAGTAACATGTGAGTTTTGTTGGTCTAATTATACGTTAAATTAATACCGCCTCTTTTAATAATTTGTGTTCAAAGTATATCCTCGTCATACCGTGAATCCAAACTTTTTCATCGGGTACCATTTTCGATGTTGGATCGGTTATCACATTTACTAATTTCGATTTTTTTGTATATTTTGATGGTTTAGCTCATTACTAATTAGAATACGGTTGGAGTGCTCCAATCTTCACAATCAAAAAATTTATAATTATTTCAAATATGTTTTTTCATCGGTGAAAGCCAACTTGTCTGATCAAGGGAAACACTAACTAATCCAACAAATAACTAAATAGTACACATAGCAATGATATTTTTGAAAAAAAAAACCCGAAACACCCCTATTTCCCTAGATTATCCCCAAAATATCCACACATAAAAACTTTTACTCAAAATTACGCAAAAATAACCTTGTTATATGCATTATTCACTTATAAGGACTTTTTAGGTATAATAAACCAGGAGGGGTGAGATTCAATTCCAAAGCTCGTTGAAGCTAGAGAAATGCTCATAAATAATCTACACAATTTGACTTTTATGTTCGTCAATTTAGAACTTTGACCATTAATACCTCTTATTATGAATAAATACAAGTTATGAAAAATTGATGCTTAAAAACATTAATATCTTACAAAATTTCACTTGAATATATTTTTCCTTATTCGTAAATCACAAATAATAGTCAAATAAAGTATGTAAATAGTGATAAAGTATTAACTATGTAGATTAAAAATGAATGAAGGGAGTATGACTATGGAAGAAGCACTTAGTTTCTAGGTGATATAAGTAAATTTTGCATATAAATGCACGAGAAGTTTGTTATTTATATGCACTATTTACTTATAGAATTTTGGAGCCCTCGTGATCATAACGCGATTGTATTAAGTCATTTGTAAAGTTTAATGGGACTAGGTATAATGTATTAATTAGACAAAGTTTCTTTGAAAGTTAAGCAAAATACGTAAGGAAATTTACCAATTCCTTAAAACAAATGATAATACCACAACTTTTTTTTTAATAATCTTATTTCGTCTAACTTAATTTACTAAGTGAGTAGAGTATTTTTAGTTCTTATCATGAGGGTCTTGTAAACACAAAACTAACGCCACTACTACTAATAATAATAAAAAAAAAAAAAACAACAACAACAATAATAATAATAATAGTTACTATTATTATTAATAATATTATTGTAATACATATATTTCATGGTAAGACAATTAAGATATAGCAATAGCATACCTAAAAGGTCAGTAGGGACTCTTCCATTGCTGAACCTGCCGGTAGGAATTCCACCCATGAAATCGTGACCATAAGGAGGGAAATTAGACTTAGCTATTGTTTTAAGGTTGTTGTTGTTGCCGGCATCTATTACTGAATCTCCAAATGCATAAAGAGCCGGCACCGTCGCATTTGGAGGCAGCTTTATGGCTCCCACCCTTGTGCCGCTCATCAAGATCGTGCAGAACACATAATAAAATGACACTATTCTTGACCACAATGAAGTTGAATAAAGATTATTATTTTGCATGGTGCCTAATTTATTAAATAAATTAATATTCAATCCACAAATTGCTTCTCCTCTGAAGTTGGAGAAGAAGAGAGAGACAAATAATTGTCGTACAATTGCTAACTGGCGTAACCCATGTGGTCAGGTTTGTTTTTGGCGCATTGCATTTATGTATGAAGTCATTCGCATTTTATTGTCAATATTGAATACACATAATTTGGTTAGAGCTAAATGAGATTATATTTAAAAAAGAAAAAAAATGATAAGAGCATTCTTCCGGTATGCAGAGATATAGCGAATAATTCTCTTTTTTTGGGACAATACACTTAGAGGTAGGGTTGGCAAACAGATCGGTTTAGGTTAGGTTTTTGTTCGGGTCAGTATTAAATGGGTGGGAAATCTTCAACCCAAACCTAATCCATTTATTAAAGTATTAAACAGATCGAAAAGTTCAATTCTAACCCAACCCATTTATCTCCAATTTTATTTGATTTTCTTATCTTAATTAATTATATTTAAAAATACATTTCACCATAAAATGGATATATTTTAATTTTTTTCTAAAATATGATAATTATGATTAATCTTTAGACTTTTTAATCTTTATTGACCAATTTTTAGTATTTATTAAAATTAGTGTTTTAAATCAACTTATATTCAGGTCGTTGTAAATTGTAACCTTAACCTAACCCGTTTAATTAACAGATTAGGTCAGGTCAACCCATTTACATAATCAGATCGAAAAACTTAACCCAAACCCACTTATTTCAGATCGAGTTCGGGTCGAATTAGTAGGTAGGATCAGCTTTTGCCAGCCCTACTTAGAGGTAACAATCGGATCATTCATGTTGGATTTAGATCTTTAATTCGATTCAGCTTTGTTCCGGATCGGGTTAAATTCGAGTTTTGTCACCTCTAAACAAAACTATAATCAAAAGTGAGATCTTCACAAAAAAAATGATCAAACTAAACTTATTGAAAGTTATATAATACATTTATTATCGACAAAAATAAAAATTATATTGACTGTTGAAAAAATATTACTCCGAAATTATAAATTAAAATTTAGAATTTAGGATCAATATTATTCTGCTGGATCAGACTCGAGTCTGTTTCGGCCATCGTTTTTTGGGTCGGGTCAGCTCCTTGTGGCTCTCAGTAGATTTCGGGTGGTCGAATTCGAAATTCAGGGTATGGTCAATCGAGTCTGAATATTCGGGTTCGATCACTTTTTTAGGTCAAAATTCACTCAAAAGATAGTTTTTCACCAGGTACTCCCAAGATTTAGTATAATGTTTACGGTACTCTCTCACTTTTTAATTTTTTCCAAGTGCCCCTTAAGTTTTGAAGAAAGTATAGAGTGCATTTGTATAGGGGAATTCGAGAAAGCGAAAGGTAATAAAACCTTGTCTTTCCTTTACCTGTCATTTGTTTGATGATTTATTCTTTTTCCTTTACCCAATTTTAATTTTAGTAAAACGTCGTACCCTCTACATTGATTCCTCACCCCCACCCTAAGGTTTTGAATTCCTCCACATATCCTTCTATAACCAAAACATCTTTGACAAACCTTGACCACCATCTCTGACTAGCATTGACTAGCACATATTGCCACTACCCCATTACAAAAACCATTGCTTGCGACTCCACCACCCTTCCCTAGTACCACATCCATCACCACCCTTATTAACTGCCAACAACCACCAACTAAAACGCAACGCCACCATAAAAATGCACAACCATCGTAATGAATGCAGCCACCACAACATAAAAGAGGCCATACGGAAATGCAACCACAAAGCACATCGATAACTCAAAACTAACTACTACAACCAAAAACACCCTAAAATGCAGCCACCATTCCATCATCAACAACAACCCACACAATATGCGCCAATAACCCAAAAATGCATCATCACAATCAAAACCAACCGCTTCAAAATCACACATCCGCAAAAAAGGTAGTCACCTTCTAAAATTTCAGAGAGTAGGCACTGTTGTAGATTTGAGAGAGATTAGTGATAGATCGAAGAGAAGACGGGAGAGGGAGAAAAGGTTGCTAGTGAGAAAGGAAAAGGGTTGTCCTGCACCGGTGACGAAAGAGTCGTCGGAGTTCGAAGATCTGAGGAGAGGGGGAGGGAAGGAGGAAAAAGGTTAAAGTTTGTAACCCTTTGCCTTTTCTAACCAAATATTTAGTATAATCAAATGAAGGGTTTAGATTTTCTTATTTTACCGAACCCTTTTTTTATTACTACGTCTTCTCCTATTCCATCCAAACACCTCTTAGTGATCTGACTCACAACTGTCAACTCCCTTAGTCATTAAACCCAAAATAAGGCAAGTAACCTATATAATTCCTAAATTAACTCTAGTTAAACCTACTTAATCCTAGTTAACTACTTTAACTTGTCACCCATCTTCTTCCTCTTTCCTTCTCCTAGTTATGGTTTCCTCTCTCTCATAGTTTGGTAATTGTGATTAGCTGATATACAAAACGAAGCTACAACAAAAAAAAAAAAAGGGTATCTACTCCTCTTAATTTATCTCAAAAAGCTAAAGTTACTTGGCTCAAAGAAAGAGATGCTAATTCCAGTTCCTTTCACAACAACATTACGATGAGAAGGTTGGTATATAGGATCAATACAGTTCCAACCTGGTGAATTTTCGCAGGCATTCATTGAGTTCCATCAGGATCTATTGAGAACGAGTAAGGGAAGCATTGTGAAGGTGACTTTAGAATCATTGCTTAGAGTAAAACTGTAAATTAACAGTGATAACTATTACGGTGTGCAATTGATAGTAAGTTTGTAGTAAGTAGTAACTAACATAAAGGCCCTGTTTGGTAAGAGGATTGAGCAAAAATTAGAGGGTTGCAATGAAATGAAAATTTTGATTGTCCAAACCTCTTTTAGAAGTGTTTGGTAGTAAGAGGATTGGATGAGAGGATAGAGTTTAATCCTCTCAATTTTAAAAAATTGCTAAGAGGAGCTTTTTCATTGAGATGATTCTATCTTATTATAAGGACTTGCTAATAGACCATGACTAGAAGATCTAATACAATCATTATGATGATTCATCTTATTATAAGGACTTGCTAATAGGACCATGACTAGAAGATCTACTACAATCTTGTTTTTTGAAAAATTATATAAAAATGTATGAATATATTTGCCTTGATTATATCGCCTCAATATTCAAGTCCTTATAGTAGATCTTCTAGTCATGGTCTTATGTAAAATTAGCAAAACTTCTTTATATTTGTGATGATTTGGTTTAAATTTTGTAATATAAATTGTTTGTATATTTTTTTTAAGGATTAAGTAATATGTGAATGAATTTTAATGGGGTGAAAACTTCAATCAATTAAAGATTTTTTGATTTATTATTAGTGAATAAGAAAACCATACTCAAATAATAAAATACGTTCATGTCCTAATATGTCATTTTACAAGATAACAACTATCACCTATCAGTTAAATTTATCAAAAACTTTTATACAAATAGCTAATATAGCAGTTTTTCAAAACGACTAATACCACCGGATAGTCAAACCAGTTAATGTATCAGCTATTTGCTATCCGTTGAGCACCAAACAGGACCAAAGTTTCTCGATCTAAATATTAATTGATAAGTAATAAATAGTCCGCTACACAACTACATATCATAATCGCAAAATCACATGATATATAAAGCACCAAAAACGAGTTGATTCAACACTCGAAAAGACCCGATCAATTATCAACTCGACCTAAAGCTGATATTGATAATGTCACAAATTGAATAGGCTCCCATATTTGGCTCGATATTGAAATGAACCGAACGAAATCGACCCAGCTTAAATTTTTATAGATAAACGACCCGGGCCAAATTCAAGCAAACTTAACCGGACTCGAGTTACAAAAAATTATTAGGCCCAACCCAAGTCTACCTGAAACCCCATTGGAACCGACCCAATTCTACCTGATACCAAATTGGACCCAATCCAAGTCTACAAAAACCTAGTGTGACCCCGTTCAAACTTGTTTAGAACCTGACCTAGTGAAACCCGAAATCGAAAACAACCGACCTAATCCCGACCCAGAAGAAGCATACACTGA
Source organism: Patellifolia procumbens (assembly GCA_947645195.1). Lineage (NCBI taxonomy): Eukaryota > Viridiplantae > Streptophyta > Magnoliopsida > Caryophyllales > Amaranthaceae > Patellifolia > Patellifolia procumbens. Next base: position 215,765 of record CANSGD010001508.1, on the reverse strand, counting down.
TCGGCTTTGCGCCAACCTGGACCTGACCCAAGGATATGATAGACTTAACAAAACCCGACCCAAACACACCTCATCTAGCTTGGTCCAACCTAGACCCACCCAGTGACCCATTTTTACACCTCTCTCTATACTTACCTAAGGATAACCTTAGAATTTTTAACAAATTAAATGCTAGTTAGGCTTAATAATAACGTGTGCAAATCAAGGTTACTAACATTAACGACACCTAATTTATGTGGTCATTAATTTCAGATCGGGAGAAAGGTGATGCGAATTCGATCCCAAAATATATAATAACTTGAATTTGATGATATCCTCAATTTGAGATCAAATAACTGAATTATCCGATCGTTTTTTTTGGGGGGAACTTCAAAAGTCATTTTTATTTTTATTGGATATTTTGGATATCCATTAATTGGACGAAGATTTTAGATTGGATTTTGGTTATTTATTCGGACATTTTGAAAAACAACCGATTTTTTCACATTTCGAATTATTCGAATAATCGGAAAGGTAAAAGGTTGATCCGAATCCGGGCAAATTTTCAAATCAAATTTTCAAATCAAATTTTCATAAGAACCCTTAATCATTACTCTCGAATTAATGTGATATTAGATAAGTAATATCACTCACATACAACATACAATACAAGTGAATGATCAGAAAGTATCCTTACCTTTGCTTCCACTGTCGTATGTAATTCTTGTGGACATGAGTCTTGACTTTGTGATGGTTCATAAATTAGCAAGTGCGGTAACAGTTGGCCGTTGGGAACTGGAAAATTAATTCAAGTTTCCCAGAATCCATAAAACCTACTTTCAACATCAAAACTACTTTCCCTACTTTGGCTACAAAAGTGAGAAGAGAAGAAGCAAATTACATCTAACAAGTGTCAATAGACTATTTCTCCTCGACGTGTTCATTTAGCTCAACAACAATTTGCGTGACATCTCAACCAAACATAGCAAAGTATCAATACAATCAATGTATGATATAATGCATCAAATTTCCTCAATCTGCTGATGTCAAAAAAAAAAAATCCTCAATATTATTTTTCCAAAAGGGAAGAAAGTACCACATTATCCTTTTATGGTCTGATTCCGGACACAGAACTCTGATATTTATTGCGGATATAATGAAAAATTAATTTACCAGAAAAAAATTAGCACACAAAATATATTCCGTTCATGGAAAAACAACATTAACTTAATCAAAAGAACATATTATAAATTTTCAATAATGTGATCTCAGATTGGGTTTCGCATGAAACTCATAGAACTTTTGAAAAATTTGTAACCTTGGAAGTTTATTAGCGGTTTGTACGTCTTAATGTCATTAAGATGTATGCTGACACGTTGTTAGAATACCCTAAACCTAATTATTGGTTGAACAAAATTCCTTTGCTTACTTAGGCATTGAAGGGGCAGTTCTCGAAAACACCCATATGCGAGGTTTATTCATCTTATAAGTTCACGTCGACTGTCACTTGATTTTCATGGTCAATATCAACTCCATCATATTCAGCATATAAATTGGCCGGGTTAATAAAAACTACTGATGATTGTAGCCATCCTATCATTTTAGAACCAAGTTTGTATCTGCTTTTATTTTGAGTATGATTGCTCAACTAATTAAGAGGGAGATTAGATTGAGATTTGTTGAACAGGGATTTGCATGTGGAAGAAGATTCAAATGGGTTGTAAAAAATAGACACTTGGTAAATGGGTCCTTCCTTTAATTAAGTACGAAAGTGATAATTACGTAGAAGTTGAGTCTTGAATTGATGAATATTAATTCAGAAATGTTACGTCTTCTATTGTGTAGAGGACCATCAGTGCCCGGTTAGAGTAGGATAAATCAGAACAGCAATACAGCATCCTATAAACGAATGAACATGTTTTTTTTTGTTTTGGGTAACAATGAACATGTTGATGACTTGAAGGTGGACAGGTAAACAACAAAGAATTCTTTAGAGTATATAATTATATATATATATACTCACTCCGTTTCATATTAGATGATACCGTTTGATTGACATAAAGTTTTATAAGTGTTATTTAACTAACTTATTTATTGATAATAGTATTTGGTTTAGAGTATGTTCATTTCGGTATGAAACGGCTGAATTAAACTGAACTGAATCGAACTTAATTGAATTGAACTGAACTGAACTGAAATGCACCGAGCTGAAATGAACTATACTGAACAGAATTGAATTGAACTGAAATTAAATGAAATGAATAGTGATATGTGAGAGTAAAAGTATTGTCCAGAGCTGAACCGAACTGAACTGAAAATAAGTTGGGGAGAACAGGCTCTTAGAACATAAAGTCACTAGTGGAAAAAATAGTTGTTGCTGCGGGCCTTAAAGGGGCTTATTGCTGCGTACATGGGTCGTAATTATTGAAGGAGCAGCAAATCTGAAAAAACAGTAGCTGCTTACAAAGACGCAGCTAAAATTGAAGTTTAGCTGGGGGCCTCAAGCTAAAGCCCGCAGCAACAAGCGTCTATAGCTGAGGGCCTCAGCCTACAGCCCGCAGCTAAAGTTGATGATAGCCACAACTACCATCAATTTTAGCTGCAGGCTGTAGGCTGAGGCCCGCAGCTATTGTGTTCAATTTTTAAAAAAAAAACCCTGCTGCAGCACAGCAGCATACTAGCAGCAGCAAGGCAACATATATAGCAAGGCAGCAGCACATCGATCATAATACAACATATATATTACTTCAGGCTTGCGAACGTAGAAAGCCAACTAGTATATTACTTCAAGCTCGCGTTCTCAAGTTAATCTTAATACAACATATATTCAAATAGCGACTTACAATAATATGAAGTTATATTACTTCAAATTAGCAACTAGTATTCATTAGATGGAGTAATTATACATAATTGAAACAAGGTTCAACCAACTAGCTAATGACTAACATCCTTAGATAACTAAACTAAGTTGATAGATACCTAGTTCTAAAGAACTTTGCCCATTGCTCTCGAACCACATTAATTTCTCCATCCGCATAAGCATTGAGCATTCCAAAATATTCCTGAAAATGCAATATAAGTTTGTAAGATTCAATGAAAGTAAACAATGCATCACCCAATAATTTCAAATGATATTCACATACATTTTACAAAAGTGAGCAGTTGGATAAACAACCATATCCAACCAAATTTCCAATCCATGTTCTATCAAATTTCAATCTAAGGCACAAATGAAATCCAGCTACACATAAATTTTATAAGTCTCGATGTCCAGAATCAAATGTTAAAAAATGAAAGGTAGCTGACCAAACTTTGGAACTCCATGCTTGGTAATGTCAAAAATATATAACCAAGCAGCAACTTAAGCACCCAGTTGTTCAAAAAAGTTGATAAAATCTTAGCAATTCAACATTTTTATTTAAGACCCAACACTATACTTGCGTTCACAAAACTACCCAGAAACCAAATGTTATATATTAATGAGAATACCAGAGTAAAGAGTGCAGAAACATACGAAAATGGCAGAGTAGGAAAGTATAGAGAAGAATTCGGGGACACGAGGAGCAGAGCTAGCAATGTCATAAGCAAGGGCGAAAGGAGAGATAAAAAGTTTAAGGAAAAATTGACAGAAACGATCTGAACTATGGCCGGTCTTCCACAAACAGTCCCAACTTTGGATAATCCATAAACGGTCTCAACTATGCACCTGATCTTCCAAAAATGGGCCAGGTTACCTGGTGACCGGCTACTTCAGGTAACCTTTGGTCATATGCTGATCACATGTCTTCCTTTTCCATTTTTTTGTTATTTTTTTCATTTTTCTTTTATTTTCTGATTTTTTCAACTCTTTCATTATTTTTTCCTTTTCTTTTATTTTTTGAATTTTCTAGAAATCTTTAACACTTCTAATTTTTAAAAATTAAGCTAAAATGCCATTATTCACCTTTTTGATTATTTATTAACTACTTTAATCTCTTATTAGCTTAATTTTTTATTATTAATTACAGAATTTTTTGCCAATTACAGCCATGTAAAATACCCTATTTTCTAATTATAGCCATCATCTTTTTTTCTTGTGAATTACGGCCATCAAAGACTAATATCTAAGCAAGTTGTTGCCATTTTCACTAATTACACCACTAATCCATAGTTTGACCGGTCAAATCATGTTTAATATTTTATAAATCTTTTTTTTATTTAATTTTATAATATTTTAAAAATATATGTTTTTCCTATATGACATATTAATGGGCACGAAATTCGTGCCCATAAAGGGCGCCCGGCGGTGTCTGTTTTTCGAAAAAACGTAGTCTTCAGTCCGAAAAACGCGATTAATGGGGAATTCAAGAGTGTCAATAATTTGTTGATTTCAATCTAAGGCACAAATGAAATCCAGCTACACATAAATTTCAATTTAAAGCACAAATGAAATCCAGCTAATTTTGTTGCAGTAAAAGTTTAATTCTTTTTCTCCTAAACAACCAATCTCTCTCTCTCAAGGAGCACAAAGTATCAAAACAAACAGATGGACAAACAGTATGTTAGCTACAACTAAAAAATTGAGCAAACTAGTAAAATTTAGCTAATACTTGAAATCCAATTGAAATCCAAAAGCTTACATGTCAATGTTTAATGGCATAAAAGAGAGAATCTACGGCGAGACTTATAAAAGGCCAACCTGAGAAGCTGGAGCAGTGACGACGGCGAGGTTCAATTGAATAGTGACGACGGCGAGCTTCAATGGAACAGTGACGCTGGCGAGCTTCAATGGAACAGTGACGATGGCGGTTGAATAATGGAACAGTGCTTAGCGATTTAGGGATTTGAGAATTGGTGGGGTAAGACTTAGGAATAATAGGCTTATTAGCTTTTTAGTGAACAATCTTAGCTGCGGGCGTCAACTAAGGCCTGCATCAAAGCGATTTGTTGGCAAATATAGCTATGGGCTCTATTAAAAGCCCGCATCAAACTCGAATTTAGCTACGGGCTGTCCTCAAGGCCCGCAGTGAATGAAAGGTAGCTGCGGGTTGTTAGTTTAGCCCGCCGCTAACGGGGAGCAGCAATAGGTGTTTTTTCCACTAGTGAGTAGATGTTGGTGATGTATATCATAGGGGTTTGGGGTGGGTGAAGTTATTAAATTAATTATTGGTGGCACCCATTGATAATAAAAAATAATATTTCTATTGTACTTCAATGCAATTTATAGAAGTGTATCAGCTAATGTTGGACAGACGAATCAAGGAAGTGTATCATCTAATATGGGATGGAGGGAGTATATAGAATAGGATCAAGTGAAAATTCATTTCACCGTGAAAAACCAAGTAAAGGGGTACATTCCGTACATATATAGGAGCATAAAAGGATAATCGTGCATTCATTAATGACATTATTGTAAATACTGACAACTTTGATGTTAGCAGTACAACTTATGTTAGAAGCATACATACCCTTGGATATCTTATATGTACCTCTTTTTATTTCAATTCATGACTAATAGTTCTCAATTCTCAGTAGAGCGTAGGTTTTAGCTGAATCGGACTTCCTACATTTATAATTTAGAATAATAATTTTACTAAAATCATATTTCCTCCTCTATATTTTGAAACTTTATTTTTTTAATGAAGTACCAAGAGACCATGCACCGTACACCCGCGCACGGTACACCCGGAGACATTATTGTAATTTTTGCGAACTTCAGCTGTAATATTTAAGTTATACGCGCGCGGAACTTGACAATAATGGACGCCTAGCATAATGGTTGGAGGAGTGTTTGCACAGTAGGTGAAGCGTGGGATCGATCCTGCTTGAGCCCAAACTTTTTTCTTTTTTCCATGATAATCATCTTCAACACATAGCAACAACATTGTTCATTCCCAAACCCAGAAAACCCTTATTTTTACCAAAAAAATTCTGACTGACAATCCCTTAATTCGAACAAATTGATTTTCGCAAAATTAAACAGTAAATTAAGAAAGGAAAAATTGATAAGAATAATCCGACCTTTGGCCGGTCTTCCATCAATGGTACCACCTTCAATTAATCCAGGTATAATCCGACCTTTGACACCCATATTCTCTCATTGGTATGGAATGATGGCAACCTGTTTGACCGGCCAAAATGACCGTTGACTTTTTTTTTAAAAAAAACTTCAAAAAAAAAAGGAAAACCCCCCATCCCACCCCCATTCCCCCCCCCCCCTTCCCTCGCACTACCACCCCACCCCCCACCCCCATTCCCTCCCCCTGCCCCCACTGCTGCCACGTGCCACCCCACCCCCTCCCCCTTCCCTGCCACCTCCTCTTCATGGTTCGGAACAGGCGACCAGCGGCCGATGGTGCTGCGGTGCAGTAGCCAGTAGCGAAGGAGGGTGGCTGGGTGGTGTTGCGTGGCTTCCAACAGCCACAGTGGTGCTGAAACAAGGCAAAGGGAGGGGGACAGATGAGCAGCGAGGAGAGGGAGGAAGAAGGGGGAGGTTGTGCGGTGGTTAGAGGAGGCGCATTAGTGCCGGAGCAAGGGGAAGGTGGCAGTCTGGGTGGTTGGTAGTGGCAGTGGAAGGGGGACAGCGAGGGTGGGGGAGGGTGGCAGGGGAAGGGGAGGCAGCGGGGAGGGGGAGGGTGGCAGGGGAAGGGGGTGGTGGCAGGGGAAGGGGAGAGTGGCAGCAGGGCAGAGTGAGGGTGGCAGCAGGGGAGGGGGAGGGTGGCAGGGGAAGGGGGAGGGAGAGGTGGGTTTTTTTTTAAGTTTTTTTTTATTAAATCTGATTTTAAACCTTAATTAAAAATTTAAGTTTAAAATGCACTTAATTAGCTATTAATTACGTAATTAGGAAGATTACCTGTAATTGTAGGTCACCAACAGGTGACGGACCAATGAGAGAATATGGGTGTCAAAGGTCGGATTATACCTGGATTAATTGAAGGTGGTACCATTGATGGAAGACCGGCCAAAGGTCGGATTATTCTTATCAATTTTTCCATTAAGAAATACGTTGCTAATTTAAGGTGAAAAATTGAATCTTTGAACTCAACAATTGGAGAAAGAAAGGGTTTAGAATAAAAAAATCAGAACCTATAGCAATCGCTCATTTCTTAAATAAGCAAATTTATTGTACTTCACTCAAGATCACAACGTTTACTGATCTTCCTGTGTGAAAAAATTGCTCATTCCATTTGATCAAATGAGTAACCCAAGATCAGAATCTTTGCTGATCTTGATCCTCTGCAAATAGATTGCTCATTTGATCAAATGAGTAAAAAAAATTGCTCAATTGTGATAAAGCACCAGTGAGAAGAATTGAAGAGTGGAGGAGTAATCAAATTGTAAGGGGTAGGGGAAGACCTAAGATGACTTAGATGAAAGTAATTGAAAGTGATATGAGGCTACTTGGAATTGAGGAGAGTCTGGCGTTGGATAGAAGTGGGTGGATGGGCAGTATCCATGTGGAGGAAGGGGTGTGATTACTGCATTTATTTGTCTTTCTCAATTGTGTTGCATTAAAACCTTTTGTTGAAAACCTCTTTTAAAACTTTTTCGTGTAAACCTTGTTTTCAAAAACTTATTTAAAATTCTGAAAACTTAAACCGTTTTATAAATTTTTTATCATTTTTGTCGATGCCAGCTCCTTTGGCAACGGTTTCAGTTGACGATTCATGTTAGCCGACCCCAAATCACTTTGGAAATAAGGCTTAGTTGTTGTTGTTGTTGTGATAAGAATGTTTACTGATCTTGTTGTGCAAAAACGATTGCTCATTTGATCAAATGAGTAAAATCAAATTGCTCATTTGATCAATTGAGTAAATTGAAAACTACTCATTTGATCAATTGAGTAAACCGAAAACTGCTCATTTGATCAAATGAGCAAAATAAAACTGCTCATTTTGTGAATGAGCAGATTTTTTTTACCTGACTTGAGATCAGAATGTTTACTGATCTTCCACTGCAAACAAAATTGCTCATTTTATTAAATGAGAAAAATAAAAATGCTCATTTTGTAAATGAACAAATTTTATTTAAATGAGCAGATTCATTTCAATTCATGAGCAAATAAAACTGAATTTTTCCTCTTCAGTAGGATCAAAAGAACACTTCCTCAAAGTCAAACCTTTAAGTGTTCATCAGCTACTCATTAAATCATAAATGAAAAATTTTCTACGTAGGTAAATGAAATTCCTAATTACACAAGAAAATAAACTAAAAGGCATCACAATGAGCTGTACGTTTACAAACTTGTATCGTGATCTGATTATTCAATAATGTCATCACATATGACTATACTACTAACTGTTTAAATGATTACAAACTTGTATCGTGAGCATACTGTTCAAAAATCTACAAAATCTACAACAAGACCGACATCACTACCTATTCTAATCTGACTATTGTATTCCTCATCCATCTTAACAACATCTTCCTCACACTTCACAAATTCCGGCTTCCTTATATTCTTTTTCGCCTTCTTAATTGTTTTCTCCGGCTTTACAATTGTTTTTCCCTTTTCACCTTCCTTCTTCTTCACTAAATCCTCCTTTATTTGCTTAAGAGTTTGCTTAACCTTCACACCTGATTTGTTTACCTTTGCGTTACTCTTATGAGCCAATGTTTTATACCGTCTTTTACGTGGCTCATTTACAATCTGAGGGACTGCTTCCTCATTTACATCATGCGGAACTGCTTGCTCAGTTGTCTCAATAGTTGGAAGAACATTTGTGTTATCAACCGCCTCACTGCCAAGACAAAGAACATTTACGGTCAGATAAAAAGAAGTGGGAAAGCAAACACAATTACAAAGTAATTGAGACTCGAAACACACACAACAAAAAAGAAAACATATGACGAAATGTTGAAACTTGAAAGCTACTTGAAAGTCCAAATTAAATCACCAGTCCTATAAGTCAGTCACTACTCACTACCAGTTGATCCTCAACCAATTTTATAGAGTCAGGTCTCCTTTCTTCCTCAGAAAATTGACAGAGAAATCAAGAGAATATGTATAACCTATTTCTAAATTGTGCGGGATGCCAATTGTAAACCTCGGGTGGCTGGAGAATGAAACATTAGATACCTTTAAGCCTTGCTTCAAAAATACTAAAAATGATATCCTTTGGATTAAGTAGGCAAATGTATACAACTTCAAAGGAATAAGTCTTTACACTATGGACATTCTTAATTCTGATTCCTGGCTATCATAGAAAATATAGGGTTGTAGGATTTAGTGGTGCAGCATCCTAGTTTGAAATTCATTCAACATCATTCTAATTTTTTTATTTATAAAATGTACCAAGCTTGTGTGAAACATCGAAAGGTTCAACGGAAATGTTCCTGCGCAATAATATAGACAGCCTAAAATTGTATTAATCTCACAGCTCTGCAGAATAGGCTTCCAACCAAGGGACTCTTTAGTTGTACAATGTGATCCTCAATGTTGACAGCGCAACAAGAAATCTGAAAGTAATTGGGATCTAATTTTTTTTCTGTGATTTTACTACTGATATTGCAGGAACTGATTTCCCATTAATGTGGCTCTAGACTCATCTAAATCTTACATTTATACAAATGAGCATATAAACTCATAATTCAAATGAACATATATACGAAGGGGACTAGTTTCTTCTAAGTCTTACATTTATACAAATGAGCAAATAAAACCAGAATTGAAATAAACATGTATACAAATGAGACTATTCTCATTTAAGTATTACATTCATACAAATGAGCAAATAAAACCAGAATTCAAATGAACATATATACAAAATGAGCAAAATTCTCAAATGCTTGTTAAACATATCATATCAAAATGTAAACCAAAAACAAAAAAAAATTAAAAAAAGACTGAAAATCAAACAAAATATGCAGACAAGCCCTAGGTAAATTGAAAATGACAAATTCTATAACTAACAACTAAATATTCCAAAAATCGATGAAATAAAGAAGAAAAATATAATTGTACCTTTCCATGTTGCAAATATTACTAATAATTCACCCTGCAATTCTGCACAAATTTTTCGAGACCAAAATCGATCACTGAGTCCAAAATTAAAGAGGAAGGAACTTGATTTTCGCTCATTGAACTAAAAAACGCAAAAAAAAATGTAATGAGAAGAATAATAAAGTATAAAAACGCAAAAATGGAGTAAAAATAAAATAATAAAAAAGAAAGAGAAACTAACCTCTATAACAATGGCGTCTTTAGTAACTGAAGAAACAGAGGAGAGAGAAGGAGGAGAGAGAAATGGAATTTGAATATGCGAAAATATAGAGGAGGGAGGAAGAGTTGGCGCATGGAAGAGAGCAATCTATATATATATTAAAAAGCGTAAGCACACGTTGCAATCCGCCACGTGTCACTCTCCCTTCTTTACAACAATATTTTATCTACGTTTCTCTCATAAAAAATTGTCCATGAGAAGCTTCGAACCCTTGATCTCGAGTGTGGAAGATCAATGCTCTAACCATTGTGCCACTACATTTTTGTTGGTTCTTTTATCAATACTAATAATGATATTATATGTTTTCAATGAAAAACAATAATTAAGTTACAATATGTTAATTGTATTTTTGAATATAACTATTTATCTATGACTTTTTCTAACATCTTTCTACACCAAAATTTAATTGTATTAAAGTAGTAAAGTATAATACATATATATCCCAGAGCATCGCCTGGGCCTAAATACTAGTTGTACCTCGAAATGACGAAATTACACATGGGTGTACCATGAGCATGGTACACTCGGTTGTATGATAATAATTGTAAAGTACCAAACACAGGCTTTTCAGAAAAAATATTTTATTACTAGTATTTTTCCACAATCTTTCCTATATGATTTATTTCCAATGACGTACTTTTTTTTTCAATAAAAAGATGATGTGATGGAACTACCGCATAAAAATTTGATGTTGAGAATTTACATGTTTTAGTTACTCTCTTCGTCGCAACATACTCTTGACAAAAACTTTAGTACGTAATTTTAGATAAGTTTTGTTTTATTATCATTTGTTGTTTAATTATAAATTTAAATTTGATAGGAGGAAGTTTTATTATTTTCTTGAGAGATAGAAGATAAGCCTAAATTGTAAGAGTAGATGTCATAGAAGGACATGCATCTTTGTAAAATTAAATACATTTAATAATAGAATGTGTTCAAAAATAAAAGTGTAAAGAGTTTATTACAACAAAGGAAAAAAGAAAAAAGAAACTGTAGAGAGTATATTCTGTGATGGAGGCAGTAATACCTTTTTATTATTTCCTTAAAACTAACTTTACGATAAAAAAAACATATAGTATAAGATACTGAACTTTTAACTAATTTTTAGTACTTAAATTTATCTTACACTTACATCAAACTCCTGTCCACGACTCATGATTCTCATGAATATATTGATTAAAGAGATTTATTGATTTTTGTCATCCATTTATATACACTATGTAATTTAGATCCATGATTTTTTTTTCATCTATATAGAAACACTTTTTAAAATTCATTTTTATTTTTCTAAATATGTTCTTGATAATTAGAGATTTTAAGCTTATAAATTGTTAATATATGGTCATTATTTTCACAATCATATAGGACATTGAGACAAAATTATGTCAAAATTTTCAAAATATATATATGGACAAATTGATAAAAACCTCCTTAACTTTCCAAAATTTTTAAAGTTACCACCTTAATTTTTCTTTTTTACATAACCACCAAAACGTTACAAATTCCTTTAAAGTTACCACCAGTTAACGGAATTTTCCAATTATCTCCGTTAGTGGGCCCCATTTTTTAACTTACCTTTTTCATTCCTTCCTATTCAACCACGAATTCCCAATTTCATTCCAAAACAAACCCTAGTTCTTCAATTGTGACCTAAATTTCTCAAATTTGGACTGATTTAAGACTCAATTCTCACATTAACAACATGGACGGCACTGAATCAGGTAATTTGAGTTGTTAGTTTTATAAATTAGGGTTTCTCTAAGGATATATAAAATTAGGGTTTACAAAAAATTTGGGGGAATTTGTTGTGTTAAACTGTAATTGAAAACTGATGCAAATTTTGACAATCCATCAAGTTTCAAATTGTAGATTTTACACAACAAATTACCCCAAATTCGTTTAAACCTCTCACTTCTTGCTTCCATTTTGAATTACACAACTAACAAATCATTCCGCCAACTTTTTGTTCGAGTAAACCTGTATTGAAAAATCCACAGAAAACCCTAATTTGTGAAATTACCACTTCAAATAGCATGGATTTAGGTCGTTTGTGTTGCTAATGTATTTTTTGGGGATTAATTCTGGCCACATTCGACAAATTTGGATGGAAATTGAAGAACTAGGGTTTTTTTGGAATAAAATTGGGAATTCGTGGTTGAATAAGAAGGAATGAAAAAGGTAAGTTAAAAAGTGGGGCCCACTAACGGAGATAATTGGAAAATTCCGTTAAGTAGTGGTAACTTTAAAGGAATTTGTAACGTTTTGGTGGTTATTTAAAAAAAAATTAAAAGTGGTAACTTTAAAAATCTTGGAAAGTTTTTGTGATTTTTGTCAATTTTTCGTGGATCTAGTGAAAACCACTCCTTAGACTGAAAACTAAAAACAGCGAACCTGAGGAGTCCAATCGTAGCATACATGATCGAGCCGTCCATTCTAAGTTTCTAATTGTCTGCGTGTTTGGGACTCTTGCGATTATTTACAGATGACATAATCTGCTTCTCTTTCTCCCTTCCAATACAATCTCTCTCTGCAACATTGAGAACTCAAGCAGAGTCGCCTCAATGTCTCTCACCTCCACTCTCATTTCTTTTGCTCGAGGTCCAAGAATAGCGAAAATCAGATCGAAATTGCTCTCACTTCTTTTTCGAAAGCATTTCGGAGTACAAGGTATGAGTTTCATTGATTTTATTTTCCTCTATCAAATCATAGGTTACAATTTGATTATCCTTTGAGGCTTTGACGTTTTTAGGGTTGGATTCAATTATTTTGTTAATTTCTCACTTGTTAAGTTAGGATTCAGTTATTCTTTTAATTTCTTACCTTTTTAGGTTAGAATTAAGTGTTTATGTTCTAAATTTGGTTAAGTTAGTTTTATTCAAGCTATAATCCAAAGAATGAAAGTGTAGAATTTATTATTCTCCAATCTAGATACCTAAGGCTTACAAATTTAGGTCGCCAATGTAGGTGTGCCCCTAAAACTAGATATTTGCTAGTACAACTTTGTTAGCTCAAGCGGTAAAGCGTAGGGCAATTGCATATTGTTTCTGGTTCAATTCCGGCATAAATTAATTCATGTTATTATGCTTTTCAATTAAATGTAGCCCCTTTTTATGTTAAATGTAACCTTTTTTCTAATCCATGCCCCTGCACTAAGAAGGTTTGATTGATTGTTATGGGCTCAATACTTTGTAGAATTTCCTTGAAATAATCGTGAAATACACTGAAAACAGTTCTGTAATGTAATCTAAAATACCAAGGAACAAGACTTGGAATTTTTTTCTGAGTAAATACATGTCATACTTCTTTTTGTGTTTGAGTCAGTATTATCTGGAAGGCTAAGACAGGCAGAAGAGAACAGTGATTCCTTTATGGTAATTTGGGGAGAATGTACATCTGTTTGTTCACTTTATTTAGGAAAAGAAAATATTTGCTGCAATGTGGGGAGAATGTACATCTGTTTGTCTGATTTTTTTTTGTCTTTGGCTTTAAGTATTGTTTCCTTACAATGACCTAAAGGCTTTAGAACTCTAAAAATTTATGTGCTATAAGAAGCACCAATACTTCAATGGACTAACCACAAGGAACTAGAACTAGATTACTTAGTAGAAAGTCACACTTTACGAGAGAGATATTATATCCCCACTAAATGGAGGATTTATTCTAAAAAGTACTGACCCTTTCATATCATTCTATATATCTGATCAAAATGCATGTGAATAGCACAAACTAATGATGCAGACACTGTTATATTACTTATATATGACAGTATTTCATTCTCTGAGGAGTCGTAAAATCATTTTTGATAATATATTTTTGTGGAGGGTAGCTGAAACATATCATTATAGAGTCAGTTATTTTCTGTCTTGCAGCTCACGCTAGCGCTGGGAGAGGAAAAATAGTCTCTCCCATTCATAAAATGCATGCCAGGGTTGGAGATACTGTAAAAATTATATCAGGAGGAGAAAAAGGCAAGATCGGTGAGATCGGGAAATCCTATTAGTTAAAAATAGGTACTTGATGTTGAGAAAGGGATACATTTTGTAAAATCAGGGATACATATAAGTTACCATTGTCTAGTGTTCGCATATATTTTAGCAGCCATGGGATCGGATAAGACTTGCGAGTTGAATAAGTTGTGGCAATCATCACACAACATTGATTTTTATAGGTTGTTGATACTTTAAGTGAAAGTAACCCTTTTTACTTCAATGTAGCCCATTCCAAAATACTAGAAACCCTTTTTTTGATTTTCAGTTTAGTCGGAAAGGGGTACATTTTGCTGAAAATTGGGTACTTTTGGTAGAATAAGTGATATAGTATGTTGCTTAAGTTCGCTATTACGCTGCCATCTTGTTTTAGATTTTAAAATATTGATTATTTTTATAGGTTGTTGATACTTTAAGTGAAAGTAACCCTTTTACTTTAATGTAGCCCATTCAAAAATACTAGTAACCCTTTTTTTGATTTTCAGTTTAGTCGGAAAGGGGTACATTTTGCTGAAAATTGGGTACTTTTGGTAGAATAAGTGATACAGTGTGTTGCTTGAGTTTGCTATTACGCTAAAATCTTGTTTTAGATTTTAAAATGTGATGTTTCTATTTTTGAAGTTGGTGGTGAGGATTAGACCCAAGACTGTGAATGAAAAGTTAGGCAATACGACGTTCAGGTTGGGATAGGAATTTTTCTCTCTCGTGAAGCTATGAAAAGAACATTTTCTCTTACAAAGCTTTTGGATCCTCAGGTATGGCATGTGTTCTTTTAACTTCAATGCTCCTGTATTTTTAACTTTATTGCTCCTGAACTTTGATAAAATAAGGAGAAGAAGAATTTTTTCACTGGATGGACACTTCTACTATAGAATCGCTAAGAACCAAGCATTTTAATGAGATAGGATATGTTACGAGCACAAACCTATTAGCTCAATTGGTAGAGCATTTGTGTTTCACACAAAAAATGTAGGTTCGAATACTACATAGGTTGAAACTATACATTTTATTGTCATCTTACCTCTTTTGCTTTTAAATATAAGTTTAGCCTCAAATTATCAACCAACTAGAAAGAAAGCTTTTTAACGTGCTAAAATACAGACCTTTTTTAAATGGCGTTTTTACCCACAAACGCTTAAATATATAATTATAATTCTACATATGTATCCTTTTTACTTCTAAATGTGACCCATTTGATTTTGATTCTTAGCATCTTTAAGCACCTAGCTTGTGTTTGCTTCAAGAATCTATTTGTCTAGTATCTTTGGAGACATGACATCTTTACTTGAAAAAGCTAAAATTTAGAACAAGTAGCAAGTACTTCCTCTGTTTCACAATAGATGCATCATTTGCATATTGTCTACTATTCACAGTTTAGACTTTGATTGAATTTGGTGATTTGCATTTTAGGAAAAACATAATCATGTGGGATCTTGTTAGATTCGTCTCAATGTGTATTATTTTAATATCCAATTTGCATAATTTTTACTTATTGATAATTTAATAAAGTATATTAATGTTTAAAATAGTGCATTGGCAAACGTGAAAAGTACAAATGATGCATCTATTGTGAAACGGAGGAAGTATGATGCTATGCGTCATTGCGTCTATGCTATGAGTGCTATGAATTTGTCATTTTTTGGTAGTACCTACAGATTCTAGAGGGAGGATTTGATACTCATTATTAGTCTAGGTGGAATTTGGAGCTATACCCTCTAGAGCAGAGTGGTCCACAGTTTACCAAGAAGCCTGATGTTGTCGAATCATATGATGAAGTTGTTTTTAGTGACCTTTCAAGCGTTTTCTTGCTCGTGTGCAGAATCATATAAGCAGCTAGCATACATTTCAACACAAAAAATAGTTCATGTTGCTGATCTCAATCAGGCTTATCAAGTCCCAGTTCAAGAAGAACGCTCAAGTTGAATGTTTTGCCAGAGGATAATTACGCTTTCCTCGTGCGGACTGAACTCGTTCACACACCGACAAGTCCAAGTTATTTTGTACTCATTGCAAGCAAAAAGGACATGATATGACTATGTGCTTTAACCTTAACGGTTATCCACTAACACCCAAAAAGTCAAAGATCGTCCTCGCATAAGAAATGCATCCACATTTACCATAGATATCCACAAACCCTGTACCCAGCATTACAGTATTGCTAAAACCCTGCCTCATAGAATAACCATGAATCGCCCTCCCACGACTAAAGTCACTAGCTTGAGCAACTGTTGGTAATAAAGTCACAACAGTAGAAGAGTTTGGTCTTATTCCTGTGCTACCTGCATCTCAAAAACCAAATTCATCATGTCATCATGAAACCCATGAAGCGAAAAACCCGCAACCATAGCATTCCCAGCCACTATATCCCTACACGACATACCATAAAAGACAATCTCGGCTCAAAGTAGGTACCAACATTTGGCATACAAATCAACCAAAGCAGTGCAAATATAGATACCCAAGTCTTAGAACATGATATGACTCCATTCCTAACGCCCTTGACAGTAACCCTTTTTAAATAAACAAGGGTGTGAAAAACTGCACACCGATTGCTGTGTCTGGTACTGCGCCTGGTGGTCAGCTACAATCTGTGGCTGGGCGCTGGCGTAGGATTCACATTGTGAGGGCTCATTCTGTTAATGTTTCGTCATCAACCATGACAGTAACCCATATTAAATAAATGTATCCCTTTGCTCGTTAAATGTAACCCTATTAGGATTAATAACTATCAAGTATATTACGTTAGTGGGCATAAGAGTGAAAGGGTTACATTTAGAATGAAAAGGATTACACTTAAAAAGAAAAGGGCACATTTTGGGATTATCACTCAACCTATGTAGGATTCGAACCTACACCCTTTGTGTAAGTACACAAATGCTCTACCAATTGAGCTAATAGGTTTTCAATGTCTACATATAATAAGAAAAGAGAATGAATAGTAAAAGTGAGTATATTAAGGATTATCACTCACTGTAAGGAGTTGTTTACTTCTGCTGTAAGCTAAAATATGCACAGAACATTTAAATATTCCATCAATTGGTATAGACTAAAAAAAAGCATGCTTCAATCAACACTGAAGTACATCAACTAGTCTACACTATGACAAAATACAAAGGAAATAGAAGAGCAACTTTTCATTCAGAACTGTGAGAGAGTGGCATCCTCTCCTTGAGTTCATACTCTTTAGTCTAGTCCATTGATATTCATGAGGGTCAAATCTTTCCATGGACCTGCAAGACGAGTCTTACGTGAATATGACACCATGGCAACACTTTTAAGGAACTAGACATTTCGGCAGCAGCAAGTAGGCAAAATGTTTATCACGAAGTATACGACTATAAGCACGACTCACATAACTGATAACAGGATCATGAAAAAACACCAATGATGAGAAGCCGCGAAAAGTAACTAGGGAAATGTCTCAAGTAGCAAGCCCAAATTCCACATGAGTACGTATGTTGGATGTCTCATACATAGTTTTAGTTGGGTCTCTAACCATATAAGGTGTTAAGTTGACGATAAAAAGATGTAGCTATCCCCCACTTTCATTTATGAAAAAACTTATGGTTTCAGTGGCTTTAAAGTTAGATTGATGTGGGGGGAGACCATAACTGGTAAACTTCTACATCAACTAGGAATCTATGAAACTTTACTTTAGCAAAAATTTCAAAAGGCAGAAATGGCCAACTCTGGATCGACGATTAGCACATACAGTGAACATCCTCTGAAGCCATCTGCGGATTCATTTCCATTCAGTTGAAGTTCGTTGAAAAGATATGATTTATCATCATCGTCATCAAGACAAATGCCTTGTGTGAGACTTTTAAAACCGTATTTTGCCACAATAGACACTAGAAGCATGTCATTCTTCACACTATTGTTTAACTAATTTACAATTTTAAGTTCACAAGTTCAATGATTATGTCCCTCTCCCTTCTCTAAATTAAACCTAAGAGTAAGTAGAAGCTCTAAAAGATACAATATACACTGATAATCTTGAGTTAACATGTCATAGTTCTTAGTGCTAACTTCTCCAATTATCTACTCCGGCCATATATTTTTATCTGCTACATAATACATATACAATCATCTGATTTGTACTATCAAGTATGTTAAAGATGCTGACAAACTACTCAAAGATTGTGGGATTTGAGGTCAAACCTTCCAGGTTTGTCCACACAAGTTCATTAACTTACAACTCTTTCTTAGTGCCTCACCTCCCCCGCCCTGCCCAATCATGCTCTACAAATGTCATGATCCTCACTTTATTGTTTCCAGTTTCCAATTTGATAAACCATAGCAGCCACATGACAAATTAAAATAGGGTACATTTACAAAAAAAAGGGTTACATCTATGAAATAGAAGAGTACCGATAAATAAAGCCTCAATAATTTCACAAGTATAAGCAAGATCCAAATAACTAGAATTATTATTTGATTAGTTGAAAGTGAATCATTTTTCTTGCAACATACGCACCTGATTCACATACACAAAGCAGTTATACATATACTTTCAAAAGTTTTCAGAGGGTTAAAATCAAAGAAAATGGAAAGTATGATTCAACTATCAATTCTATACTATTCTAAGCATAGCTCGCCTATGGGCCAATTCTTATGGCTTCAATTAGATAATGCAAATAATTAATTACAAAGAAGAAGAAGATTATCACTAAATGCAGTAAACTTTAACAAATTCCAACAAAAAATCTCAAACTTAGACCCAAATCTGTAACACTACAAACTAAAAAAAATAGATGAACGAATCAAACATCATGAAAGTTTTCTTACCAGAAGTAAATTGCAGCATAAATCGTGAAATTCGATTACTATAATCCCTATCCAATGTCGAAGATAACATTTTCCAGTACTTGAGAACGAGGGAGAGAGAATACAACAACAGCATGGCAGCAGCAGCAGCAGCGGCGGCATCGGCAGCAGCAGCAGCGGCGGCATCGGCAGCAGCAGCAGCAGAACAGCAGTAAAACAGCAGCAGCAGCACGACAGGTCTGACGCTAGTTCAATAGAAAATGCACTAGCACGGCAGCACTAGCACTTAACTTAGCAGTAGCTTGTAAGGGATCCATTTACCTGAATATATGTAAAATGTGGTACATATATGTAAAAAAAAGGGTGCATTTGAATAGAAAATTTCTTCATTATATGATTTTATTAAAACATGAATTTCCTGTTAGTAGACTAATGGATTCTTATGTCTTTCATTAGCTTAAGGATAATAACACACTTTCAAGTGACAAAGTAGGCAAGGACAAAAACCAAAAACCAAAAATAAGTACACGTTTTGTTATAGTCAGATACGGCGCGATAGAGAAATAGAGAGGAGTTTCTAGACCATGTATTGATCATAGCCGGTATTCAGGTTCTACATTTGCAACTTTAGCCACGTATAAAAAATGTGGTGGAAGAGGCGACCACCAATGTAGTGTGTGCATACACGCATCCTAAGCAGGGATAGAAAAGCATAGTACGCGACAAATTCCTATTGAAGAGAATAAGATATGGCAATAGCACTTTAAAAATTTAATCGTCCGACAGTAGGACCATGATAAGATGATATGATGATAAAATTTAATCGACAATACAGATGGTTTGCAAGCAAGGTGTTTCCTACCACAAACTTTAAGTGTTTCCCCTCCCTGTCTTCGTGGGTTTCCACCTTCCAAGTTTCATGTTGTTTTAAAGTGAACATAGATGTGCATATGGTGGCTAGTAGAAGTATGGGGTTGGGTGCCATTGTGAAAGCTGAGCAAAGATGAAACAACCTTCAGCCAAGTAGCAGGAAAAGCCAAAACAACATATCAACAACAACAGGAAATATCAAACACAGGTAATAAAAACTAGTATCATCACAGGGAGGAAACACCAACCTGTAGAAATCTCAATTAAGGAGACGAAGGTCATAAGTAACACAGCAAGGTGCATTTAAGGAAAAAGGCAACTAATTAAAATGCGGTACATTTTCAATAAAAAGGGTTACATCTATGAAAAAGAGGAGTAACAATAAATAAAGCCTCAATAATTCGCAAGTAAATAAGAAGCAAGATCCAAATAGTTAACAATATGTATATAATCAACCATTATAAGTCATTGATAATACTAAGATCAAATTACCCCCTAACTTCAATTAAACCTAAGTTGACAAATCAAAAGCACGATTTATAGAAATCAAATCAAAAATATAAAGCAGAGACATGAAAAAATAGATTGTTAAGTGTTGACAAACAAATTAAACCTAATAAAGTTGCAAGCTAATTATACCTAGAACAATGAATACAATCAGGGTTAAAGTAATCAACAGAAGAAGCGAATACTAACAGAAAATCACATCGAAAAGCTCTAATATGAAATCAAAGGCTTAATGAAGAATGCAAAATCGCAGGAAAATTAAACTAAAAATCGTTCACTCAGTAAGAAATGCAAATACCCCAAAATAGTAATTACCGAGGAATTCGAGTGAAATTTTCGAAATCAAAATTCAAGAAAATTATCTTACCAGATGTAACTGCAGCTTAATTCGTGAAAATCAATCAGAACAAACACGTTATGGATGAAGAAGAAACCTAGAGTTGAACTTTGGGGGGGGAGAAAGACGTTATTGAGAGAAGGGGAGGAGAGAGAAAAGTAGATTTGGGATTGAGAGTGTCTAATGAAGGGAGGAGTCTCAGTCGTACGATCAGCGTCAATATACGTGGACGGCTGAGATTCACTGTTTTCAGTTTTCAGCCTGTTTTCAATGGATCCAGCCCGTATATTTATAAAAGCGTAAGTAAGAGTTGTTATTCACCATCCCTATTTGAATAGCATTTTTATCCAACAACATTCTCATATTAAAAAATGTCAATGTCACTACAAAAAAAACTGTGTTTTTCTACGGAATTAGCAAACATCAAAAATCCGTAGCAAAGTGTGTTTTTGCTACGGAAATATTCTGTAGCAAAAGTGGGCGTAGCAAACTGAATTTTGCAACGGAGGAAGAAGATCCGTAGCAAAATTTGCTACGGTTTTGTTTCCATAGCAAATGAAAATCCGTAATTTTAATCTGTAGCAAAATTTTGCTACGGATTTTCTACCCCCATCCGTAGCAAACCATATCTTATAGCAAAATGTAATTCAATAATGATGATATATAAATGAAAACCAAGAGTTAAATTGTCTAAGTGAGATGACTTATATATTTTTTCTACAATATTTTACACACTAGATTACATTATTTATCGCTAACTAATAACCCGAACATCACGGGAGACTAATTTCAAATTTTGACCTTAAAATAGAAGTGAAAGAACTCATAAAGAAGGAAGAAATAATTTCACATGCTACAATTCATTATGAATTCTATTATGCCAATGTTTTAGGATAATGAGAACTTATGTGAACAATTCTAGCCAATCTTTTTAATAGCTTCTGATTAAAAATTTAAAGGTATCGTGTCGAGAATAGTTTGAAAACTTGCTTATCACCTGTAGATTGCACGATTATAGTCTATGAATATAATTATGAAAATATCAAGTGATATTTGACATACTTGACCCTTCCTTCAGAAAATACTATACACCTTCCTTTTTCCTGTGTCCCGAAATAATCTTTACACTTCTATTTTTAGACATGACCCATATATTTATTTAATATGTCTAACTTTACAAAGATGGCCTAACAC
Organism: Patellifolia procumbens; assembly: GCA_947645195.1. Classification (NCBI taxonomy): domain Eukaryota; kingdom Viridiplantae; phylum Streptophyta; class Magnoliopsida; order Caryophyllales; family Amaranthaceae; genus Patellifolia; species Patellifolia procumbens. The sequence continues at coordinate 193,923 of CANSGD010001508.1, read as the reverse complement.
TATCATATTTTATTAATACCTCCAATGACTCCTATTACATATTGTTTTACAATTTAGGCCCACACTCTCTTACAAATGAAGTAATACAACTAACTCCGATTACATTTACCTTTACAATCAAATAACAATTAATAGCAAAAACTTATCATCTAAAATTACGTGTCAAAATGAGTTTAAAGAGTATTTTGGAACAGAGAAAGTAAGATTAATAGAGTTGAATTTTAAATTTGAATAATTTCATGAGATAATATTAAGGCTAAATTGGCTCCAACAGCACCAACTATTGATTTGGTGCACAAAACAGCACAAACTAAAGAAGGTGTAGTGCACAGCACAAACTTTATGTGACGGATGCACAAAATAACACAAACGAATATTGTGGTAGGTGGACGACACAAACTCTATGTGATGAGTGCACAAAACAACATGAATTCTAAGTAGAATCTCAGGCCAAAATCTCCTTGTGTTGTTTTGTGCACCAATCACATAAAGTTTGTGTTGTGCACTGCACCTTCTTTAGTTTGTGTTGTTTTGCGCACCAAACGAATAGTTGGTACTGTTGGCGCCAATTTTTCCTAATATTAAAGACATTTATACTCATCACATATTTTATGATATTAATTCCTTTCAAAACCCCCAAGTATAAAGAGGGATATAGTTTTTTTTTTTGTATTTGGATTTTATAATTTTAATTAAAGTAGCACAATAGAATTAGCTAAAAGTTGGAAACCACTTATTCGTGTAATTTAAAAACAGATCAATCGTGCAATCTGATTTTTCTGCAGCATGAAATTACATTTTTATCCATGAAAACAATATTTTTGAGGGAAAAGAACGTCGTCGATCACCCTCATAGGGCGGCAATTTCAAGAAATCAATCGAAATGAGTAGGGTGTTTACGGTCTGTTAACCGTCCCATTTAGCTTAACGGAACGGTTAACAATTATAACGATTACGATTATGATATTCTAATAAACATAACCTACCCTTAAGTAGCAGTTAACCATAACATTCAATCGTAAAATAACAGTACGGTAACCGGTTAACCATGTAACCTATAACTTAAACTTACTTTCAGACTTTCAGTAACCTTTACAAAAATTGCAAGATAGAAATTATTCAAACAACTAATGAATACCGACTACCAACATAAAATTGTTCAAAACTTCCGAGTTCAAACAAGGCAACAAACAATGAGTTCAAATGTTCTACAACATACGAATTTCGACTGAAAAATATAAATAAAAAACTGCATCAATGACTAATGATTCCACATGTTCATTAATACACTTAAGAAAACAGGAAAACAATAACATTAAGAAAATTGATCATGAGAGAGAAGGCAGGGACTCTTGTGAATTTGTGACTTCTTGAGAAATAAAAATTAATGTTATCACTTATTAGATTAATATTAAAAACATTAAAAAAAGTAACGGTTAAACATTTAGAAATTTTTATAATCGTAACAGTCAACCACGGTACGATTAAAGTAATTGTGTTAGTTAAGCATATTGCGAGACCAGTTACGCAGTTAAACGTTACAATTTTGCAGTTATGAATTTTTCAGAACACCCTTAGAAATGAGTACCTTTATGTTGGTTTTTGGTCATGCACTTCGAGGCAAACTTGAACAACGTTTTTGACCTTGAAGACAATATCGATTAGGAACACATACAAAGGCAATTGCTTTTATAGGCCACAAATTTTGAGAAGCCAGTCTAAACGGTTACTAACATGCTTGTTTAAAGTGCGTGCCAAAAAAAGTCGATGTAATAGAATTTTTTTGACTCGCTTCTCAAAATTCACATCCTTTGGCTGGTACTCCCTTTGTAATGGTTTGATGGCAACAATTGGTTTTGCATGCATTTTAAGGAAATAATTAAAGGTGTAAATGAACAAATTAATGAAAATGGTTTTAACACAATCAAGAATTAGATTAGAGGTCACTAATCTTGAAAATATTTATGATTAATGTATTCATTTACATCCTTAAATTTCTTCCTTAATATACGGGTAAAATCAAATATTGTAATTAAAACGTTACGAAGGGAGTAATTTATTATAGCAAATAGAAAATAATATTTAAAAATAATTTCAGCTAAGACCCTGTTCAGTTCACCTTAAAATAATAATATTCGGTAAATTAAGTTCAGTTCAGTAAAAATAAGTTCAGTTCAGCAAAAATAAGTTCAGTTCAGCAAAAATAAGTTCAGTTCAGCAAAAATAAGTTCAGTTCAGTAAAAATATGTTCAATTCAGCAAAAATAAGTTCAGTTCAGTAAAAATAAGTTCAGTTTGTTGGAATTTTATTAATTAGTTAATAATTTATTTTAATTGACTAATTAAGTAATATGGCCCACCTTTATCTCTACTTGGATTCTGTTAAGCCCAACCACTTCCCACCACTATCTCCATTATCTTCTCCATAACGTTATCACGTTTACAGAAAAGAGGGGTTCTGTTGATGGTACAACTCCCTTTAAATAACGTTATTCATCTCTCAGGAAAAGGTCACTGTATCAACTTCATTCTAAAAATCTATACACCATCTAACTAGAGGAAGAAGGATTCAGCAACTATTCTAGGTATATTCATAGTTTGATAAAGCGTTGGTTTTAGGCAAGCGTTTGTGATCTTTTTCATCTCAATATTTCAATTTGTGCAATGGCTGGAGGTATTTCATAATTCCTTAAATTTCCGCATTTATATATTCATCTTGTATGAATTTAATTAATCTTTCATTTGGTATCAGAGCCATGTTTCCTCTGCCTTGCGTTTGATTTGTTGGAGATGAGTTTTTCGTATACTATTCGAAGTTTCTTGTTGTTGCTTTTGTAATGGATGCAAACAAATTGCTCTTAGTATAACATAATCATGATTCATTGCGTTAGCTTTTTGACTGAGGGCTTTGCTGCCAAACCAATTGCTATCTATAATGGTTAGAGAAGAATTTGTTTATTTCATTTGTTATAGTTGGCATTGTTTTCGATTTTCATGGCTGTAGCTTTTAGCCTTTAAATTTATTAACTATGAGATTTTATTTTTTTTAATTTTTTAATTACTGCTATGTTATAATTCATTGAAAGTTGAGTGATTCAAAATTTATTAATTAGGGAGTAGCCACAGCACCTCTAATTATTAAAATTTATTACTATTATTATTATTATTAGAATCACATGTGGAAACTAAACTTTTGTTGTGATTAATTGTATATGATATGATAAAACTCACCCACGGGAATTTTATTGTATTTGAATAATTAATTAGGGTGAAGTATTGAATTTTGTTTCTTAAACGTCCCAGAGGAATTAAGAAACTGATACAGTTTGATAGTTTCACCATATGGTAATTATTAATCTATTTGAGTAGAACTTTAGCCCACAGGCAAGTTTTATGTGTAGATTCATATTTCACGTGATTTACATTGGTAAAGCATGATTAATGTTAAAAGTCTCAATTTTGATAATAAGCATGATTTTATTTGTATTTTGCTGGCAATATTTCTGATATCAAATGTGACATTCCTGAATTAAAGGGTGATAACTATAAGGTGTGGAATGATAGGGTGATACTGCAGTTGGGATGGATGGACATTGACTATGCTATTTGGAAAGACGAACCACCTAGCATTACTGGAAGTAGTACTCCAGATGCATTTGCTCTTTATGAAAAGTGGGAGATGTCTAACCGCCTCTCCGTTATGTTCATAAAGACCAAAATCAGTGCTAGTATTCGTGGTTCCGTCGATACGCATACCAAAGTCAAAGAACTTCTTAAGTCCATTGATGAGCAATTTGCATCTTCTGATAAAGTTCTTGCTAGCACCTTAATTATGCAGTTTTCATCCATAAGGCTCACTGAGATTAAAGGCGTGCGTGATCATATCATGCGCATGAGGGATATTGCAGCTCAACTTAAGGATTTGGAAGTTACCATATCTGACTCTTTCCTTGTCCATTACATTTTATGCACTCTTCCTCATCAATATGGCCCCTTTAAGGTATCTTACAACACGCATAAAGATAAATGGTCAATTAATGAACTTCTGACCATGTGTGTTCAAGAGGAGGGAAGATTGGTGATGGAGGAGGGTGAAAAGGTGAACCTTACTACTTCTGCAAAGACAAAGAAGGATCACACTAAGGATAAGGGAAAGGGAAAGATTTATGCTAATCCGGCCATTAAGAAGGAGTCTTCGTGTTTTTTCTGTAAGAAGAAAGGACACATGAAGAAAGACTGCGAGAAGTTCAAGGCTTAGCCTAAGAAGAAAGGTAATTTTCTTGCGTTTGTTTGTTATGAATCTAATAGGGTTAATGTTAATCATAATACATGGTGGATTGATTCTGGTACTACAATCCATGTTTCGAATACCTTGCAGGGTATGACAAACCTAAGGAAACCAGTGGGCAGTGAACATCAAATCTATTCTGGCAACCAGATGAGTTCGCATGTAGAGGTCGTTGGGACATGCAACCTAAGTTTAAGTAGTGGTTTCATTTACAGTTAGAGAGAACATTTTATGTTCCAAATTTCTCTAGAAATTTGATTTCAGTTTCAAGACTTGTACCTTTTGGATTTTCCTTTAATTTTTCGGACTCAGGTTTTAATTTAATTAGAAATTCTGAAGTTATTGGTTATGGTATTTTTTCTGATAGATTATATCGTCTCAAATTGCAAAATGATATTGCTCATAGTTCCTTGCATGTTAATACTGGTTTAAAGCGTTGTATTGTGAATGAAGAATCCTCTATGTTGTGGCACCGGAGATTGGGACATATCTCCATTGAGAGAGTCAAGAGATTGGTAAAGGAAGGGGTACTTGATACTCTAGACTTTGCTGATTTTGAGACATGTGTTAGTTGCATTAAGGGAAAGCAAAGTAACAAGTCTAAGAAAGGTGCTAAAAGGAGTTCTGATCGATTAGAGATCATACACATGGATATTTTTTGTCCTGACATGAACGCTAAAGATCCGAAATACTTCATCACCTTTATTGATGATTATTCACGATATATGTATCTTTACATGCTTCGTTCCAAAGATGAAGCTTTAGAGGCCTTTAAATTGTTCAAGGCTGAAGTAGAGAAACAATGTGGTAAGCACATTAAGATCGTGAGATCAGATAGAGGTGGAGAGTACTATGGTAGATACACTGAGAATGGACAAGCATTAGGTCCCTTTGCAAAATTTCTTCAAGAACATGGGATTATTGCCCAATATACTATGCATGGTTCCCCGGAACAAAATGGTGTAGCTAAAAGGAGAAATAGGACCTTAATGGACATGGTGAGAAGTATGCAGAGTAATGCAAAACTTCCACCATTTTTATGGATTGAAGCTCTTAAAACAGCAACGTATATATTAAACCGAGTTCCTTCCAAGGCTGTCCCTAAGACGCCTTTTGAGTTATTCAAAGGATGGAAACCAAGTTTGCGGCATATGCGCATTTGGGGATGCAAATCCGAAGTAAGAATCTATAACCCACAAGAAAAGAAACTTGACCCGAGGACTATTAGTGGGTATTTCATTGGATATCCTGAGAAGTCTAAGGGTTATAGGTTCTATTGTCCATCTCACAGCACCAGAATTGTGGAATCAAGAAATGCTAAATTCCTTGAAAATGACTTAGTTAGTGGGAGTGATCAAATTCAGGACATTGTTTCTGAAACAGATCACATTGAAGTTCCGCCCCCTAATTTAAGTGATGTTTCAAGTGATAGCCTGATTGTCATTCACACCCCTCAAGCACAAATGGGTATTAGGGACACAGAAGTAGAACCTCCACACAATGTTGATAACAATTTAATAGATCATGAAGAACATGAGGAGCATCTGAACGATAAACACCTTGATCAAGTTCCTTTGAGAAGATCTGTTAGAATGAGGAGATCAGCTATTGCTGATGATTATGAAGTGTATTTGCAAGAATCGGATGGTGTTGATGAAGCTGACAATGACCCAATTACGTTTTCGCAAGCCACCAGTTCGAGAGATTCTAAATTGTGGATGAAGGCCATGAAAGATGAGATGGACTCCATAGCATCAAATAGAGTTTGGGATCTCGTAGAGTTGCCTGATGGTGTAAAAGCCATTGGATGTAGATGGGTCTTTAAAACAAATAAAGACTCCATGGGCAACATCGAGAGACATAAGGCTAGACTCGTTGCCAAAGGGTTCACTCAAAGAGAAGGAATTGAATACTCAGAGACTTTCTCTCCTGTGTCAAAGAAAGATTCCTTCCAAGTTATTATGGCATTAGTAGCTCATTTTGACTATGAGTTACATCAAATGGATGTGAAAACGGCATTTCTCAATGGTGATTTAGAAGAAGAGGTTTATATGAAACAACCCGAAGGATTCTTCTCTAAAAAAGGTGAGCATTTGGTTTGTAAGCTAAATAAATCCATATACGGATTGAAACAGGCTTCTCGCTAATGGTATATGAAGTTCCATCAAGTGATAACTTCATTCGGTTTTGAAGAAAACATAATGGATCAATGTATATACCATAAGGTCAGTGGGAGTAAGATTTGTTTCCAGGTGTTGTAAGTGGATGATATTTTGCTGGCAACCAATAATAAAGGGTTATTATATGAAGTGAAACAATTTCTTTCTAGTAACTTTGACATGAAAGATATGGGTGAGGCATCTTATGTCATTGGCATTAAGATCCATAGAGATAGATCCCGAGGCATTTTGGGTTTGTCTCAAGAGACCTATATCAACAAAGTACTTGATAGATTTCATATGAGAAATTGTTTACCAAGTGTAGCACCCATTGTGAAAGGTGATCGGTTCAGTTTGGACCAGTGTCCTAGGAATGATCTTGAGAAGGAACGAATGAAAAACGTTCCTTATGCTTCAGCTGTTGGAAGCATTATGTATGCCCAGGTCTGCACTAGGCCTGACATTGCATATGCTGTTGGAGTATTAGGAAGATATCAAAGTAATCCAGGTTCTGATCACTAGAAGGCTGCAAAGAAAGTGTTGAGATAAAGGATTACATGCTGATGTATAGACGGACTGATAATCTCCAAGTAGTTGGTTATTCTGACTCCGACTTCGGTGGCTGCATTGACTCAAGAAAATCCACCTCAGGATATGTGTTTATGCTAGCCCATGGTGCCGTTTCTTGGAGGACTGCAAAACAGACCTTAACTACTACTTCAACTATGGAGGTTGAGTTCGTCTCTTGCTTTGAGGCTACCTCACATGGTGTATGGCTGAAAAGTTTCATATCTGGACTTAAGGTCGTTGATTCTATCAATCGACCAATAATAATGTTTTGTGATAATTCAGCTGCTGTTTTTATGGCTAAGAACAATAAGAGTGGAAGTCGAAGTAAGCACATCGACATTGAATTTCGAGCCATAAAAGAATGTGTTCAAGAAAAGAAAGTGATCATAGAACACATTAGTATTGGATTAATGATTGTTGACCCCTTGACAAAAGGCATGCAAATTAAAGTTTTCAAGGGTCATGTAGAGAGCATGGGAGTTGGTTCCATCATTTAAAACATTATTTATGTTATGTTGTAACTTTTCATTCAGCTGGATATTTCTCTTTTGAATTTATGTACGTACATATTGTTTTTGAAATTTAAGAAATGTCATTATGTTTGACCTAGAGTAAGCATAGGGTTTACTCATTAAGTAGTGTAAGTGGTGAAAGGCTGAATATATTGTGATACATGGAAGATTAGTTCTCGTTTTAAGAGAATTCATCGATATGATCCATACATGAGGACTTTGTAGATAAAGTGGACCAAGTGGGAGAATGTTGGAATTTTATTAATTAGTTAATAATTTATTTTAATTGACTAATTAATTAATATGGCCCACCTTTATCTCTACTTGGATTCTGTTAAGCCCAACCACTTCCCACCACTATCTCCACTATCTTCTCCATAACGTTATACGTTTACAGAAAAGAGGGGTTCTGTTGATGGTACAACTCCCTTTAAATAATGTTATTCATCTCTCAGGAAAAGGTCACTGTATCCGCTTCATTCTAAAAATCACTACACCATCTAACTAGAGGAAGAAGGATTCAGCAACTATTCTGGGTATATTCATACAGTTTGATAAAGCATTGGTTTTGGACAAGCGTTTGTGATCTTTTTCATCTCAATATTTCAATTTGTGCAATGGCTTGAGATATTTCATAATTCCTTAAATTTCCGCATTTATATATTCATCTTGTATGAATTTAATTAATCTTTCACAGTTCAGTAAAAATTAGTTCAACTGAACGGGGCCTAAGATAGTGCATCAATCAGCTTAGGCCATGTTCAGTTCACCTTTTTTTTATTGAACTGGACTTATATTTACTACATTGAACTTATTTCTGCTAAATGAACTTATTTTTATTGAACTGAATTTATTTTTAGTAATTTATGTTGTTTTTTCTTCTTTGCACTACTGGTTTTCACTAAAATAAACTTATTTTTACTGAACGAAACTTATTTTTTGCTAAATTGAACTTATTTATATTGAATATTATTTTACGGTGAACTCAACAGGACCTTAGTATTGGTGGTTTGTAGATTGATAAATATAAATGGTAGTGAAGAAATGAAAAATAGGACGGGTACAACATAAAAAGGTTAAACACTCGATAATACTATTTAGAACAATCCAATAATTCGAAAAACAATAAAATTTTGTCAAAAGGAACCTTTAAAAATATTTTGGTTGTGAGCAAGTACCAATAAACAATTTAATTGTGAATAAAAATATTTAGAACAATCCAATAATTCGAAAAACAATAAAATTTTGTCAAAAGGAACCTTTAAAAATATTTTGGTTGTGAGCAAGTACCAATAAACAATTTAATTGTGAATAAACATCCAATAATTAAACGTGTTCTCTACTTGTGACACAAACCTCATTTTCTGGCAATAAAGTCAACTTTACGGCATTGACTTCTTTAAAACACTCTGCCCTGTTTGGCAATTAGAGTTTAGAGTTTAGCGGATAGAATTTACAGTTAGAGTTTAGAGTTTTACCTTTTTGTTCAACTGATTTGACTGCATATTTGACTAGCTTTTTACATAAATGTGTTTGGTAAAACTTAATTGATTGCTAAAAGCTTATTACTTTTTATTTGTGTACAATGACATTTATGGACATGTTAATTAATATAATAGAATTAAAATCATGGGCAAAAAAGTAATTCATAAATTCTCTCACCTAATCCCCTAAAGAAAAAACTGCAAATAGGAGTTTTTTCATTTTAAAAGTTTTCACCCCCAAACTATCTCTTAAAACTCTCTTTACCAAACACCCCTATTAGAGTTTTTACTAGTCAAAAACTCTAAAGTAGGTCCAAACCTCTCTTTTTGCCTCAAAACTCTAATTGCCAAACACCCCCTCTATCTCTCTCCCACAAAATGTGTGAGAACCTCACTCTCGTAACACACTACTTCTTCCTTCTATTTCTTGAGTTAAACAAGCAGACCTGTCATTTCCCCAATCCTACTATGATTGTAAATTGCAAAAGTGGCTTCTTTGACTTGGCTTTAGTAATTGAAGTTTCACCGCCATCCATTTCATTCTAAGTTTCTTCATTTAACTGCGATAATTGGTGATTGAAAAGTTCTATCCTTTCTTCTAATGCTTCATGATTTGGCCAGTACAATCTATTTTTCCGTATGGGCATCGCTTATATATTACAATTATCTTGAACCAACTAGAGCATGAAATGGGAACAAAAAATTATGCGCATTAATCAATCAATTCAATTGTCTTCAGTCCAATAATTTAGCAATTTAATTTAAGAAAAAAATACCCCCAATTCAATTTAGGTTGACTATATATTAATTGAATTCAATTTGTATAAGTTAAATTAATCACCCTACTTGTGAAAAGCTTCGATAAAACGACATCTTGAGTTCTGGTTTACGAAGAAACCGGTTAATTAGGTTTACCAATTTATTGGGTTTTGTTTTTTGAAGACTTGCGAAAATACAGAAGTTGTAGAAGGAGTGGGGAAGTCTGTGTGTGAAATGAAGAAACAAGGGATGGGGAATAGTGGATTTGCCTGTTTAACTAAAGACACAAATGGAAGTAGTGTGTTAGAAGAGTGAGATTCAAGGCCCCTCTTTTAGAAGAGAGATAGTGTGTTTTAAAAAACCAATGTCAAAAATTTGCCTTGTTGCCGGAAAATGAAGTTTGGATCCTAAATAAGGGTTTTTTTGTAACTTTTTTATTTTCTTTTTCTTTTATTCCGAACTTATTCCTATCCTTTAACAAACATCGCATGGGACTATTTTTATAAATTTCCATTCTACAATACCTACTCCCAATCTCCTAATCCAAAACTCTCATTCCCACATACCAAATGTCTTTATGTACGAAAACAGATATCAATAATCAATTATTCTCAATAAAATAAGTTAGTCAAATAGCACTCCTAAAACTTTGTGTCAGTCAAACTGTATCATCTAATATGGGACGGATGGAGTATTACACAATATAAGCCAATAGCTTTAGTGTTTAAACATAAATTCAAAAGCAAAAAACAGTATTCATTAACAAAATAATAAATTAGACAAAAAATTGATAACAATAATAGGTCAACCATGTCCGTGAACAGCTCGACAAAGACTCGGTCAACGCTTAGTCAAAGGTCGGCTAGATTAAAGCTTGGTTCTTTAAGTTTTGAGCTCGGCTCGAGTTTGAATATACTTGAAACACGAGCCGAGCTAATTAGTCGGGCTCAATTCATCCGATAATCACCCCTACCCCCACCCACTATCTCCTCCACCTCCAGTGATCAAGAGGAATGGGGCTATGACAGTGGGGGCAAGGATGAGGCATATCATTGGCAGCAGCAGCAGAAGGGAAGCATTGGTTTGTTGGGTGTTTTTGACTCCTTGGGCATGGGAACCCTATAGGAGTTTGGTTTTTTGGAGGATCAATCATACTACAGTTTTGGTTAAAAAAATTTGAGCGAGAAGTCGAATGGGGATTAAACGGTGAAGTGAGCCAAACATATCCCTCAAACTAACGAGGTAAATTAACAAAAACATGCAGCAGGCGAGAAACAGTGATGGTAGAAACAATGGAATGACAGAAAACTGATTGGACCTCCATTATCAGCCAAGAGATCCAGTAGTATATGAGAAGGGTTTGAAGAATAAATCGAGAACTCACTTTCCATTCTTAAACCCCATTACATGTTTCCCAATTGGAGAGTATCCCTACATCAGGGTGTCATCGAACACAAGAAAACTGAATTTGTATTAAAAAACATGTGAGATTCTCGGTTTCAACACAAAACTTTGGTGATGCTTTTTCTGACCAAAATAGATAGAGGGAAACTCATTTACAAACCCTGTCATTTATGACGAACTTGAAAACACTAGAATGGAAGTAGATCACACTAATATTTATCCGTTATAAAGAGCGCTTAACCAATAAATATATTGAACAAGATACAAGATTTCATACTGCACGAGGTGATTTAGGTGATTTGATATCAATGAGCACTCACAAGAAACGGATGCTGACAAACACCACACTCGATGGTTTCTGAACCTGAGGTTGGGACTTGGACCTGTATAAGATTTAAAAAAGAAGGAAAAAGAGGGGGTGTTAAAATGGCTCAGAGCTTCAGTTGGAATATACTGCAAGAAAATATGGAGATATTAGTAACAAACCTGCAAATGGACGGTGCAGGTAGGACAAGCAACTTCTCTCATTCTCCTACCACCACCAGACCCTTCTGACTTTGAACCTGCATGTATTACTCCAGTTAAAACTACATTCTTTATGGTATCCAACTTGCCATTGAACAATAGGCCTGATGCAATTTAGTGCTCATTGTTTTCTCACACATTCAAAAGCAAGAAGAGATATTTACCTGATGAAATTTTTAGATTCTTTTCCATTTCCTCCTGCCATAATCAAGAGAAGAACCCCAAACACAAGAACATCAGAAAACACTGGGACAAAATAAGCAAAAACTGAAGCATATACGTCCTAATTGTAATCACCCAATGTTCATGTCCCCTCAAAATTATCCTGAACCATCCAATCAATTGTCTGTTACCTGTCAAAGATCCTCCTCCATAACCATAAGAAGACCTTATGGGTTAATCAAACTTGAAGTCTTGGAAATGTACCAGAATTCCCACACCCATGCCAAATATACACGTCCTCAAAAACATAATACAAGATACCGAACATAACAATATTCTATATGCATGTCTCACAGTACAGCCTAAGCAGATCTTAGAAGTATAAAATACACCTTTTCTGCTGTTCAAAAAAAATACCAATCTAATATCATTCATGTTTTCCAAGTGTTACAGACAACTTGAGTATTAGCTCCCGCCCTCTCAAATACATACTCGCTCGTGTAAATTTCCTAATTCAAACCCAAAATATAATACATGTGCATGAATCGAAAAAGGCACATGACTAGAAAAGAAGCATACAAGTGATTACCTGAAGCTTCTTGGCAAGGTCTTCATGGCTCGCGAATGAGACTGGCCTGCTAGCTGCTTCCTTGGCCATGCTAAGCCTCTGAGTTACATGTGCCTGTAACATAAGAAAAATGTTACTCCATCCTATGCCATTAACTCCTTTATATATGCAAACCAACTACACTCACATGAGTCCTACACATTACTGCAATCAGCAATGATATTCATTCATTTTAACCATCAGAAGCGGAGTTTCATTCTATACCAGGAAATCATGGCAATGCGCCTTTAACACACAAGAATCGCTACCCACTCATACATTACAACTTTTGATATAATTCCTCCGTTTCTAAATAAGTGGAACATAGAGAAAATGGGGAAACCAAGGAGGGTAGAGAAAGAAAGTTGGGGACCACCAATTAAGTGGAATAAATGTTGTTTAATTATAAACTAATAATCAGCAATAACCACTCATCCCCCCCCCCCCGCCCACGCCCACCCATCAGTCATCATCACAACTAACACCACCTGAACCACTGGAGAAACTCAATCAACCAACAAACAACCCAGAACCACACAAAAGCATCCCAGAAGCCACCCCAAGCCAACCCACTTCAAACCAACCAACCCACAACCACCGAAAACCACTTCTACAACACCTCAAGCCGTCGTGCCTACCCAAAATCCCAGATACAATTTAAAACCACCCAGCATTTCACCGGAAAGAACAAAGATCTGGAAGTCCACTACCTCTTCTCCTCCTCTCCCCGTGAATTTCAAACAAAGCAGCAGCCATAGACTATACTATTATACTAAAAGATAGGAGATTGGTGATAGCTACTCGGAGATGGCCAGAAAAGCTAAGATGAAGAAGGTCGTGAGAAAGAGAGAGAAAGGCCGGAAAATTGAAGGGGTCGGTGAGAAAGAGAGAAAAGAACCGGAAAAATGGAGAGGGAGGTGAGACATGGAGGTCGCCGGAAATAATGGAGGACGGGAATGTTTAGAGTCCTTGAGAGAGAGAGAGAGAGAGAAGGTGTGGGTGGTTGGGTTTCAGTGAAGGATGGGTGGAGGTTGGGGAGGAGATAGAAAGTGGTAGAGAGTTAAGTGAGTGGGTTAGTTGTTGGTGAGGATAAATTAGATTAAGTAAAGAGGAGAAATAAAATGATTAAGCATGTTTAATTTGCTTGAGGAAGGACAATTGTGTAATTTTGCCTTTTGAACTTTCTATTTTGAGCTTGGTGTCACTTATTGAGACATTTTCATGTTAGGAAAGTGTGTCACTTATTTAAAAACAGAGAAAGTATTAGACTTGTTTTCCACAGAATATTCTACACCTGAATCAAAAGATGCAGAAGACTTGGATCACACAATTTAGTTATTTTGTTCAAAGAAAAAGAGCTTAAGTTAGTAAAATTTGACCTTTTTGAATAAATAAAATTTGACCTTTTTGAATAAGTTAAGTTTGACCTTTTTTGAGGGTAAGTAAAACTTAACCTTGGAGCACTTAGTTATATGTCAAACAAGTCCTGAAACATAGATGACTCATGAGTCATGAATCACCATGCAAAGACAATATGAATTTTACATTAAGGAGTTTTGAACATTACATGATAATTTTAGTGACACCTCCATGTCAAACATTTAGGGGTTTTTTAATTGGGATACTTCTACCTTTTCCCATAACTGGTAAGTCGGCCCACCTAATTATTACACTTCTCTCCTACTTTTTCTCTCCTACTTTTTCTCTCTACCTTTTCCACTTTTTCATTACTTTTACCATCCTTCTCTCTTACTTTTGCACTTTCTTCTTGGTCCGCGCGCAAAAGCAAACGTAATTATAAAGAAAACGGAGGTGATACCATACAATAATCTCAGTTTTCACATGAAAGACACATTTCTTAATGAGGTTTGCAAACTAGTCAAGGAAAACAGATAAAGGAACACTTAAGCGGACACAAGCCATGAGTAATCTGAAATATCACCTATCATACCTAGGTGGACTGCAAATCTACAATTTCTAAGAACAAGTGGCTACTACTCATTACGATTACCCAGCTATGGCATTGCGTAATTGCTTGTCCAAGTGATCAAAAGATGGATAGGTATCTATAATTACTTGAGAACAGAGAGGTACAAGTAATATCAACAGAAAATTTGAAGTAAGTGCCCTGCTAGGTAACAATCAATTAAACAACATTATGATGAAGGATTTGAGGTGTCTTCCCTACTATAGGAAAAGCCAAGAATAGGATAAGCAGTATTAAGAGATTTTACCACAAGTATCAATAAATATTTCAAATAAACAAGCAAAGACATACCATGCATCGATCACACACACGAACTGCCTGAGCATTGTCTTCCAAAGTGAGGGCAGTTCTACCCTGAGTACATTTGTCACAGAATATATCCCCACAGTTTCGGCAATGGTGCTAGACACAGGAAAGCATGAGTTGATCAAAGTCCACCACATTATTTCTGAAAATAAACATGCACAAGAAATAAAATATTACATACAAATTACAACATACCCTGCGGTTGAAGGCACTAAAATCTCCTCCACAACCTGTACACTTGGATACAGCTTCATCAGGAACCTACAGTGATGTGGTGAAAACTGTAAGATGACAAAACATATCCATGAAATAATAAACTATAAATAAAATCATGTAAGCAATACAAAAAAGCAAATGAGGGATCAGCAATGCTATCAGTGCTTTATTTTTATTTTCTTTTTCCAATCTACTCAT
This sequence comes from Patellifolia procumbens, assembly GCA_947645195.1. Classification (NCBI taxonomy): domain Eukaryota; kingdom Viridiplantae; phylum Streptophyta; class Magnoliopsida; order Caryophyllales; family Amaranthaceae; genus Patellifolia; species Patellifolia procumbens. The sequence continues at coordinate 178,747 of CANSGD010001508.1, read as the reverse complement.
CCATTGAAGTGTATGTTGACCAGGCAAGAACCTGTTGAATTGAGAACACCCACAAAACTCAAGTAGACAAGCCAACACATAAGAAGGAATCCAATAACGTGAAAAAAAAAAAAATAGTACCCACAATTGTAACAAAAGTGGCCTTTGAAAAGTATCATGGTACAGTTGACAAGAATTAGCATGCAACAATGAATTTCAAAATAGTACATTCATTAAGCAAAATAAAACTATCAATTTCTCTTGTGAGCTTAGTTTTAAAGGGCACAAGGCACACCGAGGCTCAAAGGGTCCCCGGAGCCTAGGCGCACGCTTTTCGTAGATGAGGCGCGCAATATTTTATATTTATCTATTTATTTGTATTTTTTGGTTATAAAAATTTGAAGCAAGAGCCTAACTAATATTAAAAGTCAAAAAATGAAACAGTTTCCTACTTTCACAAAAACAAAAGAATACAACTCGAATTGAAATTAGTAGATACTGCAGTGTTAGAAAATCAAATTGTACTTTCAAAAGAACAGACGGAGGAGGGGGGCACGTGAATAAGTGGGTCACCCACTTAGCCTTCTCTCTTAGCAAGTTCACCGTCAGTGGAAGAGAAGAGGAGAAACCCGATAATTCCATATCGAAGAGAGAAAAGAAAACATCACAACACTTCCCAGCGACTATGGCGGCAGATGTGATGCCCTAACTCGCTGACTATGCTCGTCGGCCATCTCTGTCACCACTGGCCACACAGCAGCCGTCAACTACCTCCCGTGCGCGAATTAGGGTTTCTTCAAATTAGGGTTTTTAACTTAGGGTTCAATTCAAAGCAATTTAGTAAAATTAAATGAGGGGTTTTACTCGAACTTATCTAAAGCCTAGATAAGGTTTAACTTGAACAAAATCTTCCCTTTTCTTCTTTTGAATTTCAACTCAGTTTACTCAGATCTAGTCAAATATGCGCGAAACCCACAAGAAGCGTCCAGGCGCTGCGCCTTGCCCCTCTAAAAAGGCGGCCCAAGGCGCACATCTCAGGTCGCCTCACGTAAAACGCTTCGCCTGGGTTGCAGGAGGTGTTTTGGCGTGCGCCTCTCCTTGCCTGACGCCTAGCCACGCCTTAGGCGCACTTTTTAAAACTAAGCTCGTGAGTTATGACCCTCCAACAATAAGTAATACTTGGCAACTTAGAAGGTGTATACTGTATGGCATAACTGTGTCCAGTCTTTGAAACAGTCTTGACATACACTCCAGACTCCAAAGAGTAAGCGCCTTTCAAGGAATATTTTGCCAACATAAGGTTTTGGCTAAAGCACTATCAGGAGCATAACTTCAGCTCCAACAGAACAGAGCCACAGTTGAACATTGACAGAGAACAGACATGAAAGTGAAAAAAAAAAAGAGAAACATTACCCAATGATCTTTCTCTTCATTAACTGGTTTTAGCTTGTTTATCCAATCCCCAAGACCTTTCTTCTTCTCGGCAGACTGATCCGACGCTCTGGGTGGCTCAAAAGGCCTGGTCCGCCCACCCATCTCCTTGAACTGCAATTTGAGCAAACAAAATTTTACAACTGTGTACACCATCCTCAAAAGGCACATTATTCATCACGGACAAAACTTTATTCCTAGACACATAATTGAAGAGTAGTTGCAGAAAACTATGATGTGATACACACCGGCAAAACTTGTCGGCCGACAGAACAACACAACATGAACTAGGTTTGAAAGGGTTAATATTTCTATATATATTCAAAAGCGTAGGCAAGAGTTGTTATCCGCCACGTTTCACCATCCCTCTTTTAGTAACATTCTATCCACCATCATTCTCATATACTAATATAAAAAATTGTCAAGGTAAAGGTTCGAACCTCGAACCTCCAACCTCAAGTATGGAACGAAGAGCTCCAACCACCACTCCAACATACTATTATTAATGCTTCTATCAAAAATAATGATGATATAAATGAAAACCAAGAGTTATGTTGTCTAAATGAGATGACTTATTTTCTTTTTTTGATGATATTTTTCACGCTAGATTACATTAGTTATCGCTAACTAATAACCCCGGGCATCGGCATGCACTAATACTAGTTAAGTTTTAAAAGGTGCGAGGCCCACCAAGGCGCAAAGGATCCCTGCATCCTAGGAGCAAGCCAAAGGCGAGCCCACCTGGAGGCAAGATGCTCAATTTTTTAATTTTTTAATTTGCTTTTTGGATATTAATTTTTAGTAGATGAGCCAAATATATGTTACAAAAATTTTATATACATCCCTCAAAAATATTCCCTTTTGAGAGAGGAGGGGCACATGAATATTGAGCAGTAATAGACAGGTGGTGGGGTACAGACTTCTGAATACCTCACTGTGTAGTCCGAAGAGAAGAAAGAGTGAAAGCATAATTATCAGATCCAAGAGTAACAATAGAAAAATAAAAGACGTGATATGAAGGGGACGAGAAAGAGAGCTCTAGAGAGTAGAGATATAGATTAAAAAGAGAGAAAAAATAGAGAACTCACCACAAGTCAGCAACTATCAACATCAAACTACAACCTCAAAACACGCATTAAGGTTTAGACAAATTGGGAATTCTAATTTGCGGTTGAGCTTGAAAAAATTGCATGCAATTAATTCAGGGCTTTTCCACCCGATGTGAATATTTTAAAGCCTAGGTAACAACTAATTTCAACATTATTTGGTCTTCTTCTATGAGTTCAACTCATATCTCTTTTCTCACATGCATGTCTACAAAAAGCGAAGCGTTGCATCCCGCGGCCCGCTTCAAGGACTGGAGGCGTGCCAATCCTGTCTCCTTTGTTAGGTCATTGCACCCATCTTTTCAGATATATTTTTCCATGCGCCTGGGCCCACCTTGGGCACGCTTTCTAAAACTAAGGATTATTGGTGGAATTTGTTACCCGTTAGAGTTGCTCACAAGACTTTAACCATTTAATAATTGGGTAAGCACGTATTGGCAGTATCAACCCATTGACACGTCTTTACCTGTTTGAAGAATATAGATTTCTGTAAAATTTTAGCAAAATTTAAGGGCAAGAGTTGGCACAATCTAAATATTTTCTTCAAAAGACCCAAATTGTTTATGTTATCCAACGGAATAGTTACAATTGTAAAACAAAACCAGACTTAATTATTATTTATCATTAAGACTCCATATATCAACTTATAAAGGTTATGGGTCAGCAGAACTTACCTGTTTGATGTTTGATTAAACAGGGCTAGTAAGCATTTCAGCTCATTTAATGGGTTGGGTTAGTCTGGAAGGTTTTCAATGCATTTATATTCTGACATGAACACAAATTATTGGGCTGGCATCTAATGAGGCTACTGCCTAAAGCAGGGTAAGGACGACGGGTACGTATACAACAATTCAAGGCCTAATATAATAGCGCATACCCTTGTCAAAGAGGTTTCTACAGTTAGATCCTCACATAGCTAGCAAATGTGACATTGGAACACTTTGATGTGGATACCTTGCGCACCCCCCTCCCCCCAACATCAAAAAAACTTAGTGCCACCCCGTTCCACTTGACTAAAGTGAAATGGAATACTTTCCTCCACTTTGAAGTAAAAGAAAGAATTAGGGCAAAAGGAAAAGTTAAATTTTGTTATGCCAAAGAAAGGGGACATGAAACACTGAGCTTACGCACCATATTTGCAGTCCTTTTTGAGACAAATGGATTTAAGACAAGGCCATGGTCATGATAGATTATTTAAGCCCGTATTATCGAATACTATTAAATTCACATAAACAACAAATAATGCTGATCTTAGTTACCATGATGTTAAGCAGCTCTTGTTTACATGCAAAACATCAAAATAGATTTTCAAATATAAACCATAAACTACTCTCTTTGACTTTATCTTTATCTTTTAAACTGTCTACTTTTTCAATGTAGCATACTCCATTTTGACAATAGTTGGTGATTCATATATGAAAAACTGTGACGTGGGATCTTGTTAAATTCATCTCAACACATATTTTCTAAATATAACTTTTAAAAAATTGTACTTATTGATATGAAAAGATATTAATGGTCGAAAATCTGCGTAATCACAAAGTGAATCCTTTTCAATTTGTTAATTCATGCTGCGACGGCGACGAAGCACTTCGTAGAACCCACAAGATTCCCGGTTATGAGACACCTCAACAATACCAAGACCCCGATTTCAGTCAATGGAGACAATTCTTAGCAACAAAAGAAAGCATAATACTCTTTATTTCAATCAGATGCTATCAACGAAAAAGGGTGAGTTTAAAGCTAGGATGACTACTACAGACATGGAATACGCGGCATAAACATATCAACATAGGATTTGATATTATGGCAACCTGGTCTTACTGACAAATACACGTCCAACGTTGACCTTGCAGTGCCAATAACCATGAGTCCAAGACTAGCACAGATTTCCTCAATCTGATTCCTGCTAAAGTTTTCACAGGCAATAAGGTGTAAATGCAACACCAGCACACTGGTCTCAATCAAGGGCACTACCAATGAGGCCATGACCGCTCCCAAAACCTAATCCAGCTTCTTTCTATGGTTTGCATCTCATTACTACTCACACTACCAATGGGTTTTTAATAGACAATGAACATGTTTCCACAGTGTGTCTTCAACAAAGTGCAAAGCTAGTCAAAATAAAAAAAGAATACCATATTTCAAAATTATATCATCGATTGAGCTCCTATTCGTTCACTCTAGTTTTAGGATCAGTGCAACAAATAAATTTTTTTATTTTGTCTAGATTGGTCTACTTAGAATTGTCAAAACTTAAAAGGTACCACATAAAGATAGAGGTCAAAAGCAAAATGAGAGGAGCGATGGTGCCTTGAGGGGGAGGGACTAGGTACTAAGTGTACCTAGCGTGTACAGGGGAGGATTCTGAGTGGCACTCCGATCATTAATAGATTTTGAAGGATATTACTCAAAAATCCAAAGGAACCACCAAGAGCCGACATGTTTCCAAGTTCTATAAATTTTGAAGGACCACAAGTAGGAGAGAAACTGAAGCACTAGTCCACATTATAGTGTTGGTATCCCTTTAGCAAAGTTAAGGATCTTAAAAGTTTCTAGAGGAGAGATACTTTACTGATGTATGTGCACTTTATTAAATACGATGTGAACATATGAGGATAAGAGTCAAATTGTCAAATATCCCAACCTTCATACAATTTCTCGCAGCTAAGGTAGGAATAATTTCGGTAGAAACCAGAGGACACAATCTAATACCTTCTTATCTTCCATGTCGTTCCCAAATCTCAAGTGCAAGGATGACCGCTGATGAGTAATTTTACCTAACTTATGAACTTATGAAGGTTCTCCTTCCCGTGCTCTTAACTTACGAAAATTATCTCTAAAAGAACAGCAAATGCAAACAAGCTGAGTACCCCAAACTGGAGTTGGACCGAGTTTTGTCTTTCAAAAGCTGTTAGTTTGACTTTGACTCTTATCTAATCTTACATACACATGAGATACTTGACACTCCAACACGAGTATGACATCCTTATCCGATAAATTGATTTTCATAAAAGAGGCAGGAAGAGGAAAAATTATGTTATACTCTGCTCAAAATAAGCTTGAAATCATAATTTCACAGCTAGCGAACAAGTCATCTTCAGATGTATGTACAAGTAAATATAAGTAACATTGAAAAGCACAAGCAATATTCTTTCAAATCCCAGAATATGTCTCATAAATGTTACCTGGGCTCCCTTAATCAGGATCCATTTTTGAACAGGATTTCCAGGTTAAAATTCTGTGCATAAACATGTCCAACATTGCCCACATCCATACTCCAACACTCGTCCTCGAGCCTAACATAGCTTAAAAGAAGTTGGGGGAAGAGGGGAAATACATAATATTGCTTAGGATAACAAACCTGCACAGTAGCAGCTGTCACTGTGTCCAGAAGTGTATTTGTAGTATAGCTATTTGACTGCAGTCTAATACGTCTAGGCTCAATGTCAACAGGAGTCTTTGACCAGAATGCAAATGTAGATGAGTCATATTTCTACATAAGATTAAAAAAGAGAAGACAAGTGAGTCCATAAGACACTACAAGATAAAGTAGAAGGATACTTCAAGTTTCAATCAGCTTACATCACATCTTGTCACAGTCTCAAGTGGATATATCCTCAATGTCCGGCTCGTATTAGGATCAAGCATGCGTACCCCGTCCAAACCAACCTGAGGATGAAAGCAAACAAAATCGAATCAAATTTTTCAAAAACAAGTCAGAAGCCTGCAGACACAAGACACAAAAATTATGTCAAAAAGAATCAATGTATGCTCTAGAGAGAGTGTGAGTTACGAAAGGCTCGTTTGGTGTCTACATGCAAGTATGCAGCTTTCAAAAGGTTATACAGATTGGACTATAATCGATGAGCAAGGGAGCGACATATAACTGTCGTCAAGCCTATGCACTTCTCAACAATTGACGGCAGGAGAGATGAATGAGGAAAATTAGCAGATATACTGCTTCATCAAAATAAGGAGGAAACATGTAAGAGTATGGTAATGTACTCCCTAATATACCAATTGAGGTCCTTCAGGATTTGAATGGATAAGTAATAGCATCAAAAAGAAACTTGTTTAATATGGATTCTTTTGGGCTATGGCTAACAGAGCATTAAGGGACTTCTCTTCACCTAAATTTTGCTAAACTTGAATAATTTTTACCTTTGGGTTAAAAGCATTGCACCACATTTTTTCAATTACCAATTATTTTACAGCTAACTTTTAGTGTCCTACTTCCGTTCTCGAAAAGCAATTGTTATATAATATATAAACAGATTTTTAAATCAAATTGGAACACCGCCCACCAATCAACAGGGCAAGGCCTACTTTTGCACCATCAAGAGGGCGAATTTTAACTTGGTTCTCACTTCAATTGTACCACTTGAAAAAAAAAACTAAATCAATTGCACCATTCAATATGTAAACTTTGGATCACGTTTGATGTGCATCTACCTGCTAATTACCCCCCCCCAATCCCTTCAAATAAGGTCATTGACTTGAGGGCATCACGAAAAATTTAGTGCTACATAATCCAATACCAACTTCCTAAAACTTCACCAAACAACAACGAAAGTACTATCCTCTGCAAACAGGTTTGTCATACTTCTCCAAAGATTTTGTTTCCGAGATCAAGGGTGCATTACATTATGTATTAGAATCCCGAAGCAACCTCCATTTTCACTTCTACCCATTCCTTGTTATATGTCAATCGAGCATTATTAATTTTATCTTTCTCCATGCATTTGATAAAGTAAAAAACTTGCCATTATGCTTCTAAATTCAATATACCCTCGACATATCCGCACACCTAAACCTAAATTCTCTGACTAAGCAGGCTAGGTTGTAATAACCGAGCTATTTCCCCGTTCAAGCAAGCCAGAATTAAATCCCAAAAATACATTTTACAAAGGAAGGAAACACAATTTAGTTCATTTTCTACCAAACCAATCGGAAAAAAACAAATCTTTCCCTTTGACTCTTTGAGACACTTCAATCAGCATAATAAAGCTTCACTCACTTCGAGTCCACCATCACAACTTATTCGAAAACCAAATCAGCTATTTTAGATACCAAAAAAGAGTACCTGCGCAAATGATCAAGCCATAGAGCACTCAAAGAGTAAAGCTCAAGAAGCTGGTCACACTCTACTAACCGAGTCCTATTAATCACATAAAACTAAACTTTCTTACCATACATCTCAGTCAAAACCGAAAAGAAGTTCCATTGAGCACGATCCTATCACACAACTATTTCAAACCCTTAATGATGATGACAATATATTGTTCTAAAACCGAAGCAATTTAAAATTCAAGTACATTCCCATAAAAAACAAAATTCAATTACATTAACATCACAAGAGTAGAATGCAATTGAACAAGGGGAAGAAAGAAACATCATACCATACAGAGAACATCCATGACACTCTGACCCCCACTTTCAGGCAATAGCTTAACCCTAAACTTCTGAACTCCACTCTTACCATCAGTATTCGACTCGGCTTTCGGCACAGCCCTGACAACCTTCAAAGAACTAGACTTTTCCTTATCCCTCTCCTTCTCCTTCTTAGATGGAAAGCTAATAGCCCTTCCATAATCATCAAACAAGCCAGACCAAGTAGACGATTTCGACGCGGTTCCACGAGAACCATAGGGATCAGATTTACCCTCATAAGGATAAACCCCATCATCTTTATGATCATACCCACCTCCCAAATTGGACCTAGTTCCTCCGTAATTACCATACCCACTTAAATTATCATCAAAATAAGGCGACCCATAATCAAATTTGGGAGAATTATCATAGTAAGGAGGGTTAGAGTTTAAAGTAGGGTTAGGGTAATTGGTGGGTGGTGGAGGGGGGTAATATGGGGTAGATGGCTGCAATTGGGCTGGAGGAGGAGGAGGAGAGTAAAGCCCATGGGCCTCAGGCCCAACAGGAGGTTGAGGAGGAGGAGGAGCGTAGAGAGGTTGAGGAGGAGGAGCAGTAGGAGGAAGAGGATCGGAAGAAAAAGGAGGGTAATTTAGGGAATAAGAAGAAGAGTAATCAGAGAGAGGGGAATTATTAGATGGGTAGGAGGAGTTGGTGGCGGTGTAAGGTGGCGCTGAAGCGTAGGAAGGTGGTGCTACTGGTGGTTGTGGTGGTTGTGGTTGAGAGAAAGAGGGTTGGTGATGATCGAATGGGTATGGGTTTGGTGGAGGTTGTTGGTGGTGGTGGTGGGGGTATTGGTGATAGTAAGAAGAGGGTGTAGAATCTCCTTGGTGCATTTGGTTTGATCGCCGGCGAAGAGACTTTTGTACAAAGAGATTGCTGGCGCTGTCGAAGAGAAACAGAGAGAGAGATGAGAATTTTGTCAATTGTCAAATTGTTAGTGATGATGATTTTGAGAGTGTGTGTTAATTTACACTTTGTTGGGGGTGGGTCCTTAATAAGATGATCATGGAGGAGTGGTTGCGTAATTAGTTTACTCCTAATTTGGTTTGGTTTGTGATAAGATGACCGATTAGCTTATGGGCGATTAGCTATCTGCTACTTGATCTAATCTAATACTTCCTCTATCCCATAATATAAGTTTCTTTCTATTTTGGAATCAATATAAAAAAAAATCGAGAGTATTCGGTGAGCCACATAAGATTGTCATGTGATGAAATATATTTAAAATTATAATTTAAAAAGATAATTAGACTTTTGAATAGATAAAAGATAAAGTTTGAGTTTTAAAAAGATAATTAGACTTTTGGATAATAGTAAAAGATAAAGTTTGAGTTTTGAAAAGATAATTAGACTTTTGCATAAATCTATACTAGATAATAAAGCCGTCCCGAAAGAAGTTACCACATCGCTCCACGTCATTATACATATACATAATTAATTAATTAATTTAATTTTCAATAGACAATAATTAAAGAAAATGATTATAGTTGTAAATCAAAATTACATTCCTTATCTAAAGCTACAACTAATCCTTATCCAAAACTACAACTGATATAAAATTATAAAATAAGCCTATAAAAGAAAGTAATTTTAAGTTCGAGATAAAGAAAATTATTAGCTCTTAATATAATAATTCTTTAAACATTAAACAATTCCTACGTTCGTCGGATGAGAATTATATGTAAATAACTAGCGAAATATAATATCCATCAGTTTACTAATTAGTTTATAATATTTTGTTAATCTTAAAGTGTTTAACACTGAAATTTAGATATAATAGAAATTATAACTAAGTAAAACCCAACCCGGGCATTGCCCGAGTCAGAAAACTAGTAAAAGATATAAAAAAAGCTTATTTCGGGAGTATTCGGTGAGCAACAAAGATTGCCATGTCATGAAATATATTTAATATTATAATTTAAAAAGATAATTAGACTTTTTAATAAATAAAAGATAAAGTTTGAGTTTTAAAAAGATAATTAGACTTTTGCATAAATAAAAGATAAAATTTGAGTCTCAACAAACTACAAGAATCATTATAATTCATAAATAATCACAATTTTAGTTATACAACTCAAAAAATTAAAATTTTTATAGCTTTGGACTCAGATCGAAATATACTATAAAATAAGATCCATTTTGACATACTTATCATATTGTTATGTAGAGGCTACCCATTACTGGATAACCTATTTGGTGGGTAATAAGTATTTAAAAAGATCAAGTATCGAAAAAGATAAAGACTAATAAATGTCATTTGATTATGTGAAGGCAAAGTCTTATAGAAGACGGTCTTACATTAAGACCAGTCCATTAGGCCCAATAAGCATACCTATTTTCTTCCCACCACTACCATTCTGTTCCACTCCATTAACCCTAACCTGCAACCACCAGAATTCTAGCTTATAAGGTAAATCCATGGTGTTGTTCCATCTTCTACAAGAATCCTCGCCGGAGAAATCGAAGACGGAATCAGATGAGTTGTTGTTGTTGTTGCGACAGGTAAGGTTGTTGTTGAGGTTGTGAGTCCATCAATGGCGGTGATTTTCGTAAATTTTCCGAACAAACAAACCGCAACCACCGGAATTCAAGCTCAGATTGTAGAACTATGGTGTTGTTCCGTCTTTTACAAGAATCGTCGCCGGAGAAACTGAATTCCTCCATCAATGGGGTGAATTCCTGAATTCTTCCATACTCCATCAATGGCAATTTTCCGGAGCGGGAGAAGAGGGCGAATGGGACGTTGATGGGGACGGTGGAGGATGGTGGGAGAGGTGATGTGGTGGGGTGAAGAAAGTGTGGTGGTGATTGATGAGAAATCTTCGACTGGGCAGCAAAGGGGGTGGTGGGTGGGAGGAGGAAGGTGATTTGCGATGGTGGTAGTTGCTAACGCCATTGATGTCCATTTTTGGAGCTTGTTTCAAAAGTTGATGTTTTAGGTTCAAAAGTTAAATTTTTTGACCCATTTGTTAATATCATAACCCATTTTTAATCTATTAAAGTTAATGTTAGGGTGAAAAGTTAATTCTTTTTGCTTATAAGTTAAGATTCTTTGTCGAATAGTTAAGATTTATTATGTATTATATATGTATATTCCAAAATCCAAAGTTGATGTTGGATTTAAAAGTTAACTTTCAAGGTTTAAAAGTTGATATTTTAAGTCTATTTGTTAAAGAAAATAATTTATGTTAATATTTAAAAGTTGATGGTTTTAAATTCAAAAGTTAAGTTTTTAAGTTTAAAAGTCAACAATTTTAGCCTATTTGTTAATATCGATTCCACATATGGTATTAATTATGGATTTTTATGCAAAAGTTAGTTCATATTTAAAAGTTAATGATTTTAGGTTCAAAAGTTAAGTTATTAATTTTAAAAGTTAACAATTTTAGCCTATTTGTTAATATCGATTTCACATATGGTATTAGTTATAGATTTTTATACAAAAGTTAAGGTTTTATGTTGAAAAGTTAAAAAACGCAAAAGTTAAGGTTTTAGGTCGAAAAGTTAAAAATTCGATTTTTCTGGGACAACTCAGTGTGTAGCGCGCGCGTAATTGGGCTTATTTGGGTTGCTCTGAGGTTAAGGTTTAACCTAAGACCGTCTTATAGTAAACCTACTCTTATGTGAATACGAAAATAAGATATATCATAATATTTTTCATTAATTGTTATGTCAAAGAATTAGAGAAGTAAAACACAAAGATTTAACGTAGTTCACTAACAATGTGTGAGTTACTTACACAAGGAAAAGGAAAATAATTTATAGTATTTTTGAGAAGAGAGAGAGTACAATATTACAAATTATGGGGGCAAAGGTTAATATAAGGTTTATATAACACCCTTCTGATTAACCTAGACTGAACGAACCCGGAACATAATTGGTTTACTAAACCGCATACACCGAAAACTTCCAAAAAGCCCGTGCTTGGTTAATCTTAGCTCCAAATAATTCAAGGCATATCTTAATGTTAATATTATATTTTTATATTTTTGTAAAAAGAATATACACATAGGCTATGTTCTTTTCAACTTATTTAAGCACTCTAGTGCTTATTTCAGAAATGATCACATCATATCAGAAAAATTCAGATCAGATCAAATCAGAAATGTTCAGATCAGACCAGACCAGATCAAAAAAGTTCAGATCATATCAGAAAATAATAAGAACAAAAACAACTATAATAAGTTCAGATCAAATCTAATCAGAAAAATTCAGATCAAATCAGAAAAGTTCAGATCAAATCAGATCAGAAAGGTTTAGATCAGAGATAAGAAAGGTTCAGACGAAAAGAACGGACCCATATTCCCTCTATTATATAAGAGTTTGCGACTTTTATTACATATATTCACAAGTCAAGTAATATACTTAATTTTGATTGGCAATGGTATACTACTAATCCCTTTTCATTCTAACAATTAGGGTTTCATACTTTCTTCCTTGATTATTATATCATATTATATCACGTCATATTTACCTCTTTATATAAATAACATTTGATAATTAAAATCAACTTATGCCTAAACTTTAACATACTCAATGCCAATGGATAAATTATTATTGAACAAATGATATTTTTTAAATATTAATATGTGCATTTGGCATGCCACGTAGGATTTCCATGTCACATAATATATTAATAAATTTTATAAATTTTTACTTTAATATTCTTATAAATTGATGATTAGAGTTCTGGATGAATAAAAAGGTAATTTTTTTAGATGATAATAAATTTTTTGCATAAATAAAAGATAGAATTTAAGTGTGAATAAATGACAAGGATTATTATAATGGATAAATTAACTGTAACTTTAGTTATAAAACTCAAAAAATTAAAATTTCTATACCTTTGGACTCAAATTAAAATATACTTTAAAATAAGAGTCATTATAATATACTTATCTTATTATTTCGTAGAGATACTCATTGTCGGATAAACTATTTGGCGGGTAGTTGAAGATAGGTTCATGAATGAAGTTTATATATATAAAAGAGGACAAATTATTAGAAGATGCTGTCTAATTTTAACATAAAATTAGACCTACCAAAGCCCACAATCTATGAACAAGCACATTCTATCTTACTCTAGCCCAATATTATTCCTAGACATTTAAATATTCTAGTTGTTCATTCTATTCTCCTTTCTTTATTTCAATTTTAGTCTCGAAATATAACAAGTGATTCCTAAAAAAACATATGACTTGCCGAATGAATTAAACTTGTCACTAAATGTATTAAACTAGTCACTAAATAAATTTAACACGGAGTATTGAATGAACTAAACAGGTCACAAAATGAATTAAATAGGTCACAAAATGGATTAAATTGGTCCCTATTTTCAGAGGACGGTTTGTTGATTTTCTCTTCTTATTATTGGGCCTATTGGGACGTTGCCTAATTTTATTTAAAGTAGGCAGTCTCTTACAAGACCAACTGATAAACGAGGCTTTTCTCGAGAGCTTTGGGGGCGCCAATAAGAAAAAACAAACATTATGACCAATAAGATCAATGATAATGAATATTTTTTCTTTTTTCTTTTAATTCATTAAAAAGGCAGCCAATAAAATCAAAGACAATTCACCTTTAGATTCATTTGATATAAATTGAGATAGATTTACTATAAAAATAAAAATAAAACAGGAAGAAAAAAAATATATTTGTAAACAAGGAAAGAAAACCTGAGATAAGGATAAAGAAGAAAATAATGAAAATAATTAAGAAGGATACCAAAGAAGATATCTAAAATATTAATTTAGATAAAACAAGGAGAATTATTTTAAGGAAAAGTTTTTTTACGTAGAAATTTGAAAAAAGTTATCTAAAATATTATCAAATAAGAAAATGAAAAGAAGAGACGACCTTATCTCTCCAAAAAAAAACTTAAAACAATAATGAAAATATACAATGTGGTACTTCAAGGAGTACTATCTAAACCTTATACCATCGAATATATTTGTCCTATAAATGCTTGTAGAATTTTCCTTATCTTTTTGTTTCTCAAAAGTACTTATTAATTTATTGAGTAATCTGCTAATATGTATTGATTTCTAAATACGTTATACTTTTGGTTTGCTATGTTAATTACATCTAGATTATAAAGAAACTAAAATCTATTGTGGTATAAACGAATTCGGGGTTGCTTGATTTACTTGATTATTTGAGGTAAGAGATTCATTATAATTAATAGAAACAAATCAGTCGTGAAACTAATCGGTTTTGCTTTTGAAAAGACAAGTAGGGGCATACCAGCATTAAGGTGTAGATATCTTCTAAAAATAAATAACTACAACATATTTGCTATATTTTTGTGGTTAAGCTTGACCACATGATATGAGAGTTCTATTGGTCAAAAGCATAAATTAAAAATTAAACGGATAATTGATAGTGGAACATTTACCAACCTGATTAAGCACATGATCACAGTAGCAACAAAATTTATTAATTCTTGCATGAGCAATTAAAATGAGAGTGTATTTGAGTGGTACTTAGCTCTTAACGCTACCGCTATTTAAACAAATCCGTGCATCGCATGGGCTTAAAATCTAGTGTATATAAGAAAAACATACTCATGTAGTCATGTGGGATCTTGTTAGATTCGTCATAATATGTACTTTTATAATATCAACTTTTTATATTTTTTACTAATACGAAATTGAAGATATACAAGGTCAAAGGTGCGCTTTGAAGATTGTGCAGAAGAAAACAGGACTTTTATTTGGGGGTGGAGGGAGTAGTTTAATCTAGGGCCTGTTTAAGATTCTAAATTGCATTGTTTAATAAGTGGGTCGACCTAGTGATAGGATTTAGTCGTATCACCTAATCAAAGATAAACCTACAGTCCTCTAACTATTGTAGTCAATGGAAGCAGGGTCGAATCCACAGGGAGACATAGTTTCTAAATTGATATTCAATCAATCAGCTGCTTCAGATGAAATCAGGGAAGAATTAACTGAACTAAAGATTAAGCTAAGGAAGACAAATTAAATCGAGGAATTAACTATGGACTAAAAACCTAGGGTATTAGGTCGGTCCACCATGCTTATACCAATCAAATAAGGTCAACTACTATCAAAACCTAAGTTAAGAGTCGGGGGATTAGAGCATATGTTGAGCTATGGTTAAGACTCAACTCCCATAGTTCAACATACGCCGCATGTTCACTAACGTAATCAGAACTACTGATGTATCCTAGGCCTCTAGTCGTAAGACGGATCTGTGCAAACAACTATTAACCACAAGCAATCAATGAAATTGTACACTAACATTAATCACTGATTAAGAACAAACCACATCACAATCACCCTAATCAAGCCCTAGAAATTAATAGAAATCTAAATAGCAATCATGGTATAAACATGGCTTTCCTATCTAACACCCTAGAAAGAGAACTACTCACTCATAATCGAATTAACAACAACTAATCTAATATGAAACCCTAGCAATTGCATCATGAATAATTGAATAAATAAACTAAGCAATTAAGAATAATAAAAGAGATTAGGGTAAAGAGGAATACCAATTGACAGAAAGCAGGAACTTTTATTGAAATCGAATAGGTTCAATCACCTTTAATCTAATCTAAAGTGTTTAAACTAAACTAAGAACTATGAGAGATAAAACTAGAATAAAAGATGTCTCTAAAATAATGAGGAAAAGGTATTTATAATACCCCCCAAAAGTCTAATTAAAAATAGAATTAAAAATAGAATTTCCGCGAATACGAGCACGGGACCCGATCGGGCAAAGGGCCACCCGATCGGGTCCATAGTAAAAATGCCCAGCCAATTTCTCTTCTTGATCTCCACGTAAAACTGCAGTTTGGATGCAAAATTGGGCCCACCCGATCATCAACCCGATCGGGTGATGGATCGGGCTGGTAATGAAATACGCCC
This sequence comes from Patellifolia procumbens, assembly GCA_947645195.1. Taxonomy (NCBI): domain Eukaryota; kingdom Viridiplantae; phylum Streptophyta; class Magnoliopsida; order Caryophyllales; family Amaranthaceae; genus Patellifolia; species Patellifolia procumbens. Next base: position 162,909 of record CANSGD010001508.1, on the reverse strand, counting down.
AACTACCTTATGCTGGCACGCAGCATTAGGAGGAGACCAATGGGCTTGGCCCCTTTGTCTTGTTCAGCGCGCAGCAGAGCAGCATATTAAAGGAGTTGGGCTGACCCAGCTTTGTCTTATAGCGCTTAGTAGAGCAGTAGCACTACACGCAGGCCTCCACACGATCGGGTGGACTGATGTTGCCCGATCGGGCCTGGAGCAAAAGGGGCCCAATTACTGTCTTCTTGGCGTTGGCAGCAGCAATTCAAATGGAGGGGACCCGATCGGGTCGGCAACGGGTGCCCGATCGGGTCTGGGGACATGGCTCCTCGCCCGATCGCGTCGGGCAACGCTTACTCGATCGAGTCCGCAACTTCTATACCCGATCAATATATTTTCACCCGATAGGGCCATTTCTGCCCGATCAGAGTACGAAAATCTCCTTTTTGAATCTTTGGCTCTCAATTCTTCACGTTTAGAGATCTTGGGACCTCCTAAACTACCCATAAAGCTCGTGAGCCATCCTACGTGCCTCGTAACATCTCGTAAAGCCGTGGTTGCTCCTAAATGGCTCGGGAATAAGGAGAAAACTCCCTAAAACCTGCAATTCAACACTAAAACACAAAACCACAACTATATACGATAGTTAGCATAAAATAGCTCCCAAGAGCTCCAATGACGCACAAATTAGCTTATAAATAAGGGAGAAAAGTCTATATAAATACGTGATATCACCTAGCCTTTCTCATAAATGGGTTGGGTCTCATTAGAGTCATTCCTTCTATTTTCTAAACGAGTATTTGAGTATGCGTACAATTTTTATTATACATTTGAATGTAATATGAGTATCCTATATCCAAGGCTATTTTTTGATCAAATAGTTTTGGGAGTACCATGCTCATGGTACACTCGGGTGTATGATGGACAATCTCTAGTGTGAGTGTTGTTGTGGGATAAATTTTACCATTTACCATGTTGACCACGTGGCGAGCTATGAAAGGAGCACAAGAAGAAGCATGGATCGATGCCATGGCGCTTTCAACCGACATCCAAAATTGTGACATGTCAGCAGTCCAATTCGACATCACATCATAAGTCAAACTAACTAAGTCCAAAATTCCAGCAGATAGTCAGTCAAAGAGCCACAAGATGAGTAGTTAGTTGCATGATCTTCTCAACAAACTATGACCAAGTTTGTAGCATGTCAGCAATCCAAGAAAGACATTCCAGCAAAGGACTAAGTCCAGGACGTCAACAAACAACCAGTCAAGATCCGATAGAACAAGGAGGTTGTAGAGACATCTCCTCAACAAACTCTAACTTCCTAACGCCTAGTTCATCTCTATTATATAAGGGAAGAGTAGAGGGACACCAAAAATAGAAAAATAAAAATTACAAAAAATAAAAGAAACCAACATCTCAACCAACTTTACTAAATAATAGGAAAAAGAAGAAGAAAATATCCTAACTTCCTAATAAGAAAACCTACTAAAAAATCAAATAAAAAATAATCAAAATTCAAAAATGAAATAACAGCAACCTTTTTTTCCAGGATAATTCTACAATGGCTACAATAAAATTGTAGCCACTATAACTATTTAAATCTAAACCATTTATTAGTTGTAGGATCATCTTGACCATTAATTTAAATGATTTAATAAAAAAACAAATTCAAACTTTTGAGAAGTTAATTATATTTAATGGACAAGATGAAATCTACAAAAATTAAGGGTTGAGATTGAAACTATTACAATGACTACAATTTTATTGTAGCCATTGAATAACCTTCTTTCTTTTTCATTTCTCCCACTTTCTTCTTTCCACCTTCATCGTTCATCTTTCCTCCTTCCTTTTCCTTCAATCTCCCCTTTTTAACTTCAAATAAAAACCCTAGAATTTTTCCACCTTTAAATGCTAACTACTATTTATTTTTTCCGTATCTTATATTAATTATATAAGTCTTAATTTATTTTTGTTACTTTTTTTTGTTAGGTTAGCAAGTCGGTGGAGGTTTAACTTTGAATTTGTGGGTTAGGGTTTTGAATGAGAATACATGATTGATTTTTTTATAAGGATTGAAAAAGTTGATGTTATAATGTTATTTACTTAATCTCTTTGGTTATTGTTGTTGGGGGTAGGCTTGAACCAGGATCAAGTTTGTTTTTCTTCTACTTTCTTCTTATTTCCCATTCTTTAATTGTGAATTGTGATGTGTGATTTTTTATACATGCAGCTATTGAGATCAATTATTGTTTCCAAACTCATCGGTCTTGCCGACTGGATACGCAGGTATATATCGTTTCTTCATTTTTTTATCAACAAATAATTTACAAACCCTCACCCCGATCTTGATTTATTTAATTGAAAATGGTAAACTATATATTGTTATCAGGGAAGCAACGAATTTGAAGAGGCGTGGAGGCGTTAATCAATTATTTGGTGTCCCTAATAAGCTGGATACTGAGAATCAAAACCATAACTTCTCAACTTCTTCTAATCAGAATCAAATCAAGCATTTACATAATGATTACAAGTCGATAAGCAGGTTTAGCGCATAAAAAGATCAGTACTCTAAGATCGTGCTCAACAGTGATTATAAACCTTTTCGTGTAAAGTTTTGTTGGGAGGGAGGCACATTTGTGGTAAAATTAATATAGAAGAAAGTAACATTATTTCGGTTTTTAGATATTATAATGCATTTAATTAAACTTTCTATATATTTTTCATATTATTTGGTCATTTCTCTAACAGATTATTTTTAACTTTCTATATATGTTTCGCACACATCGCGTACATATAAAACTAGTATGTCTATAAAAGGAGATGTAAGTCATGTAACCCATTGTTTATTCATTCACTCTCTCTCACTCTAAAAACTTCTATGTACTCACCTTACTTATTATGCTCTCTTGTTCTTTTTATGTCATTCACTTTTTATACTTCAAGTGTTTTGCTTCGTTAATTTTCAGCTTGTTCATACGTTGGTGTCTGACGTCTCTGCGCGGTCGACGTCCAACACTTCTGACTAGTCGACGTCCGACATCTCTGGCTCGTCGACGTCAAACACCTTTGACCTGTCTGACGTCGTCGTCATACATCGTCATCCAACATCTCCAAGACAGTGTCCAAGTACAACGGACCACCTTGTCTTCGCCCTAATTGATGGATCATTTTCAACCCGTCGGTCCGACCATCGACTAAACAATTAGTCAATTCGGCATCTCGAGTCCATATTCGATTAGCTACAGTGACATATTCTACTACAAGTAATAAAGTTATATAAATTTTCCTTATTATTCATGTAACATCCCGTCCTTTAACATAAACAAAAATAAAGATAAAATGAAATAAAAGAAATAAAACCATTAAATAAAGGGAAAATGAAAAATAATAATCCCACCTTTGGACGGTCTTCTCAAAATAATCCCACACTTACTCAATTTTAGAATAATCCCACCTTTGACATATGTCTGCTCAAAATGGGTCTTTTTGACAAGTAAAGGTCTATTTTGAGCAGACGTATGACAAAACTGGGATTATTCTGAGCATACGTATGTCAAAGGTGGAATTATTCTAAAATTAAGTGAATGTGAGATTATTTTGAGAAGACCGCCTAAAGGTGGGATTATTTTTTTTCATTTTTCCTTAAATAAAAGGTCAGTGGCAGCGGAAATACCACTGGGACAGAAATGTTATTCTAAAAACAACTAAATAGAATAATAACCCCAAAGTCAATAATAACTTCAAAATAAATAAGGGAATGAGGTCTCATACCCTCATCCCAAAATCAAACTAAAATCCCAAAATGGAAATATCCGAACCATAAGTAAAAGAAATAGAAATCCATTAGGTATCCATGATAAAAACTTAAACCCTTTAGAATGGTGGTCTTAATCTTCCTATCATAGTGCTCATCCACTACAACTAGGATCATATCCTTCGTCACCGGACCACGTTTCACAGCCCAGTCCAGACAGTAACAATCCTAAACTTCCACATCTGCAAAGATATACAACAAAAATTCAAAATCAGTGGGGAGTAACTAACAACTTTCCTAGTCCAATCTTCAATTAACAATTTAAAATATCAAGAATAATGCCAGGCACACAAGATAATCATGCAAAGGTATAAAGAAATCATAATGCATACGAAGTAAAGAAAAATGATAACTCAAGTCAAAAATAATATAAATCACCATACATCACTTAAGGTAAATGAATAAAATAAAATAATATAAATAGATCGTCAAAAAGAGACTTCAAAATTTAGTAAATAAATAAATAAATAATTAAACGAGTGAGTTCAACGCTAGTGACCCGCAGCCCACTTCCTAAGATTATGTCAGATCACAACCTCTAGAACGGCCCATGGGTTACATTCCCTACCGTCTGTGTCTAAGAATGGTAAACCCCCGATACGGGACAATACTCGCAGTATTTTCCGACCTCTCGGACGACAACATATCTAAATTTCTCCAATGTAGGGTAGCACCCTGCTTAGTGCCCCCTGACATCTCGGAGTTCATGTTCAAGTATCCTTGGGATAACATAATCCCTTAGACTACTCAACTCAAAATAAAACAATTAAACACAAAAAAATTCTTCAAACATCAAATAACTATCAAATCATCAAATATTCTTCAAATCATCAAATAATTATGACTTTAATATAAAAATCATAACTCTTCAAAAGAAATACTTCGAAGACAATTCTTTAAAATAATTCAAAATAAAAATAAACGAATATAAATACTCTTCAAAGTCCAAGATTTCAAACTGTAATTAATTTCATTCAAAAAATTCCAATTCAAATACTAATTCGTCAAAGTCGCTATCTAAGTTTGGGTACGAAGTCAATTATAATTAAATTATAAATTTTTCCCGTACATAACTATTGGCGAAGTGATGCTAAGGGCAATATTATTCTCCCCCGAGCATTACGACGTCGTCAAAATACGTCAAAATATTCTCATAAAGGTTTCACAAAAACTTGAATTCATACATTATCATAATTACTCAACAAATCAAAACTTAACAACCAAAGCATGCTTCCATAATTATCAAAGAAAAAACTACATAAATAAAATCATTAATATAAGCTAAACAGTGCTGCTATGTACCCAGAAAAACGAGACAACAAGCCAAAAAAAAAATGGAGCAGCACTGGGTCGCGGGCCGCGACGGGCCGTCGCGAGGTGCGAGCAGCCACTGCCTCTTCTTCACCTGTTTTGTACTTTACGTACCCAATTAATTTTGACATCAAATCACGCTCAAATAATTTCACAAAAATTAAATATAATTTTACCAATATTAAATAAGCATGCTCGAAATAATAATACTTCAAAGAATTAAAGGAACAAAATATACAAGTCCTTAAATCATGAAAAGTAATGTTTTGAAAATATGTTAAAACATAAATTATTAATTCCAACTAAACCGACGAAAATCCTAGCACTAATTACTCATGATATACACTTAAAAACATTAAAGAACATTCCCAAAAGCATACTTAACATACTATAATAATTAGGGTATGTTTGAGAATTAAAAACAACACAAAAAGATTACATAACTTCATGGAAAATAATTCCAGCAATATTCATGAATTAAAATAGCCAACAAAACATTAAAATTCATACTAAAAACATATTCCAATTGCTACAATGAACCAATCAAAATTCATAGTTCATACAAAACATCAATTACGATAATTTCATTAAATAAAAATAATTCCAGCATTAACAAAAATTAATAAAAACATAATTTAACATATAAATCAAAGTAATAAATATAGAGTAACAACCCTAACATGATTCTAATCAATACTAACAATATTAACATCACAAATAATTATTTAGGGTACTCAAAAATACATAATAAAGACAATAAAACTAACCCTAACATGAATTCTAATAACTACAACATTACTATCATAGATCTAATAATTAAAACACATCCTAAAATAATTATAACATAATTAAATAATTAATTAAATACTAAATTACTAGAATGGATATTAGTTACCTCGATCTACTCGTAAAGTGTAATAAAAACCAAAAAAGAGAAGAATAAATTAGCTAGAAAGATCACCCTTTGAGAGAAATACCAAGAAGAGATTAATCTCAACTTGAATCTTGAATTACCCCTTGAAAATGAATTAAAAAGTCATGAAAAATTAGGAATTTTGTGAAGAACAAGTGGGAAATTTTTTGCCTTTTTGTGTAATAGGCGGGCAGAATTAGGGTAAGAGGGAGTGTTTTGATTGCTGTAAATTTAGGTTAGGACAACAATAATGGTTTAATAGGTTAGAATATATAATTGCTAAAATATAGTAGAGGATCAAGGGGGTGAATGGCTTGCAATGGGGGAAAGGATTAGCTACCAAAATTAAGAGATGCTCTCTTCAAAATTCAAAATAAAAATCTCCCCTAATTTCCTCCCCATGTCGGCCACCACTACTCCCAAACAACAAAGTGGGACGGCCCACTTAAGTGATAAAGGAAGAATTCTACAAGATTGGCCCAAAATTAAAATAATGAGGCTCACACTAAAAATAAATACAAAGTACTAGCTCTACTAAATATACATAATAATAATACCAACCTTTTAAGAATATAAACTCAAAATAAATACACAATATTAATCACATTCACACAATAACAACAATTAAGCATATATAACACCAGCACCTTTGAAAAATAAAAGTAAGTTATATAAATTTAGTTTTCAAAAATATAAACATATCTAATTATATACATCAACACAAATATATAAATATAAATATAAATAAATAAATATGTAAATAAATTAAGGATATAATTAAAAATAACGTAATAAATAATTAAATTAACGCACAAAATTTCTAGTAAAATTACGGGGTGTTACAGTTAATTATCTTTATTAATGTTTTTATGTCATTTTATCATTTAATCTTTTGACTCTCTTTTCTATTGACAAGTTGAGTATTTGACGAAATTTGTCCAAATTAAGAGGAACTGATTTTAAATCAAGAGATATTGTCATTAACACCTCAAAACTCCATAGAATACATTGAATTCAAATCTTAATCTACTGATATAATTCATACGTGGGAACACAAGGACAAATGAAGCGGAGGAGCGACGTTATTTATGAAGTAATGGAAGAAGATAAGCAAATGTCTTTCATGACCTAATTATAGTTCTCACCACCACATCTTTTCCTTCCTGCGAAATTTATAAATTATTGAATTATTTTGAAATAAAAGTATGAATTTGGAGAGGAAATTGAAGAAAAATGAGAAAGAAAAAAATAACTTGTGAGTCTAATGGAATTGCAACTTGTTGAATATGGAATTGCATGAATATAGGTCATAACCTTCACGTTTTGTAGTCGTTATTTTATGAAGTGTGCATGCTCAGTCAACATGTTTAGTTAGCACTCCCTCCCCAATCACAATTTTCTATTGGCAGTTAGGGGCATAGTTGGTTGTTGGACCCTCGAGATTCGAGGAACCACCTGGGCAGTCAATTTCTAGACTCCCTAGAATCTAGGAACCACCTAAGCAGTTAGAGCTTTATTTGCGCATGGTTGTTGTGGTTGTTACACGTAACTATTTGACTCGTTCAACCTATACAAACAAATCAAGAAGTATTCCATCTAATATCATGGAATTCATTTTTATTCTAAATAAATATTCCATGTTATTAGGTTAATGCAAGCAACTAATAATCATACATAATTTGGGTGCAAACAATAATTATTTTAAATAACTTGATTTGGTTAAACCCCTAACCATTTCTCCACAAGTTAAAAATAAAACAACTATTTTCCAAACACATAAAATACTAAAACGATTTATTCACAAATAATATAAACTAAGTCTAAAATAAATCCTATGCATTGTTTGTAATAATTAAAATAGTAAATACAATATTAGTACTCATCCGAACTTATCCGAACTTATTTGATCTTATATTTTCTGATAAATACTGAGAATAAATTGCAAAGAACATGACCTTCCTGCATGCTGTAGGATATGAAAATTTCTAAGAATTTTCATTTTCATTATACATCTTTTTGTAAACCATATAACACTACAACAAGCATTAAAGACATAAAGTATCATATAAAATTAATCTTTCCCGAATTTATACACCAAACTTTTTCTCCTTATGCAATTGAACGTAACCAAAAACAGGTAACAAATGAGTACTATATTTTGGAGAAACTACTTTTTGTATTCCCTACGTCTTGTTATTGCTATATTTTTCACAAAGAGAAGTATTATCTATCAATTCCTATATTTCCTTATGACTTATAACACCATACGATTTTTCACTTTTTATCCTCTTTTTTGTCATTGAAATGATTATTTTGGTAAATAGAGATGCACAATGAAAAATGATTGCAAATATTTGTAAAGAGGCTATTTAATCAACTGAGTTATACCTCTATAGATGAGGCATTTAGTTAGTATTTGTTAACTTCTTAAAATGTACAAGAATTAGCACTACAAACATACGGGGTGAGCTTTCTCTCTCTAGTTGGGCAACACGTTTTTGCTCTTCCATATTCTAACTTCATTAATTGGCTTAACCCCTCAACAGTTCACTTGCAGCTGGACAGGCTCGTGAGAGGCCATTGTAGCTCCAGCGACCACACTCCGGCTCCGGCGAGCCTGACTCCGGGCGTCCCTCTTGTCTGATATACTACCATTGAAGTATTGTATCCTATCTACGGTGTTTACAGGTGATGTGTCACATTTATATATAGTTTTTAGATGCATTTAGATTGCATTTAGAACTCCTTTTAGAGCATTTAGGTGCATATGGCACGAATTAAGTAAGTTGTGCTCTACTACTCTCCATTTGTGTGTTTCGATGATTCTCAGGTTATTTTGATATAAATTGATCATGATTATCAAGGATCTAGCCTATTAATCATTGAGGATGAAGGTAGATTGAAGAAGGATCACAATGCATCCGTTTGGGACAATTTTGAGTTGGAATGAAGCAAAATGTTAGTGAAAGAAGTGTCAAAACAGACACACGTTCACTATTTTTATCATAAATTTTGATATAAAATTGATAATCAAGAAATTCCAATTGGGTTGGAATTTAGACTTCAACAAATTTCCAACGATAGGTCACACGCCCCAAACGGACTTATGATTTGAGAGATATGGCCTTCGCAAGTTAACGCAAAATCGTAGGATTCCCGCCCGACTGGGTCGGGCCGTTTAGCTCGATCTGGCAGGATGCACGCTGGGCTAAAATTCCTTCTTTTGCGGTTCTTTTTTATTGCTTTTTCTAGTTTAGTATAAATAGAAGACTTGATTATTTTGTAAAACAATTTTATTTTCCACTGTCATTAGTTTAGTTTTAGAGCTTTTTAGAGTAAACACTTTTAGATTAGTTTGGAGGAGATCAAACCTCATATTATATTTCAATTAAAGTTATTGTTTTCCGTCATTTGGTATTGTTCTTCTCTCTAATTTCTTAATTTAATCTTTGATTGCTTAGTTTGATTATTTAATTCGTTCATGATGCAAAGTCTAGGCTTTTATATTAGATTTATTATTGTTGATTCAATTATGAGTGAGTAGTCATATTTTTGAGGTTTTAGGGAGGAAAATCATGTTTATACCATGATTCATATTTGAATTGCTACTAGTTTCTAGAGTTTGATTAGAGTGACTATGGTGTGATTTGTTCTTGATGAGTGATTAATGTTATTGGTGTAGTTTCATTGATTGTTTGTGGTTAATAATTGTTCCTATAGATCCGTCTTACTTTTAGAGGCCTAGTACACACCAGTAATTCTGGTTATGTTAGTTATCATACGGCATATGTTTAATTATGAGCGTTAACTTGTGCTCTAATCTCTCGACTCTTGACCTAGGTATTGATAGTTGTTTGAACCCTTTGATTGGTATAAGAATGGTGGACCGAACTAATGTCCTAGACCTTTAATCAATAGTTTAATCCCATTTTTATATTGCTTTCATTAGTTTAATTAGTATTAGTTCAGTTGATTCTTCTATGATTTTATCAGAAGTAGCTTTTTAACTGAATATTGACTCTAAAAACCTGTCTCCTTGTGGATTCGATCCTACTTCCCTGACTACTATTTGTTAGAGGACTTTAGGATTTACTCTTGATCAGGTGATACGGCCTTAGCCTGTCAACAGGTTATTTTTATAGATCATTTTATCCACTACTTTGTTCTGCTCTATCTTGGATCTGTTCAGCTTTTAATCCAAACTTTAAGTTGTTGAGTAATTCTCACATTGTTACTATGGTTCACCTTGGGGAATTAGAGAAAAATCCTAGCTTAGCCTCTAATTTGGTTCACCACTTAAGTGTCTTAGATGAAGATGATAAGGATGTTGGTGACTTGTTTGAGAAACTTGAAGGCCTCGATGATCTTATTCCTTATGTGGTGTCTCTTAAGGAAAAAGGAAATTCTCTTTTTAGAACTCATGATTACATAAACGTATTCAGCAAATATTATCAAGCCATCAAAGCTTTTTGTGTTGCTCTTCTTACCCTATGTGATGAAATTAGTCAATGTGATGAAAATCCCTTTTCCAGGGAATTGGTAATTTCCCTCCATTTAAATCCAGCAAAATGTGCATTAAAATTAAACAAGAACAAAGTCATTCTCCTTTGTTCTTTGGTCCTAGAAGCTGATGAAAGAAGTGTGAAAGCTTTATTAGGAGATGATTAGTTTTACAAAAAACAGGGATGCTAGAAACGGCTTATGAGGATTTGAAGAAAGCAATGATGTTGGAACCCAGAAATAAGAATATAGCTAAAGAGGTTGAAAGCCTAGAGAGAATTCTGATCACAGGAAAAGAAGATAAAATTATGTAAAGCTCATGAGCCAAAGCTTTCAGAACCCCTAACTCAAGAATCTGCAAAAATCAGAAACTCAAACTTTGAAGCAAGGGAAAAGGATGTGGTGGAGCAAGTTGGTTAATCAAACCTTAGTCTAGAGAAAAAGGATTATTTGGTGCAGCAAGTTTCTCAACCATGCAAATTAAAACAAGCAAAGAGTATTTTGTAGATAACAAAGAACACCAAAAAACCTAAGAAGTAATGTGAAGCCACAAGCGTAGGTAACGGAAAGGTTGGCACGAATATTGACAATGTATGCAATACGAAGGAAGAAAAGGCCTCCAACTACTCTCCTCTAGAAGGCAAGGTAACTTTTGCCAACAAAAAGAATCCGTCCATGAGCATGAATATAGCCCACATTTTTTATTTTTTTTATAAAGGTAAGGAAAAAAGAAAGGATGATTAGGAGACCCTCCGCTCGAGGGAAATTCCTAATACATCATTACAAAGTATTGTAGCTAGATGAGAACCATGCCAGTCCGTAATACAAATAGAATCTACAACTAGATGCCCTGCATTAGCAATCCAATCAGCTGCTTGGTTTGCCTCTCTGTAGACATGCTCTATCTTGACCTCTTCAAAAGCTCGTAGATTGAGTTTGGAATCCTCAATGATGTTGTCTATCTGCCATGGGGCGAGTCATTTGCCATTTATTGCGTTTTTTACTAGTTGATTGTCGCCCTCAACGAACAACTTGGAACATGGATGTTTTGTTGCTTCAAGAACACCCCTATGAAGTGTCATAGCTTCACCTGTTATGACGGAAGTTATTCCTAAGTTGAAAGCCTCGGCTGTTATGACGTTGCTGTCATGATCTCTAATTTATAACCCGCTGCTGCTCTGTTGTTTCTCACCGACCCGTCGAAATTAAGCTTGTAAGTACCAGGAGGTGGAGGTGTCCAGGCTACTTGAATGGTGTGGTTTGAAGATGTTGAAACCGCCGAAGTAGGGGAAGGGGGAATCGTAATTAGAAGGATTCAAGGCGAATTCATCAAAGTGAGTTTGAACTCGCCATTCATAAGCGTATTGCCTAGCGCGATGATATATTCTATGAATGTTCAGCTTTGCATTACTGAAGATCAAGTCATTTCTTTCCTTCCAAACACTCCATAATAAGAAAGTGAGCTTAGCTGCTCTACTCTTATCTCGTAAGTGTTGACTGTATAAAGCAAGTACATTAGGATTGTTGATATGGCAGGCTAACCACTCTTTCACTTGAGGTAGTGACCATATTGTAGATATGCTTGAGCAAGTCAGGAAGAGATGATCTATTGTTTTCGAACTATCAGAGTTGCAAACTGGACAGTTCTGAAATGGAAGTATATGTCTTCTGTGAAGATTAGCTCTGACGCTAATTTCATTGTTTAAAGTTTGCCATAGGAAGATCTATAATTGGTGGAATTTGAAGTTTTCAAATAGTTCTGAATTCCCATTTAGGGGTTTTAGGTTAACATTGTGAGCTAACCAGTTGGCTGATTTGACTGTAAAGTCCCCATGGGATGACATACCCCAAACTGGGGTATCTAACTCTAGATTTTTCGGGAGAGGAATACCCCTCACCATTGCCATAAGATTGTCTTGAAGAACAGATTTCAATTTGACTAGATCCCATGTTCTTTCCTCTATTATCAATTCTTCGAGTTTTAGATTTGTGTTAATCATAAGAGGATTTGGCTCTAGAATTTCAAATAAGGACTTGGTAGTCAGCCAGTTGTCTAGCCTAAAGAATATTTTGGACCCATTGGCTATTTTCCAGCAGATGCCTCGTCGTATTAGATCTCTCTGTTCCATTATTTGCCGCCAAATGGAAGAGTGAAACGACTTTGGAAGATACTCAAAGAAGGTTGTGTTCTTCAGGTACTTTTGTCGCACAATGTTGGCCCATAAATTACTTGGATCGGTCAACACCTTCCATGATAAATTTGCAAGGAAGGCCTGGTTTAAGGGAAAAGTTTTCCTTAGGCCCAGACCTCCAAGGTTTTTAGGTGTACAAACTTTATCCCATGCAATTAAGAGTATGCCCTCTTTACCTGGGCCTTGGTTCCAGAAGAATTTTCTGTGAATAGAATCGATGGTGGACGCAGTCCTTACTTGTAGTAAGGTTACTGAACAAGCGTAATTTGGTATTGCTTCTAGGTTTGTTTGTATAAAAGTATGTCTCCCAGCTTTGGATAACATACCTGCTTCCCACGATTTGACTCTTTAGTCGGTTTACGACAGTAATAGGGCCAAGTCAGCCGTAATAGGATGAAAAGAGCTGAAATTGACGCCTAGGTAACGCCCTAGGCAGCCTTAGGGGCCATATTGAAATGGATAGCCAAGTTGTCTTTTCGTGTATTAGGAACATATTTTGAAAAGATGATAGCCGACCTTTGGAAATTTACTAGTTGGCCTGAACTGTGACAGAATTCTTCAGATTGGTACACCCAGTCTTAGTGGCTTTGCAGAAGAGAAGGCTGTCATTTGCAAAGAGTAAACAGGGAATTTTACTGTTATGTGGACTGATCTGAAAACCCACACCACTCTTTCTTGAGATTGCCAACGCATTGAGTTGTCGGATGAACCCTTCCATACAAATAATGAAAAGATAAGGAGATAGGGGGTCACCTTATCTTAGACCGCTAGTTGGTGTAAACCTGCTTGTGGTATACCCATTGACCTTTACAGAGTAAGAAACTGTAGTAGCACATTGCTTGACGAGTTCAATCCATTTATGGGGGAAGCCTAGGTGGGCAGACATCCCCATAGATAATTCCTCTCTATTCTGTCGTAAGCATTTTCCATGTCCAATTTTAGGACACACCACCCTGTTTTGTTGCTAGATTTGTGAAAGGTATTAAGGAACTCTTGGACAATAAGTACGTTGTCGTAAATGGAACGGACTTTAGTGAAGGCATTTTGATATGGACTTATAATTTGATCTAGAATTGGTTGAATTCTTGACACTAAGAGTTTCGAAATGTCCTTATAGATTGTGTTTATGAGGCTAATTGGTCTAAAATGGTTTGGTTTTTCCGGATTTGGGATCTTTGGCAGTTGTGTAATGATGGTATGAATTATGGAAGGTGGGAGATAGCCATGTTCAAAGAAGCTTGATATCGCCTAACAAATATCTCTCTTTATTATGGTCATGACCAAAGCCGTCTGATCCTGGTGCTTTGTGTGGGTTCATATCAAAAAAGGCTTCTCGAATCTCTTCCTCAAAGACTCTGGTCAGAAGGTTATGTGAATCTTGGTCAGAGACAATGGGTACCATGTGCTCAAAGGCATTGCTTGCAGGAATTGTTTTTGCGGATATGTAGTTTTTTTTAAAGCATTTTTCAAAAGGTTTTTGATACCTTCTATAGTGTCAATCCATATTCCCTTAATTTATGGATAGTATTAAGGGCGATCTTTTGTTTCATCTTATCGAGAAAGAACCTTGTATTTCTATCCCCTTGGGATAACCATTCCTTTTTGGCTTTCAATCCCCAATGGGATTGATTGAAAAGTAGGATCTTTTCCCTTTGAGTGACTAGTCTTTTTAGTTGCTCAACTAATATAGGGTTAAATGGTTGGTTCCATAGTCTTTACTCCACCTCTTGAATCTTAACTCTATTCTGTATGAGCTTGTTGGAAGTATGTTGGTACTTCTTTCTTGACCAAGCTTTAATACTAGTCTTTATTTCCTTCAAACGAGATTGTACCCGGAAGAAACGTGAGCCTTTTGGCTTAGTATTCTAAAGTTTGTTTATGATATTGAGAACCTCGGGATCCAAGGTCCATGCCTGTTGAAATCTAAATTGGGTAGGTGGCCTTTGCGGGTTGGTATGAGTATCGCAAATTAAAGGAGCATGGTCGAAAACCGTGAAAGAACCATAATTTACTACGGAATTTGGAAAACAATCAATAAAATTCTGATTGCATATGGCTCTATCTAGTTTTTCGTACACTATGTCAGAGTCATAATGTTTCTTCCAAGAAAAGGCATCCTGTTGAGTTGGTAACTCTATGCATTGAGATTTTCCTAGGAAAGTTGGCAGACATTGTAATTGAGAGACTGAGAGAGGCCTGCCACCCATCTTATCGGAAGGAGATATCATTTCATTGAAATCTCCTAAAATGACTTAGGTTTATTCTGTGCATTGACGTACGTAATCCAATAACTCATTCCAAATTGTATCTTTGTCTTGTTCTTTGGCTGGAAGATAGACTCCGGAGACTAGGACATCTCTTTTACTAATCTTGGAATAGATGTGAAGGTGGGCACATCTATCAACCAATAAGTAAGTAGTTGTCCACATTGATATTCTCGCTATTCCAGCAAATCCAAATACCTCCGCAATGATTGATTGGGTCAATTATTAGAGTATGTTGGAAATGTAGGGCTTTAAGAATTTGTTTACTATTGACATTGTTTGTCATTGTTTCCAAAATAAAAAATAGATCAAATTTATATCTATTTTTTTTAGAAAAAGGAGTTCCACTTTTGCTTGGGGTTTTTTAGCCCTTTTAATGTTCCAAGCAATTATCTTCATGTAATTAACTTTTTAATTACTTTACATGAATTCCTTAAAGTACATCGTTTAGTTATAGAAACGAATACTTTTGAATGCCAAGTATGGGATCGAACCCATAGTTCATAGCGAGTGGCAAAGCACTCGGTTCCAAATTTACAACCAAATGAATAGTAGTGATCTTTACACCAATAGTACAAAATAAACATTAACTAACGGCCAAATCTAGTTATAAATACAGAAACATTACAACATCCTCCATCACTGCTCAGCTTGCATTGGTGATTAGAAAGATTACAACATCCTCCATCACTACTCAACTTGCATTGGTGATTGCCTTTGTGATGCCAAAAAAGCTCTCTTGTAGTCTGCCTAGTTGCAACTATGCCCAAAAGCACTGTGTAGGTAGAGCCATAACACCTAGAGAACAAGTTAGCAATGAGAGTGTGCCTATTAGTGGAATGAGGCCAGGAAAGAAAGCTCACGGTTATCTTATCAAGATATACTGGAAATATAAGCTTAGGAATAAGCTTATTAAAAGGTTGATAAGTAGCCCAAATAAATAACAAGATAAGAGTTGACATGAAGTTGTTACACATACAAGGCAAAGAGGTATGATGTTTTTGGTGGAGGAACAATTCATAACATCAGTTAGAAGGGGGGTCCAAGACAAATTAAAATGAAGGCAGTTATGAAGCTTAAAGTCTGTATCAGTAATGCCTAAGTTGACAAGAATAAAATTCCTTCTAAACAAGATGCAACAGCAAATAAATATATTCCAGGGTTTATTCATAATAAAACAATAGTTGGAAGTCTTTGAGCTTTGGGAGTAACTCCTATTAGCATCTAAAACCCACAAGATAACCACACTGAGATTAATAGACTAATTAAACACTGAGAGATACTCAACAAAGCCACTGAATAGTAATTAGGGAAGGTAACAGTCCAAACCATGCCAGTTATTTTGTGTATAAATGGCTGAGAAAAAAAGCAAATTTGCATGACAGTTGTGATGTAAGTATTAGAAGCATCAGTTGGCAAGCTAGCATTCATGAGTAAGCAAAGAGTATTGACGTAATTAGGGAGTTTAAGCTTAGAGCAACAAGGCAAGTAAAAATAAATTGCAAAATCCCATTTCATAACCAATAAAGCATCAAGATACACTTTTGGGAAGGCAAAATAATCTGGGAAGTAATACTAAGATAACACATTTATTTTTTGTAGACACTAACAACAAAAAGAAAACTGATAAAACTAGCATAGCACATTCCCAGGTACTCAAAAAAACTGCAGGTAAGTCTTGATCATCCTTCAAAGTTGGAGTTGGAAGAAGAAGGAGAATCCTCCCTCCTTCTTCTTTTAGTACTTTCAGCAGCATCAGAAACCATTTCCACTTCAGGATGGTGGTGAATGACTCCCATAGCTTGTAGAAAAGTTTCCATCCCATCCTCTTCTTCTTCAATTACAGTTGCAGTATTAGTAGATGTAGGAGCAGTAGTAGGTGGGGCCAATTTGATTGTCTCAGAACTGGGGATTTGAAACTCTGCAAGTTTCTCAAAAGCATTGGACAGTTTGACTTGATCAGCCTGAGTAGAGGTATCAGCAGCATAGGCAGCTTTTCCATGTTGAAGATACAACACAGAGTTAAGGTAAATTGTGTTAGGAAGTCTTTGCTTAGGAATTGGTTTGGAGTATGGTTTTGTGTTGTGGGGTTTAGGTCTTCCTCTTCTAAGTGGCCTAACAAACAACCAATTGTTCTCTGGGGCAATAGGGTTGCATTTGTTTGCACTTTGTAAGAGAGTGCTTGCTTCCAACTTAGCTACAACTAGGTCAAGACATGGTGGAGGTTTCTTAGGGCAGGAAAATGTTCATTTAGTCCACAGAGAGGGCAAACTATGTGAATTCCCTCATAAGTCAAGAAAAGTTCATTCGAGACACCTTGAGCATTTCTTATAGCTATAGACCTAGGAACTGGTATTCTGATATCAATGTTTAGACAAACCCTAGAAAATTGTGCCTTATCATCATTTTGTAGAGTAAACATATCTAGCTTAATGAGATTGCCAATTTTTAAAGTCAAAGTTCTCAGGTGATTAATAGTCCAAAACTCCTTAGGGAGGAATGGGATTTTTACCCACTGATCAACATTAGTTAGTTGTTCCTCTAAGCATTGAAACTAGGTTTCCAAGGAATTAAAGCAAAATTTAGACCCTGGACAAACCAAGGTCTGCCCTCCCATACTGTGTTCTTATCATTAGAGTCAAAAAATTCAAGAAGAAACCAACCATTAGAGAGAAAACGAATTAAAACCTTACCCTCAGCAAAATTCCAGTCCCTCTTTAGTATAGTTTGTACTGCATCTGAGTGAACGTGCTCTCCCCACACCTTTCCAAACAGACAAGTTGAAGCAAGTTTGTTTATTTCCTCATCAGTTAGGACAGGTGCTTCCACAGTTATGGTTGAGGGAAAGACATTGGTACGTAGTGAGTCATGAGTATTTGGATTCCCTAAGGAAATGGGAGAGGTAGGGGTAGCGTAACTGTCAGCAGCCATTGTCTTGGTGTGTAGGTTGTTCTAGTGATTGGTTAAATCAATTGGCGCAACTGGAATGAAATCCAGAGGTCCAATGTTAGAGGAACTGGCCTCCTGATTGTGATTGGGAAAGGGAGTAGTAGAGCTCTTTGGTTGGGATTGGAGGGCCTTGACATAGCTTATGGGAGGAATAGAATCATACATTAAAGTAGGAAAGAAGGCAGAGTAAGAGAGAAAGGCAGAGAATCGAAGATTAGCTAAGTCAGAATTGTAGTTCAGCTTGGTGTGAGCTGACACTGAATACAAGTATGGGTATTTATAGGTAACAATTATAAGGGCAATGTAGGTTGATAACTGATAAGCACAAGTTCCATATAAAACCAAGCAGCAAGTAACTAGAATTAAACTAGCAATTAACCATAGAAATGCACTTATACACTTAGACAATCCACAGCAAAACCAACGCAAGTAATAGGACCTAGGCAGGTAATTTTACTAATAATTAATAGGCATAGGCAGTAAAACTTAATTAGATTTAAAATTAATACTAAAGCAAGGAAGTTGTAGAGACACTCCCCTTTCATTGGTTGAACTCCATTTTCAGAAGAAAAGAAATCCCAAATTAGCTCCTTTATTAACCCAATCACGCCAATTTCATCAGCTCTTTGAGTAATGATGGTTTCCTCGTTTCTTGCGCTAATTTCCGGCTGGAGCAGCTCCCAATCTTCAAAATATTCCAAAACTCTTCGCATTGTGCAATAACTAGGGTTATTATTACCCTTCCTCTTTGAAATCAGTAGATTGTAGCCATAACTAAGATCTTTGTACAAAGATCCGTTTGAGGACTGTGGAAAAGGGCGGTGGTTTGGCTCTGTGAATGGCGGTTCACTCGGGCTTTTAGGGTTCCTTTTCTTCTTCTTTTTCTCCCTCTCTCTATAGAACTCCCCTTTTTCTCTAGCTTCTCTCTAACACTCATTTTATTAGGAAGATATGAGTATAGCCCACATGGACGTTGTCAAGTTGAGGCAAGGAAAGGAGTTAGAGTATTATGACCCCTGCTCCCAACTTTGAAGGCTTTGAAGGTTCGTACCTTCAACCAAAATGCAAATATCAAGATGAACCCGCTACAAATGTGTTTTGTGGGAAGCAGTAGTATCCAAAGCATCAACTATCTTGAGTAGAGCCCCAGAGGATCTAAACTCAAGGGAATTAACGGTGCTAGCACAAGAGAAAAAATCTCCAACTGGTGCAAACCTCACTCCTGTAGACCATCTTAAGGAGGATGAAATAGATATGGATTCTACAAGGGACTGTGACAAAACCACAAAGAAAAGTAGAGAAGTTTATAACAGTGCAATTCAATTGAAAGAAACAGGTGATGAGTCCACTCCCACAAGGAAAGGTAAGAAATGCTTTGAAGAACGGACATGGACGTGGCAGTCATTGTAGTAACAAAATCATTGGTCGCTCTGTTACGAACCCAAAAGGTAAAGGAAGGCAAAAGAACCCCAAACTAACCAAATGTCATGCAGATATGAAGAGAAAGGGTGGTACCCTAAACTAACCAAGAAGGTTTTTAGCTTTATTTGTTATTGTCCTAGTAAATATGTATGTCTTCTGTTTCTAAATAAGTGACACACTTCCCTAATATGAAAATTTCACAATAAGTGACACCAAGATCAAAATGGAAAGTTTCAAAAGGCAAAATTACACAATTATCCTTACTCAAGCAAATTAAACATACTTAATTATTTTATTTCTCCTTTTACTTAATCTAATCTATCATTTCTAACAATTAACCCACTCGCTCAACTCCCCACCAAACCCTCCCCAACCTCACCCAACCCTTCAGTAAAACCCCAACCACACCATTATTTCCGGCGACCTCTCTCTCCAACCTTTCCCAACACCATTATTTCCGGCGACCTCCTTCTCTCACCTCCCTCTCTATTTTCCGGTTCTTTTCTCTCTCGCACCTCCTTCTTCAATCTTTCGGCCATTATCTCTCTCACATCCTTCTTCAAATTTTTGGCCATTATCTCTCTCACTTCTTACTTCATTTTTTCCGGCCATCTCCAACTATCACCGATCTCCTCAAATGAAACTTTCGCTCTTACTTTCTCATCAAACTTCGACCACTCTCACACGTTCATTTCTTCTCTCTCTCACCTATACCACTCTTTCTCGTCGAAATTCTTGGTGGTTTCAGGTTGTATCGGGGGTTTTCGGAGGATGGGTTGAGGCACGACGCAACGACGTGAGATGTTGTAGGAGTGGTTTTTGGTGGTCATGGACTGGTTGGTTGGATGTGGGTTTGCTTGAGGTGGTTGTTGGGGTGCTTTGTCGTGGTTCTGGATTTTTCGGTTGTTGTGGAGCATTTTCGGTGGTTCAGGCGGCAACGGCTGTGGTTCAGCTGGTGGCATGGGTGGTTCAGGTGTTGGTTGTGCTGGGAACTGATGTTTAGTGGTTGAGAATTTTGGGATGGGTGGTTATTGATGATTATTAACCTATAATTAAACAACATTTATCCCATTTGATTAGTGGTCCCTTTCTTTCTCTCTCTACCTCCTTGGTTTTCTCCTACTTTCTCTATGTTCTACTTATTTAGAAACGGAGGAAGTATATAATAAGGAGACCTATAATCTAACTCGTATATAGCTAATGTAGGGTCTCACTTTGTTTCTTCTCTTTCTATACATAGTATTGCTCTCACATTGCCAAACAAAAAAGAGAAAGAACTTCTTAAAATGTGTAAATAGTTTCCCATAATGGAGGAAAATTGTCATCCTACCAGACTACAAGTCTACAAAACAGCAAAAATGCAGGTTTTTCATTCGAAGCTAATAAATGTGATAATAGCAGAATGGATAAAACAAAGGAGACACACCATTAATACTGCAATTTTGGTCCCAAAACCCTACCTATCCTCTCCATCTCTGAAGCCTACTTTCACTTCCTGCTTTCAATTTTCCTTTTTCTTTTTCATATAATCAACCTATCTGTCTGTCTTTTATAAACTTTACTGTACCTATAAGAAGTCCATCACACCCTTCTTTTTCTGAACTTCTGATCAGTCTAATATCTTCCTTTCCACATAGGTTAAGCTCATTTTATGCAATAGCAACCCAAAAAAAAAGTTGAAAGGTAGCTTGATGCTAAAAATGAACTGCACGGCAGTAATACCAAGAAAAACGTTGCCAAAAATAAATACCAAGAAAAATAAAAAAGTTGCATGTCCTTATTCAATTATTTTGGTCCCATCCCTTTCGAAACTTCAGTCATCAAAACTCAAAAGCCATTGTACTGTGGCTTGCAAACAGTCCAATGTCAGATCTGAAACAAACCACCAAATCTTTTCTTTCTCTCCTCACCAACCCCAAAGTCCGTTCATGAAGAATTCAATAAAAAAAACGTACAATAAATGGCAAACTAGTGTTCTAGAGAAATACCCCTTTTAATAGTAAGAATAGCCTGGCTAGTTTCAATGTAGGTTATCTTTAGGTTAAAAATAAGTAGCGATTTAGGCATTTTAAATTTTTAATTCGGAAATTTTTTTATGAGAGTAGAGTTTCTTAAACTTTACTCACAAGAGAGAATGCCTAAATAAAAATTTAGAGGCCTAAATCCCTCCATGTTAAAATGTCTAACTTAATGATAGTCTTTTTGTCTCAATTTACTTGTCAGATTTGTTTTATGAAAAGTTTTGAGGAGACCCATGATTGGTGAGTAGAGTAGTGTAAAAGAGTCAATGACTAAGATCGGTCATAGTAAGTAGCATATCTATATCTATATATATATATTAAAAAGCGTAAGCACAAGTTGTAATTCGTCACGTGTCACTCTCCATTATTTTTAACAAAATTTTTATCAACGGTTCTCTCATAAAAATGCAAATTGGCTATGAGAAGTATCGAACCCGCGACCTCGAGTATGGAAGATAGATGCTCTAACTATTGTGCCACTACATTTTTGTTACTTCTTTTATTAATACCAATAATGGTATCATATGTTTTCAATGAAAAACAATAATTGAGGTACAATATTCTAATTGTATTTATGAAAAAAACTATTAATCTATGACTTTTTAGTAATATCTTTTTACACCAAATTTTAATTGTCTTAAAGTACTAAAATAAATACATGTAAACCCTAGAGCGTCGTCTGGACGTAAATACTAGTTGGTAAATAATACTTTTACCATTCTTTAATAATCACTAAAGTTCTCAATTTATCAATTATGATAAACATAATAATAAGAGATCTTATTAGATTCGTCTCGCTATATACTAAATTAATATAAACTTTTGATAATTTTTACTTAAACGTACACAACTAAAGCTACTAACATTCAGACATAAAATACTACATGTGATGACTATAAAAGAACACGAGAAGTAAAAGAGAATGATAGAAAAGATAGAAATGACAATAGAAATTAGAAAGATGAAAAGCAAATGAGACTGCACATTGAATAATGAAATGTAACAAGTAAATGGGGAATAATTGTAAGAAAAATATAGAACGTAAATTAAGACGAATTAAATAGGGTTTAAGAACATAGCTTTTTCTTATTGGTACAAGTGTAGGCCCCATCCCTATTTCTAATCTCCTATCTCATGAAGGGAAGAGCGTTATTTGTCTAGGGTAAGGGATATGAGATTCAAATATGGACCATGGTTGTGGAAGGGTACCTCCCTTACCATCCCATCCATTTGATCTTACCAGTAATCTTTTTTTTTTTTTGGGGGGGGGCAGCAGTAATCTGATAAGGTGGTATTTTCGATCAAAAATTGAGATAGAATCCAATCTATTTTTTTTTTAACAGCTTAAAAAGGAATGTATTAGTTAAAAACAAGGTATACACCCTAAGATTTCCAAGATCAGAACAAACCATCTAGGATGGACTCTTCCTCACAAGTAAACCACACCACACTAATTAATACAAATCATTTCCCACCAATCTGTATCAGCACTACTTAGAGAAATAGACATACAAGCATTTGCTCTAGCGATAACCTCATACTTCAGTGAGCTAAACACAACAGCATTTGCGGCTTTCCAGATGAAATAAACAGCAGCATTCAACCCAGCATACATCACCATCTTCTGAAATCTTGATCCATGCTTCCTTCTAACCCATTTATACCAGTTCACTAAGCTTCTTTCATAGAATCTGAACTTCAACCAGATAGAGATCAAATGCATCAGTTTATTACTAAAACAACACTGAAAAAACACATGACAATATAAAAAACACATAGGAGTATAAAAGTTTGCATGGATGTTGTTGTTCAAAAAACAATTTACTTACATGGATGAAACGACACTTCTAGAGGTTAAAGAAAAAATGAATATTACTTATAATGTACAATAGGATGAAGTTTACCAACATACATGTATAGTGGTCAGCGGGACATAATCATCCTTCATCATCATTATTATTATTTTATTATAATAATTATTATCATTATTATTATAATATATGTGCAAATTAAAAGAGGCTTTAATATTTGCAATTTGATCCCTCTCCTTATAAATAATTTAGTTATTAACTTAGGGTCAGATCTATTTAATTTATTTTCACTCCTTATCAGAAAAAATAAGGTCAAATAAGGTTGAACACGGTGAAATATGGTCGAATAAGTAGAAACAAGGTCTAATAGAGTCTCATCTAATAAGATAAAACAAGGTTGAATAAGGCTCTAATCTTCTCAACTTATTTTCGCTTATCTGAACTTATCTTAACTTATTAGAACTTCTTTGAACTTATCTGAACTTATCTGAACTTTTTTTTCTTATTCGACTTTATTTGACCTTATTAGATCTTATCCGACCTTATTTCAACTTATTAGACCTTATTTGACCATATTATACCTTGTTCGACCTTGTCTTAACGTATCCTAGCTTATTTTTTCTGATAAAAAGCTGAAAATAAGATGAAAGGAACGGACTCTAAGGTCGAATAAGATCAACTAAGGTCTAATAAGTTCTAATATGAAAAAATAAGTCCGAATAAGTTATAATTAATTTATAAAAGTTTAGATAAGTAAAAATAAGTTGAAAAGAACGGAAGTCTTATTTAAACACAAACAACCTAAATACCTAATAAAGTATCAAACCAACTATATTGATGTTAGCATACAAATACCACGTAAACTTCACAAGTAGTATTATCTTGCACTTATACGATCGATTAACAATTATTGACTTTATCAATATCAATCAATCCAGATCTACAACTTCAATGTGCCATGTCTGAATCATGTTTGAGTTAATGTCAATTTATTGACTCATTATAAATTTGAGTCAATAAAACTATTTAAGTTGGATTGAGAATTTATTTAACCCATTTTAATCATGTTGCTCAAACCCGTTTATTAATTGGTAAAACCCATCCGAATAATTAAACCATTTCCAACCTAACAAGCATATAAAATCAACATGTCGTTCCATTCTAGACAAGCAACTTGAAAAGATCAAGCTTAGTGTCCTTGTTCAAGAAATCAAAAGAAAATTTGGAGAGGTCAAGTCTCAAAGCCCTCATTCAAGAAATCCAAATCAATAAGGTGTCAAGCCAAGTTCGTGATACAACTACAAAAATCATTGTGGATACCAAATTAGTGGGCAAAATATTATAAATTATACCCAAAAATTTATTATCAATACAAAATTACTTGTTATATTTATTTTGATTTTGTTTTGCAGACTTAAAATTTATGTTTATCATGTTTTGGCACGCTCGGTGGGCCAAACTCTACCTCTCATCTCTTTCTCTATTCAAGCAAAGAAACAAGCTCCTTCAACATCGGTGGCTAAGAGAAGATTCATTCATGATGGAAATAACAAATCCTCTTCCCCACGCGAAGATCACCTGATGTAGTCGATACATGGATCAACATATGTTGTTGGTACCATGGTGATCGAAGCAACTACCATCGAGGAAGAACTTGCAAATATGAAAGAACATATTTAGAAGTTCGTCAAAGAAGGTGAAGTACAAGAAGGCCAAACCAATCACCAAAGCTAAAAAATCTCCATTCAGGCAAACAAAACTTGAGAAACTGCCTACTGATGAGTCACTAAAGAATGATGGAAGTGAACGTGAAGATGATGCGGAAGAATCGAGCTCAAAGTTCGATGTCCACATCAGACACAAGGAGTACAAAACCTTATATGGATTCCTTAAATTTAATCGCAATCTAACAACTCCAAGAAATGATAGCAAATGCCGTCAAAAGCAACTTAGTCGAGGTCTTGGTAGACAAAGCCAGGTCATTACATCAAACCATATACAAAGAGGATCGAGTCCTTGCAAATGCCTGAGGGTTATCAACCTCCCAAATTTATGCAATTTTGTAGAAAAGGTAATCCAATGTTGAATTTGAAGGTTTATGAGCTCATCAATTGCTTCAACCTTTTCCTAAGTAAGAACTAGTCACAAATCATATAAAAGATATAAAATATGAACATTAACAAGTGAAATCATGAAATCAAACACTAATCTATGATAGACAAATAAATAAAGTGAATATAATACGAAAATAAGTAAAGAAAGTAACACAAATATCTCATTGCTATTGTAACATCTCGTCTTTTAACAACAATAAAATAAAGATAAAATGAAATAAAAGAAAATAAAACTAATAATTAAAGAGATCAGTGGCAGCGGAAATACCACTGAGACGGTAATGCAACTCTAAGGAGTAAATAAACTATATTATAAATAAACAATCCCAAACGTTAAACAACCTCAAAATAAATAAGGAGATGAGGTCCCATACCCTCAACCCATAAATAGTACTAAAAACTCAAAACATCCAAACCCTTATTTAATATAAACTAATAATCCATAGAGAAATAATCCATAAAGTCAAATAGAAGCTACTTAAAACCGACTAAAGAAGAGGTCTTAATTGTTACATCAAAGTGCTCGTTGACAATCACTATGACCATATCCTTGCTCACAAGGTCATGTCTCACAACCCCTGTCCAAATTGTAACAATCCTAAACTTCTACATCTGCAAAGATATACAACAAAAATTCACAATCAGTAGGGAGTAACTAACAACTCTCCCAGTCCAATCAGGATTCAATTAACAATTTAAAGTATGAATAATAATGTCAGGCACACGAAATAATCATACAAAGACATATCAAAATCATAAAGCATGCAGAGTAGGAATGACAACTCAAGTTAATTAACAATAAAAATTAACATCAATGATCATTCAAGGTAAAGAAGGAAAGAGTTCCATAAATAGATCGTCAAAAGAAATAAGAGGCTTCAAACTTTAATAAGTGAAATAGGTAAATAAACGAATAAATAAATAATTTCGATGAGTGAGATGAACGCTAGTGACCCGCAGCCCACTTCCTAAGAGTATGTCAAATCGCAACCTCCAGAATGGCCTATGGGTTACGTTCCCTACCGTCTGTGTCTAAGAATGGCCAAACTCCCGATGCGGGACAATACACGCAGTATTTACCGACCTCTGGGACGACAACATATCCTAAGTTTCTCCAATGTAGGGTAGCACCCTGCTCAGTGCCCCCTCACCTCTCGGAGTGCATGTTCAATATCCTTGGGATAAAATAATCCCTTAGACTACTCAACTCAAAGTAAAACAATTAAAACCAATAAAGTTCTTCAAATTTAAACACTCGTCAAATCATCAAATGTTCTTCAAATGTTCTTCAAATCATCAAATATTCTTCAAATCATCAAACCTCAAATAATTATGATTCTTCAAATAGAAATCATAATTCTTCAAAAGAAATACTTCAAAATAACTCTTCAAAATAATTCTTTAAAATAATTCTTCAAAATAATTCAAATAAAATAATTCAAATAAAATAAACGAATATAAATATTCTTCATAAATTCAAGATTCCAAAATATAATCAAATTCCTTCAAAATTCCAATTGAAATAACTAATACGTCTACGTCGTTATCTGAGTTTGGGTACGAAGTCAATTATAATTTAATTATAAATTTTTCCCGTACATAACTCTTGGCGAAGTGATGCTAAGGGCAGTATTATTCTCCCCCGAGCATTACGACGTCGATAACTCAAAATACATTAAAATACTTTCAAAAAGGGTTTCACAACAACACAAATTCATACCTCATTACAATAGCTCAACAATTCGAAATTCAACAACCAAACATACTACCGTAATTAATAAAGGACAAACTGCATAAATATAATCATTAAAATAACATAAACAGTGGTTCTACACATTTAACAAAACGAAACAGCAAGCCCAAAAAGGAAAGAGAGGGGGCAGCACTGGGACGCGGGCCGCGAGCAGCCCACTGCTCTCCTTTGCCCGTTTTGTCCGTTACATACCCAAATTAAATCCAATTCAAAACATGCTCAAATGATTCCACAAAATTAAACATAAACTTTGCCAACTTAAATAAGCATGCTCAAATTAGATACTTCAGGAAGATAATTAAAATAATTCACAAGTCCTTCAAATCGTGCAAAACTAATAACTTTAAAATATTCTAAAACATGATTAATAATTCAATCTAAACCAAATAAAATTCCAGCACTAATTAATCATGATAATACACCTAAAAACATTAAAGAACATTCCCAAAAGCATACTCATCTTACCATAAGAATTAGGGCATTTTTAAGAGTTAAAAACAACTCAAAAGAATTAATTAACTTCATGAAAAATAATTCCAGCAATATTAAAATAATAAAATAGCCAACAAAACATCTAAATTCATGCTAAAACCATATTCCAATTACTACA
The DNA here is from genome assembly GCA_947645195.1 of Patellifolia procumbens. Lineage (NCBI taxonomy): Eukaryota > Viridiplantae > Streptophyta > Magnoliopsida > Caryophyllales > Amaranthaceae > Patellifolia > Patellifolia procumbens. The sequence goes on along the minus strand of CANSGD010001508.1, from coordinate 135,253 downwards.
ATAATTCCATCAATACTTAAGGTTCAAACAATGAATCGAAAATGACAATATCATTAAACTAAAATAATTCCAGCATTAATAAAATTAATAAAAACATGAATTAAACATACTAATCAATGAAATAAATAAAGATTTACAACCCTAATATGATATTAATCAATACTAACAATACTAACATCATAGATATTGATTTAAGGTACTCTAACACATATTAAAAACGATAAAACTAACGCTAATATGAATTCTAATAACTATAACATTTAAATAATAGATCTAATAACTAAAACACATCCTAACATGATTCTAACATAATTAAATAATAAGTTAAATACTAAAGTACAAGAAGGGGTTTTAGTTACCTTGATCTTAGATGGAAAAATAATACTATAATAGCAAAGAAAGAAGAGAAGAACATTGCTCCCAAAAATTCCAAGAAACCGAAATAACTCGTCTGTTGAAATGGAAACTGCAGCCACGTCCTTTCTCTTCTTCAAAAAAAAATTATACCACGAGCAAGATCGTTCCGAGTGATGAATTTTGACTACTCACACGTCCAAATCCGATAAGAAACAAATGAGATATAGGGCAAACAAGTTAGGTGTGTCCAAATGAACGAAAATGGGAAAGGAGGGAGAGAAGAGGCGAGTGGGATAAACCCTAGGGGGGAAAATGGCTGGCTTTCCTCCCCTTGGACAGCAATAATAATTAATTAGGTTAGGATTTAGGTGCTACAAATAGAGCAGGAGAATAAGGGTTGATTGGTTTGCAAAAGGGAAAGGATTTTGGTTACCAAAAATAACAAGATGCTCAATTAAATTCAAAATAAAACTCCCCCCCCCCTTTTCCTCTCTAAAACCGGCCACCCTAGACCCCAAAAACAAGTGGGTCGGCCCACTTAAGCGGTAAAGATTAAATTCTACGAGTTTGACCCAAAAACAATAAACAAAGTTCACAACATAAAGAAATAAATAAATAAAAACTATTAGCTCTACTAAAACATAAATAATAATAATACTAACTTTTATAATTATAAACTCAAAAATAAATACACGAGTAAATAATATATTTATACATTTCCAAATAAAACATTAACGCAACAACTTAAATCTTTCAAAACTTTCAAAAATAAAACTAAACTATATAAATTTAAATTTCCAAATATAAATATACACCAAAATAGAATAGATATATATAAATATAACGTATAATTTAATTAAATTAACACCCGAAATCTCAGGGTGTTACAGCTATGACAAGGAATCTCCAAATCTTCAAGTTTCCTTCTTAGATTTTTCAAAATACAAACTTTTTAACAAGTTTTTATCACTTCTCTCTCTAAAATATCTCTAAAAATCGTACCCTAAGTAAAGTTTGAACTCAATGTAGGCTAACCCTCCTAAAAGCCTCTCAAAAGTATGGGGTTCATCCTTTAAAAGCTTACAAAATCTTGGGTTAAACAGGACGATAAAACCGAGTTGCACGCTGGAATCAAGTGGGAGCGCCCTCTTTGTTTAAACCAGTCAAAATAGGAACTTCCAGAAAATTTGGAGTGCCTGCTCCGTTCAAAAGCCGGAGCGTCGTTCACATTGAGTAGACAACACAACTTTGAACGACCATGTCTCTTTAGTTCTTTATGAGAATTCAGCTTATAACAGTCCTTGAAAAGCTCTTGAGACAAGCTTCAATCTCCAACTTATATCACCTAAAAATATTGAGTGATATAGGAGATATGTCCATTTGAAGTTGACCCTATATGCATAAACATTCCAAAATGTGTTATTTTGCTCCAATCAACTCTTTTATATGCTCGGTTTGCGGGATGCAAACCTTCTAGGTCAATCCTAAGACATCAAACATAGAAGGAATCAATATTAGACCCTAGAAAGATAATCAAAATAGAAACTATTGACAAATAAGATATAATTTACTCAATTATCCTAAAAATAATAAAATCTGCCAGAAAATGAAAAAAATGAGGATAAACTCTTTAAACAAAGGGGAAATAAGGTATTTAGATTGGTATAAGTTACATTATGCTTAACTTTTGTTCGTCCTCGAAAAAATAAAAATAGATAATGTAAATCTACCTCAAGAAAGCAACAAGATCTAACGAGCTGTCTTTAGAATCATGGTTGCATTTAGCATGTGCAACAAGCCCTTTAAACCGCAAGGATGACCATAACCCTAGTGGATGAGTAGGGCCTCGTGAGGGTTTTCCGAATGCATACGCACAAAGCCAAGTAAGCAAAAGCTCGAAAAAATGAAAGAAGTAGCACAATTAAGGTCCTTTTCGTGAGGAATGTTCGCATAAAAAGATAATGCGAGTAAAATTTGTATTCAAAACATCGTTCAAGGTGTATCCACAAGTTAGGAAACGAGGGGATTGGATACCTAGTCCAGGGTGCAAGAATAATATTGTCCTAAACCTTGATCATCAAATGGTGTTCTAGGTGTTCAAAATAAGATAATGTTTTCAAATGGAAGGAAACGGTTCTAGAGTTGGTTCCAATCACTAATAGTGCAATTAAGCCCCCCAAGCTAGACTTGGTTAATGAGTAAAAGCATAATATGAACTTGTGATGTTGATAACTTATTAATACCTTTGTTTCACTATAATTGTTACACGTTGACATTTTAAACTATTCACATATTTCATTTTGACCATCGTTTGTGAGTTATACATAAGAAAAATATAGTAATGTGAGATCTTGTTAAATTTCTTTTGATATGTACTCCCTTCGTCCCAATTTATTGGCTACATTCACCTTTTCACAGTTTTCAATATGCGATTTCAAAAACTAATATGTCAAATTTGGTATAGGAAAAAACTACAAAAAATATATATTTGGAAATTACACATTGAAACGAATCAAACAACATCTCACATGAGTATGTTTTCTGTTACGTATATAAACTTAAAAACAGTCAAAGTGGCAAAGTGAATAGTATTTAATTAAAGACAATATGTAGCAAATAATTTGGAACGAAGGGAGTACTATATTAATATCTAGTTTTTATTATTTTTACAAATTCATAATTAGTGATATTACTGCTCAAAGTTTTGCATTAACATGCGTGAAAAATACAAGTGTAACAATTATAGTGAGACGGAGGGAGTGCTTCATTAAGACTCATTGGGCTAGTAGCCCTTGTGGGCTCGTTGTCCACACTTATTTATTTAGGCATTTTAAATAATTTGGACTACTAGCCTCGTAGACTTATTGGCTCCATTTATTTAGTAATAACGATTCTTGTACTTAGTATATAATGCTTTGATAGACTATTTTCTTCGACTTGACGTAAAATGAGATTTATGTTATTAAAAAGAAAAATTTATGTAATTCTATTCCATATTTAAGTCCAGTTAATTTAGATACAGTAATAAATTTCAAACTAATCAAAATCAAATCATCTATATTCAAATAAAATATGAAATTTTAGCACGCACAACAAACTTTATTTGGTTGTGTTTTCCATGAAATAGAAGTTATCCATTCGTTTCTTTTTATTTATCTTACTTTTCATTTTTATCCGTTTTTTTTGTCTATCCTACTTTTTCATCTTTCCCTATATGGAAAAATTATATTATGCATCTGCCCCTACTTTATCAGATTTTGGTCCTACATGTACCTTACGATTTTTTCTCACCTGCTAATCACCACATTCACTATCAAATAAGTAAACTCTTTAATTGTTGCCATTATCCACATGCCTATGACATCATCTTTGTTAGTATTTTGAGTTACAGTAAATAGGATAAATGAAAAAAAAACAAAAGGAATACTACTTAACACCAATAACTCATAATTTTCCACAACCCACCATGCATTTACAACGATGGTTGTTTTCTTTGTCTCGATGACTGAAGGAGTCGTGCATGAGTTCATACTAGTGAAATAAAGTTTACACATTCCAACAAAGAAATTAAAATGAAAGGATTAATAATGAAAGAAAGTTCTTATAAAAAGGGAAATGTTTTACCGATGACCAAATTGCAAATAGTAAAAGTCAGCAGGTTTAATACTTCGGTAGAACATTTTGTTCGACTTGACGTACAGTGAGATCGTTGCTATAATCAAAATTGATAGTAGTATGATTCTATTCGACTTTCAAGTCAGGTTAATCTAAATAGAGACATAAATTTCTAATCAAATATACATAATAGGTACATGATGGATGTGCACTTACGTAAAGGAAGGTGTGTCTAAATTAAAGGCCGCTAACAAATAATAAAATGCACAAACTCCCTTATCTTTGACACGGAATGAACAATGATTCATTTTCGATAAATAATCGTTTATTTCCAATGAACCAACAAAGCCAAAAAGTTTCCCCATTTTCTCTCTCATCTGACATACATTTTCTCTCTCCTTCATTATCTTCTTCAATTTTAAATTCATTTGTTTCTTCCATTTCTCTCTCCTCCATTTTCTCTCTAAAAGTTCTCCATCTTCTTCTCAAACATCATTTTCATTCAAATTTCAAACTAAATTAAAACATCCAACTTATATTTGTAAGGGAACTAGTGCGTACCACACCTATTCATCATTATCACTCAAAATTTCGAATTTCAACCCTAAAAATCATTTCAAACTTAAACTTTCAAACTCAACCCTAGGAAATTCTAAACTCATACAACAACGAAGCAATTTTGAATGGTAACAACTTATATGTGAATGACAATGTAGTTTTGAGTTTTAATTTCCATATATCTAGAGTTTTTTTTTTTAAATACTATATCGTTACATTCTTTGGAAATGTATATTCAGTATGTTCATTTCAGAAAATTTTGTCAAAAAGACCTTATTTTTGTTACTTCTTCCGTAACAAAATAAACGCACCTTTTTCCATTGTAGGACGTAACATAATAAATGCAACAAACTTCAAGCTTTTCTATTGTAGTAAGTTTTAGTGTGAAATTACTAAAATACTATAACACCCCTGAATTTCGAGTTGCTAATTAAATTAAATAATATCAAAATTCTACAGAAAATTCGGCAGAGCTCCGTCTGAAATATGGACCGCCTAAAATTCAATTTAGGACTCGCGTCCAAATTATAAACCTGTAAGAATAATCCAGCAAACCAACTTCTCCAAAATCCTTGTCCAGCTCAACAGTCAATACATCCATGCATAAGTACCCGAAATCCAAAAGTGTTATTCCACGGTTATTGCAGGAATAACCGTTAAGGATAACTACCTTACTAAATTAATGTTAAAGCAACAACTAATTAAACTATTACAGTCCAACGTGTAAGGTTTAAGTAAATTAATATTTACAACCTTAAGTTCCAAAATGATAATATATATATATAGTGCAGCGGAAATAGAACTACTATACTTCAACTAAGCTAGTGGTACGTTGCTCTCAACCCAAACCCCTTTGCAAATCTTCATGTACCTGCATATATCAGGCATGTAGTATCAGCCAAACTGGCTGAGCAAGATTTCATACTAAGAAACCAAACATATATGCAGGTAGGATATATTAACATATCCTACAAATCATTTACTTTCAAAACATAATACGAAATTCAACTTTATAAACTATTTTTCCTTTCTTTGTATTTCTTCCAAAACGTATACATTCTTTCTTTTCCTTTTTGAAACCAAATCCTTTCTTTCCTTTTCTTTAACAAAATATATTAAAAGTCTCAAAGTCATAAATCTAGAGAATGGAACAACTTTTATTTCCATTGGGCTAGCTAGGCCCTCCGGATAACACTAAGACAAAGATCCCTAGTGTGCACACCCTACAAACGGCCAAACCGTAGTAGAAGATCAGAGTCCGAGGTACTGATCAACGTACCCCCACAAACTATTCTATAAAATCGAGCCAAACTCGACAAAGTTCCATTCTTTGAGATGCCACACAGGCAACCCCACAACTTTAAAAACACAAAACTATTTGACATAATCTTTCCATAAACTTTCCTTTAACTTTCTATTTGTGGTTCGAAAACCAACATCTCCATCTTTGGAGGAACATCCTCCCTTTCCAACCAAGCTTTCTATTAATGGAGGAACATCCTCCCTTTCAAACCACTTTCAACCAAAATTTGATACATACCTTTTTAAAACTCTTTCTCTAACTACAAAAGTTTTAGTAAGAAATCTTACCTTTTGAAATACAGCAAATCAACTATCTCAAGCAGTCAATACGGCTCCTCAATGAAACCGGAATCTACAATATAAACATATATGTACTCATTAAGTAATAATAGACTTGGCTTAACTAGTCAATGAGCTTTGCTTAACTCTAGTTTCATAAATTATGAACCTCCTACTTCAAATGACATTACTAACGAATACTAACAATACTAAAATATCTCTTAGTTTATATAAAACCAACACCTAAGCTTCATTATATATATTTAGATACTTTGGAATCCGTTAGGAAAACATTCAAACTTAAATCACTCGAAACTAGATTATTCAATTTCAGCAGAAACTTAAAATGGCATAACTTCCTCATTCTAACTCTGAATCACGCGTTTCTTGAGCCTATCTTGAGTATAATTTTGATACGAACAACTTTTGTGAAATAGTATTTTTGCGAAAAACGCCTAGAAACTGTTGAAAAACATGAATTACGAAACTGACCTGTAATTTCTACGAATTTTAACTCTTGTTCATAAACTCATTATTACCATGAAACAATCTCACTCAATCAAGCTACACCCAACATTCATAATCAAAAACCCCCAATTCAATTTCACTTCTAAAAACCCTAACTTCATAAACTTTGAGAAAACTAAAATTAAATTAAGAACTTAACTTACCCACTACTATGGAAGATTAATGGTGAAGAAATCTTGTGAAATCGACCCTTAAAACGCACCCCAAACCTCAAAACGCACCAAATAACGATCCTCTTGCTGCTCCTCTTTCTCACGGGTCGCGCCGCTACTTCGAGGTTGTTGTGTTGTGGTTGAGGCGCCGGACAGATAGAGAGATTGAAGGTAATATAATTCTTTGTGGGATGAAGATTGTGAGGGCTTAAGAGAGATGGAGAGGATGAGTGATGGAGAGGATGAGTGAACGTAATGTCTGATTGTTTTGTTTCCTTTTATTTTCTTTCTCTTTTTTTTGTTTCATTATTATCCATTTCCCTTTTATACATAAAAGCCACTCTTTTCCTTTTTGCAAATAACTATATAGATATATAAGTGTATAATCTTTCTTATTAATACTTAAACTCTTCACTAAACTTCCCATTAAATTCATACACATTTTTTTAAACAAAAATAATTCCTATGTAAAAATATTAAATATGAAATATGATTAAAAGAAATAATTTATCTTTAATAAAATAAATATTAACTATATTTCCAAAAACTGGGGTGTTACAAATACCCCAATTTAAGAAAATTAAAACTTGATTATATCCTTTCAAAATATCATTATGAATTAACTAAATATCATTTAGACTAATGACCTTCACCTAATTTTAACCCCAACATTCAATGAAACTTCAACCACCAACCATTCATGAAACCCTAACCCCTCTTACCTCCAACCACCACCATCTCCATCAATTCCTACAACCACCAACAACAATAGCGGAGCACTTCCGCCACCACCGCACCACTTCACTGCCACCACCTTTGGCACCTTCAGCACAAAAATCGAGTAGATCGACCACCTTCACCTCCTGCTCATTGTTGCTCAAGGCAATTGGAAGAAGAGAATTTTATGGGTTTGTGGTTCGATTTTTCCTGGGTTTATCTTTTTTTAGATTTGGGTTTCGTTTTCTTGTTTTCTCCTTTAGAGTTCGAAAAATCCTAGGTTTTTGACTTCGAATTTAAGGGTTTTAGGGTTTGAATTTTCTGGGTTTGGGTTTGGGAGTTCTAATTTATGGGTTTGGATTCAAATTTTCTGGCTTTGGGTTTGAATTCCTTGGTTTTGGGGTTCGAGTTTGTTGTTCGAGTTCTGGGTTGGAAATTTGTTGTTTTTCGAAATTTTCTCGGTTTGAATTTTGGGTTTCGAATTCTGGGGTTTGGGGGTCTAATTTTTTGAATTTGTTGTTGTTTTTATTGTGAATTCGAATTTGTTGTTGTTGTTGATCGAATTTATGGGTTTGTTGTTCGAGTTCTGGATTGGAAATTTGTTGTTTTTCGAAATTTTCTCGGTTTGAATTTTGGGTTTCGAATTCTGGGGTTTGGGGGTGTAATTGAATATATATATTGATATTCTTTGTCATCTAATGTTCATTTTTCACTTCATGAATGTGCAAAAGTGATAAACCAAATGCACCACCTACTACAAACAAACCCCACTCACCAACCAAGGCCACTACTGAGAGCAAAGCCCCGGCTAGGGGTGAGAATGAGCTTGTCCTGTTCGCGAAATAATTCGGGCTCAACTCGTCAAAGCTCGGTCAAATCTCGACTCATAGAAGTTCGGCTCGAACTTGGGCCTGGCTCAAAAGTTTAACAAGCCGAGCTGAGCTAGGCTAGGCTCGGTGTCATGGTCTGAGTGTGGTGGGTAAAATCTCCCGAAGGTAAGCCATAAAAAAGCAAGGGGCTAAGAGGGTATGAACTTTTTGACCTCGGATCGTGCGACACGCCCTTACCTTCTGTGCGACACGGTTTTGTTAAGGCCTTAATCGGTTTTGTAAGCAAGCTGAAGGAAGCTTAAATTTAGCTTTAAAGGGCCACGTCATGCTTAACACAATTTCACATGGATGTCATGCAGCCACACATGAAGTCACATGACATTGGAGCTTGGTGCAATGAGGTTTAGGAGTTTAAAGATGAAGGAAGCCAAAACTGGCGAGAAAAAACGTGAATCAAGGCCTACTTTCATCAGTTTTGGGCAACCATCTTTCCTTCTCTGAACACTCTGGTTAATGGAGAATATTTTCATTTGTTTATGTAGATTAATATCCCATTGGCTCCTCTGTTGTTTAAGGCCATCCAATAGGGTTTTTAGCTGTTGTTTAGAAGAGGTGCTGAAACACTTTCCTTTGTTTATTGTTTTTATTAGCTAAGCAAATGGCGTCCAAATGACTTCAGTTCTGGACATATTGTATCTATAAGTGTCTAGTTTGTAACCCTTTTGGAATCAAATTAATTGAGTAAGAATGAAGCCTTGTATGCTTGTTTTACTAAGCTGTGCACATAGTAAAGTTTCTAGGACTTTTGGCCAATTTCTAAATCTTTGCATTTCTAGTTAACTAAAAGTTGAATTAGTGATAGAACTCAAAGTAGGTTGATACTAGAAGCTCATTGTTATAATATAACTTAGATTGGTAGTTATTTGGTTAGTGGAAAGTGGTGGTGGTTCGTTAATCGAACACAGGTTGATCCAAAACTGACTGTGGTTGTTTCTTTAGTTATTTCCAATCCGAATGCTCTTGACCGCGTAAATCTTCATTTTTCAGTTCATTCGGTGACTACATAAGTTGGGTTCTTCTTTCTTTTTACTTTTTGTTCGTTTGGGCCTGCGTTTCAGGTGGGTGCACCTTTCTCCACGTAAGTGCGCGTCCACCAAGGTTGTTAAAATCGCGATTTTAAATTGAATCAGAAAGGGTGGTTAGAATCGAATCGTAAAATTCTAAGCTTTTAAGAATTTTACTAAAATAAGGTTCTATGATGCAATGTATGACTTGTTTAACTCATTTTTTTCCATTGGATAGAGTGAGAAATTACATTTTTTAAGTTACCAAGTTCTTTATAATGCTATAAATTATTATATACAATACATGTGTATTCTAACCTTTGTGCTACTTTTTTTTGGATGAATGACCATTAATAATTATAAAGAATAATATTTTTGAGGTAAACAAGTCAAAAACATCAAAATACACTAAAAGGTAACATTGTAAAATGCAACTAATATCAATACATCGTGCAAAATTCATACACGAAGTATTATACTAGTGTTTACTCTTTGGTCATTGTCTACAAGTTTACTTCGAACCAAAACTCATCTCTAAATTCATCACTTCAAATAGTTTCGTAGTATATGCCCCCATTTCATTGCCTTACCATCATTCATAATTGCAATATTAGAAATGATGAAGAAATTTTGGATGAAATGAAATCAAAATTTCTGAATAATTGAAATTTAGGCAAAGAAAAATCTACACTAAATCATGATCATCAGGTAATTACATATACAAATTCAATATTGAAAATGATATTTCAAGACAAAAGAACTAGGAACATAATACTCAAAATCAATTACTCACTAATAAATCCAAAATTGAAGAATCTAAGGAATGAAAGAAGAGAATTGAAGCAGACAAATAGAATTATTTAGTTAATCTTGAATTGAAGCAGACAAGTGATTGAAGATTATATGACGCATGTTATGGTCTGAGGTAGCGTAGGGTTAAGGGAAATAAGTAGGATTTTGAGTGTGACAAGTGAACCGTTATAGTCTGAGGTAGCTTAGGGTTAAGGGATACTCTCTCCGTTCCCTTTTGATGTTCCCATTTTCCTTTTTGGGATGTTTCTAAAAGTTTTTCCCATTTGAAATATTTTCCATTTTAAGAACAATTATTTCCCCATCTTATTTTTACCTTTCAACAACCAAATATTTACAACACTTTTTAATTTTTGTCTTATACATGGACCCACTTTTGAATAATTTGTTTCTTAATCACCCACTTTTTTTTTTCTCTCTCTTACTTTTTCAGAAGCAAAAAGTACCAAAGTACACTTTATATAATATAAAATTCAAAAGATGCTCATCCACATTAATTTGCATTTATTTTCCCCCGTATTCCAAATGGGAACATCAAATGGGAACGGAGGGAGTATAAGATAGGAAATAGGTCTGGCCCTTAATTTTCATGAAATTTTGTAAGTGTATCATTTTTTTTAAAATCGTACAAAAATCTTGACTTTACGATTTTAGTTACGATTTTAACAAATTCCGATTCTAACAGCGATTTAAATCGTATGGCAAGTTAGAATTTTAAAAGCGATCGATTTTGAGATTTAAATTGCGACTTTAATAACATTGACATCCAGCATGGAATTTGCGAAAATTATATGAGATATGTTTAAATACATTCTAAAGTTTTAACGCTAATGGATGATGTTATGAGAAAGGTTAGTCATCTTTCATCTACCCACATACTCCTAATAAGCAATAAGTTTCCACGATCCATCATTTAGGATTAGGGGTTTCCACGATCCATTTTTTTTGGAAAAAAAACCTTCTAAATTACGATTTTTATATAAAGATAACCAGATATAGTGAGCCGTGAGCATATTAGATATCACGGATCGGATTTTTGAATTTTAGATCCAAATATTTTGCACACTTCGGATAAAATCAAATACCCTGAATAGTCTAAATGATGGATATATCCGATTCGAAATTTCCAAAGTTCTAAATTTTAGATCCGATATCTAAACTTTGAATAGGTGTACATGATTTTTTCTTGGTCTGAATAATTCAAGGAGTCATAAGTTCACACTACAACTACAATGAAAGAAATCCTAGAGATTCCAACAAAGAAAATGAATTGAAAGGATGGATGGATGGGTCTTAATAAAGAAAGAAAAATCAAAGTATTGTAAAAAGGAGTACTCCAATTAAGAGATAGTAGAAGTCCGTCAACCTTTCCCAATGACCCAACTGACAAGTAAAATCAAGATGAACGTCCAACCTTTTGCCCTCCACTTTTCACACACACCTTTTTTCCTCTCAAAATGCATATGCTGTCCTTTTCTTCTTCAAAACAAAATCAGACTTGACCCTTTCCTTCCTTTTCTACTCGTCTTGTTGTTCTGTCACAATATCTGCATGTCTACGTCGTCGTCATCGCACCCATTCCATGCCATCCCCTTTCATTTTCTCTCCTCCTTTTTTCCTGCAATATCTCTCCTGCTCCTTCCTTTTTTTCTTTTATTTACTCTACCCCCCATCCCATATTATCTATTAAAAACAACGTTAAAAATCACATTGATTTCTTTCTGTTTTCATTTAATATACTATACTGTTGGCTGAGCTGATAGTACGTTCTCCTTCTTTCCTTCCTTATCTGTTTACGTTCTCCTTCTTTCCTTCCTTATCTGCTTGAGTTTTGGCATATTAGAGGTAACATTAAAAGGTCATGAAATCTCTGCTCCTCATCTCCATCTATCACTCCTACTCGTCCTTTCACCCTCATACCTAACCTACCCCGGCCCTCTAATCTCTATCCCTTCTTCCCAGAAATTTACCCCCTTCTTTTTATCAATTTATAAGAATATTCACACATAATATTATATATCTATTTGTTTAGATTAAAAATGGCTGTTGAGGCTGAGTTTTTCTCTGAAAATATGGGTTTTTCTCAAGATTGGATGCTACCTAAAACAACCCCTTGTCTCCCTCCTCCTGTTACTTGTGATGCTCATCATCTCACTTTCTCAAATACCCTACAACAACAACAACAACAACAGATGGGAATGGGAATGGAAATGGGATTCAACGTTGGTGAACGAAATGCTTCATACCCATCTTCTTTCTCTGGTGTTATGGATATTTCTCAACCATTTGCTGATTTGCTTGATAAACATAAGCATGAAGTTGATCTTTATCTCCATTTTCAGGTATGTCCAAACTTCATTATCTTTATTTTTTCTGGGTTGTTTTAGATTTTTCAGGTGAGGGAAGAAGGGCCTGATTACCTTATCTATTTGTTTATTTTAGTATGTGTATCTTTATGTTCAAAACTTTTTTGTCACATTTGGGATGCCATCGTTTTTTTCATCATTTCCGACGACGACTCATATTAGCCCACCTCAAATCATCTTGAGAATCAGACTTAATAGTCGTGGTTGGTTGTTTAAAATGTAATTTGCCATAATAAAAACTGTTATTTTTAACGAAAAAAAAAGCCATGTTGTAAAATATTGCTATTTGCTATTTTGCAATGCATCCAACGGTAAGATATACGACATATACTATTACAATGTTGTGCACCTTATGCATGTTTAGTTGTTTGCAGGGAAAGTGTTGTCCTTAATCTTAATCTTGAAATGCCCACATACTATATTTTATATCAGTTTAATCTTCAAAAAATCATGGCAAGATAGTGCCCATAATGTTAAGCATTTTAATTTTGCCTATGTGTGTTTTCGTTAGGTTATGTGGTGATTATACATTAATTAATTCTGTAATGTGAAAATAGGGAGAGAGATTGAAGGAGGCAGTGCAACAACATAAAAGTCAGCAAATGGAGCTTCTAATAAAGAGCTACGAATCAAAGACAAAGGCATTAATAAGAGAGAAAGATAAAGATCTGGAAAAAATGAGGGTTAAAACAAAAATGTTAGAAGATTACTTGAAAAAATCAGTAGGACAAACAGAGATGTGGCAGAGAGTGGCTAAGGAGAAAGAAGAAATGGTGATTGGACTCAACAACATGCTTCTTATGCTACATCAAAACAACAAATTAATTACTACTGTTAAGAATGAAGATAGTGATGCAGAAAGTGTATGTGATTGTGAATCTTTCAACAGAGAAAATGAGGAGAAGAAGATGAAGGTGAATGCATGCAAATGGTGCAATAAAGAGAGTTTGTGTGTTGTTTTCCTTCCTTGTAAACATCTTTGTTGCTGTAAAGTCTGTGAATCTGTTCTTGGACACTGCCCTGTTTGTAATTCTGTTAAACAGGGGAGTTTGGAATTTTTTTTCTCTTGAAATATTTGGTGAGAACAGGATAAAGAATGTGCATGGAAGATAGATATGGGGGAAAAGAATAGTCTTTTCTTGCTTTTTTTGTTTTAAAGTAGGAGCTTTTTTATAATTATTTTAGTATTATGATTGTACAAAAAAGGACAGTCCCAGATTTTGTTTCTTTTTTGTTTTGGAATGATGACTACTACTACAAATTTGAAACTTTTTCAAAAAATAAAGGTTTTATGTTCTATTTCACTCTTGGATGGGTACTTTTCACCCTTCCTTCACGGTTCTATTTCGCTATCGACCACTATTTTTATATTGCTTGTGAATTGTGATACATAATAACTCGGTCATTCATTTCAAATGCATATCCCATTTTCGTATTTTAAACTTGTAGTATTCCCTTTTCTTTTTCATATTTGATCTATGGTTTATGTAGGGAATGATATGAATTTGCTAACTGACATGTGCTTTGTTTAAACTTCAATTGATTGACTTTGTTAGGCAACTAATTGCTTATGAGGTAAGAGTAGTATACTTGCCATAACCGATTCGACTTGAATTACTCCATTAGACTTTAAATTATATAGTGCGGCTAAACACAGCCCGTATTTACTAGCTCACAGCCCGTATACGTATAAATACGTGGTATAAAAGTCTAAATTGCCCCTCTTCCTTTTAAAAAATTTAAAAAAAAAAATTAAAAAAAAAATTGAATCTTCACGGAACCGGATTGACTTTCCGGTACCGTGTACCGAAATTCCATCCGGTTCCGTGAAATTATCAGTTTTGACGGAACCGGATGGAATTCCGGTACACGGTACCGGAAAGTCAATCCGGTTCCGTGAAAATTCAATTTTTTAAAAAAAAAAATTTTTTTTTTTTTTTTTTTATTTTTTTTTTAAAAATGGATTTTTACGGTACCGGATTGACTTTCCGGTACACGGTACCGGAAAGTCAATCGGGTTCCGTAAAAATTCAAATTTTAAAAAATTTTTTTTTTTTTTGAATTTTTTTTTTAAAAAAATGGATTTTTACGGTACCGGATTGACTTTTCGGTACACGGTACCGGAAACTCCATCCGGTTCCGTGAAAATTCAATTTTTAAATTTTTTTTTTTTTTAACTTTTTAAAAAATAATTTTTTTTTGGATTTTTTTTTAAAAAAACCGGACATAATTATATTTAATAAGGGTATTTTGGACAATTTGCTATAAAATACGGGCTGTGAGATGGTAAATACGGGCTATGTTTAGTAACACCCAATAATAAAAGGAATGATATGCTATGAATAATTGAATATTACCTGATCCAAATTAACTTCTTTTTTTTTGGTAAGGAGAAGTGGCCCGGACTCCGCTCGAGTCCTAATGGGCCAGACACTTTGAAGAGGGGGAAATGATAAGGGAAATCCTCTCAAAGTGCCCCTAGTGGGGATTGAACCCCCAACCTCAAGGTTGAAAGGTTCACTCCTTTCCACTAGACCAAGCCTTGCTTGGTTGATCCAAATTAACTTGTTCATATTATTAATGTGACTATTATTTATAGAATCTACACTATGTATCAAAGTGAAAGTCGCTTAATTTGGTTTACCTCCCAAAATTCCCTTATAACTCTAAAAGTCTTTTCTAAAAACATCTAAGTATATTGGAAATAAAAGTAGGGGCACTGATTCATAAATGCTTACATTGAAACTCTTGGTTTTGTTTAATACTGTTAGTTGTTGATTTTCTTTTTGAAAAGTTAATAGTCAAATTTTAAATATGATAATTAGGAGTTATTTTTTTATCAAATATTTACAAATATAGTATTACTTGAAGTTACCTAAATTTTATATAAATCAAAAGCAAATGGTAACGAATTTGATCATATATAACTTGAATGGACTCGAAATGTAATCGGAGACTTATGAGCCAAATCATATCCGACTAAAATGGAGCTAAACGAACCTATAAAGAGCTCTAACTTTATTCCTTTTTTTGGTATTTGGTTGAATATCTTTTTATTTCATTTAAATGTGAAGGTTTATGTAATACTACTTCTGTTTCATATCTATTGCAACCTTTGATTTTTTATTATACTATTTATACAATTTCCTTGACCTTCTTTTGTGATTTATACATAAGGTAAATATATTCATGTGAGATCTTGTTAGATTCGTCTCGATATATACTTAATTAATTTCAACTTTTTATAATTTTTACTTAAATAAAATTAGAGATATTAATGTTTAAAGTAGTATATTAGGAGGCGTAAGACTCCCTATATTGTAATAGATATGGAACAGATGTAGTATTAATATTGAAGAGCAAACAATAGAATCGATAGGTAGAATGAGGTATGAGCTAGTTTACGTGCTACTAAACAACCAAGTTTTTGTTTGGTGGTGATTTTTTTGCCTTTGAATATTATATGATAGTGATGGATCTTATTAGGTTTGAATGAATGTCGATTCTAATGCCTTATCGAATGCTTAGATAAGTATTCTGTATATAAGACCCAGACCCGTAACCGATACCCGACCTATCAATATTGGATTCGAACTACTTTTTCCAGGTTGGGTTTTAAGCTGTTTGTAACTCTTTTTCGCTCTTTTTGTTGGGTGGGGGAAGGGTATCTCATCTATTTCATCCTCAATCTATAATTTATGTTGTGTACGGGATGGATTCGCCAATTTCTTTTTGCTTTGTATGAATTTTATTTGATTGGTATGGATCCTAAACTTAACTCGTTCAATCAAACTTCAACCTTTACGTACAATGACATGATATAAATTTTGACCTCATTCATATCGACACATATTCAAATTATTAATATGACTCCTCTTTATTGAATTTTTATGGTGAGCAAATAGGATATATACTTGATTAATTGTAACTTTAATTAACTTAACATAGAATTGGAGACCTAGGGGCCGTTTTTCAAAAATTATTAGCACTGATTTGAACTTATCTAAATTGCTTATAAATAAGTGAAACTATTGGGTCAGACGGTCCGACCCAATACGTTTTGTCGGACGAAGCCGCGAGAACAGCCCCTGCTACTTCATCTTCTTCCTCCGCCGCCGCGCTGCTCATCTTCTTCCTCTGGCGCAACAGGGCTTTGAAGATGATGGAGCAAGCTCATCTAATCTCACGCCTTATCTCCCAGAGATTATAGCTTCTCTCATTGCAGCTGCTGATAGTTCAACTTCTACCATTGATGCCATTGATGCCATTGATGAAGAAGAAGGAGAAAGTGAGAAGAAAGAAGAGGTTAGTGTTTTTTATTTTTTTATTTTTAGTTAGTTGTTACATGAAAGAAAAATAAAACCAACTGAAAGAAAAATATAAGTAACTGAAATAACTACATACCTTCAGTTAAAAGGATGAAGGTATGTAGTTACTCCCTTTTTTTCATTTGCTTCTAACTTACTTTCATTTACTCCCCTTTTTTTTTCATTTGATTCTTAGTTACTTTCATTTACTCCCTTTCTTTTTCATTTGCTTCTAACCTGCTTTCATTTACTCCCCTTTTTTTTTCCATTTGCTTCTTAGTTACTTTCATTTACTCCCCTTTCTTTTTCATTTGCTTCTAACTTGCTTTCATTTACTCCCCTTTTTTTTTCATTTGCTTCTAACTTACTTTCATTTACTCCCTTTTTTTTCATTTGCTTCTAACTTGCTTTCATTTACTCCCCTTTTTTTTCATTTGCTTCTAACTTGTTTTCATTTAGACTAAAACACGTAAATGAAACAATAAGATAACTAACTAAACTTAAAAGACATCCAACTGAAATGAAAAAGATGAACTGAAAAAAATTTGAAACTAACTGAACAAAAATTGAAACCAACTGAACAAAAATTGAAACCAACTGAAACAAAAATGAAACCAACTGAAACAAAAATGAAACCAACTGAAAGTCGTCCGGCCAAATGTTATGGTCGGACGCGTCTGACCCAATACCTTCTCTATAAATAATTCAAATCTTATTTATATGAGGGTCAAAGGTTATTAGAACTTATCTAATAAACTTATTTCTTATAACTTTATAAGGACTAAAAGGAAGAAGGTTTTATGAGCAACCAACCCAAATGGACTTAAACAACCTATGACCATCTTTATTCTTATTCCTTTTTTTGGTTGAACATACAGGATCGATCACCTTTGTGAATGTGCTATTATCATAATTAATGGTTTCTCCTTTTCTTTTTAGATGACCCTGATTGACTTTGTTATTATTGATATACTCTAAATATAAATCTTTTATAATTTTATGTTTAGATAATTCTAGATACAAATCGAAATTACGCATTGACAGACGTAACAAAAGAAATTGGTCAATAGAAAAGAAACGGGGTGTTGTGTTGACATTTCATCATGTTTTAACCCCCATTTCATGTATGGTTCCGCTACATTCCGCTAGATTTTGCGCTTGTTTGCAGTTTTGTGTCTTTTGAGTTATTTCAGGGACATTTGAACTATTTGGAAGTGGAATGAACCATTCTGGAGCATGTAGATGATCGTTGGAGATTAGAGATCATATTCAAGTTCATTTGGATGCATTTGGATACTTATTTGGACCCATTCAGCTTGGACCCATTCAGCTTGGACCCATTCAGCTTGGACCTGGTCAGGTTCATACCTGACCCGATCAGATTGCAGTTCGCTAATAAGAAATATGATATTTTGGCTTGGACCCAATCGGGTTTGAGTTAGGCCCGATCGAGTTGGACCCTGGACCCGATCGGGTTGGACATAAACCTGATCCGGTTTTTGTCGAATTTGGTCCTTTTAAGACTCCGATCTTTATTTTATTAGTAGAGTATAAATAGGTTTCGATTAACAATTGTAACCTATTCCTAATTATTCAGTTTTAGAATCTTTTCATTCATAGTTTAGACAAAATACTCTTAGTTTCCATCTCAATTACTTTGATATTACTTAGTTTTGAAGATTGAAGACTTCGGATCCATCAATTTAATTGAAGTTTGATTTCTCTATTCCCTCTTTCTGTTTCTTAATTATGTTCTTGATTATGCTTATCGTTTCTATTGTCATGATTAGTGAATATTTCTAATTCTAGGATTGAGTTGAGCCATAGCATCGATTGATCGCTTTATTTCTATTAATTCCATGTTATTGAATAGTTCGATTAGGGTTTGATAGGTTTGTTTTCATTGTCAATTTGCATCATTGTTTTGCCCTAGTTTTTATTATCAATGAAAGTTGGAGTTGAAATTGGGATTTTATTGTAGCAATTTGTTATCTTGTTGATTGAATTTATCAACGAAAGTTGGGATTCAATCTAGCTTGACTTTTCATTGGTTGAGATTCGCACATGAAAATAGTGAGAATCGAGATTGAGAACTTCATTTGCATTGGTCCTTAATGCATCTAATTTTGCATGTTATTAGCCATGAAAATAGTAAGCATGCATATTAGTTAGGTCTTTTGTAGTCAAGAAATTGGTCTTAAGGTAGTTCATCTTTGAAAGAATGTCATATCACCTAAGCCTCGATTCATTAACTGGAGTGTAAGTTGTGTTTGATCGATTCATGTTAGTGGTGATGCTCAATCTTAGTGCTTTATTATCATAGCTATCATCATATTTCACTCTACTTATTAGTTTAGAAATTAGTTTAATAGATCTTATCATCGATATAAAATTGTGTAGCTATTTCAGAATCTAGAGTCAGCTAGTGTTTAATCTTGCACCTCACTGAGTTAGACCCGTTAGTGCTACAACACCTTTCACTTGCGGTATTAAAATAAAACCGTAACAAGTTTTTGGCGCCGTTGCCGGGGTGGATACGGATTAGAATGAGTTTGATTTAAGATTTAGTAGAATACACCTTTTCTCTTTGTTTATTTTTTCCTTTTGCTGTTTAACTTTTCTCTTGTAGTAGTTGTTTCTGAATGCACAAGCGCTCAATATCAGTAGATAATCTATATCTTGACCCTGAAATCGAAGCCACAACAAGAAGGCGCAACGCAAAAAGAAGAAGAAAGCAGTTAGAGGACAATCAAAGAGAGACAATGGCTCGTCCTCTCAGAGACTATAATTTGTCGGGCGTTACAACAACATCTAGCATTGCTAGGCCTGCTGTACAGGCTAATAATTTTGAGATCAAGATCGGGTTGATTCAGTTCATTCAGCAAGATCAGTTCAGTGGAAGTCCCTCAGAGAACCCTAATGACCATATCAATTCTTTTCTGGAGAAATGTAATACAGTGAAGATTAATGGGGCCTCCGAAGAAGCAGTTCGACTTCGTTTATTCCCCTACTCATTATGGGATAATGCGAAGGAGTGGCTGAAGAAACAAGAGCCCAACAAGTTCACTACATGGAATGCTTTGGCCGTTGCTTTCTACCGCAAATATTTTCCACCAGGGAAGACTGCTAAGCTACGAAATGCAATCACATCATTCACTCAAATGGATGATGAAACACTTTATGAGGCATAGGAGAGGTACAAGGAATTGCAAAGGCAGTGCCCACATCATGAGATCTCTACATGGCTTAATATTCAGGCGTTCTACAATGGGTTAGCTCATGAGGATCGCACTGCTATTGATGCTGCTGCTGGGGATGCTCTTATGGCAAACACATCTGAAGAAGCCCAAGAGTTGCTAGAGGAGATGGCTGCTAACAACTAACATTGGTCAAGTGAAAGATCGTCAGCTAAAAAGGGCGGAAAATATGAGGTCGATGCAATAACTTCACTCTCTAGTAAGGTCAATGCTTTGGCTCAACAGATCAAGCAGATGTCTGCTGGTGCTAGTGCAGGGATGAATACTATGCAAGGCAATAATGCTATTGGGTTCGCAGAGATGAGTATAATGGAACAAGAGCAAGTCAATGCTCTATATGGTAATATTAGACCTATGAACGACTCACACTCAAACACATATAATCCAGGTTGGGGGAATCATGAGAACTTTTCTTGGAGCAACAATCAAAATCAAGCACCACAACAGTCCACTCATCCAGGTTTTCAGCAAAGGCCACAAGGTCAATCCTCTCAACCACCTCCTCACAAGTCTTACACTGATACTTTATTAGAAAAGTTGCTCGCTAATTCAGAGGAGAACAACAAGAAGTTTGACAGAATAGACGTCCACAACAGAAAAGTTGACACTCAAATTGCACAGCTAGCTCAGCAAATGTCCCATGTGACCCAACAGATAGCCCAACTTCAGAGGGCACACCCTAATTTTCGGAGCAACCAGAACTGAATCCAAAGGGTCACCAAAATGTTAGTGTAATCACCTTGAGATGTGGAAAGACTTTGAAGGAACTAGAAAAGAATTCTGAGGGTTTGAATAATGTGGCTGCGAAGGAAGTGTCATGAAAGAAGTTGAGAAAGAACAATTGAAGCCAACTAGAGAATATGTGGAGCCGGCACCTTTCCCTCATCATTTGGCCAAGGCTTGAATTAAGAAGAAATATGGAAAGTTCTTGGAGTTATTGAAGGGAATGCATCTCAACCTCCCTTTTCTTGAGGCAATTGCAGAAATTCCTGCATATGCTAAGTTCTTGAAGCAGATTGTGTCGAGTAAGAAGAAGAACATTCAAGAAGCCTCTACAGTGGAGCTATCTAAGGAGTGCAGCGCCATACTACCAAATCATGTCCCTCCTAAACTAGGCGATCCTGGAAGTTTTTCCATTCCTTGATCCATGGGGGATGTGAAAATCGAAAGGGCACTCTGTGATCTTGGGGCTAGTGTCATCATTATGCCTAATAAAATATTAAAGAAATTGAATTTGGGTACTCTAAGCCCCCACTCGTGTCTTCCTACAATATGTTGATCGGTCTATCAGATACCTTTTGGGTGTTGTGGAGGATGTACCCCTCCAAGTTGGTGAACTTGCTATCCCTTGCGACCTTTTTGTCTTGGAGATGCCAGAGACAAGTCCCCTGATCCACCGCCAATGGTGCTACAGATGGATGTGATGGCTAAGGGGTACTCTAAACCCCCGATGTAAACTCAGGCCAAAAACGGTGCAAGAAGTGGCTTAAGAAATGTTCGGATAAGCAAGTAAGGAGAGGTGAATTTCATAAGGAAAGTAAGCAAGAGCTTTGCCTATCTCGCCCTTCAGACGCCGACTGATTAGAATGAATAGTCGAGCTCATTGAGTCTAAAAGAGCGCTTCTTGGGAGGCAACCCAAGCTTTGTAGGTAGTCTTTTCTTTCTCTTATTTTTCCCTTACTTTTGTACCATTTGGAGTGTATCTGAGGGAGTGATCTAATATGTTAGTGTGATAGAGAATAGTATGCAGGGACTTAAACATGTGAATTGGCGAGTTTTGATAGCAACTTGGTTGGGTTACCGAACACCCAATCCAGTTTGAAGAAGCAAATACTGAAAAATAGGCAAATGGGAGAGTAAACCTGACGAATTTGGAGCAAAAACAAGAAAAATTAGGCAAACCCGATCGGGGCCAAAGCCAACCCGATCAGGTCAGGGTGCCAAAATTGCATTAGTGGGAGGCAGGAACTTTTTACAGAGCATAACCTGATCGGGGCCATGTAAACCCGTTCGGGTTAGCCTTCCAAAAGAGTATAACTAGATCGGGGCCAAACTCAACCCGATCGGGTTCACCTTCTAGAAAAAGTGTGTAGAGAGGCAGAAACTTTTCACATAGCTCAACCCGATCAGAACCATCAAAACCCGATCGGGTTCATGTCCAGAATTCTAGTTTTATTATGATCAAACTAGGACCCTATCGGGTTCTTTTTTTTCGAAAAAAACCCCCCAAAAAAAAAGTTCCGGAAAAAAGGATAGCAAAGAAAGCTTGAACTTCTGTGTCTCCGTCCTCTCTTGTTCCCCACTTTCTTTTCTCTTTCCATCACTTTTCTCTCCACCTTCCTCCCTCAAGAATTTCCCCGCCTTCTCTCTATGTTTACAACAATTTCCTCTCACCCATTGGTGGTACTTATAGCAATGGTACCGGCCAGTGATTGTTTGCGAGCTTCTGACAAGCACTAGGGATAGTGCTTGGACTTGCTTGGGGAGACTTGATCACTGCCCTTGCATATACACTCGGAGAGGTACATTATTTTTTTCATTTGAGTCTGCATACTTACTTATCTCTTTCATTTCATGCATTGTCGAGTCGTGCATATAACTTAGGTTTATTTCTGCATGCATTGAATAAAACATACAAAAAAATAAGTTGATGATGTTGCATTGGATTGATTGCTTTCCTGTGCCCCATGATGTCTCAAATTGAGAATTTGATTCTTTATCTGGATAGTTGGGCATTTGGATTGTGATGATGTGATCTGACATTTGATTACCTTGACCCTGAGCGAATTTTGATGATAAAACGCTCACTTTGACTGCATACTCGATTAGGTTAGATTGTGAGGCCTTGTTCATGCCATGGATTCATTCTTTATCCAGTCTATTCTTGTGTGTTAGTTCCTCGTAGCATTTTGATCTTGACTTTGGCAATGTACTCATTGATTTCTGATGACTTTTGGATATATGCTGTGATAGAGGCGTTTCTCTTGTTTGATTCTTGAGCCCCGAAGTTATCTTTGTAATGGATTATATTCCCTCCTAACCCTGCTGAGCATAGTGACTGGTTATTGATATTAAGCCACATTACTAGCCTATGGCCTTTATATTAGTTATTTTTCCCAAGCCTAGCTTGGGGAGCATTTGTTAGGTTGGTTTTGGGTTGTTTAATTGATTGCAGGGATGAGTTGGAAATATTATGTTGGTTCAAGGAGTTTGAAAAGAAAATGAAATGAAAAAAAAGAGAAAAAAAATATATATAAGAAAAAGTGTGAATACAAATTGGAAATTTTCTATGTTCTTCTTTCGCACTACATTCAAGAAAATGAGAGAATTGTGCTTTTAAAGAAATGGTTGCTTGGTTAACCTATGAGATTATATAGTTGGGTTTTGGTTTGGTTTTGTTGTTGATGTCGTGGGAGTTGGTTAGACCACATTGGTTTTGTTACTAGTGTTTTATGCTCCCCTCTCTTGGCTTTTGCACCACAATTACTTAATATTTCCCTACCTTTACCCTGAGCCCTATTACAACCTCTAAAAAGACATCATGAGCATGTGTTTAATTGCTTATTGGATTGATGTCGAGTTAATTTTCAAAGTTAAAGAGTATATTTGTTATTGAGTCGACTTGACTAGGTCGATCGATATTGCACCCCCTAAACACATGAGAGGGTAAGTTGGGAAGGGATATTATGGTTGGCTTGGTGAGTGTTAGGGCACATCTTATGCCTTCCACAAAACGAGAGGAGTGACACCTTCGTGAGCACCTACTCGAGACTTGTATGTACGGCAGTTGCATTTGACTATTTTCTTGGGTGATTGGTGGTTGGAGTGATTTGAACAGTGGAATTTGAAACTTACCTACTTGAACGATTTTTGAATATTGAAACTATTTTGAGCCTTAACTCTTATCTTAAGGGTGAAGCAATCGTATTTGTATCGACATCATGCTTTGCTTGAGGACAAGCAATAGTTCAGCTTGGGGGGAATTTGTTATGTTGATATTTCATCATGTTTTAACCCTCATTTCATTACTAAAAGGATACAATTTATGCATGGTTCCGCTATATTCCGCTAGATTTACGCTTGTTTGTAGTTTTGTGTCTTTTGAGTTATTTCAGGGACATTTGAACTATTTGGAAGTGGAATGAACCATTCTGGAGCATGTAGATGATCGTTGGAGATTCGGGATCACATTCAAGTTCATTTGGATGCATTTGGATACTTATTTGGACCCATTCAGGTTGGACCCGGTCAGGTTCATACCTGACCCGATCAGATTAGAGTTCACTAATAGGCAATATGATTATTTGTCTTGGACCCGATCGGGTTTGACTTAGGCCCGATCGGGTTGGACCCTGGACCCGATCGGGTTGGACTTAAACTTGATCGGGTTTTTTTCGAATTTAGTCCTTTTTGGACTCCTATCTTTATTTTATTAGTAGAGTATGAATAGGTTACAATTAGCAATTATAATTTAATCGTAATTATTTAGTTTTAGACTCTTTTCATTCATACTTTAGATAGAATACTCTTAGTTTCCATCTTAATTACTTTGCTATTACTTAGTTTTGAAGATTGAAGACTTCAGATTCATCAATTTAATTCAAGTTTGATTAATCTATTCCCTCTTTCTGTTTCTTAATTATGTTCTTTATTATGCTTATATTTTCTATTGTCATGATTAGTGAATAGTTCTAATTCTAGGATTGAGTTGAGCACTAGCATGGATTGATCACTTTATTTCTATTAATTCCATGTTATTAAATCGTTCGATTAGGGTTTGATATGTTTGTTTTCATTGTCAATTTACATCATTGTTTTGCCCTAGTTTTATTATCAACGAAAGTTGGAATTGAAATTGGGATTTCATTGTAGCAATTTGTTATCTTGTTGATTGAATTCATCAACAAAAGTTGGGATTCAATCTATCTTGACTTGTCATTGGTTGAGATTCACACATGAAAATAGTGAGAATCGAGATTGAGAACTTCATTGGCATTGGTCCTTAATGCATCTAATTTTGCATGTTATTAGCCATGAAACTAGGAAGCATGCATATTAGTTAGGCCTTTTGTAGTCACGAAAGTGGTCTTAAGGTAGTTCATCTTTGAAAGAATGTCATCTCACCTAAGCATCGATTCATTAACTGTATTGTTAGATTTGTTTGATCAATTCATGTTAGTGGTGATGCTCAATCTTAGTGCTTTATTATCATAGTTATCATCATCATCATTTCATTCTACTTATTAGTTTAGAAATTAGTTAATAGATCTTACCATCGATATAAAATTGTGTAGCTATTTCATAATCTAGAGTCAGCTAGTGTTTAATCTTGCACCTCCCTGAGTTCGACCAGTTAGTGTTACAACACCGTTCACTTGCGGTATTAAAATAAAACCCTAACACGGGGGAAGTATTAGTTTGAAGCGAAAAGGCTAGAGTCTATAGATTGAGCGACGTAAGAGCTAATTTACACACTATTTCCTCTGTTTTTTTTACTTACTTCATTTACTTGGGCACAAAACTTTAACAGATTCATAGGGATGTTGAGAAGTGTTAGGATAGTGATGTGACCGCAACTTTATTGGTAGATGACAAAAGTGTAGAATGGGTAGAAATAATATAGGTAAATGAAAAAAAAATGATATAATAGTTGAATTAATATGGGGACCACATGTCAAAAAAGGAAATGAAACAAGTAAAAGAAATATCCATAAGAAAAACGCGATAAGTAAAAAGAAACACATGGAGTACTAAACAACAATGTTCGATTATTTAGTAGTGGCTTTTTAGCCTTTAAATATTCTACTCCCTCTGTAACACAATAGTAGCAACAATTGAACTAGGGGGAATCCTAGGCAAAATATCTATAGTATGGATAAGGGAGATTGATTAATAAAAGTAGGAGAGAGAAATCACATGGGTTAAAGAGAGAAAAGGAGGAAAAGAAGAAAACAATAAAAAAAGAGTCTAAAAGTGAGTGGGGCCAAAACACACGTGGGGTTAATTCCCACCAAAAATGTCTTCCCACCAAAAGATTTGGTGAAACTCTAAATTTTGACAAATTTAGTTTACATCAGCATCTTTTAGGCCTTATAAAAGTGCATCTAAAACAGGTTGCTCCTCTCCTGTTAACCAAAATCTCCATCAAACACGCCCAACATAATGCACTAAATCACAACACACACTGCACTAGAATTCCTTCTCCTAATTAATGTTTACTTAACATAAATTTACATAGATTTACAACACATATATCAGCAGCAATTTCTTCCACTTTCTTCACTCTTCTTCAGTAGCATTATGGGGGACTATGATGCTAACGGGCTGCTCATGGAGCAAGGGCTTATGGCATCAATTGTGGTCATAAATGAAACATGGGAGCATGAGTTAGTTAGGAAAGAAAATCCAGACTTAAGTGAGGAGAAGAGAAGATAGTTTGTTTACACTCTTTTGAGTATCAGAAAAGGCAACAAGCTTCCATGGGGTGCTCAAACTAAACTTGCAAACGAAGTTAGTGTACATAAATCTACAATTAACAGATTATTCAGAAAAGCACAAGAAGCAACATAAAAGGGGGATTCAATTGATGTCACTACAAAGAGAAAAGGGAAGTGTGGGAGGAAGCCATTATATGAAAACAATGAGGAGTGGCTTGAGGCTTGTCCCCTTCACTTAAGGGGCACAATGAGTTCATATGTTGGTTACATGAAATGCTCTCACATGCACATATGAGGCTCATAAAAAAGGGCCTTTCGAGAGCACATACAAGTGCAAATCACTCACATGTTTATGCGCTAAACAAATTGCAAAGAATTATCCCACATCATTCCAGCAACAACCAGAGAAAAAGCCAAATTTGTGGACATGAACCACACAATACATATTGATGAAAAGTGGTTCTACCTTAACCCAGGAACAAGAAGATTTTACATGCTACCAAAAGAAGTGGACCCATATAGATCAACAAAATCAAGAAATTATGCAATCAAAGTGATGTTCATGGTTGCTTCATCTAAGCCTTTGTATGATAATGAGGGCCATATGATACACGACGGAAAATTTGGCATATTCCCTTTTGTTTTCAAAGAACGAGCAAAAAAAAGAAGTAAAAACAGACCGGCAGGCACATGGGAAACAAAAGTCATTTCTAACATCAACCGGGAAGTAACCAGAGACCTGTTGGTGAACAAAGTACTACCATGTATCAGGGAGAAATGGACAACAAGTATGTCAACGAATATTTTCATTCAACAGGAAAATGCAAAGCCTCATATCACAAACAATGACCCGATATTTAGGGAAGCAGCCACTCAAGATGGTTTCAACATGGTACTTATCAATCAAACTCCCCAATCCCCAGATTTTAATGTGCTAGATTTAGGTTTATTTAGAGCTTTACAAAGTCTTCAATATCAATCATTTCCAAAAGACATTGACGATTTAATTGTTAAAGTGAAGTAAGCTTATGAAAAATTTAACCCCAAGCTTATAAGATTTGCTTGGATTACATTGCAATATGTGATGATTGAGGCATCGAAGGTTAAAGGCAGCAACAAATACAAGCTCCCACATATTGGTAAAGCTAGGCTTGAAAGGTTGGGTATTTTAATGGATTAAATGGAAGTTGAGCAACATATTATTGATGAATCTGTGGCCTACCTAGATGAGAAGTGTGCTGAAGGAGTGCAAGAAGAATCCAACCATGAAGAAATGGACACATATGTAAATGATTAGATGAAGAAGGAATGTAGCAGAAACTGCCTCATATAACATACAATCAGTGAGCAACAAAATCCAGAAAAAAGGTGTCAACTTTTGTGTAAATATCTTTTGTGTATGCCTTTTACTTTTTAGGTACTGTTAGCTTATGGTTATATGAACAGTAGGTGGGTTTCTTTTTAGGGGGGCTAAGGTAGTTAACATTGCTATGTGGTCCTTTTTCTTGTTATGGTAATTTACTCAGTTATGAACTCTTTAGTTAAAATACTTGACACCATCACCAAGTAAATCAACTTTTCGGTTAAAAAGTTAACAAGTTGTCACTTTTTTCAATTCAAAAGCTTTCAGTTAAAAAGATAAGTGTTAAACTGTTCAAAGAAGCTCCACAGAAAGCAACAATTTCAATAGAAGAACTGTAAGCTTAAAGACGCCAGGAACTGCTCATCATCTCAAATTCATTAGTTCTTTGACAGTTAACATTTGACAGAGTACAATTATGTATTATCTTTAAGGAAGACAGTCAATCACAAAACACAGAACATGTCTCCGAAGTTTAACATACCCATTGGCAGGCCACCATTATGATTCTTACTCCGAATCAACTAAACATCAGATCATGGATGACAAAAAGCTATTTGTTCCATTTAAAATCATGTATAACATCCAAGAAGCCACCACCACCAAAAAAAAAAACAATCAAAAATATGGTACACACAATTGAACAGAGTCATGTAGCTAGTTTTCTTGGTCTTTGTGGCGGTGCAAACCTATTAAAATGGCTCCCATATAATTCAATGGCCATCTTGATATACACAGAAAGATATTTCTAATAGTATGTGATCCAACAAAACAAACATATTCACATTGTTACTCCGATCATCTCGGAAAAAAGTTTCTCCAATTTCCTTCCCCGTACAAGAATATGTGGTTTTCCAACGATTCGGAAACCATCTTTATAAGAAGCACGAGAAGGAAATACAACATTGAAGCAGAATTTGCATTTTCAACATGATGAAAAACTAGTCAGAATTTTCTTTTGAAAAAGGAAAGAGCAAAAGCCAGACTAAAGCTACATCCAGATTTCAGATGAAATGATAGATTCCAAGATCGCAAGTTCACCAATTCATATAACATTCAGGCTTACATTAGGCATGATAAGGCATTACTATGGCCACATTTAACATATGTTATCGATTTAACATTCAGTAAGTTCACTAATTGATATACTCCAACAAAAACATTCAAATAAGCACACATATTCAATACAACAACAATAATAGGGAAGATTATACCTTTCTGCCCTCCTCTGGTCACTGAAAATCACCTTTTTCTGCCTCTCCTCCTCACTCCCAGGTTCACGTATTTGCATCCCTTTCCCCCAACGACGAGGTGGTTTCCTCCTAAGTGGCTCAGATCTCATGATTCCCCTCCCTTTCTCTTTCTTTGTGAACTCCTTTGTTTTTTAACTCATATCCAACCTCTTAAGGGCTCGAAGTCGGGCTTCATACTGAGCTACATCCCTTAGAACCTCCTCCAAAGTCATGAGGCTCTTTTCACTCAAACACTACTTAGCTTCCCCGGAATCGTACAACTTTCTCGCATAGGGGCTACGATCTTGGATGGAAGTAACGAGATATCTGCAAAACAACATCTCGTCCTTCGTTTTGGCTTCAAAACCAACCTCCATTAACGGATTGGTGTTGATTTCATCATTACTAAAGTTTGAAGAAGTGAGATCTGGCATTTTGGGTGTGTATTTTCAACTTTCGATCTGGAAAATATGAGTGAAGAGAATGTTCGACAGACGAAGCTGATCGAAGTTTTCAGAGTGGTGAGAGGTTGATGAAGAGAATTGATAGAAAGTGTGAGATTGAGTGAAGAAAAAAATTGAGTGAAAAAATTGAGTGAAGAGAATCGAAGGAAAGGGGGGAGATAAGAGAGAAAATTAGGGTTCATCAAATGAAAAGGGGGGAGATGAGTGGTTTGGGTTGAAGGATTTTGGGGGTAGTTAATGATTCTGATATGATCATTTAATTAGTAGTAACTAGTCGTTCTCCCAGTCCACTTACAAAAGTTATTAAAATATGCGGTCTAACTTTATATTAAAATTAGACTAACTTAAGTCCATCACTATATTCAAAAAGGTGCTTTATTCTATTGGGCTTAGGTTGTTAGCTAATTTTAAATTCAAATTAGACGGTTTTTTTTAAGACCAACTCATCTATTTAAGACTAACATGTTACTCACGGTAATTTATAATAATCAAAATAACACAACGACACATAGGCAACAAGTAATAGACAGTCACAGGTAGGGCTGTGTAAAGTTCGGTCCGGACCTGATTTTGGACCGGACCGGAACAGACCGAAAATTCAGGTCCGGTCTTCGATCCGCAAAATATTGAGATTCCGTGTTTCAGGTCCGGTCCGGTCCAAGACCTGAAAAAACCGTGTCGGACCTGAAGACCTGAATTAATATATCTCATTTTTTTAATGATGAATTTAATGGTTGTATTTGCATTAATAAATTGAAGATTAAAATATTAACAGTCTCGATATTGTTTATAGGTTTTTGTTTAGAGGTATTATTAGCTATATATCTAAAAATTCATACAAGAATTTATTTAAAAATCAATATACATACAAGGTTTACTTATTACTGGATTATTCAAAGTTTAACTTAATATTAGAAGACAGGCCAAAGGTTGACTTATTAAAAACAATTTTTCCAAAAATAAATGATGAAAGAATCATCTCGTCAGGTGCGAACGGAAAAGGCTCTATTAAATGAACACCTTGAGCATGTTAGCCGCACCCTACTTAACAAGAAAAGCCTCCTGAGAGTCACTAGAAGGGTAAGGAGAATTCAGACCCTCGCTCCCCTTTAATATGATTACATACCTTAGTAATAGATCAAGTTTTCCTTGCTACAGACTTCTTAAGAATGATTGGAAGGGAAAAGAAAATCCACACCTCCAAAGTGTCCTAAAAGCAGGTAGCCCAGCTACATACCTTACTTTAATTGGTATTACTCTCCGATACAAGTCAGTATGGTGGATGTTTCTAAGATCAGCCTGAGCACACTATGAAAGATTAGGCACATTCTGGAGAACTTGGAGTGATAACCTCATATACGACATACAACTACAAAATTGAAGTACTTTACTTCTCATTAATCTTTTGCATCACTTAAATATAAGCGAGGTTCTTTTAACCCTCAAAATTTTAGGTTTACAATCTTGAGAAACGTGCAATATCTCTTTCAAAAAGAATCCCATTTCACCTACAAGAGATAGGAGGCTGGTGGCCGTGTGACCCTACAAAAATGTGTGTGTAGTGAAAAAATTAACCTCACGAATCTGAGTATACAAGGCACCGAAATGTTTAACGTGGGTCCTAAATTTTTATTTACTTTTTTGAGTTCAAGTCTATTTGCGACTATCACAGACTGAAGATAATGCAACCTGACTAACAAGACAAAATGACTTTATGGAGAAGATGATTTCTGGGAAACGATAGCATTACGCAGCGACTCTACACGACTCTCCCACCACTTTTTCCATTCGAGAATACCAATCACCAATTCGCGTGTGCTCCACCATGTCTTTGCCAGATTGTAGGTGGCGTATTGGTCTCAAGACACCAAACACAGCGAGATCAGCCAGATTAGGTTTCGAGCCACCTGTTATTATTATTAGATTGGGTGTTAACCATAGCAAATTCTACAACTGAAACTAAATGTTGATTGATCAGGTAATGAATAACATGGTGTCCTTACCAAGAAAAGGGCGATCCTTCAGGGCATCAACCCATGTTTCTGCAGATTGGTACAAAGATTCACGTTCATCAGTGATGTTGTACTTCTTTTTCAATTTCTTGGCCACAAAATACATGGCTGTAGCACCAGCATACTTTGCCATCAACCTCTCCATGAAACTGAAATTTCCTGCACATTGCAAAAGCTGTTTAAACCTGAAGTCCTACACATTGGAGTAAGAAGAAAACTCTCTCAACCCGAAGTCCCCTTTGTACATGCTCAATGTTACATTCTTCTATTTTTAGGACGTCACATTCAGTTCAAAGTGAAGACAACCTTAAGCAGTCTATCATTTGAAGGTGACTTGAACTATCTCAAAGTTCTTACTATGTAAATGTTTATTTGATGCTCACTCATATCAGTATGACCTTTGGCCTTCGCATACCACTTCCATAAATTTTTGCTATACATGTAATCTTACACCTTTGATCTGTTATTTCATAATCCCATCACTTCATTTGTTCAGATGGTCAATGTATGTTTGAATGGGTTTGTATGTCACCCATTAATCAAGGCCGTCTCAACAAAATGCAAGGCCCTGTTCAATTTTTAATTTTTTGGTATAATAGGCCCCATGTAAAACATAAAAATTATATACTTAAAGAATACTCTCTACGTTTATTTTTGTTTGTCTGACTTACTGTATCAAGGAAAATTGTGAAAAGATGAGAGGATAAATGATAAGGAGAAAGAAAGAAATGTTGGAGAAATATATAGGACCAATCAGGGAAAAAGTAATGTAAAATGGAGAAAATTGTATAATGAAAAAAGGAATGATTCTAAGTAGAACAAACGAAAAGAAACGTAGAAAAACAGACAAACAAAAAGAAAGGAACAAAGTAATAATAAGGTTACTTATCAACATACTAAAATCTTCAAATTGAAAATATTGAAGCATAAATTTAAGAAAACAATATTACTACATAATTTATCTCAAATTTGCACAATTTGGTGAAAAAGAAGTAAAGTAATAAAATAATAAGAGAACAAATATGTTTTTGTTAGAAAGTTTAAGCAATTGGAAATATTCTTTGACTCAACGTACTCTTATAAATGTCAAAATGTTGTTGAAGAAAACAAGACATGTGAAATCAAATTTAGACTGTTAAAAGAAACTAATACACATGTCTAAAAAAAAAAAATTAGCACAACAACCTAAAAGGAACTAATCATTGTCAAAGGAGTCGATCCCGTGTCCCTATGCTTTTCATAGTCCTCTGAGCGCTGATACCACCATTTAACCACTAGATCATAGAGCTGCGAGTGATTTCATAGTACAGAGTACTTTTTATGTAACATAAACTTCTATACAGACGAGGCCCTGTTCACGGAACAGGTTGAGCATGCTCTTATCCGGGCTGCCACTAATAAAGATTTATGCTAGAGTAATAATTTTTTTTTATGGCAACTAGAGTAATAGTTGGTAGTACACGGCAGTGAAAATCCCTAGTAAAACCATCTTGCTTGCAACTACCTCTCAACATTTCAGCAGTATAGACTTGTCCAGCAGTCAATTGTCTCGCTGGAAAATAAAATAATGTCGTAAAACTTGCTAAGCAACACTATTTGTTTTCTGGAGACTGCCTAATATCTATAAACAATTCTACCAATCTCTTGCATAATTTTTATTTTCTGACCTTCTGCTTAGGATCCAGCAAGCTAGTGTTTTTGTACTAAAAACAATATCATAATTTTGCAACACATTACACAGCTCTAAATTTTTACAAAGACATGCTCTTTATTCCAGCACTGGTGAGCTAGTGATTCAGGGATCTCTCTGATTGTATCCAAAAAAGAGTTTGGCAGGTTGCTGATATTGGAAGATGGCATTTGTCCAAGCGTTCGTTTCAATATTAGTGCACTGAAGGTGTCCGTATCAATATATGCCCCGCACTTGAATATCATATATCAACTATCATTTACTAAAGTTGCTAGCATAGTTGATTTACTGCTTATGTAAACCTGATTCATTAGCATTTTTGAATTATGTGAGGAAGGTGAATACAATTTGGAACTGTGTCTCAGCGTCCATGTAATATGTAGACAAATTAAGAATGCATATCTAGCGGCACTAAGATGCAAGAAAGGATTAAAAGACTTACCATGGCTTGCAATATAATCAAAAGACTCGAGAGCCTCGCCCGCTGTCCGGTAGATGTTTGGGGACAAGACATGCACCAAATGACTATCCACCCACCTACAACCAACATGATAGTCAATGTGTTGCTCAAAGATAAACAAAAAGAGGCATAATCAATAATCATGAGTTGAGACAATTATTGTTAGGAATTCTAATGGAAAAAGATAAATATCAAACTCCAAATATGTAAAGTGAAGCATCTATCACTCGCTTTTTGAGCTGCAATAGTGAGTAGAAACAACAATTAAAGTACAGGTGCAATGAGGCAACAATTAAAAGGATGGTAGTGACAATATTTACCCCAGCCATTTCTTCTCTTCCTCGGTGCTCATGCTAGAATCATTAGACCCCTCTGGATGCATTTTTTTGAACAGTGATTCAATGATATCTGCAAGTACAAAACCATGACTTCTTGACTAATGGTAGGTCCACTACTAAAAAAAAGAGAGAAAATGTCAGGGCCACACACCTGATGAATTGACCATCTGTTCACCTTCCACAGTCAGTATAGGAACCTTCTTGTAATCTGACCACTTAATCTCCTTCTTACTGATGGGATTGACCTCCACCACTTTGTATGGAATGTTATGGTAATCGAGGAAAGCTGGTATTTGAGGAGCAAAGAAAAAAGCAAACATCGTAGAACAAGTTGCTCAGTAGTATAATATCACAGTATAAGCTTTCAGTACATGTCTTAATGGCCAGCTAAAATACGAGAAGAAAACAGAAACATATGAGCGAAACTGCAATATGGGTTATCCGTTATTTCCAGCCTTTTAAATACAAGGAGCTGTTCTGCCAATATGCACTTCAGTTTGTCATAAATTAAATTTTAGAGAGGAAGTACAAGGAAATATCTATATCTCACAAGTAGTGTAAAGTATTTGGATAAAATCCAAGTCCAGCCTAGATAATTAAGCTAAGCTAATTCAGAAATTTTGAGACTGGATCAGAACATTATATAATCAACATGAACATTACCCCAATACCTCTAAGAAGGCTCTCTCTACGGATGGGGTAAAGGGGTTAGGTATGCTTAGCCCTTAACCAAATACGCAATGAGCATCTGTTACTTCACAATAAATTAGAAGAGCAACAAGTTTACAGAGGGAGAACTTGCAACGAATTGGGAGAAACCTCCTGTGGTTGTTACTTATGCAAGGAAGAAGAAGAAGTTCAAGTAGTGGCAAGAGGAGCTGCACCACTCTAAGTCTCTAGCACAATAGCCACTCATGAGAGCACAAGATTCTTTTGTTAATTTCTTATGCAATTTATTTTTTGTATTTTCTTGCAAGTCAGTTGCTAACTGATTCTCCACTAGAGGGAATCTCTTAGTAGTATAAATAAGCCTGATGGCTGCTAGAAAGAGGTATGAAAATACTAGAATGAAATAGAATTGGAGAGTCCCTTATCCTGTGTGAGGAGTTGTAATTAGTTGATTTTTCTCTATTTTGATGAATACAATTAGCTATGTGGTGACTGAATTTTCTGAGTTCCAACTTCGCATTTTTTAGTGTTAAAACAATAAGTCTATATGAAAGAAAAAGTTTGCGGGGAACAACCTTATATATGCAACTAAAATTAAATTAAGAATCTTCTCACCTTTACGGATATCGAAGTCTATGTCTTTGAAGGATTAAATGGTTTACATACACAATGAAGCTGGAAAGCTAACGTGTACGTAAGCTTATATTCTGATATAAATGTAAGTGAAAGTAAGACAACAAATAATACTTTCAAGTTTCAACACAAATCAAGCTTTTTTTCCTATCTGCAAGGTGATGCATTATTACTAGCGTGTGGAATATTCATAAAAATTATTCATATCAGGCATTTGGATTATATAGTAAAGCTATTCCTACTTCTGTTATGAATCACAATAGGAGATTGAGAAAGTTTCCTTAAAAACAAGAAATTTAAAAGGAAACAACAACTTAAACCAAAACAAGTGAATTGAAATAAATAATGTTACACGTAAAATCCTTCTGTAAAGGTAAGAATCATGTACCCTACCAAGCTAATTAAAGATAGATTAGAAGGCTTCTTCACGAGAAGATATCTAGGAACCTTCTCGACTACCGAGCTTTGTATTCTCATCAATCTCTTCTTTCAAAGTAACTTGTCCTCAAATTCTCGTTGTCAACATAAGGAGAAAGATCACCCACATTGAATGTAGCGATTACTCCATCATAGGAGCTCAATCTTACACGCAGTGTCACCGAAACATTATGAGACTCATGTATGAACCATTGGAGGTGCCATTAGCTTATTTTTCCGAGCATTAGGAAAACGTTATTCGCGGCGATTCAACCACACGAGATCACTTGGTTTGCGTGGTCTGAATACATCTTTACGATGCTTATTATCCTGCTCCTTATAGGCAATAATTTTCTCAATACGTTCGGTGTGCCTAACTCATGCATCAAAATGAACATAGTCCTTGGGAGGTAAATGAACGTAGGAATTATTGCCATATACGACCTCTAAAGGAGAAGGCAGTAGCGGGTGTTGTTGTAGGCAAACTTAGCATTTGCCAATTTCTCATCCTAATCTTTAGTAGTCTTACTCACTAAGCCACACAACAAAGTCCCTCAGGTGCAATTAGTTACTTCCGTTTGATTGTCAAACGATGATCAAAAGTACTATAGGTAGACGGTTGTCAACGAGCTTTTAAAGAGATTTCCAGAAGTAACTCACGATCTTTGTATCACGATCGGAGACGATACATGAAGAATCATTCTCGGGCCATATTTGCACCATTTTGGAGAAACGGTCAACATCATAGAATCCTTTCCTTTAACAGTGTTGTTCAGTAATCCAACCACAGAATCAACAAAATCCATGCTAACAGTGTACCATGACACTTAAGTAAAGGAGTATAGAGACCCTTATGAAATACACTCTTTGCGTTGACACGTACTACATTGTTGAAGAACATGTTGCACGGCTCGTAATATTTTCAGCCAAAAAAAGTGCTCATCAAGGAGCTCATATGTTTATGTACACCAACGTGGGGAGCAAAATCCCCACCACCAAAGAAGCTCACACTAGCCACATTTTCGAACACACAATTTGTTTCCCTTAAAAGAAACCCATCTCGAACAATATATGCACTAGTCAAGGCCTTAAATAACGGACCAAGCTCAATAAACTCCTTATAGTGTGATTTCAAGTGCTCAAAACCAAGCAAGAGGCTACGTCGTTTTCTTTCCCCTTTTTTGTACTATGTAAAAATTAATGGCACAAGCTACCTACTTAGCATGACACACATTAAGCTTTTGTTCAATAATAAGAATTACATGGTTTTTCTTCGGTGCATGATTCATCTTTAGCCCAACAGCAAAGTAGTCTTATAAACAGGCGATCATAGGTATGACATCACACCATAACTCGTTACGGAACTCACCTATGGAAAACGTCCTAAGAGCTTATTTTTTTGGTGTTATAGAATCCGTATCGATTATCGTTCAACCAATTGAGCTTTCACGATTTGGGATGCCCTCGAGAAAGTATTGACCATCTTCATCTAAGCCACGTTTCTACATAAGCCACTATCAATAATCTATGTTACGTGCATCAAGAACAAGTTTTCCTTTTACTCCTCCGCTTCCAAAGCGACGACTCGGCTCTCATTAGTCATCTCGTCTTTGTCATGTGCAACCTCTTGAAATTGTTGGTCGGCCCAGATATTATTCTCCTCAAAGTACTCTATTTTAGTTTGTTCTTACTCTTCTTGTTAGAGCCTCAAAATACAAAGGGTTACTGCGGCGCAAGGTAAAGGCGCGCTCCTTTCATAGGAGAGGGGCAATCCTTTTTAGAAAGATTTGTGAGAAACCACTACAAACTTTACAAACTTTCTGTTAAAAAAAAACACCATTCTCTTTCTTTTTTTAAAATTTAACTACTATAGCCCCAAAATTTTGTGAAGCACCGCTCTAACTTTGCAAATTTTGTGAAGCACCACTATAAAATTTGATGGAGCTCACTCACCATCTTTCATCTCCATTATCACCACCATTGTAATTACCATTACCATTGCCACCACCAACCTCACTCTAAACCTTCACCACCACTCACCGATCACCACCCACCACCTCTACCTTTAAAAACCCTAATCCCTATATTCACCATCCACCTCTACCTTCAAAAACCTTAACCCCTAAATTCACCACCAAACAACCACCACCTATCTTCAATATTTTGCCACTAATAAACACCACCAACGACCTTCGTAATTTCACCACCATCTACCTTCGAAACTATAACCTCTTAATTTGTCCCCAACCAACCAGCCGCCGCCGCCACCACCACCACCACCACCTAGGGATGGCAATTCAGTGACCCGAGTCCGACTCGATCCGAAGGAAAAAGTCCGATCCGAATCCGAAAACATAAAAGTCCGAATGAAATCCGATAGGAGTTGGACCTTAGGTAAGATCCGATCCGAATCCGACTAGAGTCCGATTATTACTTGTTACCTCGTCAACTAATAGATTGAAAGTACATTTTAATAGAAATAATAGATTTACATTATAAGAAATTAGGTAAAACATTAAGAAATTTATATTAAAGATGTGTTTTGGTTATTTAATATGGTAATTTAACCCGAATCCGATCCGAGTATGAAACAATCCGAAGGAAAAAGTCCAACTCCGAATCCGAAAATATATAGTCCAAATCCTAATAGGAGTGTAAACATCATAGTCCGATTGAAATGGAGCGGACTTGGAGTTTGGTAAATCCGATCCGAGTCCGATCCATTGCCATTCCTACCACCACCACTCGAAATTCCGCCACCTACCACCACATCCCTTCGAAATTTTAAACTTAAACTTCACAAGCAAATTCGAAAAACCTAACCCCAAATTTAAAACCCCAAATTTGGCACCCCAATCCCAATTTTGTGTGGAGGTGGACTTTATTGTTTGCTAATGGTGGTGGTGAGGAAGAAAGGAGATGGTGTTTGAGTGTAGAGAAGAATAAAAGAGGGAAGAAGATTAAGTTATCACAGAAGACGGACAACTTAATATTTTGCGAGCCCACTTTTTTGCTAATAAAGAACAAAATTAATTAGACTTTATCGACAACATGTCTCTCTTATTACTAGAAAATAAGTGCTAGAATCGCAGAATAGAACTCACAAAAAAGGGCAACTTTAGGAAAACATAAAAAGAGAAAAGTGAAAAAAGAGGGAAGAGATGAGAGTCATGAGACTAAAAAAAGTAAAAAGCATTCCTAGAAAAAGTGAAAACCTTCTCAGAGAAGGAAAAAAGAAGCACCTCATAAAAAAGGAAAAGGTAAAAAGAAAATAAAAAAATAGATGAGCTCAGTGTCACGTGATAGAAAGAGAAAGAGACAACAAACAACAACAACAAAAGCCTTGTTCCCAACATGATGTGAGGTCGGCTAACATGAACCGTCATTTAAAGTCGTTAAAAAAAGAAGGAAAACAGAGAAAAAAGAAAGAGAAAAAGAGAAAAAAGGAAGAAAGAAAGAAAGAGAAGATCGACATATGTGCCAAAAATTATAATTATAGAGCTAGCACAATGAAGATAAACAAGTAAAAAGATATTTAGAACTCTTCCTACACATGAATCATTTCCCTCCACCAACCTTCTCCAACATCATGCTCTCATCCAAGTCATCTTAGGTTTTCCCCTATCCATCACAATTTGCTTACTCCTCCAATCTTCAAGTCCTTCAAGTCTTGTAACCGGCGCATCACTTGGTCTCCGTCTCACATGACTGAACCACCTTAAGCGATGTTCCCTTATCTTTTCTGCAATAGGTGCAGCTCCAACTTTACTTTCTCTTGGATCACCTCGTTTCTTAATCGGTCCTCCCTCTAATGGCCACACATCCACGTAACATACATATCTCCGCCACATTCATCTTATGAACGTGACATTATTTTACCACCGACACCGAAAGCCATTATAACAAAACAGGCCTAATTGTCGTTGTGCAGTAGAATTTTCCTCTTCAATGTATAGGGAATGCCACAATCACAAAGGAACTCGATGGCACTTTTCCACATTAATTATATGGGTCACAGGATTTTAAGAAGAGGGAGAAAGAAAGCAGATCAAACTTCTTAGATCCAAGAGAAGAGAACTACGGAAGCCCACATAGACTATAATCTGTCATAGCTTCCCAGTCGAAGACGAGAATTATTAGACGAGAATTATTAGAATTTTACCCATTTTCGCAAGTTTAGGTTTTTAGTCCAGATTAGGTATTATGATTCAAACATGAAATCGGAGGAACATTAAGGAGTTACTAGAGGACTTCGACTCAATTTAGAGTATTAAAAGCGTTGGTAAGTTTAGCTTGAAGAAAATTTGTTCTTTTCATGTCTTATGCTCCGCTCTACATCTCTTATTTTACCTATATCCTAAAAGGGGCCAAGGCGACTCATAGCACCACGGTCAAGGCCACGCCTAAGTTGGGCATTGTAGTGTAGATTGAGTAAGAGAGAAAAATGAAGACAAGCCAAAAAGGAACGATGAAGTGAAGTGAAGAATTGAGTAGAGACTTAGAATCTTGGTACCATAAGATTAAAGTGAGGAAGGATAGCCTTTAGGACACATGAAGGGTATTTGTGTATTTTTATGAATGAGAAGTTTGTCCTTATATTTTCTAATGGTATTTTCATCTATAGCAAGGGTATTGAGAACCATAATGAAAATGAAGAACAAGTGCCTGCACACCTTAACAAACATCAAAATTTAAGTTTGGCGAGCAATGTATGGTAGTACAAAAGAGAAAAATCTAGTCCCTATAACACTCGAAGTTCATAGTGCCCAAATGCTCACTGACAAGATGAGAAAAGAATGCAATAGCCACCACAAATGGCCACAGTTATATCTTTGCCATGCCTAATTTCATCTTACCTTTTGTTTTGGAAGCTGATGATCAAGCTATGGGTTCGCCAGTGGGGCACGTACATTTTGTAACCAAGAAAGAGTTGACATCCTATAATGGTAGCTCAAAAAATGAAGGGACTAGCTCTTAGGCAAAAGGCTCACTATTAACATTAACCAATGAGGCTTTAGAAATCACTTAAGAACAAAGAAAAATGGGGATTGAGTATCAAAGGTTGGTTGATAGTGTTTAAGTTTGGCGTAATCCAAAAGTGAGAGCAATGGGGACAATAGTTACAACTTGTGGAGTGAGATGGGAAGAATTGCAATAGCTAACTTAACCATATGTCTTCACTTTAGAAACTAAGTGCACATCGTAGAAGCAAGTGTCTAAGGGCTATAATCTAGAGCATGGAATTTCCCAAGTACAAATCCCAACTAGCCATTCCACAAAACCTCATTTAGAAGATATATCACATCTTACTAAAGGAATACAAAGATTTACATCGACGGGGCCACTGCCTTGAGGAGGCCACTCTGTTGAAGAATTATCAAAAGCTTGCTCAAGAATGGGTTTAGCCATGGATGAGAACAGCAAAAGCGAACAACAATAAAGCACAAATGATACAGCATGGCATACATAGTAATATCGAGATATTTGTTACGAGGA
Source organism: Patellifolia procumbens (assembly GCA_947645195.1). Classification (NCBI taxonomy): domain Eukaryota; kingdom Viridiplantae; phylum Streptophyta; class Magnoliopsida; order Caryophyllales; family Amaranthaceae; genus Patellifolia; species Patellifolia procumbens. Next base: position 93,903 of record CANSGD010001508.1, on the reverse strand, counting down.
AGTTAAATCTAAACCCCAATCGTGAAAAATCCACGCAACTCCAAATACAACTACCAAATGCAAAATTTCATATTATGTGGCAGTTCAGGTTGCACAACGATAAGCAAGTTTGACAATGTAGCCCACGGAGTTGCAAACTTGCTCGCCGTTATCAACACAAGATGCAAGTTATTGTAAGTGATGTAGTGATTTATAATCTTCCTTCAAGAGAGGAATACCAAGATGAAATCTAAATCATTGACAACTCCATATTCTAGAATCAACCAATTTTTCAAAAGATGCATTGCAACAAAGCATCATAGACAACACCAAAGAAATCATGGCATAGCAATCAAGAACTTAGTCGATACAAAAAGGAAGTACGAAGTTGTATCTCACATTTACATTTTCTAAAAGTTTCAACATCAAATCTATATAGATCATTTTATCATAGCTGCAAAATAAACCTCAAGGATGCATAACAAATCAAACCCGCAAGATTGCATTATGTAAAGCTAAACAAGGTGTATGGGATAAATACCCTCTCCCGAATATACGGCCCAAGGCCCAAACGACACAAGGCCCACGCTCACTTGTCTATATAAGCCCCTCATAGGGCTAAGGTAAAAGGAGCTGAGAATTCACTCTCTCTCCCTACATCCACACTTTCTCTATCTAAAATAAGTACTGACTTGAGCGTCGGAGAGCCCGTCCTCGGGACAACCCCGGGGGTTTGGGGTTCATGTGCAGGTTCTTGGCCGGAGCTCGGAGGGGAACCGCTCATCTCCGCCGGAAAGAGGTACGACAGTTTTGGACATAAACAATTTGGCGCTAGAAGGAGGGGAAGAGAAAAGCGCCCATGGGAAACCACCATTTCCATGGCTACATTGCTCAAATAGCTATTCTATGGTCTGAAATACTCCAAATCAGACCAAAATTTACAAGATCTACCAACTGCAAGTCTTCAAGAGGCGGATATACACACAGGAGGGTATGGAAAATAAGAAAGGAGATTGGTGGTTGCAATCTTATTTGACAATATGGCAAGTCTGCGTTGACTACAAATTTGCAGTTATACAACCAAATTTGTAGAAATTCCATAGATACATGGATGCATTATTAACTAATGCTATATGTTGTGCTAATATACACTAAGGATCATCCTTAATCCCAAGCCCAGCAGCAAGGTACATGGAGGCATTATTAACTGCCTCCATTTCTTCAGTGCTAAAATTTGCAGTTCCCGTCCGAGTATTATCTCCTTCTTCCTTAATGAAATCCATATTTGACTTCATAAAACAAAAATCAGCGCTGCCCACTATTACGACTCTTATCACCTTCAAGTTCAAGTGTTCAACCCCATCATCAACGACTTACTTACAATGGCAGAGTACATCAACCAAACGTTGACATTCATTTGATGGGAAGACAAATAGAAAAAGCATCAGACCTCTTGACTATTGCGTACAATAAAAACAAGCTAAGTCTCTCCCACTCATGCTAGTTATTTGCGTTATTTACGGATAAATTTTCTCCCAAAAATGCTAAGATTTTGATGAGATTTGATGATTTGAGCTGGTATTAAACACTCCTCTGTATGACTCGTGAATTGGGGCTTGGACACAAGCAAAATCCCCCTTTATTTGGTCTGAATACATAATGCCTACAAGGTGTTCGGGAAAATGCTTAACCAAATTCAGCCTACCAAAAAGCCAAGCGAATCCAAGTAGTTCACAGCCCTAAAACCTCTTAAAGTAGACTGAGACCAACCAGAGCTTATAGTATCGATGAGCAGATTTGATACAACCAGCAGAGGTGTGCTCTGGAGAGGCCCTCAGGGAGTAACGTATGAACTCAGCCTGTAGACCTTTGCCGAAAATTGAAGACAGCGAGATGATATGCGAAGTGGGTCTGCAACGTCAACCAAAAAATTTGCAGACCGCTTCTGATTAAACAGACCAACAAGGTAAAACACAACGGATTGGACGAAGACTTCAGTCCGCACACCGAGCAGTTTGGTTTGGCTGACGAGACCACTCTGCACAACAAGCAGACCGGTCGCAACCAATGGACGCAGATTGCAAACACCAGCCTCGCTTCTGTACCAGATTGGCAGAGCATGATACTCCGAAACAGACAATAACTAACCTTCTGTCGGACTTGGGCAAACCCAAGCGGACTTCTGATTTGCGGTAGTACCTACTATCTGTACAGGCGCACATAGCAGAATAATGTGTATAAGAGAGCTGATACAGGTTGCAGACTGCAAACTCCAGATTCAACATTGCAGACCTTAAGTCTCTGTGCACTCAAACTACCCTTAGTATCTGAGGGCAGACCGTGCGAACCAAACCTGAGTTGCAGATCCATAGACCGACAAACGAACCAAAGTGAAGCAAAAGCATGCGCTGAACACACCCAAAAAGGGACATACCCATAGCTTTGCTGAAATTAATGCCGATCTGCAGTCAAGTCACAAAAAGAATGGGCCTACCACATCAGCCAAGGAGTCTGCAGACCAAATGAGTCAGAGCAGACCACAAAGGTTGAAGCACACTATCAGTGCAGACCCAACCCAAGCAGACTTCTGATCTGCAGCAACGCAACCAATCTGCACCAATCTGAAGACGATATATCTTGATCTGCAAACTTCAGATAGGCATTGGAAGCAAGCGTAGAGCAGTCCAGAACGAGAAGTTCTGGATATAACACAACATACTCCTGATTTTCCGCACTCTGATCTGCATCAAACAAAGCAAAGCAGAGCCCCACCAACCTGAAATCTGGTATTCTGTATAGAACTCGAGCAGACTCAACTGGATCATATCAAGCTAAGTACTTTGCTTCCACCATTATTGATATCAAGTTTGCCTACTTTAATGCAAAATTAGATCGAGTTCATGATAAATGTTCTACTTAGTCTGTATTACAAGCTTCAAACATTGATTATTTGTCAATGATTATTTGTCAATAATTAGCAAAAGAGGTGCCAACATTCACTCTATTTGATTACATGACATGATCAAATGATGTCTTTGGACCTTTATGTATGTCTAGTTGGGAATATACTACTCTCAAATTGACCCGAGTTCAACTTAAGAGTGGGGGGCAAATGAGTATATGTGACCCAACTTGATTGGAAATATAATATTCATTGTAGTGCTTGATTATGAAAGCACCAGTTCATGAGTCTGCACATGTTATTGAAGGCTTCAGCAGGCTATTAAGCCGCGGAAAAGATATATTCTGTTATTATTATTGCAGACACATCTTATCGAAGACTCTAGCAGGCTTAAACATGCTAGAGAGGTATTCTGTTATTATTATTGCAGACCCCATCACAGACAGAGGGCTCTGTCATTATCATTATTGCAGATTCTCACTTCAGACAGAGGATCATGCCTCTTATTTTTATTGAAGATTCTAGCTGGAAATACTTAAGCGAAGAGCTAAGTATAGTTACGAATCGAACTCTGCTGAAGAAGCAGAGAGCTTCGCTGAAGAAGCAGAGCGAAGGACTTAAGCGAAGAGCTAAGTTCTTTACCGTCATTATTAGCAGATCCTCACCACGGATAGAGGATCCCGCTCCTCATTACTATCGCAGTGCACCATCTCAGAGGGCTCTGCCGTCATTTTTACAGCAGATCCTCGCTTGAGACAGAGGATCGTGCTCATTATCATTACAACGAATCCTCGCTTCAGATATAGGATCCCGCTTATTATTATTATAGCAGATCCACACTCACTTCAGACAGAGGATCCTGCCCCTTGTTATTATTGCAGATCCCATCTGAGACAGAGGGCTCTGCCATTACTATCATTAGCAAATTAGCAGATCCTCGCTTCAGACAGAGGATCCTGCTCCTTTTATTATTGCAGAGCACCATCTCATAGAGCTCTGCCATCATCATTAGCAGATCCTCACCTCAGATGGAGGATCCTGCCCATTATTATTTCAGCAGATCCTCACCTCAGATAGAGGATCATGCTCACTATTATAGCGGATCCTCGCTTCACAGAGAGGATCATGTTCACTATTATAGCACCAAAAATATTAGCCACTTGCAGACTAGGAGGGGAAAACCCCCCACTGGCAGAGAAGAACAGGGTTTGAGCCAAAGCAGAGACCGAAAAGGTCCTCAAAGCGCAGAGACTGTCTGCACAAAAAGGGGGTCGACCGTAAGATAAAACACCTAGAGCCGCGACGCCGGTGGAGTGAATCGGTTGTCGGCTCGACTTAGCGATGTCATAGACCTCTATCCCGACTTAAGGTCCAGAAAGCAGCGAGGATAAGTCACAGACACCTAAGGTTGATGGGGATAGTGGAGTCCAAAATAAGGACCAAGTGCCCCCCGTAAAAAGGGCGCATGCTGCAGGCACGGGTGATCAGACCCGAAGAGGGCTGACCTTATGAGCCTTGCACTGACGTGACTTGGACGTCAAAATAATTCGCTCGGCTGACCTCGCTGTAGCCCTAGAGTCAGCATGCCAGTCCGACGATTAAAGGCCCCCAAGGTTACATTTATTCATACGCAGATCCCACGGATATTGCCTACCACTATTACTGATCTGCCATTACTATCATCAGCAGATCCTCGCTTCAGACAGAGGATCATGCTCTTATTATTATCGCAGACCCCGTCTCAGACAGAGGGTTCTGCCACTACTATCATTAGCAGATCCTCGCTTCAGACAGAGGATCATGCTCCTTATTATAGCAGATCCTCGCTTCAGACAGAGGATCATGCTCCTTATTATAGCAGATCCTCGCTTCAGACAGAGGATCATGTACTGTCATTAGCAGATCCTCGCTTCAGACAGAGGATCATGCTCCTTATCATTAGCAGATCCTCGCTTCAGAGAGAGGATCATGCTCCTTATTATTGCAGATCCTCGCTTCAAATAGAGGATCCTGCTCCTTATTATTACTGCAGACCCCATCTCAGACATAGGGCTCTAGGATTATTAAAACTGCAGATCCTCGCTTCACACAGAGGATCATGCTCCTTATCATTAGCAGATCCTCGCTTTAGACAGAGGATCATGCTCCTTATCATTAGCAGATCCTCGCTTCAGACAGAGGATCATGCTCCTTATTATAGGAGATCCTCGCTTCAGACAGAGGATCATGCTCTTATTATTATCGCAGACCCCGTCACAGAGGGTTCTGCCACTACTATCATTAGCAGATCCTCGCTTCAGACAGAGGATCATGCTCCTTATTATAGCAGATCCTCACTTCAGACAGAGGATCATGCTCTTATTATTATCGCAGACCCCGTCTCACACAGAGGGTTCTGCCATTACTATCATTAGTAGATCCTCGCTTCAGACAGAGGATCACGCTACTTATTGTTATAGCAGATCCTCGCTTCAGACAGAGGATCACGCTCCTTACTATTATCGCAGACCCCGTCTCAGACAGAGGGCTCTGCCGTTACTGTCATTAGCAGATCCTCGCTTCAGACATAGGATCATGCTCCTTATCATTAGCAGATCCCCGCTTCAGACAGAGGATCATGCTCCTTATTGTTATAGCAGATCCTCGCTTCAGATAGAGGATCATGCTCCTTACTATTATCGCAGACCACAGAGGGCTCTGCCATTACTGTCATTAGCAGATCCTCGCTTCAGACAGAGGATCATGCTCCTTATTGTTATAGCAGATCCTCACTTCACACACAGAATCATGCTCTTTACTATTATCGTAGACCCCGTCTCAGACAGAGGGTTCTGCCATTACTATCATTAGTAGATCCTCGCTTCAGACAGAGGATCATGCTCCTTACTATTATGGCAGACCCCGTCTCAGACAGAGGGCTCTGCCATTACTGTCGTTAGCAGATCCTTGTTTCAGACAGAGGATCATGCTCCTTATCATTAGCAGATCCTCGCTTCAGACAGAGGATCATGCTCCTTATTATAGCAGATCCTCGCTTTAGAGAGAGGATCATGCTCTTATTATTATCGCAGAACCCGTATCAGAGGGTTCTGCCACTCATATCATTAGCAGATCCTCGCTTCAGACAGAGGATCATGCTCCTTATTATTATTATTATCGCAGACCCCGTCTCAGAGAGAGGATCATGCTCTTATTATTATCGCAGACCCCGTCTCAGACAGAGGGTTCTGCCATTACTATCATTAGTAGATCCTCGCTTCACACAGAGGATCACGCTCCTTACTATTATCGCAGACCCCGTCTCAGACTGAGGGCTCTGCCGTTACTGTCATTAGCAGATTCTCGCTTCAAACATAGGATCATGCTCCTTATCATTAGCAGATCCTCGCTTCAGACAGAGGATCATGCTCCTTATTGTTATAGCAGATCCTCGCTTCACACAGAGGATCATGCTCACCCCGTCTCAGACAGAGGGCTCTGCCATTACTGTTATTAGCAGATCCTCGCTTCAGACAGAGGATCATGCTCCTTATTGTTATAGCAGATCCTCACTTCACACACAGGATCATGCTCCTTACTATTATCGCAGACCCCGTCTCAAGGGTTCTGCCATTACTATCATTAGTAGATCCTCGCTTCAGACAGAGGATCACGCTCCTTACTATTATCGCAGACCCCGTCTCAGACAGAGGGTTCTGCCGTTACTGTCATTAGCAGATCCTCGCTTCTGACATAGGATCATGCTCCTTATCATTAGCAGATCCTCGCTTCAGACAGAGGATCATGCTCCTTATTATTGCAGATCCTCGCTTCAGACAGAGGATCCTGCTTCTTATTATTATTGCAGACCCCATCTCAGACAGAGGGCTCAGCGATTATTAAAACTGCAGATCCTCACTTCAGACAGAGGATCATGCTACTTATTGTTATAGCAGATCCTCGCTTCAGATGATCATGCTCCTTACTATTATAGCAGACCCCGTCTCAGACACAGGGCTCTGCCATTACTGTCATTAGCAGATCCTCGCTTCAGACAGAGGATCATGCTCCTTATTATTGCAGATCCTCGCTTCAGACATAGCAGATCCTCGCTTCAGACATAGCAGATCCTCGCTTCAGACAGAGGATCATGCTACTTATTGTTATAGCAGATCCTCGCTTCAGACGAAGGATCATGCTCATTATCATTACATGTCCACGTATCATCGTTATTGCGGACTTGTCTATAGCATTCTAATCTCAGTCTGCCTCCTCTGCTGCAAGCAAAGCAGACAGACTGGGGGGCAAGGATACATATGGTAGGAGGAAGAAAGTAGCAAATAAATAGCATATTTTCTTTCAAAAACTACTCAAAAGAACGCAAAAAATACAAAACTAGCAGAGGCTATAGGCAATGCTACATTCTTGCTCATCAGAACAGACTCTCAGATTGGTGAAGCAACATCACAGATTACGTGAGCAGACCTTCACTAGAGGATGCTACACGGCAGATTATCAGAGCAGACTCCTAAGCAAAGGAAGCTTCGTCCCTTATTACATGAGAAGATCCTCACTTAGAGGATGATACACCTTAGCTCATTGAAGCAAGCTCTCTGACTGAAGAGGCTATATCTCACAGAGACTCGATCACGCACAAAGGTCATCATGAAGACATACATGTCCAATATCATGAGGAACCAAGTGAATAAGCCCAATATAGTTCAAGTTCAATCAACGATTATCACTCGAACTAGGGGGGCAAATTGTATCGGATAAATACCCTCTCCCGAATATACGGCCCAAGGCCCAAATGACACAAGGCCCACGCTCACTTGTCTATATAAGCCCCTCATAGGGCTAAGGTAAAAGGAGCTGAGAATCCACTCTCTCTCCCTACATCCACACTTTCTCTATCTAAAATAAGTACTGACTTGAGCGTCGGAGAGCCCGTCCTCGGGACACCATGGGGGTTTGGGGTTCATGTGCAGGTTCTTGGCCGGAGCCCGGAGGGGAACCGCTCATCTCCGCCGGAAAGAGGTACGACAGTTTTGGACAGAAACACAAGGTATCAACTTTTAAGTTTCAATTGAATTTCCATCCGGACAATGTATCGAACACTAACCCACTTGGCCAACAAACAGAAAGGGAAAAGCAATCAAAACCCAGAAACACATACAACTTCCACATTAATAAAACATAAAAGTTCCAGCCTTTGAGAATGATCCCAAAAAACACACAAGCATAGTAATAATAGAAATATGAAAAAGAGAGAAAGTGAAAGTACCTTTAACCTTGTTGCAGAAAGGGCAAGCTTCATACTGATAGAGAACGACGTCCTTAAAAATGCGAGAATGGGTGGAATCTTTGGCGTAAGCCTCTTGAGTTAAAGAAGCAGCAGCTGCAACGGAGAAGAACATGGTACCTGCGATGCCATTTCGAGAGAAATGATTGTCAAGCCGTCGGGGAAGAACCCAATGGGAACTGCTGAACGGAGCCGCTTGTTGGAGGGTGGATTGACTCCGGTACAGTGATGCTGCGGCTGCGGCTCGGCGCAGGGCGGCTACGCTCGTCACTCTGTTCATTTTTTTGATGTAAAAGAGCCCTTTTCGAGAAGCAACGGCGATTCTAGAGAAGTAAGAAGAGCCTATAGAGTTGGGGTTTTACGAGTGTTTTTTAGAGGAACTTTTCGTTTTGAGGCGAGGAGGATGCGACGTGCTGTTATTAACTAGGCCACGACATGTACTCGCGTGGGTCACTCATGTTCAGATTCATTTGGTTTTACTTCTTCCCGATTTATCTAATAGTCCCGACAAAATGAATGCTTTTTTAAAAGAAAAATTGTTAATTACCACCTTTTATAAACAGTTTTTTGTAAATTATCACCTTAAAGATTTTTTTAAAATTACCACCTTTTATATGTAAATCTTTTCAAACTCCCACATCTTAACGTTTTCCGTCAAAAAAACGTTATGTGGGTCCCATATAGCTTTATTTCCCTCCATTTCTGTTTTCTCTTCCCATTTCTCACTTCTCTTCCTCTTCCTCTATTTTTCTCTCCACTTACCACCATTACTAGGGATTTTTTACCCCAATCTTTCTCTCTCCTCCACTCACTCTCTATTTCTCCTTCCTCATTGTTGAGGAAATGTTAGTCAATGAAGGTTTATAGTACAAGTCAACAATATTAGTTGAGGGTAGTAAGAAAAAACTGAGCAAATAACAGGGTTAAATGCTTGGAGACCAAGAAAAATATATACAACCCGGAAAATAATACATTTTTTTGTGAATTAATGAAAAAGATGTTAGCAAAGGTGAATGTGTTACAAAAAGACCTCTTTTTTGGAAAAAAGATATAACAAATTAGGAAGAAAATGGGAATTGAAGTAAAGGCATATAATAAATGTGATGACCTAGAATGTTACAAATGTTGGAACTAGTACGAGAAATGGAAAAGCAATGAATGAAAGATGAAGATTTTGATAATCCCCATTTTTAGAAAATATGAATTGAATTGGGGAATGGAAAATCCTCATTTGGCACAAGAATTAACAGAGACCATTAATGTTGATCGAAAACCCAGATATGTAAAACAAAAAAGTAAAGATTTTTCCTTCATTTGAACTTTTAAACCCGGAAAGGATCAAATAGTTTTTTTGGGGTCAAATATTTTGCTCAACAATGAGGAAGGAGACACAAAGAGTGAGTTACTTGGAGGAGAGAGAAAGATTGGGGTAAAAAAAAACCTAGTAATGGTGATAAATGAGGGAGGAAAACAGAGGAAAGAGGAAGAGGAGTGAGAAATGGGAAGAGAAAACAGAAATGGAGGGAAATAAAGCTATGTGGGACCCACATAACGTTTTTTTGGACGAAAAACGTTAAGTGGTGGGAGTTTTAAAAGATTTGCATATAAAAGGTGGTAATTTAAAAAAAAATCTTTAAGGTGGTAATTTACAAAAAGCTGTTTATAAAAGGTGGTAATTAACAATTTTTCCTTTTTAAAATGGTGCCGAAAAAGAAAATAATTCTCATAATGGTGTTTAGTTTAGATTAATTTTGTTTTATGGTGTTCAATTATGTTTGGAGGTGGAAGTTTGGTTTGTGATATATAAATAATTCTCATGATGGTGTTCAGTTCACAATAATTCTGCTTTATGTACTAGGTTCGGGTGTGGAGAGTTGGTTTGTATTTACAATAAGTAGCTTTTAAGTTGAAGATGGATAACGTAAATTGATCTAATAAGAAAATTAATCAAGTTAAGTATATAAATAGACACAAACAATAATTGGTTCATCATATATAACCTTTTCACAATATATTTGATAAGGTCGAGTAAGGACAATTAAATTCAATCGGTTTTCAAAATTATTTTAAATACAGTGTCGGTAAATTATAATAATACCTCTTCTTGCAGATTCAAAAACTCTTCGGGAGTTTTATTAACCAACTCACGAACTACCTTGTCATACAAAATAAAAACTCATTCTTTGTTCCGTCAGATACAATTATCTCCAATCTAAATCTTTTGTTAATACAATTATCTAAAGTTATAAGGAGTATTTTGTACATTGAAATTTTCAAAAAAGCAATTTAAATAGATAGTTACTATTTGTGTCTCTTAACAAAGTATCTATCTTTTAAGACAAAAAAGGTTTTCTCCCTCTTTAATAACTTTAGTAGAACATCTTATGCAAGCTTGATACCACCACCCAAAATAAAAAATCAATGTCCACTATAGTTGCCAAACAAATAACTTTTTCAATTAATTGTTTTTTTTTGTAGTGTTAAAATCATAAATTTAACTAATATCTTTGAATTTCATGTATTTCGCTAAAGCAACTAATTTTGGGATCATCTCGTCTACAAAAATTTGAATGCCAACTGAACGGGGTATAAAATCATTTCTTACTTATTGGCTATAAAACACCCTCATTTCACAAACAATAAACAAAGCGCGCGATAAATCTCATATTTCTCACGTATATATCACCTATTAAAGCAAAGGATAACTATTATTGTTTTTAAACAAAATGCTAGTATATTCAAATAGAATATCATACACATTAGATGGACAATATTATTTTATGGCAAAAGGATATATAATATATTGATTGTACATTTTGTTAACTCGTCATCAATACTTCCCACTTTAGTGTGAGTGAGATAGTCGCTCCTTTCCCATACACGTATTATTCGAAACCTTATGGTGTAAAATTTCTTCCCTTTGCTTATTTCATCTATAATAATTAGTTGACATAGACGATCCATTGTAGTTTTACTTTGAAAGAACTTAAATATGATTCTTGTAAAGTTGGGAAAATGTACAACAAAATTTTAAAACTACTATCATATTTATACATAATATTCAAATAAAATATTATACACATTAGATGGACAATATCATTTTATGGCAAAAGGATAGGTAATAACTGATTGTACATTTTGTTAACTCGTCATCAGTACTTCCCACTTCAGGAGGAGTGACATAGTCATTCATTTCCCATACAAGTATTATTTGAACCCTTAATGGTGTAAAAAATTTTTCCTTTGCTTATTTCATCGATACCGATTAGTTGACATAGACGATCTATTGTAGTTTTATTTTGAAAGAACTTAAATATGATTCTTGTAAAGTTGGAAAAATGAAACAAAATTGTTAAAACTACAATCATATTTATACATAATATTAAGTAAATAGTGACTTAATTAAAGGAAAAACTTCAAATAACGAAATCCAAAAAATTTTCAAAAAATTTGTAAAAGTAAAATAACAAAAAGGTTAGCATGTTCATATAAAATTTCAAAAAAAAAATACGGATATTATGTTCTTCTAGAAAAGTCAGATTATCTTAATTGCATTTAGTAGTCTTAATCTATTAGACACTCCTAAAATTTTCCTTAATTAATGGAAAACCCTTTAAATAAGGAAATCCTAAAAGGTGACATGTGACATGTGATATTGATAAATATGGTGATTTTTATGGTGATTTTTTGTAGGAGTATCGTTATATATGGATATTAAGTAGTGAAAAGTTAGATGATCTTAATTGTATTTAATAGTCCTAATCTATTGGATACTCCTAAAATCTTCCATAAGTAAAGGAAAAAACTTGAAATAAGGAAATCCTAAAAATATATAATAATAAATTGACAGATTTGGTGTTTTTGAGTGATTTTTGTATGGAAATCTTTATTTATGTTTTTTTTTAGAATCATTATTTATGGTGGTTTTTAAACTAAAAATCTTATTACTACATAATTTATGAGAATACTTATTTATGGTGATTTTTGATTAAAATCGTAACTTATTTATAGTTAAAACTATATCTTAATTGTATTTTTTTTACTAAAACCTTATCTTCATGGTGCAATATTGTTAAAAACCTTGAAGATATGATATATTAATATCTTGTTTATGCTGATTTTATAATTTTGTTCCATAATCTAGCCTGTTTTTATAGCATTTATACTATTTTACAAATATTCAAGCAATACTCACGTTCTGATCTTATAATGTGAATGTTATATTATGAAATTAACAATAAAATGGCAAGATCCATAACTTGATTGTAAATGAGAAAAATTTTCATAACAATGTTAAGGACCTTCTAAATCTATATATACTATTGCTAAGAACCTTGCAAATTTATATTATCAGTATCATAATAAACTAATAATGCTATATGAGATCTTAGCAAATAAATTAATCTATTTTTTTTTGTTTTCATATGAAAAGTGATTTTACTCACTTGATTTTAGTATATAACTAAATATTAAGGTTCCAAAATATTTTTGTCTTAAAATATATGATTTTTAATGATTTTATTACCAATGATGGTTTATTAGCGCCTTGTTAAAAAAATATACCTAGATTTAATGGGGTTATTGGAAAATTATGCAAATTTAGGGCATAAAATAATTACCTTAAAAACCCTTATTTATAATAGTCGAATTCTTTTCAATTGCTCGATTTTTTATTAGAAAATCATTTTTAAAAATTATGTTTAATATTATTCTTATAACTATAATGTAAAAGTTAGGTTTTACAAATAAATAATTTACTTAATTTAGTTATCCTTTTTTGCACATGTTAAACGCATTAAATATATTAAGAAAAAATGTATAACCCCTAAAATAGCTCTATATGCTCTATATGGCATATATCCCAAGTGATTTTGGCCCTTGGTTTTAGGTGGATTTCTTTTAGGTTATTTATTTTGTGCGTGTTTCATGGTAATGTTTATTCTGGTAATTTAAGAAAATACTTAATGAGGATCATACAATTGTTTTAATTGTCCCTTTCAGTGTAATTTTTTTTTTATTCTTTGATAATAACATTTGAAACAACAATTGATAATAACATATTTTTTTTATTCTTTGTATCAAATGTTATTATCAAAAATAAAAAAATATGTTATTATCAAATGTTAACCTAAATAAAATTATAACGACTTAAACTAAATAAAATCAAGATACTTGAGGAAAATTTTTAAGTACATAGATTATGGTTAATTGACCTTATAAAAATATTATGGGATTGAGTATCAAAAGGTAACGGCTAAATATTATTATTAATAAGTTACGACTTTATATTTGATTATACTATAATATATTGTATTATATGATTTGAAAAATATAATGAGATATGATTAATATATATACTTAAAAAAAATTACATACTAAATAGGTGATTAGGAAAGTTATTAATCTTATGGTAATCAATCACATTTTTAATGACAACTTTATACATACTACCTCCATTTTTTGATAGGGCGTTTGCTTTTTCACGCAGATCAAGCAAAAAGTGCAAAAGTAAGAGAAGAATGGTAAAAGTAAGGAAAAAGTAAAAAAAAGGTAGAGAGAATGAGAGAAATGTAATATTTAAGTGAATCAACCTACCATTTAAAATAAAATATAAAAGTGTTCAATTGAAAAAAACATTTCTAAATGAAAAAATGTCCCTATTAAAAACCGTAGGTAGTATTATACAATCAATATATATAGACTACGGGCCTGTTCTCCCCAGCTTATTTTCAGTTCAGTTTCAGTTCAGTTCAGTTCAGTTCAATTCAGCTCCAATCAGTTCAGTTCAGTTTATTTCAGTCAGTTCAGCTCCAATCAGTTCAGTTCAGTTCAGTTCCATTCAGTTCAGTTCAGTTCAGTTCAATTCAATTCAGCTCCATTCTTTTATAACCATTTTGTTAAATATTATTATTATGTTAGTCTAATTTATTTTACTAATTACTCTTATTATTATTATTATTATTATTATTATTATTATTATTATTATTATATATTATTATTAAGTATTATTACTATTATTATTATTATTATTATTATTATAAAATCATACAACCTACAAGAAATTAGTTGGCAACCGAGATACAATCTGGGCACCCACTCCTCTAGCTATAGCAAACCCTATCCTACTGAAAATATGGGCAGCAGCATGTGCCCCTATGTCCTGCGTCTTCGAGAAGTGTTGAACTCGTTTCAGCCATTAATAGTCACCTTATCCAATTCCCCAAGAGAAGAAAAGGAAAAGGGAAGGAAGCCATATCCAATTGCTCGACAACGAGCTTCATACTTGACCCGCTTCTGATGAGCCACATCAGCAACAACACGTCCAGGAACAAAGTCAGACAATCCAGACTGGGTCAAGGGAGAAGACCCTGTCAAGTCGATACACACATCGCGACCACGATCCCAAGAATAAAGAAGCACATCTGCTGGCTTGAGGGCCCCGTCGTTCCCCCCAGACAATCCAATGTCGACCTCCTTTCTTGCCGAAATCCCAGACCGATAGCAAATATCAACAAGAGTATCCTGAATGATATTATTATTATTATTATTATTATATCTATGTATTATTTTGTTTATTATAACTTTATTTATTATTATTACTATTATCATTAGGGAGGAACATGGTTTAGGTCAAAAGCATAAACCAATCAAATCGCGTCAAAACGGTTTTGATGCAAGTTTACACGGTCCGAGTCCGACCCAATCATTATTTTAATACTAAATATTATTATATTATTAAAACTAATTATTGAAAATAGTAATATTAATTTACTTCTTAGATATTGATATTATTATTATATAATCATCATCAAGTATTAATATATTAATACAAAGACTATAAAATAATAATTATTAATTGTTATTATAATCATTATCATTATCATTATTATTATTATTAATTTATGATTATTAATATTATTTATTTATAACTATCATTTAAAAATATCCAAAATACTATTATTATTATTCATTATTAATTATTTATTATTATTACTTATCATTATAATTATTATTTAATATTCATAATATTATTGTTTAAATATTATTTGTAGATTTATTAAATTCAATTCAATTAAATTAAATTCAATTCAATTCAGTTCAGTTCAGTTCAGTTCAGTTCAGCTCCAATCAGTTCAGTTCAGCTCCAATCAGTTCAATTCAGTTCTGTTCAGTTCACCTCCAATCAGTTCAGTTCAGTTTAGTTCAGCTCCATTGTTTTATAACCATTTTGTTAAATATTATTATTGTGTTGGTCTATTTTATTTTACTAATTACTCTTATTATTATTATTTATTTTTATATCATTATTATTAAGTATTATTATTATTATATCTATATATTATTTTTTTTTATTATAGCTTTACTCATTATTATTACTTTTATTATTAGGTAGGAACATGGTTCAGGTGAAAAACATAAACCAATCCAATCGCGTCAAAAAGGTTTATGATGCAATTTTGCACGATCCAACCCAATCATTATTTTAAGGAATATTTGTCAAATGACACCTACTTTTAATCCAACTTTGTGAACTAGCATCTTGATTTTATTTATTTGTCAAATGACACCTACTTTTAATCTAACTTTGTGATAGCACCTTGATTTTATTTAATTGTTATTTAGCACACCTTAAACTATTTTAATCTATTTTTTTGATACCTAGGTTTAATTCAAGTTTGTAATAACACTCTGATTTTAATTTATTGTTTCTTAGCACCCTAAACTACCCTAATCGATCTGAAAATTGAAAGTGGCAAGGGGAACACACTTTAAGGGGTCTTTAACCAGGGTTTTAAGACCCTAAACGATATTTTTCGAAATGTCATCGTCGCGCTCACTTTAATGCCATGAAATTCGAGAATCTCTACTACACAAGTACCAGGGGCACACACTTCGATGTGACTTTTGCGGCGATCTTTAGGTCGAATACGACATTTTCGGGTAAACAAACTTAAGTGTTGGTCCTTAAGGGGAACAAATTTCGAGAATTCCAATGAAACGATGGTATCGGTGCGGTCCATGAATGTTGCATTCAACCTAAAAATCGAAAGACCATTTTTGGACGACGACGTATATATACATGTAAATTTTTTATGAATTTTTCATTCATAAGATTAACTCGTGTTGACGAGATAGAATAAACGCATGAATGTTTTACTTATTTAGCCAAAACAAATTAGTAAGGTACCAAGAAAAATAGTTTAGGGTAGTTTAGGCCTTAAGGTGCTAAGCAACAATAAATTAAAATTAGGGTGCTAGATCACAAACTTGAATTAAGGTGCTATACAACAATTAAATAAAATCAAGGTGCTAGATCACAAAGTTAAATTAAAAGTAGGTTTCATTTCACAAATAAATAAAATCAAGGTGCTAGTTCACAAAGTTGGATTAAAAATAGGTGTCATTTGACAAATAAATAAAATCAAGGTGCTAGTTCACAAAGTTGGATTACAAGTAGGTGCCATTTGACAAATTTTCCTTATTTTATTACTAAATATCGTTATTTTATTAAATTTAATTATTAAAATTGAAATAATAATTTATTAGATATTATTGTTATTATATAATCATCATCAAGTATTAATATATTAATTCAAAAACTATAAAATAGTTGTTATTAATTATCATTATAATCATTAATCATTATTATTATTATTATTAATTTATGATTTTTAATATTATTTATTTATAACTATCATTTAAAAATATCCAAATACTATTATTATTATTCATTATTAATTATTCATTATTATTACTTATCATTATAATTATAATTTAATATTCATATTATTATTGTTTAAATATTAATTATATATTTATTCAATTCAATTCAATTCAATTCAGTTCAGTTCAGTTCAGTTCAGTTCAATTGAGCTCCAATCAGTTCAGTTCAGTTCAGCTCAGTTCAGCTGAATTATGCCGAAGAGAACAGGCCCTACATGGTTGCTAATCAATCTATATATATAAGTGGATAGATTATTGTTAATTGATCTTATAAAAAGATTGTGGGCTTGAAAATCAAAATAGGAATTTTAGTTGTTTAAAGGATTGATAATTACCATCTATAAAAATATATAATTTCCTTTAAGTTATAGTATAAGAACGTGGTTGATATAAAATAGGAAGTTTAGCTTTATTGATAAGTTGATAATTTCATCTAAACTAAACTTTAAAGATCGTCTATAGATGGTACAAATAAGTATAATATATGATGAATAGATGGCAAATTGTAAGAACTTAGGTTTAGGCTTGAATATAAATTTTGAATTTAAAATTTTTCCTCAAGTATCTTGATTTTATTTAGTTTAATTACGGACTTTATAATTTCATTTAAATTAAACTCTAAAGATCGTTTATAAATGGTAAAGATAAGTATAATATATGACACAATCATGGACAATTGTAAGTGCTTAGGTTTAGGCTTGAATTTAAAATTTGAACTTAATTGGATAAAAACGAACTACGTAAGTAGATAGATTATGGTTAATTGACCTGATAAAAAGATTATGGGCATGAATATCACAAGATAACGACTAAATATTATGTATCTAAATTATATTATTATTAATAAGTTATGATTTTATATTTGGTTATACTATAATATATTATATGATTATATTATATGATCTGATTTAAATCAATATAATGAGATATCATTGCTACATTTACTGAAAAAAATATACATAATAAATAAGTGATTAGTCAACTTATTAATCCATTGGCAGTCAATCGCGCTCTTAATGGCAACTTTATACATGTTTTAAAAAACAAATCTAAATAGTTGATAGTTGATTGATTGCTATTATAATTAAAATATTTAAAATGTTATAATTGTTTTTTTTGTAATAGGAGTAGGATTACAATTGTTGATTGATTGATTATGTGATAATTTGATAGAATTATGGAATGTTTAGTTGATTTAATTAATTAGTTGATTCATCTTAATCAATCAATATCCTATCAAATTGAAACCGTGATTGATTTCTTGATAGAAAGTTTAGTTGTTTATTTGAATGATAATTATCATTTATAATACTTGATTGATCGATTCTGTGATTGATCTAATTTGATAGGATATTGATTTATTGGGATAAGCTAAATGATTGATTGATATAATATTTTTAACGTGATTGATATAAAAAGAGGCAGTTTAGTCTTTTATGTTCTCAAAAATGACCATTTATTTACAATTTCATTTATTTTAAAATATTAAAACGTGATTTGATATCAGAATAGGAAGTTTAGTTGTTTAATTGATTGACAATTACCATTTATAAAACTAAATTAATTTCCTATAAATTAAATTCTAAAAATCATTTATAAATGGTAAAGATAAGTATAATATCGTTTGTAAATGGTAAAGATCGTTCATTTAAATTTATGGGTTAGTCAAATTTGAATACATGAAAAAAGTTGAGGAAAATATTATCTAATTAACTTGGGAAATATTTGTTAAGATATTTTGCTATAAAACGGAAAATTACAAAGTTAGTCAAATTTGAATAAATGTTATCAGTTAAGGAAAATGGTATCTAATTAATTTAGAAGACTTTTGACAAAAATAAGCGTTATTGAAAGGTTTACCAAAGAAAAAACATCCCAGAAAAATTTGTCATGATTTTTTGTTAGAGATATTAATCCACTAATTTCCTTACATAACCGAATTTAAAAAGATTTTAAACACAAAAACGGAAAAGTTACAAATTTGGAGAAGAAAAGCTGTTAGTCAAATTTGACTACTTTGACAATAAAAAAGGGAATTTATGGGTTAGTCAAATTTGAATACATGAAATAAGTTAAGGAAAAAATTATCTGATTAACTTGGGAAATATTCGTTAAGATATTTTGCTATAAAAATGAAAAATTACAAACTTAATCAAATTTGAATTATTGTAATCAGTTATGGAAAACGGTATCTAATTAATTTAGGAGATTTTCTCCAAAATAGGCGTCATTGAATGGTTTACCAAAAAAAAAAATCCTAGAAAGATATTCGTAATCTTTTGTTAGAGAATTTAATCTACTGATTTATTTACATAAACGAATTTAAAAGATTTTAAACACAAAAACGAAAAAGATACAAATTTGGAGAAGAAAAGATGTTAGTCAAATTTGACTACTTTTACAATAAAAAAGGAAAATTATATGTTAGTCAAATTTGAATACATGAAATAAGTTAAGCAAAATATTATCTAATTAACTTGGGAAATATTTGTTAAGATATTTTGTAAAGAATTTATCCTACTGACTTTAATGTACAACCGAATTTAAAAAGATTTGAAACAAAAATAAGAAAAGATAAAAAATGGGAGGAAAACAATTGTCAATGGATAAATGAATTTTTTTAACAGAACATGATTATAATATTGAATGTAAATTCAAATTACAAATGCTCCATCAATTAAAATTAAAAATAAAATAAATTACGAAAAGTTACGTAAACATTTTCATAATTTTTCAAGTTATTACCATGGTTAATGTAAACAAAAAAGTAATATATAATAATAATTTAATAATTCAGTTGGCTACATCAAGATATTGTATTCAACAAATGCAAAGAAAATTTAAAATTATTACAACAAAACACTTTAATTTACTAATACTCAAAAAATAATTAGGTAAAAATCTAGAATAACTTTGAGATTGCATAAAGAATGAACATAATGTATGTTCAAATAATTGAATTTGAATATAAATATGACAAAAGAATAAAAAGAAATGATTTTATTATTATTCAATAGGGATAAGGATTACATTTGATGAATTAACAAACAATAAAATACATAAAGAAATGACAATACAAAAAAATCGATTAGATCGATGATACTTTTATCAAAATATTCAAAACCTCCATTGTGATGTTTTGTGATGACGATTATGAAACTTTCTTCAATCGCATTTGGAGAATTCATCCAATATTCTTCGAATTCGGAGAAATAAAAGAATGTAACAATCTTCCTTCAATCGAAAATTGTAAAACCATTTTAATATTCTTGAATGATTTTATGGGATGGACTCATGTTTTCATTTTGAGAGAGAAACATTTAGAATGAGAGAGACTAGATTTGATTTTAGGGTTAGATGTGAATGAAAGGAGATAGGAAAATGATTTATTTATAGCTTACTTACTGTCTGGCTTGATACCATTAATAATATTAATCAATTAAAATCAATTGAAATCAATGTTAAAAAAAAATTAAAACGTTAAAAATTGAATTAATATATAACCTGTTCCTTAATTTAAGATTGCTTTTCTGTAAATTTTTGCAAGAATATAATTTGTTTCATACGTGGCTTGCAACAAATTAGGAAGAAGATTTGCCAATTAATAATTGCAAAAGTCTGTTTCCTAAAGTCAAGGAATATTTTTGGCTATCTTTTCAATATGGCAATTATTTTGATATTGCAAATAATAATCCCAATCTATATGCTATTATATACCGAAAATCAAAAACTTATTCCCATAATTTAGGCATATGCAATGTAATTAAAGGGAGATTTTATTTGATTTGATATAATCCTTAATTAAATATATTCTTTAACCTTATTTTAGGCATATGCAAGTTAAATTCTCCATAATTAAAAGGATTCTCCATATTTAAAGGGACAACCAAATTTATTTAAAAAAAAGAAAACCTGTGAAGCTGCCACGTGGCTCTTGGATGCACAAAATTCACGGTTTGCTTCAGAAACATCCTGCTAACGACACGTGTCCAATTGTATTTTTCTTTAGTATATAACTAGTTTTTTTAGACCCGTGCAAAAATGCACGGGAAAGTTTTTTTGTAAATAGATTTTGAGTTATTATTTAAGAGATCATAAGATTACAAACTAAGTTGAAGATGAATAATGTAAATTGATCTAATAAAAAAATCAATCAAGTTAAGAATATAAATAGACACAAACAATAATTTTGGTTCATTATATATAACCTTTTCACAATATATAAGATAAGGTCGAATAAGGATTAATTAAATTCAATCGGTTTTACAAACTATTTTCAATACAGTGTCGGTTTATTATAATAATAACTCTTCTTGCAGATTCAAAAACTCTTCGGGAGTTTTGTTAACCAACTCACGAACTACCCTGTCATACAAAATAAAACACTCATTCTTTGTTCCGTTAGATACAATAATCTTCAACCTAAATCTTTTGTGATAAAAAAATTATCTAAAGTTATGAGGAGTATTTTGTACATTGAAAGTTTCAAAAAAGTAATGCAAATAGATAGTTACTAAGATTGGTTCTCTTAACAATGTATCTATCTTTTGGACAAAATTTGTCTTTACCATCTTTAATAACTTTAGTAGCACATCTTATGCAAGCTTGATACCACCACCCACAATCAAAAATCAATGTCCACTATAGTTGCCAAACAAATAACTTTCCCAATTAATAAGTTTTTTTTATTGTAATTTTAAAGTCATAAATTTAACTAATACCTTTGAATTTCATATATTTCGCTAAGGCAACTAATTTCGGGATCATCTCGTATGCAAAAATTAGAATGCCAACTGAACGGGGTATAAAATCATTTCTTACTTCTTGGCTATAAAGCTCCCTCATTTCGCAAACAATAAACAAACGCGCGACAAATCTCATATTTGTCACATATATATCACCTATATAAGTAAGGGATAACTATTATTGTATTTAAATAAAATGGTAGTATATTCAAACAGAATATTATACACATTAGACGATGATCTTATGGCAAAAGGATAGGTAATATGCTGATTGTACGTTTTGTTAACTCGTCATCAATACTTCCCACTTCAGTAGGAGTGACATAGTCATTCCTTTCCCATACATGTATTATTCGAACCCTTATGGTGTAAAATTCTTCTCTTTGCTTATTTCATCTATACTGATTATTTGACATAGACGATCCATTGTAGTTTTATTTTGAAAGAACTTAAATATGATTCTTGTAAAGTTGGGAAAATGCAAAACAAATTTGTTAAAAATATTATCATATTTATACATAATATTAAGTAGGTAGTGACTTAATTAAAGGAAAAAACTTCAAATAAGGAAATCCGAAAAATTACGGAAAATTTGTAAAAGTAAAATAACAAAAAAGATAGCATGTTCATATAAAATTTCAGAAAATAATATGGATATTATGTTCTTCTAGAAAAATTAGATTATCTTAATTGCATTTAGTAGTCTTAATCTATTAGGCACTCCTAATATCTTCCTTAATTAAAGGAAAAAACTTTAAATAAGGAAATCCTAAAAGGTGACATGTAGTATTGATAAATATGTTGATTATTATGGTGATTTTTTTGTAGGAGAATCGTTAAATATGGATATTAACTATTAAGTAGTGAAAAGTCAGATTATCTTAATTGTATTTAATAGTCCTAATCTATTGGATACTCCTAAAATCTTCAATAAGTAAAGGAAAAAACTTGAAATAAGGAAATCCTAAAACGTATAATAATAAATTGACAGATATGGTGATTTTTTAAGTGATTTTTGTATGAGAATCTTTATTTATGTTTTTTTTAGAATTATTATTTATGGTGATTTATCTTATTACTACATAATTTATGAGAATCTTTATTTTGTGCGTGTTGCATTGTAATGTTTATGCTGGAAATTTAGGAAAATACTTAATGAGGGTCATACAATTGCTTCAATTTTCCCTTTCAGTGTAAAATTTTTTTATTCTTTGATAATAAAATTTGAAACAACATCTGATAGTAACATTTTTTTATTCTTTGTATCAAATGTTATTATCGAAGAATTAAAAAATATGTTATTATCAAATGTTAACCTAAATAAAATTATAACGTCCATAATTAAACTAAATAAAATCAAGATACTTGAGGAAAAAATTTAAGCAGATGGATTATTATGGTTAATTGACCTAATAAAAAGATTATGGGCTTGAATATCAAAAGCTAACGGCTAAATTTTATTATTAGTAAGTTATGACTTTATGTTTGATTATACTATAATATATTATATGATTATATTGTATGATATGATTTGAAACAATATAGGTGATTAGGAAACTTATTAATCTTATGATAATCAATCAAATTTTGAATGACAACTTTATACATATTATCTCTGTCTTCTTATAGGGACGTTTGCCTTTTCACACGGTTCAAGAAAAATGTGCAAAAGTAAGAGAGAAGGATGGTAAAAGTAAGGAAAAAGTAAAAAAGGTAGAGAGAAAGAGAGAAGTGTAATAATTAAGTGAACCAACCTACCATTTATGGTAAAAGGTAGAAGTGTCTCAATTGAATAAAAAGACCTCTAAATGAAAAAATGTCCCTATTATAAAAATGGAGGTAGTATTATATAATTAATCTATATAGACTACGTGGTTGCTAATCAATCTATATATATAAGTGGATAGATTATAGTTAATTGACCTTATAAAAAGACTGTGGGCTTGAAAATCAAAATAGGAATTTTAGTTGTTTAATGCATTGATAAATATCATCTATAAAAATATATAATTTCCTTTAAATTAAAGTATAAGAATGTGATTGATAAAAAATAGGAAGTTTAGTTTGATTGATAATTATCGTTTAGAAAGTTGATAATTTCATTTAAATTAAACTCTAAAGATCGTTTATAAATGGTCTACATAAGTATAATCTATGACACAACCATGGAAAATTGTACGTGCTTAGGTTTAGGTTTGAATTTAAAATTTGAACTAAAGTGGATAAAAACGAACTTAGATTATGGTTAATTGACCTAATAAAATATTATGGGAATGAATATCACAAGATAACGACTAAATATTATGTATCTAAATTATATTATTATTAATAAGTTACGATTTTATAATAGGTTATACTATAATATATTAAATGATTATATTATATGATCTGATTTAAATCAATATAATGAGATTTCAATACTATATTTACTTTAAAAAATATACATAATAACTAAGTGATTAGTCAACTTATTAATCCATTGGCATTCAATCACTCTCTTAATGGAAATTTAATACATGTTTAAAAAAAAAAATTAAATTATTATAATTACAATATTTAAAATATTATAATCGTTTTTTTTATAATAGGAGTAGGATTACAATTGTTGATTGATTGATTATGTGATAATTTGATTGAATTATGGAATGTTTAGTTGATTTAATTTATTAGTTGATTCAACTTAATCAATCAATATCCTATCAAATTGATTGATTTAATTGAAACCGTGATTGATTTCTTGATAGGAAGTTTAGTTGTTTAGTTGAATGATAATTACCATTTATAATACTTGATTGATTGAGTCCGTGATTGATCTAATTTGATAGGTTATTGATTGATTAGGATAAGCTAAATGATTGATTGATATCATATTTCAAAACGTGATTGATATAAAAAGAGGCAAGTGTTTTATGTTATTCTCAAACAGAACCATTTATAAGACTATTAAAATTTTATTTATTTTAAAATATTTAAACATGATTGATATCAAAATAGGAAGTTTAGTTGTTTAATTGATTGATAATTACCATTTATAAAACCAAACTAATTTCCTATAAATTAAATTCTAAAGATCGCATATAAATGGTAAAGATAAGATAATATCGTTTGTAAATGGTAAAGATCGTTCATTTAAATTTATGGGTTAGTCAAATTTGAATGCATAAAATCAGTTAAGGAACATATTATCTAATTAACTTGGGAAATATTTGTTAAGATATTTTTCTATAAAAACAAAAATTTACAAAGTTAGTCAAATGAGAATAAATGTAATCAGTTAAGAAAAACAATATCTAATTAATTAGGAGATTTTTGACAAAAATAGGCGTTATTGAATAGTTTCCCAAAGAAAAAAAATCCCAAAAAGATTTTTCGTAATATTTTGTTAGAGATTTTAATCTACTGATTTCTTTACATAACCGAATTTAAAAAGATTATAAACTCAAAAACGGAAAAGATACAAATTTGAAGAAGAAAAGATGTTAGTCAAATTTGACTACTTCGACAATAAAAAAAGAAATTTATGGGTTAGTCAAATTTGAATACATGAAATAAGTTATGGAAAATATTATCTAAATTACTTGGGAAATATTTGCTAAGATATTGTTCTATAAAAACGGAAATTTACAAAGTTAGTCAAATTTGAATAAATGTAATCAGTTAAGGAAAACGGTGTCTAATTAATTAAGGAGATTTTTGGCAAAAATAAGCGTTATTGAATGGTTTATCAAAGAAAAAAATCCCAGAAAGATTTGTCGTAATCTTTTGGTTAGAGATTTTAATCTACTGATTTCTTTACATAACCGAATTTAAAAATATTTTAAACACAAAAACAAAAAAAGATACAAATTTGGAGAAGAAAAGATGTTAGTCAAATTTGACTACTTTGACAACAAAATAGGAAATTTATGGGTTAGTCAAATTTGAATACATGAAATAAGTTAATGAAAATATTATCTAAATTACTTGGGAAATATTTGCTAAGACATTTTTCTATAAAAACGGAAATTTACAAAGTTAGTCAAATTTGAATAAATATAATCAGTTAAGGAATACGGTGTCTAATTAATTAAGGAGATTTTTTACAAAATAGGTGTTATTGAATGGTTTACCAAAGAAAAAAATCCCAGAAAGATTTGTCGTAATTTTTTGTTAGAGATTTTAATTCACTGCTTTCTTTACATATCCGAATTTAAAAATATTTTAAACACAAAAACAGAAAAGATACAAATTGGAGAAGAAAAGATGTTAGTCAAATTTGACTACTTTTACAATAAAAAAGGAAATTTATGGGTTAGTCAAATTTAAATACATGAAATCAGTTAAGAAAAATATTATCTAATTAACTTGAAAAATATTTGTTAAGATATTTTGTAAATATTTATTCTATTGATTTCAATGTATAACCGAATTTAAAAAGATTTTGAACCAAAAATCAGAAAAGATTAAAATGGGAGGGAAAAAATATCAATGGATAAATGATTTTTTTAACAAAAAATGATTATAATTTTTAAAATGAAAAATAAAAAATATTATGAAAAGTATTGTGAATATTTTCAAAAAAAAATCAATTTATTACTTGGATTAATGTAAACTTCAAAATAGTATATAATAATGATTTAATAAATTGGTTGGCTACATCAAGATATTGTATTCAACAAATGCAAAGAAAATTAAAAATTACTACAACAAAACACTACAATTTACTAATACTCAAAAAATAATTAGGTAAAAATCTAGAATAACTTTGAGATTGCATAAAGAACAAAAAAAATGTATATTCGAATAATCGAATTATAATATAAATACGACAAAAGAAAAAAAATTAATTTATTATTATTCAATAAAGATAAGGATTACATTTGATGAATTAACAAACAATAAAATACATAAAGAAATGACAATACAAAAAAAACCGATTAGATCGATGATACTTTCATGAAAATATTCAAAACCTCCATTGTGATGTTTTGTGATGATGATTATGAAACTTTCTTCAATCGCATTCGGAGAATTCATCCAATATTCTTCGAATCTGAGAAATAAAACAATGTAACAATATTCCTTCAATCGAAATTTGTAAAATCATTCCAGCATTCTTGAATGATTTTATTGAATGGAGCCATGTTTTCATTTTGAGAGAGAAACATTTGGAATCAGAGAGGCTAAATTTTAATTTATGGTTAGATGTGAATGAAAGGAAATAGGGAAATGATTTATTTATAGCTGTAGTTATTTTCTTGCTTGATATCATTAATAATATCAATCAAGTTGGAATAATCAATTAAAATCAAAGAATATTAACTGATATTATAAGCTTATGGAAGAAGCATTGAAATCCTATTTAATTAGGAAAAATTAAGCACACGAAATTTATGGAAGACTAAAATAACGTGATAATTTTGTGAAAGAATTTAAGGAACCAAATCTCATGCAATTAATATAGCCACGTTATTACTGTAATTAAGTTAAATAATAGCAACGTTATTTTAGGAAGATATTAAGAAACCAAATCTCATGCAATTATATACCGTAATTGATTCAATTAAGGATTTTAATATCACGTTTTTTTAGGAAAAGATTAAGCTTATGATTTTCGGTATAAAGTATCCTTTAATTAAGGAATCAACGTCAAAAATGGAAGGAAAATGTTGTTAAGTGACCTAATTAAAGCGAAATATAAATTAAAAAATTACAAAACATCTAATGCTGACACGTGGCTTTCAAAACGCAAGAAGGCTTGAGAATTGATGGTTTGCTTTGGATTCATCTGCTTACGACACGTGGCAAATTTTATTTTGCTTTAATGTAATATATAGATATAGATAGATTATGGGAGAAGGAATATTAAAAGTGATCGAGTTTCCTAAATTAATGCAATCCGTTTTTTATAATGCACAGGGATATTGGATTTGATTTTTAGGAAGATAATGAAAAAATCAATCTATTCCTTAATTAAAACAATAAGCCCATATGTGGTTTTGAAAAGTCCACTAATTTAGGAATAGATTAAGAATTTGATTCTTATTTTTTTGAGGAGCCTTTAATTAAGGAAACAACTGAATTAAATGGGCAATTCTTACTGACAATAAGCCACACTTAATTAGCTAATATTTAGGAAGATAATAAGAGTCAAACGCTAATTTAGGAATAGATAAAGGACATTATTTTCGGAATATTTTATTCTTTTAATTAAGGAATCAAAGGCTAATTACACGGAAATATATTTAAAAAAAATGCAAAACAACTCTAATTTGACACGTATGTATTTTAATTCGTAAATGCATTTTAAAAAAAGCAAAAAAAATCTGTTGCTGACATGTGGCTTCTATAAACGCTAGGATGCTTGAGGGATCAAGGTTTGCTTTAGATTAATCTAGTGACGACACGTGGCAAAAATCATTTTGCTTTAATGTTATATATAAATATAGATTAATCTGCTTACGACACGTGGCAAAACCTATTTTGCTTTAATGTAATATATAACCAATATTAAAAATGACTCACATAAATAAGTTAGAAAATAAAAAAGACTGAATAAAATGATTTATATGGCTCAACCAAATTAAAAAAGATTTACACATTCCCTAAATTAAAGAAGATTTGATTTTAGTAATATCTTTAAAAGTCATAGTATATTTAATTATGGATTTTAAAAAATATGAACTCTGTATTTATGGAACATTATATTTGTTATGCACATAAAGTTTGATTTCATGAAAACGAATACTATATTAATTTAAGGCATTATATTCTGAAAATGATATTATTTCCGAAAATAAGATAAATCACAGCCGTATTGCTAAAACATATATATTTCGTATTAGGTAATTTCCTATAAATATGGGCATAAAATTATATACCATTTATGTGATTTCTATTAAGATTAACCTATCTTTGACTTATCAATTAATGGTATTAGACTTTTAGGAAAAGTCACAATATAAAGTGAAAATAAATCATCCCTAAATTACAAAAAATTCAATAAAATCACCACATCGACTTTTTATTTATTAATCTCAAATAAAAATAAAACCAATATTAAAAATGACTCACATAAATAAGATAGAAAATAAAAAGACTGAATAAAATGATTTATAGTGATAACCAATATTTGTCTCTAAAAAAACATTCAAAATGCACCAAATGTATCTCAAATTTCCGCAAAAATATCTAATATAGAATCCACCTTATTAGAAATGAAATATTAAATATACGATAATTTAAAACTGATTATTCAACAATGCAATTTTTTTTGGTGGCCTTCTCATCCTTTATTCTAGTCGCATCTTCCTTTTCAGATTCGTCTTCAAGAACACGTTTTCGTACTGAATTAACACGAAGATTGTCCATGATATCTACCTTTGCTTGTTTCGCGTCCTACACAAATTTATAACACATTTAAAAATAGTATATGAAAATATATTATTATAATTAAGCTACATTATATTTCATCTAATACTAATAAAACACTTAATAATAGAGAATCATTATGAATTTATAAAACATAACTACGAAACTTACCAAAATAGTTTTGTAATGTCGCATCCATAAATCAATAGATACTTCATCATTGGTCAAACTTGAAACCATAAATTCAGCTTTCTTCCTCAATTTATTCATTGCTAAGAATTCCGCCTTGAAAAGAAATAACTTGTTCTTCAACAAAGTCAACTCTTTAGGCATCTCATAAATATCACCTTCCTAAGAAAATGATATAGAAAATCAACTCTTTAGGCATCTCAAATATATCAACTACTGAAAATCTATGTTTATACTAAAATGTATATATAGCCTAATTATACGTGCAATACCTGTTCTTGCGCATCAAGGTAATCATGAGCAGTCTTCTTAAGCAATCCTTGAACAGCCTTATCATAAAGAACGAAAATTGCTTTGTCTGTATCATCAGATACGTTTATCTTCACCCTAAATCTATTGTTTGTCCAAAATAATAACAAATCAGTTTTTGAGATGTATTATTGGTTAATATAATAAGAGGTAAGACGTGGCGACACTTACCTAGGTTGAGTTTTCTTCAGAACATATCTGTCTATTGGACAAACCATATTTTCACCCTCTTTAACCACCTTAACACCACACCTAATGCACCCTTCGTAGTAATAGCCGAAATTCTCGTCAATGTCATCTATGTTCACCAAACAAATAACTTCTATATCCTACATTTAAGAACACGAAAAATATGGCTTAATTAATATCATCCCAGAGGAATCAAAAAAATTACATAATATAAATCATTTTAGGGTCCATAAAAACATAATAAATCTCACAAAATAACCTTGTGCATTTCAGTAGCATCGCGTAGACAACAGATTTCAGAACGATCTATTTTGGACACACTTTTAATACCCACTGGACGGGCAATAAAATCATTTCTTCCTTCTTGTGAGTGGAACTCATTTATGTGACAGTCAATGAGCAATCGAGTTGCAAATCTAACATTTGTCACATACTTTGCACCTATATATAACAAAGATAGTATTAGATATAATAATATGATTTGATCTATATACGTAAAAAGTAGTTGACAAAGGTAGGCAAAATACGTGAGTCCATCAAAAAAGTATTAGGTTCATATTCATTAAAATAAGACCGTATGAAAATTAAATTGTATAAAATAATTATATCACACTCTATAATATTTCCCAATCCCACTCATAATTATATATATCATTTTCGTACTAATAAAATACATTTAGTCATATGAAAAAATTAATAAAGTAAAGTACATCAAATATCAAATTTCAATAAACTACTTTTTACGTGTATAATATATGAACTTCAAGTCTATATTATATTAAGTATATACGTGTCAAATTGGTGTTATTTTGCATTTTTTTTAAATTAGGCAAGATCATCTTTTAAACAATATTCTTCTAAGAGATACAATAAAATAACACGGTTCTAAATTAGTGGAAATAGTTAATTATAATTAATTATTTAATTAAAATTCACAGAAAGAAGAAAGTTGGCAATATAACTTCACATCTATTTAAAATGACGATTCACATTGGGAAGACATTTATACTTGAATATTATGCAGTTTTATTGAATAAGATGATTAAAACTTTACCTTAATTATCAACTATAAGAGAACGTTATTTTAGGGATTAGTATAATTTAAATTCAATCTTCCACATTACAGGGATATATTCCGATTTTGGCCCCTTTTATTGTTAGATATTTCTATTAATAAATCATAAATAAAAACTTCCATTTACAAATGCAAAACTGTAAATATTCGTTGACTATAAAGATTATCTTGCCGTTTATTAAATAAAATGAAGGGTCTTAACATACCAAATTTAATATCAATAACGGAAAGAATGCTTTCAAGTGATATGATATCCTTGCGTTTTTTGTTTTTAAAAAATTAGGGTCTTTTATTCGTAGTCACAAAAAATCTAAATTTTATCAATTATCAAAGAAAAATATAAGTGTTGATTAAATGTGGTATAACTGTTCAAGACTATGCTTTCAAGTTGTTTGTTATTTAAAATTAGCAGTTTCAATTAAACATGTGTGCAAGAAATAACTGTTCAAGACTATGCTTTCATAAATAAAAACTTAATAAAAAATGTGGTAAGCTAAATAAAAAATCTGTATTTCATTTGTTCTTCACCTCATTTATTGTCAATTAGTCCCTTATAGCTGATTTTATTTCCAGTCGAATTGAATTAAAACTACTTTCAAAAGTACATTCACTTACCTTTGTGGTTGTAAGAAATTTTGCAACCTTGGAGAATTATATAGAGGTCGTTCAATGGATGCCTATTAACCATATAGTTATATAATATTTCAGCATACTGTCCTTCTAGATAACAATCCATGTGAGTGTACCTTCAAATAAAATCAAATATATTAAAATTGCAACTATAATCTATTACTCGACTATGTAAATGAATTTGAAACGTTATTAAATTATATGAGATAGACTTACTGAAAGTCCATAATTGCAAAATTTATAATGAAGTAGCTAGGATGTGGAGTATATTTTTGGACAGTGTATGGCAAAACCCTTCCAAAGACATCTGAAAAAAATATTATCATTAAACTCTTTAGTTCAACTTCAACATAAATAAATTATTAGATGATAATTTATATTGCAAAATAACAAATCTATACCTAGTAAATGAGATGTCTCGAAATCACTTGAAAGCATAAGGGGATATGAATAAAAGAAGAATCCATAACAGGGAAAATCCCCAGATTTCATGTTCTCAACAACGGTTGACTCGTTGAAGATTATTCTATAAAGGGATGTAGTTGGTTTGACACCATCGTCTTGCTCACGAATAGTAAAATTTCGAATCCTATTAATTTGCCCTTCTTTAAGCAAAGGACCTAATGTAAGTATATACTCCTTAGGTAAAGTGGCTCCAATCTTGTCTCCCTACAAAATTCAAAGAAAACAATCGTTACTAAACGTACAAAAAAATAATAATAATTGATAGATACAATTATAAAGGACTATGGCAATCCAAATTATAAGGGATATATTCCGAAAGCCTTCAAAAAAATAATATTCCAAAAAATAACACTATGGGCAAACGTTACATTCTCATCAACCAAAATCATTTCTACGGTACGGATCTCCACTAAATTCGATAGCAATTGTTCTTCCCATAGCCTTGTTATCCTAACTAAGATAGTAGATGATGAAGATTCACGTGTCAAATAGTTGATCTGAACAACTTCTGGAATCATGATGTTTAGTGTGGTTGCCATAAACTTGGAGAGAAAAATATTGGATGATAGAATTCTTGAGACAATGTTGTGGTGAATGTTTGAATTAAATGTTAACCTCTATTGAATTTATATGATAAATAGGCTGTTCGAAAATACTATATGAATGTTAATTTCGGCAAGTAATATTTATTGATATTATAACTATATGGAATAATAATTTAGGAATAGATTAAGTGGGTAATTATTAAAGCAATCATTCCTTAATTTCGGCATTTTAATTTAGGTATATGATGCTTGATTCTTTTAATTCTTAAAGCAATGTTATTTAGGAATAATATAGGAATGTTATTTTGGACTCTCCAAAATAATATATGATATTTAAATCTTTTAATTCTTATAAATCTTTTAAGTGGGTAATTCTTATAGCAATCTTCCGAAATAATATAGGAATGTTAAAGCAGTCATTCTTAATTTCGGCACTTTTATATTGCCTATGATGCTTGAATCTTTTAATTCTTAAAGCAATGTTATTTAGGAATAATATAGGAATGTTATTTTGGACTTTCCAAAATAGTATATGATACTTAAATCTTTTAATTCTTATAAATCTTTTAAGTGGGTAATTTTAAATCAATCTTTCAAAATAATTTAGGAATGTGAAAGCAATCATTCTTAATTTCGGCACTTTTATTTAGGTATATGATGCTTAAATCTTTTTATTCTTAAATCAATGTTATTTAGAAAAGATATAGGAATAATATTAATTCCTAAATTCAAGCAATCAAAGCATACGTAATTTTGGGTACTGCACTAATTTAGGAATAGAATTAGGATGTGAATTTTATTTTTTTGAATTGCTTTTACGTAAAGTGTAAAAAGAATTAAATTTTATTCTTACTTAAAGTCAAACATTAATTTAGGCATAGATGAAGGGCATTATTTTCGGAAATTTGTACTCCTATAATTAAGAGAAATCAAAGTATAATTAGCCGGAATTTCAAAAAGGTAAAATGCAAGTTAACAACATTGTTACACGTAATTTTTAGGATGATTTAATGCAATTTTAAAAAAGGTAAAACATATTAGGCTGACACGTGGCAAGTAAAAGGCAAGAATGAATGAGATATCAAGGTTTGCTTTGGATTCATCTGGTGATGACACGTGGCGAAAATCATTTTGCTTTAATGTTATATATAGATATAGATTCAACTTTACGGTGTCTACCCAATCAGCAAGAACTCCATGCTATTTTTGTTTGACAATGTATTTCTTTTTCTTACGAGAACATATAAATAAACCTTCTATGCTAATTTATCAAAAAAATTCATCCAAATTGGACATGTGTTCTCGTAAATTTGATAAATGAAATTTTTTGGATGAATGAGCATAGAAAGTTTATTTTTCATGTTCTCTTAAGAAAAAGAAATACATTGTTAAAGAAAAATAGCCTGGAGTTGTTGCTAATTGGGTAAACACCATAAAGTTGAATTATTGTAAATTGAACATCATTATGATAGATTTTTTTAACACAAACCAACCCTCCACACCCGAACCTAGTTAAACACCACAAAGTGGAATTATTGTAAACTGAACCATTATGAGAATTATTTATATATCACAGACCAAACCTCCGCCTCCAAACCTAATTGAACACCATAAAACGAAATTAGTCTAAACTGAACGCCATTGTGGGAAATTATTTTCTTTTTCGGCACTATTCTAGGAAAGCGTTCTGACAAAATTGATAGATTTAAATACTTTTTTTTGTTTTATTATTTTTGAATTTTTTTGACAGTATTTATAAATTTTGATTATGGGATTGTAGACACTCACCAATGACGTGTAGCTTCAACTAGTAGTAGGAATAAATATTGTACAAAGTATAATCAGTGATTCATACGCCTTTGAAAATTAAGGACTTCAATTGTAGTTCCTTTATTTGGTTCACTAACACTGATTTGCACACCTTTTTGGATCAAAGACTTTAATTGTAGTCCATTTTTTGGTCCACGAACACTAAAGTAGCCACGTCAGATAGAATAAAAGAGGATGAACAAATTTCACTCTCTTGTTTTTCGGGTCGAGCACCTAACAGTGAAAAGGATTTTCTTTTCACTTATTGAATAATAAAAGTTACTCATTGACTTTTGATTGCGTATTTTCCTCTACCAATATCTCCATGTATTATAAGAAAGAATAAACATAATTAATTTTTCTCATTGGGAAACTTAATTCTTTATTAATTAGGTTAAACTTGAGGAAACCCAAACCCTCTGTTAATCACCCTAGTGGACGGCCAGCCTAAAGCTCTAATTGTGTTTTTTTTACTTCTCCTTTAATCAGTGTTACAAAATGTGACCTCGTCGGATTAATAATTATAGTTCCCAATAATATTAACCTACTAATGATATCATTCTCTAGCAAGTAAATGTATTAATAATTGACTTTATTATCTCCATAATTCAGTCCTATATATATTTAGTAATTATCATCAATTGTCAATGAACATATTCCTTCAATCTCCCACTTGTTCATAGTCAAGTTAGCAATACTAAGATTCCTTAAGCCTCTTAATATCAAATTTAATACTCTATCCGTCCTAGAATACTTGTTACACTTGTCTAGGTGATGTATCACATTTATATATAGTTTTTAGATGCATTTAGATTGCATTTAGAACTCCTTCTCGAGCATTTGGGTGCATAATGACACGAATTACATAATTGTGCTCTACTACTCCCTGCTTGTGTGTTTCGATGATTTTCAGGTTATTTTGATACAAAGTGATCACGAGTACCAAAGATCTAGCCTAGTAATCATTGAAGATGAAGGTAGCTTGCACAAGGATCACAATGTATCCGTTTGGACAATTTTGAGTTGGAATGAAGCAAAGAGTTAGTGAAAGAAGTGCCAAAACTGACACACCTTCACTATTTTCATTATAACTTTTGATAGAAATGATAATCAATAAATTTCAATTGAGTTGGATTCTAGACTTCAAGAGCTTTCCAATGATATGTCACACGCCCCAAACGAACTTCTGGTTTGAGAGATATGGCCTTCGCAAGTTGACGCAAAATCGCCAGAAAGTAGCTCCACCCGATCGGGCAACCTTTGCCCGATCCAATCGGGTTGAGCCTTCTCCATGCCGCCGCTGCTTTCTTCCAATAAAAGAAGAGATTTGAAGTTGGGTCATTTTTGTACCAACCCGATGCCATAGGGCAATGGTTGCCCGATCGGGGCCGAGACCTTGATACCCGATCGTGTGGATTCGCCCAATAGCATCGGGTTAAGCCCATTTTATTTTGTTGAGGAAATTAACATGGCCCAAAAATTTGTACCAACCCGATGCCATAGGGCAATGGTTGCCCGATCGGGTTGTACCAACCCGATGCCATAGGCAACCACCGCCCGATCAGGTACCGGGCTTGCGGAACCGAAATTCTATCTTTTTTATATCGTTTTTAATTAGATTTTGGGGCTATTATAAATAGATTTCCCTCATTATTTTAGACACACTTTTTATTCTATTTTATTCCCAATAGTTCTTAGCTTAGTTTTAGAGAGTTTTATTTAGATCAAACACTTTAGATTAGAAAAGGTGATTGAACATTGGATTTGATTTCAATAAAAGTTATTGCTTTCCGTCAATTGGTATTCTTCTCTACTTTAATCTCTTTAATTACTTTGATTGCTTAGTTTAATTATTCAATTGATTCATGATGTTGAAATTAGGGTTTCTTATTAGAATTGTTATTATTGATTTAATTATGTCTGATAGTTTAATTTCTAGGGATTTAGAGAGGGAAGCCATGTTTATACCTTGATTATTTGAATTGCTATTAGTTTCTAGGGTTTGATGAGATAGGTTATGGTGTGATTTGTTCTTATTGAGTAATTAATGTTATTGCGCAGTTTCTTTGATTACTTGAGGTTAATAATCGTTTGCACAGACCCGTCTTACTTTTAGAGGCCTAGTACACACCAGTAATTCTGATTATGTTTGTGAACATGCTGCATATGTTGAATTATGGGCATTGAGACTTAACCATAGCTTGACACTGCTCTAATCTATCGATTCTCGACCTAGGTTCTGATAGTTGTTTGATCCTTTGATTGCTATAAGCATGGTGGACCGAACTAATTCCCTAGACCTTTAATTCATAGTTAATTTCCTATCTTTATATTGTTTTTTAGTAGTTAATTAGTAGTTCAGCTGTTTCTATCTGATTTTGTCTGAAGTAGCTGTTTGGCTAAATATTAACTTAGAACTCGGTCTCACTGTGGATTCGACCCTACTTCTATTGACTACCATTGTTAGAGGACTGTAGGAATTATCTTTGAATAGGTGATACGACTTTAGCCTATCACTAGGCACAAAGTTTTATATGATAAGTGGTAGTTTGTTTATCAATTATTATTCTATTTGAAAAATAGATGTGATAGGAGTTAGTGGGGTATTATTTTAAGGATTTTTTTGTTTAAAACTACCTACATTTGGAGCCCTTTTGTGAATAACTACCATATTTCAAGAAAATGAAAAATAACTACTTGCTTTCTTGAAAAACTTTTGGTATCACTACCTTGTGGTCAAAAACGTCAAAAAGTTAACAGAAACGTCAAAAAATTAACAAAACTATGCAAAAAAAAAGGAAAAATCGTTAAATAGTACCTTTTAAATAGGTAAATTTGTGAACTAGTACCTTTTAATTATTTTTTGTGAAATAATACCTTAAGTTATACAAAACACTTAAAAACGGTACCTTAGTCCAAAATTCCGGCCACTTTAGTCAATATTCCGACTGTTGACCATTGTTTTCCCTTGTGTTTTTGAGCATGTATTGCAATTATATAGAAGGGAGGTGAACCTTCACTCTCAAAAAACGATGGAAGACAATGGAAAACAATGGTCAATAGCCGAAATATTGACTAAAGTGGCCGGATTTTTGACTAAGGTACTATTTTTAACAGTTTTGTACAACTTAAGGTACTATTTCACAAAAAAAATCTTAAAAGGTACTAGTTCACAAATTCACCTATTTAAAAGATACTAGTTAACACTTTTTCCAAAAAAAAAAGTTAAAAATAAGCTCCTACTTTCTTGAAAAATTCACTAGCTTGTTAAACGTTTTCTGTGAACTTTTTGACGGAAAAGACCACAAGGTAGTGATACCAAAATTTTTTCAAGAAAGTAGGTAGTTATTTTTTATTTTTTGAAATAGGATAGTTATTCACAAAATGGGTACAAATGTAGGTAGTTTTCAACACATTTTAACATAGTAAATTAATAGTGGGGCCTTTCCAAAAAGAAGTGTAACAAGTATTCTGGGACAAACAAAAAAGGCAAGTGTAACAAGTAATCTGGGACAGGGGGAGTAACACGTTGTTAAATACAAATTTCGTTTCTTCATCCCTTTTGTTAAAGTGTTCAAGTGAAGATCAATAATTTAATCTCATTTAGCTTGGCTATACATTTTACAATTTTTCCTCGCCAAAAGGCTCAAACACCATTTATATCATATAGGAGGACTTATCCGGTCTTGTATGACTATAATACACACTCGATTCTCAGCTAAGTTGATCATTGCCTTTATAGTTTCCTTTTACGGCACAACATTTAACAATGTCAAAGTTAAACTAATCATATCGTGATTGTTAGAACATATCATGTCAAAGGAATCCGCTAATATAGAATTTTCGATTCTACTATTAAAATCCAATTAGGACAGGTCTCAATGTATCAACCATATATTCATATTGTTAATTAGAAATCCCTATGTCCCCCTAACCCAAGGAACTGGACTATCAATTAACTTTATGCTAGTCTTTAATGAGTCAATTATATCCAATTCAGTAAGTTAGTGTAATATCCGAGAAAATTTGAGCAAAATTAATTAGACGATAGATATAAATTAATTTTAAAAATTATATATATATATATATATGAGTTAATAAATCCTTTTTGAGCTTAACATAATTCTACAAACTTACTTAAGTACTTATGTAATATTCTCAATTTTAAATAAAATTATTTTATTAACCTAATTAATTTATTAATTTGATATGATTATTTTATGGTTATTTAATAATAAAGTTACTCATATTTTGTTAAGTTAGTTGTCAAACAATTTTCTAATTAGAAATGAAGTTAGTATGATGTTGGGTAAAATTTCCATAGCAACCCTCTTAATTCCAATATCCAAACTTACAAGCCCAATCCAAAAACTACCCATCTAACCCAAAAAGAAAATCACAAAAAGCAGAATACTGGTCACACGGGGGAAAACCGTAGTTAGAAACCAATTCCTCGTTATAGCAAGTTCTCTTATCAAAGAAGAAAAGTCAAACCAAAGACCATTTCAACCTTAAAAGCATTCAAGCTACTCGCCAAAGGTTTCCATGGCTATCTGTGCAATATCGTTGACATAACCACCCCTGAACCCTCTCTCTGACATTCCAATAGTACGTGAGTATCCATGTGTTTCCGGACGATATACCTGGCATGCCTCCACAAAGAGATATAGACTTCACCATCAACCTTATTCTGGGATCTGCTCCTATCTCAAAGGCTCCTTATAGAATGACGCCATCTGAATTACAGGAGTTGAAAAAGCAACTAGATGAATTGCTTGAAAAAGGGTATATTCGGCCTAGTGTCTCACCTTGGGGTGCACCAATCTTATTTG
This sequence comes from Patellifolia procumbens, assembly GCA_947645195.1. Taxonomy (NCBI): domain Eukaryota; kingdom Viridiplantae; phylum Streptophyta; class Magnoliopsida; order Caryophyllales; family Amaranthaceae; genus Patellifolia; species Patellifolia procumbens. The sequence continues at coordinate 54,879 of CANSGD010001508.1, read as the reverse complement.
TGAAAAAGAAGGATGGAAGTATGAGATTGTGCATCGATTATCGGGAACTGAACAAAATCACCATCAAAAATAAATATCCACTACCCCGCATCGATGACCTATTTGACCAGCTTCGAGGTGCAACCACCTTCTCCAAGATAGACTTGAGATACAGATACCATCAACTTCGTATCATACCCGAAGACATCTCAAAGACCGCCTTTAGAACCCGATATGGTCATTATGAATTTACAGTAATGCCATTCGGATTAACCAATGCCCCTGCTGTCTTTATGGATTTGATGAACCGAGTTTTCAAGCCCTATCTCGACAAGTTCGTTGTGGTATTCATTGATGATATCTTGGTGTTTTTTAAAATCCCGAGCAAACATGAGGAACATTTAAGGAAGGTGTTGGACATATTAAGGGAGAACCAACTGTATGCAAAGTTGAAGAAATGTGAGTTCTGGCTAAAAGAAGTTGCCTTTCTAGGGCATATTATCTCGGAGGATGGAGTCTCTGTTGATCCTCAAAAGATAAAAGTATAATGGAGTGGCCTAGACCCACCAACGTTAGTGAAGTTCGGAGTTTTATGGGCTTAGCAGGCTACTATCGAAGATTCGTCCAACATTTCTCCAAGATAGCCTTGCCAATAACCCGATTGGTGAAAAAGTCTGTAAAGTTCGAGTGGAGTGATAAGTGTGAATCAGCTTTCCGAGAGTTGAAGAAACCACTCACCTCTGCCCCTATTCTCACTCTACCATCCGAGTTTGATGGGTTCGTTGTGTATAGTGATGCCTCCAAGCTCAGATTGGGATGTGTTTTGATGCAGAATGAGAAAGTCATAGCTTATGCCTCCCGTCCGCTCAAACCCCATGACCTGGAGTTAGCCGCTATCGTTTTTCCCTCAAAATTTGGTGACACTATCTTTATGGTGTCCCGTGCAAGATCTTTATCGACCATAAAAGCCTCAAATACATCTTCACACAACAAGAACTAAACATGAGGCAGCGTAGGTGGTTAGAACTTCTAAAAAACTATGACCTTGATATCCAACACCACCCTTGAAAAGCCAATGTTGTAGCCGATGCCTTAAGCCTAAAAGCTCACCTAAACACAACCTTGACCCTACCAAAAGCCATAATGGATGATCTAAGGAGAATGGAAGTGGCGGTCATTCAAAGAAAAGGAGGTGCGCATTTGAATGCCCTCGAGTTGAGGCCGACATTATAAGATGAAATAAGGGAGGCACAAGTTGGAGACCTGGAATTGGAAAATATAATGAATGACGTAAAGAAAGGAAGTCACCAGGGTTTATGATCCAAGATGACGGAACATTAAGATTTCAAGGGAGGATATGTATTCCGAATAACGAGGTTCTTAAAACGAAAGATTCTAGAAGAAGCTCACAACAGTCCCTTCTCTGTACATCCCGGAGGAAATAAATTGTATAAAGATTTGATACAAACATATTGGTGGAGTAACATGAAGCAAGAAGTTGTTGAATTTGTAACAAAGTGTTTAACTTGTCAAAGGATAAAGATTGAACACCAGAGGCTAGCAGGATTACTACAATCTCTAGATATTCTTGCTTGGAAGGGGGATTCAATATCTATGGATTTCATTATGGACTACCACCATTAACTCGTGGTATGAACTCCATCTGGGTGATAGTAGACAGTTTAACAAAGTCAGCACATTTCCTGGCCATTAGAAACAATTGGAGTTGGGATAAGTTGGGCGAGTTGTACGTAAACACAATTGTCAGGCTTCATGGAATACCGAGCTCGATCGATTGTGTCTGACCGAGACTCGAGATTCCAGGCAAAATTCTGGAAAGAAATACAAAAAGCTCTTGGCACCAGACTTGATTTCAGTACCGCCTTTCACCCTGCAACAGACGAAAAAACCGAGAGAACGATTCAGACTCTCGAGGATATGTTAAGGGAATGTATATTAGATTTTCAAGGAAGTTGGGAGAATATTTACCATCGGTAGAATTCTCTTACAACAACAGCTGTCAAGCCAGTATTAAGATGACACCATATAAAGCCCTTTATGGAAGAGGATGTAGAACCCTACTTTGTTGGAGTGATATAGACGAGGCTCGAATAATTGGACCTGACTTGATACAAGAAACAACTGAAAAAGTACGATTGATCCAAGCTAGAATCAAAACGGCTCAGAATAGGCAGAAAAGCTATCTCAGAATAGGCAGAAAAGCTATGCGGATCATCGAAGATTACCCCTGAAATTCATGGTAGGAGACCACATGTTCTTAAAAGTCTCTCCTACAAAAGGTGTTATGAGGTTTAGCCCATCTAGAAAGTTGAGTCCAAGGTATATCGGCCCAAACGAGATTCTTGAAAGGGTCAATGAGGTGGCTTATCGACTGGCTCTACCAACAAACTTAGATAAAGTGCATAATGTTTTCCACGTATCCATGTGGCGGAAATATATATCTGACCCAAACCATGTGATTCAACACGAGACCTTGCAACTACGAAACGACTTAACATATGAAGATAAACCAATTGAAATCCATGATCGTAGCGAAAAGTAGCTGAGGAATAAGACAATCCCTTTGGTGAAGATTTTATGGGCTAACCATACGTCATCTGAAACAACATGGGAAGTCGAAGACCAAATAAAAGCGCTATACCCCTAGCTATTTACTTAGATGACTCTGTTATACTTTTATGTTTGCAATGATGTATGAATGATATGATATGTATCGATGTTTAATGAAAGCATGATATTTCTCTCTGTAACAATGTTTATCAAGTTTCGAGGACGAAACTTTTACTAAGGGAGTGAGGATGTAATATCCGAGAAAATTTAAGCAAAATTAATTAAACAATAAATATAATTTAATTTTAACAAAATTATTTATTTATATATATATATAAGTTAATAAATCCTTTTTGAGCTTAATATAATTCTAAAAACTTACTTAAGTACTTATGTAATATTCTCAATTTAAAAAAAAATCATTTTATTAACCTTATTAATTATTAATTTGATGATGATTATTTTATGGTTATTTAATAATAAAGTTACTCATATTTTCTTAAGTTAGTTGTCAAACAATTGTCTAATTAGAAATGAAGTTAGTATGATGTTGGGTAAAATTTCCATAGCAATTCTCTTAATTCCAATATCCAAACTTACAAGCCCAACCCAAAAACTACCCATCTAACCCAAAAAGAAAATTAGTATACAAAAGAAAAAGGAAAATAAAATGAAAAACAAAAACATTGACTTTCCACCATTGACTCCCTCCTTCACTCTCACAAAGAGCATCGACCTTCCTCTTCCATGGTTTTCCAACTCTCTTCTATGGTTTCAAATCCCCATCCATGGTTTTCCAGCAAAACCATCAAACTAGCTCCCTGTTTTAGAGCTTCTAGAAGACATTTCCATGGCTATAAATAGCCATACTTGCTAGCTCAAACACCACACAACAAACTCTTCTCACGCATTCCCCTTCCCCTGCCCTCATCCTCCCTCTGGTTCGACACAACTCCCTCCCCTGCTACCCTGTTCTTCGCACACCAAGCACCACACCCATTTCGTTCAGTTACTGACGCCACCTCCAGCAACCACCGGAGGCCTACCTGAACCTAGAAGCCACCGACAGAACCACCCAGCCACCACGCACCCCCTCTCCCTTCGCATGCACAACACGCAACCACTGCATCTCCCCTCTTTCTTTCTAGCTGCATCTCTCTTTCTCTCTTGACCCGCCTGCCCAGAAAGATCTGACCACCAACACACCTCCACTCCGGCAGACCCGCACGCAGCCCCTGTTCAGGTAGCAACCAACGCACTCACCTCTCTCTCTGTTTTTGCTTAAACTGTAGCAGTAAGGTATAGCTCTCCTAATCAGTATTTGGGCTTATCTTGTTAATCAAGTATACATTTAGATTCACTTGCTTTAGTAAAACATAAATATAAATATAAAAAAAATGTTAGTGAATATAATATTGGTAAATGAATGATTATATTGATTTCTGAATTAGAAATAGTTTAAGTATTACTAATTCAATAATGAGTTTTAAAATGATCAACAATTTATATTTGGACAATTTAAGATAATATTTTATTCATGTGAATTTTAGTTATGTTTTCAATGATAGAGTATTGATATTAATATCAATTATGGAAGTTAATATTTCAATGACAAATTACTTTAAAACGATAATGAACGCACTTTTATTTATACTATTTATTAGAATATCTTAGCAACCTAAAACTCTAAAATAAATAAATAATAGTTAGTAAATATTATAGTTTATAATGGATTCACATGACGGAAATGAATCGTGAATCTAGAATGAATTATTAATAAGTCTTTTAACTCGTGACTAGATTAAAAGGAAAGGATATAATAGCCTCCCTGGTTATCGAGAATATTAAGCAGGAATCGAGGTAACGTCTACTGCTAACACCCGCAATCACCTTCCAACTATGTTTTATGATAATGTTTTGTTTTGATGACGTTATTTGTGGATTGCGGGATATGAAATGTTATTATGTAAATGACGTTATAAATGTTTTCAGTAAATGGTTTGATCATAATAAGATATGAAACATGATAAAGAAAAGTGGAATATGGTTCTTGGCAATATTCTGTTCTATTGGTCGTGCACGTTCCATTCTGGCAGTTCTGTCACCTTCTGCTGGGAGATAATAATCTCTTGTGACATCCGTATTCTGCTATTACATATATATGCCACCTTCTGTTAGGGGATAATAATCTCCTGTGGCACGCCACCTTCTGTTGGATTACTTTGTGTTCTCTGTGGCCTATGTTCTGTTATACTTGTAAAGTTACCAATATGAATGATATATGTTAATAACTCTAATAAAGAAGATGATACGAAATGATATTTCTGGATGAATTATTTCTGTATCGGTTATCTATTTTCAAATGGTTTCACTCTATTTCTCTTCCCTCAGTTTTACAAATAAAATGAATTGATATGAATTTACGATGTTAGAGTAGTATGTTACTAAGCCTCGACTCATGACGTTTTGTTTTCCTGTTTTAGGTACTGATGGGGATGACGGCACTGCGTAGAAGCAAGGAATATGTTTAGTCTATAAATTACGCAACTTTTATGGTTATGTTATCTAACTACTTAATGGTCAAACTATTAGTTCTCAGTTAAACACTTTTATGTATTATTAAGTACATTGTTTTAATATTAGTAATGTTTATGTTTTATGTCGCCTTGTATTTTCCAACTGGAGAGTACTGCGGTAACACACCGACTATCTAGGACTTTCGCTTCTAATATCAGATTAATTAAATGAATAATTATGATTAAAAGTCGGGGGGTTACATTTAGACTAGGGACTTTTAATAAAATGTGATTTTAGTTCACTATATAGCGTTCCATCTATCATAACGTTTATGATGATCCTATTTCAAAATGAATTTTTTCCCAAAATCGCCTATTGAAATACCCATTTTCTTAATTATAGCCATGAACTTTTTTTTCTTGTGAATTACTGTCACATTTTTAATCTCCGTTATTAAGTTGGAGCCATTAGTGGGAAAATACCCATTTAACTTCACCAAATCTAATTAGTTGAGTCTTGATAGACCTTGAGTTCAACTAATCTACGTTAACTCCTAACTAAAACACTTCCACCTAATCATATTAATTTTTCCCACCCTCATCCCAACGTTATTTCTCTTTGAAAGCTTTGTTTCTTTCTTTCTTTCTTTTTCATTGTCTTTCTTCTCTCAATCTCTTTCCTTTCTTTGTTCTTCAATCTCTCAGCATGAACCAGATCTGAAAATCAATTGAAGAGGAAAGATATTTGGAAGCATTATGTACTCAAAAAAGAAGGTAAGCGCTGGAATTTAATTTTTTAAATTAAGGTTTTGAGGGTTTTTGTGAATCAATATTTAGGGCTTTTAGGGTTTATGAGAATCTGATTCTCCCCAATTTAGGGTTTGTAAACTATTGTTTTTCCTTATTGACCTCCAATTGTGGTTGTAATAATTGATTTACTAAATATGTTTGCACTGAATTTGTAGGAGATGGAAAGTTCAAAGTATGATAAAAGGAAGGATTGCTACTGTGGCTATGATTTGGTTGTGATGAGGCCATGGACTGAGGAGAATCTAGGTAGGAGGTTTATAGCATGTCCAGTTAGATAATAGGTGTAACACCCCGAATTTACAAAACTTAATTTATATTATTAGCTTAAAACGAGTATTAATTTGAATTTTTGCGAAAATTATTTTTAATTTTGTTTAAATGTTTAAAACGATTATGAAAGAGTTTAATGTAAAATTTTGAAGTTATTATTATTATTATTATTATTATTATTATTATTATTATTATTATTATTATTATTATGTTGCAAACGATTTAATTTCAAAGATTTTATTGTTCAACTAATTGGGTAATTAATAAGCCAAGCTAAGTAAGCTATCCACACTTAAAGCCCAATTACTTTTACCCATCCATTAGTTTTGAACCCAAATGAAACCCACAAACCCATTTTCTCCAAACGCATCTCACGCCACTAGAAATGGCAATATCCAATGGATTAGGGTGAGAAAGTTTCATCCATCACCCGACCCATCACCCATTTATCACCCGCTCAATCATCCATTTCTTACCTTTTCTTAAATGTCTATCACTTTATTTACATTATTATAATAATTTTCCCTTTTGAAAACTATCCACATGTTTCCATAAACTGATCTTATCTTAATTTGACATGAAGTTAATTTTTAATTTGCAAATTTGATTTAACTTTTCTCGTTCATTCATCTTAAATGGATGATCACTCGGTTCACCCGGAGGTGGTGGATGGATGGATACGGGTGATGGTCTTACCGGGTGACGGATGGATGGATGAGAATTGATCTATCCGTGTAATAGATGCGGGTGATGGCTCACCCGACCCAAATCCCACCCGTTGCCATCACTACACGCCACTCCCCCTCTTTCCCTTCTACTGATTTCCTCCTTCCCATTCTAGTGCTTGTTTTCTCAAACCATGTGTAGACACTAAAAATTTATTAGTGTTTTACATTAAAATTAAATCAATTAATTTTGAGTTAAAAGAAATAATATCCCAATTTAATTAATTTGCCCACCTAAATAAAACCCACTCTTGGAAATTGATATAACGTATTTATATAGAGTTTTCTCCCTTATTTACAAGCTAATTTGTGGGTGATTGGAGCTCTTGGGAGCTATTTTGTGCTAACTATCGTATATAGTTGTGGTTTTGTGTTTTAGTGTTGAATTGCAGGTTTTAGGGAGTTTTCTCCTTATTTCCGAGCCATTTGGAAGCAACCACGGCTTTACGAGATGTTACGAGGCACGTAGGGTGGCTCTCGAGCTTCATGGGCAGTTTAGGAGGTTCCAAGACCTCTAAACGTGAAGAATAGAGAGCCAAAGAGTAAAAAAGGAGTCTTCCGTACTCAGATCGGGCAAAAAATGGCCCGATCGGGCGGAGAAGTTTCGTACCCGATCGGGCGGACATCACCCGATCCAATCGGGTGGAAAAACGAAGAAAATGAAGTAGGCAAATTAAGCCCAACCCGATCGGGCAAACATGGCCCGATCGGGTGGATGATCGGGCGAAGCCCAAAAAGTTACTAAGGGGTGCTGCTTTGCTTGTGCGCCAAAAGGGAAGAGAATTGGGCTTTGTGCTTGGCCCGATCAGAGACTCGATCGGGTGAAGGATCGGGTGTGCAGCCCAAAAGCTGCTGCTGCTACTAATTTGATAATGTTGTTGCTGCTGCGTGAGTAGGGGACAAAGGGGCCCACTGATATTTATGGCTGCTGCTATGCTGCGCTACTAGACAAAGGAAGTGGGCCAGCCCAATTAATGATGTTGCTGCTGCTTCTCACGCATGAAGCTGCTGGGCGGAAGTTGTGTAGACCCGATGGCCCACCCGATCGGGCAGCCAATCGGTTATGGGCCCATTTTCCGCCTATTTTGCTGTGATGCTGCTGCGTGGAGATTAGAGGGAAAAGTTTTGTTTTTTTTTGCTATGGACCCGATCGGGTGCCCGATCGGGTCCCGCACTCGTTGTCACGGATTTTCTATCTTTATTTCCGTTTTTAATTAGACTTTGAGGGGTATTATAAATACCTTTTCCTCATTATTTTAGGGAGATCTTTTATTCATCCTTTTTTCTAGTTTAGACTCTAGCTTATTTCTTATTGTTATTAGCCTAGTTTAAACACTTAGATTAGTTTAAAGGTGATCAAACCTATTTCGATTTCAATAAAAGTTCATGCTTTCCGTGAATCGGTATTCTTTCTTACCCTAATCTCTTTTGTTATTCTTGATTGCTTAGTTTATTTATTTAATCGTTCATGATGCAATTGTTAGGGCTTCATATTAATTTTGTCGTTGTTAATTCGATCATGTCTGAGTAGTTTAATTTCTAGGGATTTAGAGAGGGAAGCCATGTTTATACCATGATTATTTGAATTGCTATTAGTTTCTAGGGTTTGATGAGATAGGTTATGGTGTGATTTGTTCTTATTGAGTAATTAACGTTATTGCGCAGTTTCTTTGATTACTTGAGGTTAATAATTGTTTGCACAGATCCGTCTTACTTTTAGAGGCCTAGTACACACCAGTAATTCTGATTATGTTTGTGAACGTGCTGCATATGTTGAATTATGTGCGTTGAGACTTAACCATAGCTTGACATTGCTCTAATCTATCGATTCTCGACCTAGGTTCTGATAGTTGTTTGCTCCTTTGATTGGTATAAGCATGGTGGACCGAACTAATTCCCTAGACCTTTATTTTATAGAGTAAAAATCCTTTTTATATTGTTTTCTAGTAGTTAATTATTAGTTCAACTGATTTCTATCTGATCTTGTCTGAAGTAGCTATTTGGCTGGATATTAACTTAGAACTCCGTCTCTCTGTGGATTCGACCCTGCTTCCCTTGACTACTATTGTTAGAGGACTGTAGGAATTATCTTTGATTAGGTGATACGACTAAAACCCTATCAGAAATCCTCTCTAGAAGTAGTCAATAAGCACATCATATTCGTGCCGACTGTTCAGAGAAACTCAAACACATTCGATTGAGATTCAAGCTGTGTCAGCCCTCATTCAAATAAACCCAAACAAAAACTCAAACTCAGGTTGACGTTGACAAAACGTCACCCTACACTCAAACTCAGGTTGACGTTGACAAAACGTCCTCCAACACTCAAATTCAGGTTGACGTTGACAAAACGTCATCCAACACTCAAATTCAGGTTGATGTTGACAAAACGCCATCCAACACTCAAATTCAGGTTGACGTTGACAAAACGCCATCCAACACTTAAGTTTAGGTTGACGTTAACAAAACGTTGTCCTACACCCAAGTCAATGTCGTCATCAACACGTGTCGACATCAAGCTGCGGAACAGAATCAGAGGACTTAGTTTATTTTATATAAACTGTAATACAGAGATTGTACCCAACACATTATCAATATAAATTTATCTTTGTTACATTATTTCTTGGTTTATTTATTTAGACTGCGAAATTTGCTGTATACAAATTTTGGCACGCCCGGTGGGACATCTCTTCCTCTCATCTCTGTTTCACAAAGAAAAAAAATCAATTGCTATAAGATCAATGGCCTCAAGGAAGAACATTGTTGAGTTCACTGACAACTCTGACGTTACCCAGCGAAAGACTGTGACGCTGGGTGATTTCATTGCCGACCAGACTCTTGGTGTAAACACAAGAGGAATGAAGAAAGTTGCTGTCGCCACTGCTGCTGCAAGCCTTCGAGCTGCGACAATCCCTACCCGTCAACGCAAATAAGTTAGGCAAACTGTTTCTGAAAATGCCATCACGTCTTCTTTTCGCAAAGAGCGTGAAGTGCCAGTGTTTGGCTCTAGCTCTGCAGCTGAATCTGACCAACCATCTGTTTCTCCCCTCAAATGGAAGCAAACTGCAGCTGAACGGTCAGAGAGATTGGTCGTCCGTACCAGTCCCCTCTTTAGCCCATTTAGGGTCGACGATGATGCTGAATCCAGTAGTGATTCCTCTGCCTCTTCACCTCTAGAGACCCCTGACATAGAGAGATCATCTCAAATTTCTAAGTCATTCACTGCTGCTGTCATGGTGACTTCAACAACAACTATTGAAGAGCAACTTGCTGAGATGAATAATCTACTCCAGAAATTGGTAAAAGATGGAGAGGAAAAGGATGCTCAAATCAAGCTTCAGAATAATCAAATCGCTACCCTGAACAAGAAGCTTGAGAAAAGTTCAATGGAGGGATCATCTAAGCATAGTGACAGTGAAAGCGGAAGTGAGAGTGATAAATTTGTGAAAGACAACTCTCACATTCCATTGACTGCTAAACAAGTCCAAGATATGATAGTTAACGCTGTCAAGGGTCAACTTGGGGAAGGTTCTCAAGGTAGTCAGCGCTAGGTGAAACCTTACACCAAGAGAATCGATAGGTTGCTTATGCCTCATGGTTACCAACCCCCCAAGTTTCAGCAGTTTGATGGGAAGGAAAGTCCTAAACAACACGTCGCCCACTTTATAGAGACGTGCAATAATGCCAACACTACAGGCAGTTTGTTCGCTCCCTCAAAGGCATCGCCTTTAACTGGTACACAGACTTATCTCCGGAATCCATTGATAGTTGGGACGAAATGGAGATAGAGTTCCAGAATAGGTTTTACAGCACTCAACGTGTAGTTAGCATGATTGAGTTAACCAAAACTCATCAATGGAAAGACGAGCCGGGCATTGATTATATCAACCGATGGCGCGCTCTAAGTCTAGAGTGCAAAGATCGTTTGACTGAAGTATCTGCTGTGGAGATGTGTATACAGGGAATGGACTGGGACTTACTTTATATCTTGCAAGGTATAAAGCCTAGATCTTTCCGAGAATTGGCTACTCGAGCTCATGACATGGAGCTCACCATAGCCAATAATCGTGGTAAAAGTCATGCTTCTTATGAAATGAAGAAGGAAAAGAAAGATTTCAAGAAAGGCGACAAATCTTCGAAAAGTTCAACTAAGGAGTCGATGTCGATCACATCCACTTCTGGGCCAGTCAAGATTTCTAGAAAGGCGAGCACTGAAGACAAAAGGAGTTCATCCTCAAAAGAGCCTAAGAAGGATAGGCCCACTTTAAAAGAATTGCAGGCAAAGAAGTACCCATTCCCAGATTCTGACTTGTCCGGAATGCTAGATGACTTGCTTGAGAATAAGATCATCGAGCTTCCCGAACCTAAACGGCCTGCAGATGTTGGCAAGACTGCTGACCCCAACTACTGCCGATACCATAGGATGGTTAGTCACCCCATCGAGAAGTGTATAACACTTAAAGAAAAAATCATGCAGCTAGCAAAGGATGGGAGAATCGAGTTGGACCTTGATGAAACAGTTGAGACTAATCATGCATCCGCTGTGATAAAATCTCCATGGCAAGCTCAAATTTTGCAGTTCGGAAGTTTGGAGCCTGTGATTATGTATGTGACAAGACCAAGTACTCCAATGACCAACATGTCACATGTTGAGCATGAAACTTTGGTTATCGCCCCTCAAGAAGAAGATGACGAAGGGTGGACATTGGTCACAAGAAGGAGGCCTAGAAAGCAAACAAGGCCACAGTCACAACCTTTCCGCCGACAAAAGAAGCAACAAAGGAAGAAGGGCCCTAAGCACTCGAAAGGGAAGAAGAAGCCAAAGAAAAGTGTCAAGACACAAGTCCTTCCCATTGATTTACTTGAACAAGAACCGCTTACGCCCATAATCTTAGAGGAATTATTTCCCGAAGATTACTTCACTGTGGTTACTGTCAACACTGTCTCCTTTGTGGAAAATGAGCAAGAAGTAATGGAGGACAGTGAGGAAGATAATTCTCCTACTGAAGAGAGCAAAGTGTCTTTCAAACTGACTCTTCAACATTCCGGAACTGAAATGGACCCAAAAGTTTTAACTGTATTAGAGGCCCTTCCAACGCGGATGGGATGGGGGCAAATCTTCAAACTACCTCGAGAAATGTGTCAACAAGTGGCTCTTGCACTTCAACAACCAGAATTATATGTTGACAAGATAAAAGGGGTTGAGGAACTCATTGAAAGCTCTGCTAATTGTGCATCTTGTAACTCTGCCTTAGCCTTTACAGATGAGGACCTATTGTTGGGTTCAAAACCTCACAACCGACCATTGTTTGTCTCGGGCTACATACTTGAGCAAAGGATCAACCGCATTTTAGTAGATGGAGGCTCAGCTGTCAACATCATGCCAAAAAACACTATGATTGAATTAGGGATTACAATGGAGGAGTTGTCTAATAGTCGTATAGTGATTCAAGGATTCGATCTAAATAGTCAGCGTGCAATAGGCATCATATGACTAGACCTGAGTATGGGAGAACTAACTTCATCCACCCTCTTCCATGTGATCGACACAAAACATCATATAAGATGTTGCTTGGAAGGCCTTGGCTACATGAAAATGGTGTAGTCGCATCAACCCTCCATCAATGTCTTAAGTACTATCGTGGAGGTGAGAAGAAAATAAATGCGATGTTAAACCCTTTAGCAAAGCAGATTCCTACTTCGCTGATGCTAAGTTTTTTGAAGACGGGGGAGCCTCAAGTGAGATGTTACCATCCCAAATTACCTCGATAGGTAAAAGGGGCGTTAAGAAAAATGAAGATGTCCCTTCATCTTCAAACTCTAGCAAGCCACCTAGTAATGCCAAGCAACAGTACATGGGAATGACGAATGAACAAAGTGTCACTCAACCTGTGAAAGACATGGGGACAACATCAAGAACTCCAGTCTTGAGATATGTTCCCAAGTCTCGTCGTAAGGAAGGGAGTCCCCATTCACAGGATGCCAAGATGTAAACGTTGAGCCAAACATAAATGCACGGGTGGACGTAGATACTCTTCAAACTTTGAAGAATGAAACAATGCTTCCCTTGTCTAAGGCCAACCAAAGTCAAATTTTCAAGCCTCCAATCTCAGAATCTGAGGAGACAGCTAGAAGAAAATGGCTTAATAAGGGTAGATTTGATCCTAATGCCTATAAGCTCTTGGCAAAATCTGGGTATGACTTTGAAAACCCAGCACCTATGGGGAAGCTAATTGAAGTAAAATCTCATGGACTTAATGACACACAGAAGAGATTACAAGAGCACGGTACTGTGGTTCAACCAACTAAATTAGGTTTGGGGTTCGATCCTCCAAAACCTATTCGGATTTCTGCACGACATAGGAAGAATATTTCTTCTGCACAGTATATTACTGCTGAGGAGGCCGAAGAAAAAGAAGGTGAAAATAATGCAGCTAATCCAAGGGTGTCAGTTTTTGATCGATTGCAACCACCTGCCCCTAAGAAGCGTGAATCCGTATTCGGAAGGCTTAGAGGGAATGGAAAGAAAGAGGGTGTGGTTTTAAAAAGTCACATTCCACATCAAAACACTCTCCCTTTTAAGAAGAAAGCACAAGTTTTTGATCGTCTAGGCGTGTCAGCCTCAAGTAACCATCGACAAAGGCAATCAGTGATGAGTCGCATTGGAAAGAGGGACGACAAAGTTAAAGAAGACAGTGAACTTAAGAGTGTTGTGCCTTCTCGCATGAAGCGCACACAAGTGGTAGACATCATCGAGCATGGACCCTTAAAAGTGAAGGGGAGGGTTGTGGTACATACCAACCAGAGTACCCCGTCTGACAGAAAAGAAGAGGAAAATTTTGAACTTGTGTCTTCAAATCATATCACGGGCCATGAAGCTCATGATAGCGACGAAGAAGTAGAGACAGACGAGGCACCCAAACCTCTCGAGGACGGGGGGCAAGCCACTGTGGATGATCTAAAAGAGTTGAACCTAGGAACTCCAGACGAGCCACGCCCCGTCTATATTAGTGCTCATCTATTGCAAGAAGAAGAATAAGAGTACTTTAATCTACTCTCTGAATACAAAGATGTCTTCGCATGGAGTTACAAGGAGATGCCTAGACTCGACCCAAAAGTCGCTGTCCACCGACTGGCCGTCAAAAAAGGCATGAGCCCAAAGAAACAGTCACAAAGACGGTTCAGACCTGAAATGATTCCCGAGATTGAATCTGAAGTAAACAAGCTCATTGCCGCAGGGTTTATTCGTGAAGTTAAGTATCCCACATGGGTAGCAAACATTGTTCCAGTGAGAAAGAAAAACGGGCAATTGCGAATCTGCGTAGATTTCCGTGACCTAAATGAAGCTTGTCTAAAAGATGATTTCCCACTTCCTGTGGTTGAAATCATGATTGACGCTACTACTAGTCATGAAGCCTTTTCCTTTATGGATTGTACTGCTGGCTACAATCAAATACTCATGGCACCTGAAGATCAAGAGGCCACCGCTTTTCGTACCCCAAAAGGAATATTTTGCAATGTGGTCATGCCATTTGGGTTAAAGAACGCTGGAGCTACGTATCAACGCGCAATGCAGAAGATCTTTGAAGACATGATGCACAAAATTATGGAATGTTATGTAGATGACTTGGTGGTCAAATCAAAAAAGAGGGAGAACCATTTATGTGATCTTCGTAAAGTCTTTCAAAGACTACGAGAGTGTCAACTGAAAATGAACCCTCTAGAGTGTGCGTTCGGCGTTACCTCAGGAAAATTTCTAGGTTTCGTTGTCAAGCATAGAGGTATTGAAATTGACCAAGCCAAAATTAAGGCAATTCAAGAAATGCCTGAACCAAGAAACCTTAAAGAGTTGCGTGGTTTACAAGGACGTCTTGCATACATCAGGAGGTTTATCTCCAATCTAGCTTGGAGATGTCATCCCTTTAGTCATCTCATGAGAAAGGATGCCCCATTTGAATAGGATGATTCATGTAAGAAAGGCTTTGAAAGCATAAAGAAGTACTTGTCTTCTCCTCTTGTCTTGGGGGCACCAGTAAAAGGAAAGCAGCTCATTTTGTACATTGCGGCTCAAGAGGGATCCCTGGGGGCAATGTGTGCGCAAGAAATAGAAAATGGCAAAGAAACGGCACTTTACTACTTGAGTCGAACCTTGGTAGGTGCCGAGCTGAACTACTCACCCATGGAAAAAATTTGTCTTACTTTGGTCTTTGCAATTCAAAAGTTAAGGCATTACATGCAAGCTCATACAGTCCGTGTCATCTCAAAAGCTGACCCAATAAAGTACATCCTTTTAAAGCCAGTATTGTCTGGAAGACTTGCGAGGTGGGCCATGCTTATGAAACAATATGACATCGTGTATGTCCCTCAAAAGGCTGTCAAAGGACAAGCAATAGCCGACTTCTTTGCAGATCATCCAGTGCCAGCGTAGTGGGAACTTTCAGATGACTTGCCAGGCGAATATTTATTTTTCATTGACATACTCCCGCCTTGGCAAATGTACTTCGACGGTGCTGCTCGTCAAGACGGCGTGGGGGCAGGAGTTGTCTTCATATCCCCAGAAAAGCATGTACTGACTTACTCTTTCGTGTTGACTCAATTATGCACAAATAACATGGCTGAGTATCAAGCGCTCACACTAGGTCTACAAATGGCAAATGAAATGGGACTCAAAGACTTAGACATTTATGGTGACTCGGAGTTGGTTCTAAAGCAACTTTCAGGGGAATATGAAGTTAAAAAAGAAGATCTTGTCCCTTATCAGAAACAAGTATTAAAGTTACTCGACAAACTCGATACCTTCAAGTTAAAGCATGTCCTAAGGAGTGCCAACAAAATGGCTGACGCACTTGCTGGGCTTGCAGCCACCTTGGCACTGGGGGCAGAGGACACTACAGTAGTACCCGTTTGCAAACGCTGGGTTGTTACTCCAGATGAAGAAGATATGGAAGAAGTCTGGATTGCCGCCTCAGACGAAGAGGATGTTGAAAAGGATGTTGAAGAGGTTGACATCATATCCGTCTATCAAATTGACGAAGAAGATTGGCGTCAACCAATTATTGATTATTTGGCTCATGAAAAACTGCCAAGTGATGCAAAGCACAGAATGGAGATTCGTCGTCGAGCCCCACGCTTCATACATTATAAGGGAACACTGTACCGACGATCCTTTCATGGACTATGGTTGAGATGTCTAGGAGATGAAGAAGCAAAGCAAACAATAGAGGAAGTTCACTCTAGGGTATGTGGTGCTCACCAGTCAGGTCCAAAATTACATGACCGAATAAAAAGGATGGGCTATTACTGGCCAACTATGGTGCAAGACAGCATGGATTACGCAAGAAAATGTGAAGCTTGTCAATTTCATGCTAACTTCATACATCAACCTCCAGAGCCCTTGCATCCCACTGTGGCATCCTGGCCCTTTGAAGCATGGGGACTTGATGTAGTTGGTCCAATCACGCCAAAATCGTCATCGGGACACACATACATCTTGGCAGCTACAGATTACTTTTCTAAATGGGCAGAAGCGATCCCTCTTCGGGAGGTCAAAAAGGAGAATGTTGTTGACTTCATTCGTACTCACATTATATACAGGTATGGAGTACCCCGACGAATTATCACCGACAACGGAACGCCATTCTACAATAAGTTGATGAAAAATTTATGTGAGAAGTTCAAGTTCACTAAACATAAGTCATCGATGTATTATGCACCTGTAAATGGCTTGGCCGAAGCTTT
This sequence comes from Patellifolia procumbens, assembly GCA_947645195.1. Lineage (NCBI taxonomy): Eukaryota > Viridiplantae > Streptophyta > Magnoliopsida > Caryophyllales > Amaranthaceae > Patellifolia > Patellifolia procumbens. The sequence goes on along the minus strand of CANSGD010001508.1, from coordinate 38,270 downwards.
CAACAAGACGTTGTGCAAGTTGTTGCCAAATCCAAGCGTGACTGGCATGAAAAAATAGGGGAAGCTCTCTGGGCATACAGAACAACATACAAATCCGCAACACAGTCAACCCCATATGCGTTAGTGTACGGTGTTGAGGCTGTTTTACCCCTAGAACTTCAAATCCCTTCATTACGAATAGCCATACAAGAAGGTTTGACAAGTGATAAAATGATAGTCTTCGACTGGCCGAGTTAGAAGCACTTGATGAAAAAAGGATTCAAGACAACAAAAATCAGAGTGCTACCAGGCCCGTCTGTCGCGCGCCTTCAACAAGAAAGTCAAACCTCGCTCCTTTCAAGTTGGAGATATGGTTCTAGCTGTAAGAAGACCCATCATTACTTCTCGCAAAACAGGGAGTAAATTCACTTCGAAGTTGGATGGTCCTTACGTGGTACAAGAGGTCTACACTAATGGAGCCTACAAAATTGTCGACGCTGAAGGATTACGTGTAGGACCTATCAATGGGAAGTTCCTGAAGAGATATTATTCTTAGAGTTGTAAGCTAATGTAAGCTCCTAAGTAAGAGGGTAAACTGCTCATGCATACAAGAAAAAAAGGATTTGCATCACCTGAACTACGTTGGCTTGATCTTGCAATGTCATTTGATAATCATTTTGCAAGTACGTGGGCAGCTTGAAAAATAAAAAAATTTCAAGTGCAGCCACCACCACAAAAAAAAAAAGACCAAAAAAAAAAAAAATTTCTCAATTGTAATACTCCTGGCCCGCAAGTAGGGATGGCAACGGGTCGGACTCGAATCGGAGGTAGCAAACTCCATCTTCGGTCCGGAATATAAACGGAGTCTATATTCACCTCCGAGTCCGAACTCCGAGTCCGTTTAACAAGGTCTGACTCCGGTCCGTGATGTCTGTAGGACCTCCGAGTCCGACTCCGAAATCCGAGTCCGTTTGCGAGTAGACTCCGACTTCGACGAACCTCCGAGACCCTTTACGTTTTTTCCCTTTTTTTAGTGATTAATGATTATGGCTATTTTCAATTTTTAATATGATTACTTTATTGGGTTGTAAAGAACAAATAAGGCATGTCAACACTAAATTTCCGGATGTAACCTTTTTCCAAATCATTGATAAATACCAAATTAAAGTTTAAAAAAAATTGTCTTCGTTAATACCAAAAAAAATTATCTTCAAAGTTATGAAATCTAATTGAGCAACATCAAATGTCTTAACTCTTGGAGTTCTCAAACATAACATAACAACCAACCAACCAACAACATTGTCTCTCGAAAATAAATTAAGTTGCAATATTACATCAAAATACAATCATAAAAACAAGAGTTTCCAACAATTTAACTTCCAATGATCTTGATGTCCAAATAGATCCACTTTGAAGCCTACAACAATAATAAATAATAACAATAGTTAGAAAAGAAGCTAATCAACTTAAAAATTATATTTGCATGTAAACTTACATTAATTTAATACTTCTTCTTTAGTCTCCACATCTTCATCCTCAAAAATAGATGCACATTGAAGATTATCACCCTTTCTGTTATCTAAAATAAAAACAATATTATTAAAAAAAAAACACATAACAATATAATAGTTGAACATCCAAAAAGCTAGACCAATTACCTTTAAATTGAGGAAGCCTCCAACTTTGAAGACCCATTAATGCTTCCACGGTTAAAGTGTGTATTTGAACTCATATTTATTCTCCATCCCTTTCGAAGCATTTTTCACCCTTTACAAATCACATTACAAATTCAGCAAGCAAAACCGACGAACACAACAAATAACATTATAAATTCAGCTAACTAAACAGATTCGAGTAACAATAGACGTATTACAACACAATAATGAGATAATTAAACAGAATTCCAATAACAATCTCAAATTAATTTAATAGCAATAATATCATAGATCAAATCATTACCATCAAACAAATACTAATGCATCCTAAATTCCTAACAGCTCCGAAATCGAAGCCTATTTATCTCCTTTTTTAATACAAAAGTTAGAAAAATGACGGCAATAACATCAGAAGATAAATCTTAACAATTCAGTAATAGCAATTACGATGAACAAAAAAGTTGGAGTAAATGCGAATTAAGACTGAAAAGAGAGAGAATAAATCAATGGAAAACAAATTAAACGAAGAAGAAGGCATACAGAAATGAGTTCAATGTGTATAAACAGTTAATTGCTAAAATTAAAGATGGGAGAGCACGATAAATGTTACCTGTTTGTGGGCAGTGATTATCCGGAAACAGACAAGCAGCAAGGAACGGCGGGAAGAATGACCGACGAGGCTGAAACCAGCAAACACCGACGAACACCGCAAGGGACGGCGACTGACTGAAACCGACGAGCAGCAGCGAGCGACGGCGACTGACTGAAACTTAAGCAGCAAGGAACGGCGGCAGACCTAGGCTAGGGTTTCTTTGTGGCCTTGTGGGAGATGACAGTGAAGCCTTCAAGAGAACCAGAGAGGCAGTAAGGTGGCTAGGAAGTGGGAAATGAGAGTGAAATGTTTAGGGACCTAGGCTAGGGTTTTCATTTCAGCCCAATACAATTGCCCATTATTTTAAAAAAAGTTTTTAAATTCAATGGTAAAAGTAAAACTTAATAAAAGGGCCGGACGGAGTTGGGCCGGAGTTGGGCCGGAGTTGGGCTCGGACTTTTATGGATCGGACTCGGATCGGACTCGGTCGGAGTAATCACAAGGTCCAAATCCGGTCCAACTCCTATTAGAATTCGAACATTTTTTCTCGGATTCGGATTCGGATTTTTTCCTAGAGGACTCGAATCGAACTTTTTCCTTCGGATCGAATCGGATTCGGATCGGATCCGGATTGAATTGCCATCCTTACCCGCAAGAGTATAAACTGTGAACGGCGAAACAAAACAATAATTGTAATACTCCTGGCCCGCAAGAGTATAAACTTTGAACGAAGAAACAAAAAAAAACATTGTAATACTCCTGGCCCGCAAGAGTATAAACTGTGAACGGCGAAACAAAACAATAATTGTAGTACTCCTGGCCCGCAAGAGTATAAACTGTGAACGGCAAAAAAAAAAATAAAAAAAAATAAAATCATTGTAATACTACTGGCCCGCAAGAGTATAAATTGTGAACGGTGAAACATAAAAAAAGTCATTGTGAAACTCTTGGTCTGCATGAATGTTAAATGAGAATGCCACATACAATAACATAAGCAATATTATTTGTCAAATTGGTTGAACAAGTATCGAAACAAATTGGTTGAGCAAGCAAATAATTACCTAATGTACACAAAAAGGGGGGTTAGGCCACATACCTTAAGCAAATGGAAGCAAATTCCAAGATCAGATGGGTTGCAAGGATCATCTGAAGGTGCTAGGTTCACAGTGCACACACGATGACCTGACGCCTCTGATTGGCTCACATGTGTATTCACGAATGGCCAATCACGACGAAGTCCCTTCTTCATGTCTTCGTAAGGACCATCTGAAGATGACAGGTTCACAGTGCACGCACGATGACCTGCCACCTCTGATTGGCTCACATGTGCATTCACGAATGGTCAATCACGATGAAGTCCCCTCTTCAAGTCTTCATAAGGACCATCTAAAGATGTCAGGTTCACAGTGCGCACACGATGACCTGACACCTCTGATCGGCTCACATGTGTACTCACGAATGGCCAATCATGATAGAGTCCCCTCTTCAAGTCTTCATAAGGACCATCTGAAGGTGCCAGGTTCACAGTGCACGCACGATGACCTGACACCTCTGATTGGCTCACATGTGTATTCACGAATGGCCAATCACGATGAAGTCCCCTCTTCAAGTCTTCATAAGGACCATCTGAAGATGCCAGGTTCACAGTGCACACACAATGACCTGACACCTCTGATTGGCTCACATGTGTATTCACGAATGGCCAATCACGATGGGATCCCCTTCAACTTTTCTCACATCCTACAAAACATCATGAAGCAAAACAAAACAAAAAAATGCAATCTGTGAAAAATGGGGGCATTTGACTAGATAAAAGCCAAAACTAGCGAGACATACTCAAACTGTGTCCTGTCAAATTTTATGCGTTAATGGCAAGAGGTCAAATACTCAAAATTCATTCACTGCAAAAAAAAATAGGGATTGAATTTTGTGCATAATTTCTCAAATATCATTGTAGCATTATAGCCCAATTCACCAAAGCATGAAGTTAGTATATTGCTTAAAGTAAGAGACTCCTCAACTGCTGTAATATCATTATGAACAAAAAAAAGAGGTTAAATGTTTTCGGTCAATTTATCATCTTTTCTGTGATAAACTCCGTTCTGACTCTCATTTATTAAAAAAAAATAATAACAAAAAAATCTTGTTAGAAAAGGAGGCATGCGAAAGAAGAAAAAAAAAGAGCGAGGTTCGTCGACACGATCATCTGATTTGGATCAATGGATGCGAACGTCATACATGGCCGTAGCATCATCTCTGATTTTTGAATGCGAAGAGCACTATATGGGAGATGAGGAATTGAGTCAACTAAATCTAAACCTACATGTAAATGATTAAAGCACTCATATATCAGGAAGTTCGTAGTGCTGTGTATTAGTAATACACTTTGTTGATCAAATTGGCAATGTGAATGTGAATACCACAAAACGAATAAGAAGAAAAAGAAAGGTAAAGCATGGAGCTTTACAAAAGGAAAAAGACGGAGCCAAACATAAAAAGAAAAGAAAAAAAAGGAGAAAGAATATGCACTACGAATCATTGATATTGATTAGTGGTGATGATGCTGATGCATCAATCAAAGACAATGGGATACCAGATTAATGAAGCAATAAAAAGAAATAAAGTAGATATTAACTTCCCGATATTTTCAGCAGCGGCAAGTAAGCAAGGCAAGCAAGATTGTTAGGATTGTGGGATTATCTTGTGTACTTATACAAGATATATCATGTTTAGCCCGTTACACAAAATAGGTTAAAAGATAGATTTTCTTCTTTAATCTGCTACAAGCAACAAACCTAAGACTAATATGATTAAGTTTTTTTAGGATCCAAGACTTGTTAGAGTTATACTCAGTATATAACTCTTTTCAACAAAAAAATCCCAAGTCAAAAATCAAATTCGTCGAGACCCCATCACAATCAAACACCCCGCAACGTGTATGTGACATAGTCTCGAGGGGGCAATTTGTAGACACTATAAATTTTTTAGTGTTTTACATTAAAATTAAATCAATTAATTTTGAGCTAAAAGAAATAATAGCCCAATTTAATTAATTTGCCCACCTAAATAAACCCAATTTAAATAAACATAATTTGGGTTGTAAAATACTTGGGTCCTTCCATATTACTAGCCCAAAACAGATGGTTAAATGGACAAGGCAAAAAGACTACTAAGTCATAAACAGGGCCCAAGCCCACGCCACCAAAAGTCCATAAGGGTTTCCATCCCCTATAAATAGACCTCTCCACCTTCAGTTTCGAGGGTCGGAAAATCATTATTTTCAAGAGCTCCCAAATTTCTCTTGGAAATCCTCTCTAGAAGTAGTCAATAAGCACATCATATTCGTGCCGACTGTTCAAAGAAACTCAAACACATTTGATTGAGATTTAAGCTGTGTCAGCCCTCATTCGAATAAACCCAAACAAAAACTCAAACTCAGGTTGACGTTGACAAAACGTCACCCTACACTCAAACTCAGGTTGACGTTGACAAAACGTCATCCAACACTCAAATTCAGGTTGACGTTGACAAAACGTCATCCAACACTCAAATTCAGGTTGACGTTGACAAAACGTCATCCAACACTCAAATTCAGGTTGACGTTGACAAAACGCCATCCAACACTTAAGTTTAGGTTGACGTTAACAAAACATTGTCCTACACCCAAGTCAAGGTCGTCATCAACACGTGTCGACATCAAGCTGCGGAACAGAATCAGAGGACTTAGTTTATTTTATATAAACTGTAATACAGAGATTGTACCCAACACATTATCAATATAAATTTATCTTTGTTACATTATTTCTTGGTTTATTTATTTATTTAGATTGCGAAATTTGCTGTATACACCATGGTAAAGCTTCATCCATGGTTTCAACTCAAAACCAGCAAAGTGCACCCAGTTTTAGAGCTTCTAGAAGGCTCAACAATGGCTATAAATAGCCATGTTCAGTAGCCCAAATACCAAGCAACAACATCAGTTCTTCTTCCTCATCCTTCTTTTTCTGTTTTCCTCCATTAATGGTAAGCTTTAAGAGCTTCACCAACCTTCTTTAACCTTCTATGGTTGTTGTCCTAATACACCACCACAACTACCACTGAAGGAATATGTCCTTAGACAATTTCCGCAATTACTAAATATAAAAGGGATTGTATTTATGGAGATAATATAGTTAATTATTTTAGTAACCGTATTTGCTTGCTAGAGAATAAATTACGGTTAGTAGACAAATTGGTTTGGGCTACAACTAATATAATTAATCCTATAAGGTCACACTAAGTAACACTGATTAATAAATAAATTATAAGCCCATAAAGGCTTATAAGGGCCGGCCACTATTAGGGTGATTAGGGTTTTAGTTTGTTCCTTTTCTCTTAACCTAATCTCTGTCTATTATATATAGATATAACAAGAAGAGAGATAGAGCAATTCAGTTAGTCAGTAACTTGACACAAAAGAGAGAAAAAGAGAACCCTTCTCCCTCTTTAGTCTAGGCGCCTATCCCATCAAAAGTAAGAGAGTGAATAGTTCATACTCTTCCGTTCTAGCAGACGTGGGTATTAATCGGTGTTCGTGGACTAAGTAAAGGAATTACAATTGTAGTTCTTTATCTCTAAAGTAACCAGATCTGCAATAATACTTTGCAGTATTCAAACCCTACATACCTGTTCAAGTCGTGAATAAAAGGTTTGTGTATTCTCTATTCTATGTATCGATTCATATATTGTTATGCATGCGATTCTGTTATAGATGTTAGGAAATTGTTTCCTGAAATTCCGCTATTCGCATCTATGAATTCCAACAGTGGTATCAGTTTTAGCCTCTTGTATAATTTTATATGATCAAGTTCATAATTTTAATTCAATTCAGGGAAGATTTTTAATATGTGTTAATTTGCAAGATTAATATATTGATATTAATAAATTGAAAAGCATAAAATTATGAATTTTATGTTAATATAATTGCCCAAATATTAAATGTTTTGATTTATTTTACGAAAATAAAATCGAAAATATTTAAAAAGAAGAAAATTTCGTTTTTTTTTCGACCTAAGGTAAGGGCGAAAATTTGGTTCCAAAATTCAACAATTCAATGAGTTTATTTTGTGAAATTGAATTAGGGCTTTGATTTGTTTTGATTTGAATTGAAAATTGATGTATTTAATTGTGATTTTCGTTTCGAAATCTAATAGTTTGATTCGAAACAATCAAAAACCCTAAGTTTTTCCCCAATTCGTTTTATGGTTAAATTTCTGCAATTGAGTTGTACTTTGTTAACCAAATTGTGTTTATAAGCTTATTGTAAGTTTAAATCACAAAAACAAAAGTGAAATTTGTTGTTTTGAGTAAAAAATCACTCGATATTTGGATTGAAAACAACCCAGAATTTTCGAAAATTGTTCCGAAAATCTGGGCTACTCCTTGCTTTTCCGGCGAGTATGGCGGCGCAAACCAGTTGCACCACTTGACCGGCGTCAATCCGGCGAGTCGCACGCCTGACTGCAGCCCTGTGTTAGCTGCGTCATGCGTGTCTGCGAGAAGCCAGCAGCCTCTGTGCTGTCCTTTTTCGCGGGCCAGCAGTTGGGCTGGGCTGGGCTGCGGGCCACAGGCCGGGCCTAGCTCAGTCCATCTTATTTTTATTTTATTTTATGTTTTGTTTTTGATCAATGGTAATTGAAATTCTGTTTTATGATTACTTTGGGCAAAATTCATATATTTTCAATTATGCAAATTAATATTAATGGAGATTAATATCATATTAAAGTTGTAATCGAATTAAAAGAATGAAAGTTTCCTTATTAGTTATATTCTTAAATTTGTTAAGATGGCTAATTTTAGGAAAATTATTAATTCGATTAATATTTCCTAAATATTTTTCTAACTTAAAGTTGTTAAGTTTTAAAAATTATAATGGAAAGTTTTATTTGCTCATTAATCGTTAATGGAGTAAATAAATTTTTGTATTTATATAATTGCGTTATTTTTTACTTGCATTTTATTTTCTAAATAAATGCGTGTATGTTTTATATATTTTTGAAATATTTGTTATTTACCCATTAAACGTTAATGGAGTAAATAAGTTATGATTTATAATATGATGATATTATATTTCTTTCATGGGTGCATATAATATGTCTGATATTATATTGCGTCGATATTTTTTATAATATGATGATATTATAATTTTGCTTAGATATATATTATAATATGTTTGATATTATATTTGCACAATCGTGACTGTTATGGCCCAAACTAGGATAGAAAATACGATATGTGCATCGTTATGTATTTTTGTAATTAAAATACGATCTGCGTATCGTTTGTATTTTTGTAATTTAAATTCTTTGCTTAGAATAATTTAAATGAAGATCAAGATTGAAGTTCCGTGGAGAATCAAGGATGGAGATCCAAGAAAGTCCCAATGGAGGATTCATGAAGATTAGATTTTCTAGGTTTAGGGGCCATACTAGGATCGCGTTTTAAGTTCTTCTTTGATTGCTTATGCATTTAATTTCTTTTAAATGCTCGCTCAAGTTTATGTGTGGTTATTTATATAATGTGTTCACCTTTTAATATAACCAACATAATAAACTTGAGTCCCCAAGGGTGATATTGAGTTTAAATGCTTTTCCAAACAACACCTATAAAGCCTTAGATCATGAGTAATAGGTTCTGCCAAAGCAGGGTGTTGCTCATAATTCCGAGGATAGTAGGGTAGGTTTTTTGAAACTTACATGTTAATGTTTGGTTTGACTCAACAAAATCATCAAAAGATAAAGTTTTGGGTTTTGAAGCAGTGAGATAGGAGTTTATAAAGAGTTATTAACCTATCTACCAAGAATTATAAATTGTTATAATTAGTAAAGTGGTTTACTTACCTCAATCACTATCTTTAAAGGCAGGGCCAAAGTCCGTTTAATTTTAGTGGAAGGGGATCTTGGTTATTTCTTTATTCAATATGGGGTTTTATATTTTGAATAAAGTATTAATAGTTGTTTAAACTTGTTTAAATAACCATCGTTGATAAACTTTTTTGATTGAATGCTTGTTTACTATTTTTTTAGTCATGTCTAACAACAACAACAACCACTCTGGCTATAATTTGCGCTTTATTTTTGCAAAAGAAAAACTCAACCAAGAGAACTTCCTAGACTGGGAGAGAAATCTGAGAATAGTTCTCAGAAATGAAAGGAGAGAAACTGTTCTTGAAACTCCTATTCCTGAACTTCCCGAGAATTCTCGCCAAGCTGATAGGATAGCTAGGCAAATACTCATAAACAAATCTGTGCCTGTCACATGTTTGATGCTTGCATGTATGGAACCTGACTTTCAAAAACGTTTTGAAGGAATGGATGCCTATACAATAATCCAACAGTTGCGAACCTTTTTTCAAAAGCATCCTAGGTTGGAGAGGTTCGAAGTGAACCGCAAGCTTCTTGAGTGTAAAATGGAGAAAGGGAAATCAGTTGGTCCCCACGTGTTCAAAATGATTAGTCATTTTGAGCACATGACCAAGTTGGGATTTTCCTATCCCAAAGAGATAGCAATTGATATGATCATCAATTCACTCACTGATGCATATAAGAACTTTAGTTTGAACTTCTATATGCAAGGAGGGGAAATGACCATACAAGAGTTGCATGGTATACTGATTCAGGCTGAAAGGAGCTTGCCTACTGAGCCCATAAAAGAGCATAAGGATGTTTTGATGGTGCAAAAGGGCAAGGGGCTCAAGAAGCACGGAGTTTCGTCTAAGAAGGGTAAGGGCAAAGGCAAACAAGTTGCTGAGCCCAACACTTCTGAGGAGCCAAAGGCAACACCTAAAGCCATAGTAGCAATACATGAGTGCTACTATTGTCACAAGGTGGGTAATAGGAAGAGGAACTGCCCTAAGTATCTAGAGTACAAGAAGACTAGAGCTTCTTCTTCAGATATCTATGTTATAGAGATAACTTAAACTACTTTTGCATCATGGGTATTTGATACTAGATGTAGTTCTCACATTATCTGTAATGTGCAAGATCTAAAAAGAAGTAGGAGACACGCTTAAGGGAGAGGTAGAATTGCAAGTTGGCAATGGAGCTCGAGTTGCCGCCTAGGCAGTGGGAGTCTTCAGTCTATCTTTACTTTATGGATTTGTTTTGAGACTTAATAATTGTTGTTATGTTTTAAAATATTACTAAGAACACTATTTCAGTTTCTGTTTTGGATTCTGAAGTTTTCTCATTCACAATAAAGAAGAATTGTTTTTCTGCTTATTTGAATGATATGTTTCGTATCTCTACTAAGTTATCAAATGGTTTATATGTTCTACAAACACACATCTATAAAAACAGCGAGAAACATAAGTCAAATGAATTAAACCCAATACACCTATGACATTGTCGATTAGACTACATAAATACAAAACAAATTGAGAAATACATAAAGATGGAGTTCTCAAATCATTTGATTTTGAATCATCTGATGTGTGAGTTTTGCTTAATGGGAGAAATGACAAAGTCTCTTTTCACTAGTTCGAGTGAAAGGGCCAATGACCTCTTCGCCCTCATACATACGGATGTGTATGGACCTAAGAATACATTGGCTAGGGGAGGGTAAGTTACTTAATTACTTTTACTGATGATGTAAGCACATATTGATATGTTTACCTCACGCGGCATAAGTTGGAGGCCTTTGAAAAATTCAAAGAATTCCAAAATGAAGTACAAAACCGACTTGGCAAGAAGATTAAATCTTTATGATCTGGTCATGGAGGGGATATCTGAGTCAAAAGTTCGGTGATCATTTGAAAGATTGTGGAATATTTTCACAATCAACTTCAATAGGAAATTCCACAATTCAGTGGTGTTTCCGAGAGAAGGAATCGCACCCTATTAGATATGGTACGATCCATGATGAGTCTTGCTGATCTCTCTATATCTCTTTTGGGATTTTCTCTTGATACAATTGCGCTTACACTCAATAGGACTCCATCCAAAGCAGTAGATTAGACTCCATATGAGATATGGACAGAACCGTTCCTAAAATGTCTTTTCTAAGGGTTTAGGGTGTGAAGTTTATGTAAAGCGTTTAATATCTGATAAATTAGCACCCAAATCTAAAAAGTGTTTCTTTGTGGGATATCCCAAAGAGACCTAGGGATATTATTTTTACCACCGTAGCGAAAACAAAGTGTTTGTTGCTCGCTATGGTGTCTTCCTTGAAAATAAGTTTATTTCCAAGAAGACAAGTGGGAGAAATGTATATATCTCGAAGAAATTCGAGATGAGCAACAAATGGGTGAGGTTAACACCTCATTAGAGGCGGCCCAGCATGAAAATGTTGGAGGGGTAGTGAATCCTATCCACGAACCTCCTACCGTCCCACTTGGATCGAATCCATGCGAAGCTTCTGAGTCTAACGACCGAGATTCTTCTTCTGTTGTTCCCCTACGTAGATCTCGTAGGATCACCATTCCATCAAGAAAATATGTTGATTTTCTTTCGACGGAAAGTTCTAAAATAACGATTTTTAGTAAGTTGTGAGCCTATCAGCTACAAAGATGCTTTGGAGGGCCAGGGCTCCTAGAAATGGCGTGAAGCCATGAGATCCGAAATGGAATCTATGTCTGAAAATCAAGTATGGGACTTGGTTGATTTGCCTGATGGCGTGAGACCCATTGGAAGCAAATGGATTTTCAATTTGAAAACAGACAAAGACGAAAACATTAGTGTTTTCAATGCTACGATAGTGGCAAAAGGTTTCCGTCATATTCATGGTATAAACTATGAATATGACCTTTCCCCAGTAGCCATCCATTAGGATAATCCTTACAATTGCCGCATTTCATGCATATGAAATACGACAAATGGATGTAAAAATCGCTTTCTTGAACGGGTTCTTGAAAGAGGATGTGTATATGACACGACCTCAAGGCTTTGAACATCCAACAAATTCAGGGGAAGGTATGCAAGCTTAAGAAATCCATTTATGGATTGAAGCAAGCATACAGGAGTTAGAACCTCAGATTTGATTAGGCAATCAAAAAGTTTGTTTTCCTCATAAATGAAGAGAAATCTTGTGTATACAAGAAATTGAGTGGGAGTAATATAACAATTTTAGTCTTGTATGTGGAAGACATACTTCTCATAGGAAATGATAAGTCGTGCTTGAGTCAGTCAAAGGATGGCTTAAAAATCGTTTATCTATGAAAGACTTAGGAGAGGCAGAGTATATTTTGGGAATAAAGATCTATAGAGATAGATCTAAAAAGGCTGATTGAACTTAGTCAAGGAACTAATATAGATAAGGTTCTTGCTAGCTTCAAGCTGGAAAACTCTAAGAGAGATTTCAATCCCATGAAACATGGCATATCACTTGGCAAGACTCCGTGTCCTTCGACACCTAATGAAGTCAAGAGATTGAGTAATGTTCCCTATGCTTCTGCATTAGGTTCCATTATGTATGCATGCTATGCTTTGCACTCAACCAGATGTTGCCTATACAACGAGTAAATGCAACATATACCAGTCTTATCCAAGTTACACGCACTAGATGAGTGCAAAGAATATCCTTATGTACTTACGAAGAACTGAGGATCATTGATTGGTATATGTTTGTTGTTAATGATAGGCATATACGAATTACCAAAGTGACAAAGATGATTTCCGATCTCCATCTGGTTTCATTCTTTGTCCCAATGGAGAAGTTATGAGCTGTAAGAGTTCTATACAGAATAAGCAAGATTCATATTGATGAGAATGTGGGAGATCCGCAGACTAAACCTGTTGCTCGACCTAAGCATGAAGGTCATACTAGGTCTATGGGCTTAAGCATATAAAAGAATGGCTTTATAATGCTTACTTTATGTTTGCATTTGTAAAGACATTGATTATGCTTGGAATTGTTTATCAATAAAAATCTACATTCTTATTTAATTTGTTTAGTATTAAATAAGATGTCCAAATAAATTGTGTTTTGAAATAGGATCATCATAAACGTTGTGATGAATGGAACCCTATATAGTGAACAAAAACCACAGTTTATAATATGTCCCTAGTCTAAGGCACTGAATTGGACATAAGTGACTTGTTAAAAGACTAGCATAATGTTAATTGATAGCGCAGTTCCTTGGGCTATAGAGACATAGGGATGTCAAATTAACAAATATGGATGTATGATTGATACATTGAGACTTGACCTAATTAGATTCTAATAGTAGAATCGGAATGTCTATGTTTAATAGATTCCTTGGACATGAGTATGTCTTAATAACCATGATATGATTAGTTTAGCTTTGACATTGTTAAACACCGTGCCGTAAAAGGAGGTTATAAAGGCAATGCTCAGGTTGGCTAAGAATTGAGTGGGAGTTATGGTCATACAAGATTGAATAAGTCCTCCTATTTGATAGGAATGGTGCCTGGGCCTCTTGATGAGGGAGAATTGTAAAAACGCATGGCCATGCTAAAATGAGATTAAAGAGTTGATCTTCAGTTGAACAATTCAACCTCGGTGATCAAGAAACATATTTGAGTATATAACATCGTGTTATCAAATTTGGCATTAAGAGACTTAAGGAATTTAATATTGCGTACTTGTCTTACGGACAACTGGGAGATTGAAGGAATATGTCCTTAGACAATTTCCGCAATTACTAAATATAAATGGGATTGTATTTATGGAGATAATATAGTTAATTATTTTAGTAACCGTATTTGCTTGCTAGATAATAAATTACGGTTAGTAGACAAATTGGTTTGGGCTACAACTAATATAATTAATCCTATAAGGTCACACTAAGTAACACTGATTAATAAATAAATTATAAGCCCATAAAGGCTTATAAGGGCCGGCCACTATTAGGGTGATTAGGGTTTTAGTTTGTTCCTTTTCTCTTAACCTAATCTCTGTCTATAATATATAGATATAACAAGAAGAGAGATAGAGCAATTCAGTTAGTCAGTAACTTGACACAAAAGAGAGAAAAAGATAAACCCTTCTCCCTCTTTAGTCTAGGCGCCTATCCCATCAAAAGTAAGAGAGTGAATAGTTCATACTCTTCCGTTCTAGCAGACGTGGGTATTAATCGGTGTTCGTGGACTAAGTAAAGGAATTACAATTGTAGTTCTTTATCTCTAAAGTAACCAGATCTGCAATAATACTTTGCAGTATTCAAACCCTACATACCTGTTCAAGTCGTGAATAAAAGGTTTGTGTATTCTCTATTCTATGTATCGATTCATATATTGTTATGCATGCGGTTCTGTTATAGATGTTAGGAAATTGTTTCCTGAAATTCCGCTATTCGCATCTATGAATTCCAACAACCACCACATCACCACCCACGAACTCCCCGACTTCCCCTGTTTTTCTCTCGCTCCGGCATCCCCTGCCTCCCTCTCTCTCACGCTGCTTCCAGGCAGCACCACCACAATAACTCCCTGCTGCCACGAACACCGTCAGCCCGACCACCACACTCTCCTCCTTCCCTCGCCTCTTCCTCATGCAGCGCCATAACAAGCCCCCACCTGTTTTCAGACTCTTCCGCTGCACGTCCCCCTGTTCGCTGCTAGCACCGCATCGTCGCCCGTTGCCGCAACTCCGCCACCTCTAGCCTCTGCCGCCACCTTTTCGGCGCTGCAGCCACCAGAAACCTCCATCTCCCCTGCAGCCTTCTCCTCCCTCTTCCCTTTCCTGTTTCTACGTTGCCAAGAAACTGATTTCATGTTAGTTTCGAAAATATTCAAAGCCAAACTTTGACTCTCACAAGGTATAAAACTCATTTTTGCCGTTTTAATTATTGAAAGCCCAATTAAAGTAATCATTTTAAGAAGTATTACTCATGTTTTTAGAAATACATAAATATATATTTAATATCTTTAAAGCTTATGAAAATATCTCACTAAGATTAAATATAAGTTTTATGAATTTTTATAGAATTTTTTTTAGGAAATCATTTAAACAATTATTGTTTTGGAATATGAGATTTAATTATAAGCTATGAATGTTTCAAGTAGTGTTTCTGGTTAAGATTTTCGAAAGGGTAGGATTAGTTATAATTAGTCGAGTGAAGTCCTAATGGACTATTCTCATTGGGTTACATGACATGTATGGAGAGATAAACAAAGGCGAAAGGATGTCGTTCTTGAAGGAATGACGATATTTTGATTAGACAGCTGAGGTAACCTTTATGTCCAGCATTGTATGTATGCCCGTATGTGAATGTTTATAAAAGTATGATTATTTATATGAACGATGATTACGAAATATGAAAGTGACGGTAACCTTTATGTCCAGCATTAGTGTACATGCCCGTATATGAAAACGTGATTTGAAATGTGGTTATATGATCCTTCGAATTATGAAATATGGGATTTATATTATGCATGATACTCTGGGAAGTTATCGAATATATATTTATACACATCATGATATGAATTGTTCAATTTAAATATAGGTTTAAGTAAGGTATGGAAATTCACGAGATATTGTTCATGTTACATGCTCATTTTAGTAAAACCGTGTTCATGTAGTTTATGTAATTTATAGTTACGACCCATGCTTGATCATCATGCGAATATGAGTAAATTTTGTTTGATCATTATTTGTAATATAAATTTTGGAATTGTCAATATTTTATTATATATATGCTCATGGAAATGTATTATTCAAGTTTACTTAATTATCTAATATTACAAGTGTGGAAATAAATGATTTCTTTATTGATGACTTACGTTGAATTAATGTCTTAAAATAAGTATGCTTTTTTATAAAGTACTATTTATAATTATGAGTAATAGAACTTTATCTGTTAATGTGAATTACACGATCTAAATAATACCTTTTAATATATGAAATAAAGTATGGTAATTTTATAAATGTTTAATAATGGACAATATAAGAAAATAGGTTTTCATGTAATAAGTAGTGTTTCTTACCTATATAAGTATGGTTATTCATTTAATGAATGACGAATATTAGTTGGAAGAATTAATTGTGGAATTATGAAATCTATATTATCTTCTTATCGTTAAACTATATTGATGAGATTATGTAAAGTTTACTGAATTACTATACGTCGTAAAATATATGAAAGCATGAATTTTAAGTGAGAAGTACTTTTCTTAATTATAAAACGATATTATATTATGAATTATGAAGTTAAATGATTAATAAGGTAAGTTCATGTTATTTTCTAATTCAATTAAACCACGTAAATTATAATTGCAATTTATGACACTTACTTGAGTAAAGTATATTATTTTGATTTATTATATAAAATGAGTGTAATGAATGATTTGTGAAAGTATGATAAAGTACGACTTATATGACGTTACTTTCTAAATACATGAGCTATAATACTATTATAAATCAAACGATCTAAATATTGTCCCGAAAAGTATTTTACTTTTAAGTAATTACGATTCTTGAGATACATGCTTATACGGTTTATGAATAAGTGTTATTAATGTTCCTATGATTAACTCATGAAATTCTGAGTTCTCTAAAGTGATTTTGATTGTATAAATTATGATCAATAACTAACGTCCGAGTCTTTACCCAATATGATTATTTATGAGTTTGTGCCAACGTGAGTTATTAAGTGTTAATATGATATAATTTCAATGAATTACGGAATGTGTGAGCTTTTATAATTTCATGTCTAAGAACACATACGTCAGAAGCGAAATAAGATAACAAAAGCTAAAAAGGTCTTGTCAATTTTACGAAATGCTTACGATGTGAAAGTCTGTTTTAAGTGTTTGATGACGTAATGAAAAGTATCTGTCTTTCTGGAAAGTATAATTATGTACGGTTCATATAACGACTCTGTTATGGTTCATGAAAACACTAAAAGATATGAAACATGATAAATGAAAGTGAAAGATGGTTCTTGGCAGTATTCTAAAAGATTATCTTTATGATTTTATGCATATCAATCGTGAATATATGGATAATGGGTATTATTCGGAAATATATGTTATATTTACAAGTTAAAATACTGTAATGGAAAGTGAAAAGCGGATTGTCTTACTGGCTTGGAGTTATCCACTGAACTGGTAAATGAGCAAGTTATAGGTGGAGGAAATATATATGATCTATGAAAGGACCGAGATGGTCGAATGTTTAACGAATGACGATAAAAGTAATGTTCTGTCCAAAGCCTATACTTGTCAATGATCTGGTCTCATGTGAATGGTCCTTGCCAGTTAGACGGTTCAAAGTTAAAGTAATCTGATAAGTATTTCCAAATAATTATTAGATTGACATGACATGTGCCTGTGTATGAAAAACGTTTTCGAACTAAAACCATTTTTACGGGCTGGAGTAAAGTTACGAGTTTTCCACTTATTTTGGAATGTTTTTCTGTCTTTTCTTGTTTCTCTATTTTTCTTCTGAACGAAGCTCGGGTTAAGAAAGAGAGCTCAGGATCAACCCATGGAAAGGAAGTCTTTGAGATGGATTTCATGAAGCATTGTTTTAAGCCATAGAAGCTTTTACGTAAGGCCATTATGCTGGTTTAGAATTATTGATATGTTTAAGGATATTGTATTAATGGTGGGCCATAACCCACATGTTTAAGAAAACGCTTCCGCTAATCATTGAGGTTATTTATGGTTAATGATGTTAATTAAGGACCCCAGGTTCGGGGCGTTACAGTAGGGGCTGTGGGAATTTTAGGTGGGGGATAAGGAAGAACAAGTATAGTGGCAAAGGCAAACAATATTGAGGTTGATGGGTGAGAAAGAACAATTAAGGAAGGAGCTTCATTCTTTCAAGAAGAAGAATTCGAGTTGAGTGACTCCATGAGGAAGGCAAAAGCAGAGAAGGTGATGGTTAAGATGAGGCCACCAACAAGGGAATCAAACAAGTATATTAGGATGGCTAACTATGGAATATATATCTTTGTGTTGTTTTGGCTAGTGATAAAGCTCTTTTAATTGTCAGTTAGGTTGTATGGGGTGGATGGATATGTATGCTTTTTTGGGGTTGGAGGGGAGGGGGGATGCATTAGGATATGGATTGTAATTGGAATGGATAATGATTGATTGTACTTTGATGTATTTGAGCAATGGAATGAAAAAGAATTTGCTACATATGTTCTGGCTTCATTTGCTTCCACTGAATTACATAATTCATCTTGAAGCTTTCATTTACAGTTACTCCACTAGCTAAACTGATGCAAAAAGAGAAAGGGGAAATCTTGCATTGAAATCATGAACCAACTTGAACTTATATTGAAATGGATTTGTCTGGTGCAATAACAGCCCCAAAAGCATCAGCAAAACTGATGTTCAAAATTACAAGTTGCCTACCGAATTATGTTTGATGCAAAAAAGAAAAACCAATATATAACGAAATCCCAACAACAAGATGCATGTTATACACAGTTGGATAAATTTAAAGCAATTAGGTCAACTGTTACATTCAACTACAAAACTACAAAAGTTTAAGCTTCAATACAACCAATTTCAAACTCCAACTGGTGGTGGACTTCCTGGTGAGTTGGGTCACCACTCTGAAATGCAGCAGAAGTTTGGGAGGAAGAAGCTTGCAAGCTTGAAATCATCTTGGCTTGGTCCAACTAAAATGTCAAATATATGGAGAATGATTAAAAGAGTCGAACTTCACACAAAAAAATGATCACATCAAAGAATGAAATATAGGCATTATACCTTTTTCCAACCAATTTTTTGTTCTCTCTTCCTTACAGTCCAAGGATCATCTGAAGGAGGTCTGCCTCTTTTCACATAAGTAGGTGGAGGATCTAAGGCAGGCTCATTTTTGCAAGTCTTCTTGTTATGCCCCAATTGTTTACAGTTTGAGCATCTGTTCTTTCTCCAACCTCCCTCGCCCAACCTCCTTAACAGCTCCTTGCCTCTTGTTCTTATTCTGCTTCTTCCAAGCTTCTAATTTTCTCTTCTTGTGGGAAGGTCTTCCAGGCATCCTCTTGTATGGAGGTGGGTCTGGTTGTTGATATGGAGTTCTTTCCAATTCATTTATCCCATGCATTGGACTCATAACAGGTTCATATGCATTCAAATACTTTCTTGAATAAAACTCATGCACAAAATCTCCCGGGTCACCTCTGCTATCCACTATGCATGCATATGCATGGTGACAGGGCATACCTGTCAACTCCCAACACAAAGCATGTACACACTACCAGCTTCCAAATCAACAATGCGTGTGTGTTATCAATATTCAACCTCAAATAGAGTCTCACTTGAAGGTCTAACTATGCAATGCCTAAGTCCATCCTCTACCGACTTAATTTTGTTTTCAACATATGGCATGTAAGGACAAGTCATAGATAAAGCTCCTTGCCTTTTGGTATGATGCCTTTGCATAGCATACCTCCTCATCCACTCCATGTGGATTAGGGATAGGCTTATCCCTAGCTGGCAAGCATGCTTAAAGCTTTCACACATGTTATTAAGTAGCATATTTAATTTGCATGTAGTTCCAATAGCATGCTCACTCCTAGGGGGTGCTAATCGAGCGAGACAACTCGCGAGCTACTCGAGATCGAATCGATCGAAACTCGGTCAACACTCGACTCGAGTGAGCTCGACCTGAACTCGAGCTCCGCTCGAAACCTTAACGAGCCTTATCGAGATACTCGAAACTCGACTCGAAAAACTCGTGAGAAACTCGATATTTTTAAAATTAATCTTCCATGAATTTATAATTAATTAATTAATTAAAATTTTGATTTATTTTATTTTACTCTTCAAATTCAAAAAACCAAAACTACAACATATAAAAAGAGAGATTATAAAGATAAAAACAACTTTAAAATTTTCAAAGGCTCAAATTTATGGGATTTGAGATAGTAACATCTTGACCCTTCATCTTGCATTCACCTTGTCAACAAACCCTAAAGCTCCTTCTTCTTATTTCATTCACGTTACTTTTCCTCACCCCACTTATGACTCACCCTTTCTTCTTCATGAAATCCTTCACCGTCATTAACCGGTGCGCCGCTGCCGATTCTGTTCTTGAAGCCACTGCCGCCGTTTTGATCTTCGAAGCAACCGTCGCTCCAGTCTTTTTTCCTCAAGCATCCGCCGTCATTTTATCCTCATGAAATCTTGGTGCTCAAAGCAAGATTATCAATTCACAAAATCTGTTTCCTTTAATTTCTGCATACAATTCGAACCACTCTCAAACTCATACGTGTATATATTCTTGATACTACATATTGTATTTTAATTACCAAGTAGTACTTGATCTAGTGGAAAAGATTGTATCCTTCCAACCTCAAGGTTGGGGGTTCAATCCCCACTAGGGGCACTTTGAGTAGGGATTTCCCTTATCCTTCCCCCTACTCTCAAGTGCCTGGCCCAATAGGATTCGAGCGGGGTCCGGGCCACTTCTCCTTACCAAAAAAAAATATTGTATTTTAGTTTGCTTGCTATAATTAATGCCATTCTTGAGGGTTTCTCAGAAAATGAGTTTTCAAGTATTTCAACATTTACTTTTCTAAAAAAAATTGATATGATTTTTATGGAAATTATACAGTTTATTAGAGCATTGTCACTTTTGCTACTATAGTTCATTGTTTCAATTATTTGATGATCGATAGATGTTAATGGATAGATTTGGATTTGATGTTCTAGGTTTTTTCTTGTTTGTTTGATGTAATGTATATGGTGTTGTTGCTGGATGGATTTTGGCTTTCGAGTTCAAGTTCAAGTTTGGCTCGAGTTCAAGCGCGGACGAGTTCATGCTTGAGACAGTTTGGGGATAAATTTTTTTAATAGAACTCGAGTCGAGCTCGAGTCGAGTTTGAGCTCCATTTTTTTGTTTTCGAGTTCGAGTCGAGTTGCGAGAATTCGAGGCTCGCGAGTTTCGAGTCAATCCGAGTTCTAAAAATGCTTTTCGAGTTCGAGTCGAGCTGAGCGAAAATCGACTCGACTCGCTTGATTAGCACCCCTATCCACTCCAACTAACAAGTGGGATCGAAACCATGTTGTTGTAGGCTTCATCACTCAACAACTTAAGGGCTTCCATATGCCCTTTGAAGGATTTATGTGATAACAAGCTAATACTAACATAATAGCATCACATATAAAACCAATAAGCATCACATATGAAGCCAAATAGTTGATTTTAATTGAATTTGTCTTACTTTAAATGAATTTATATAAGTTTATTGAATTTGTCTTAGTTCTATTAATTTTCATATAAAAGCAGCACATATGCAAGCATCACACATAAGTTCTAAGTTTAGTTTCACCTCCGTAGTTGATTTTGCAGCAGCCATAAAACATTTTGTAAGATTGTCCAACCCATTTTTGCTCAACAGTATCTTGTTTCTGCTTCAGGTGTACCCTTTGCAAATGCCCAAGCAAAGCCTACATTAAAGATGAAGTGCATTAGTGTTAATATATGAAGCTATTTTGCAAAAAATAGTATGTATTTAGTTTTAGAAAAGAATTTACTAAAAATAACCTTCTGCCTATCAGACATGAAAGTCCATCCTTTGCCATTTTCTGTTCCCAAAGGACTAGCAAGGGTGCTGATGAACCAAGACCAAGAGTGCGTGTCTTCTTGAGCAACAACAGCCGATGCAATTGGGTAGATATTATTTATTGCAATCCTTCACCAACTACTACCTCCGTAACACACACTTCACACATTTTCCATAAATAGGTGTAACATAATACTTGAAACAATTTCTCTACTTTCTTGTTATGGTAAATTTTTTCACATTAAATTACCTATGGTCCCTTCCCCTGTGTACTTGTTTTTGTTTTTCTCTCTTTCCCTCTTTTTCCCTAATCACAAGTCATTTATCTCTCCTTCCCCAAACTATCTTTCATTCATCATTAACAAATTTTACCTAGGGATTCTCCCTAGTTCCATTTATTGCAAGTATTGTGTTACGGAGGGAGTATATTAAACATATCCCATGATATGCACCAGTTAGATGGCATCCATCTAACCCAACAATAGGCCTGCAACCCTTTAAGAATCCATCTAAAATAGGCTTCAAACAGATGAATAAACTCTAGAATAATGGTCTCTCAATCTGTTCTTCAGCATAAACCACAGCAAAACTACTGATATAATGATTTCATATAGTGTTTTCCCTTCATTTCCAAGCTAAATTGTGGGGTATTGATCGACGCTCTTAGAGCCATTTCTTCTAATATTTCTATATAGTTGTGGTTTGTCTGCTTTAACGTTTTGCATGTTTTAGGGAAAAACTTCCTATTTACTTGTCATTTTGACCACCACACTGTAGCGGAGAAGTTATGAGGCATGTATGAGATATCGAAATTGTGTTCGAGCTCATTTGAAGAATTATTAAAGGAACTTGGCCTCTGAAGCCAAGTACAAAGCTGCCGGAACACAGCTTTGCCCGATCGGATTCGATCTTCTAGCACCAAAACTTCAGATTTTCTGCCCGATCGGGCAGCATTGCCTGATCCCATCAGGTGGACTATTACTTAGAATTTTTGCTGGTTTTGGAGCTGCTGAAGAAGCCTCGCCGATGACGTCGGGCAGCCTTGCCCGATCGGTTGCAAATGTTGCGGCCCCGATCGGGTGATCGTCACACGATCCCATCGGGTGAATGTATATTTTTGGCTGCTGAAGAAACGTTCCCAGACCCGTCGAGCGGCTCATTGCCCGATCTGGCGGAAGACACGGAAAGGCGATTTTGCGTCTTTTTCCTCCTATCTTATTTGCTTTCTTAGGTTATTATAAATACTTTTGAGTTTATTTTTATGTACTTTTTATTATCTTAATCACTTAGAGAGCTTTTAGAGTTAGTTTCCATTAGTTTTCATTGTGAGGGGATCAAACCTTGGTTCAATTGAATTAAAGTTATTGCTTTTTGTCAAATTGGTAATCTTCTCTCTCATTGCTTTGTTATTATTTATTAATTGTTCTAGTTTAGTTGTTGATTATTCAATTAGTTCATGATGCAATTATTAGGGTTTCTTCTTAGTTTTGTTATTGTTAATTTGATCTTGTCTGAGTAGATCTCTTTCTAGGGTGTTAGATGGGGAAGCCATGTTTATACCATGATTGTTGTTTAAATTTCTATTGATTTCTAGAGCTTGATTAGAGTGATTGTGGTGTGGTTTGTTCTTGATTAGTAATTAATGTTAGTGGTCAATTTCATTGATTTCTCGTGGTTAATAATTGTTTGCATAGACCCGTCTTACGATTAGAGGCCTAGGACACATCAGTAGTTCTGATTACGTTAGTGAACAAGCGGCGTATGTTGAACTATGAGCATTGAGACTTAACCATAGCTCAAAACATGCTCTAATCCCTCGACTCTTGACTAAGGTTTTGATAGTAGTTGACCCTATTTGAGTGGTATAAGCATGATGGACCGAACTAATACCCTGGACTTTTATTCCATAGTTAAATCCTCAGTTTAATTCTCATTTTCCTTAGTTTAATTATTAGTTCAGTTATTCTTCTCTATTTCATCTGAAGTAGTTAGTTGGTTGAATATTAACATAGAAACTCTGTCTCCCTGCGGATTCGACCCTTGCCCATTGACTACCATTGTTAGAGGACTGTAGGAATTATCTTTGAATAGGTGATACGACTTTATCCTATCAAATTTTGGCGCCGTTGCCGGGAGACAGCTAGTTTTCTATTTTTTATTCGATTAATTAGCGTACTTCTTTTTGCCTCATTGGAACCTCCCGTTCCAATTGAGGCCGTTCTTACGGTTTTGTTCTTGTTTCTCTTTTATGTCCAGGTACAAAAAGAAAACTCATATAATCCCTGGAGATCGCGATACATAAGCAATATTTCGGGATCTTAGAGTAGAGTTCAACAAGAAACCCGATTCACAGATTTCTTCATTACCACTGGCGAAGTCGCTGAAATCATATGGGGTGCCTAATCCTGAAGGCATACCCACAGATGCCACTATTGCTACAAATAATTTTGAGATTAAGCCTGCACTAATCAATATGGTGCAGCAAAATCAGTTTGGTGGGCATCCTTCTGAAGATCCGACCAATCATCTGCAGAGATTCCAACCCCTGTGCAGCTTGAAGTCATGTTGTTAGAGTTTTCACTTAGAGACAAAGCTCAGAGGTGGTTCAGTGACATCGCTGAGACAGTATGGTCGGGGATTTCTGCTGGATTCCTTCACGAGTATTACCCTCCCACAAAAACAGCAGATATCAGAAATAAGTTGGCCACGTGTTCCCAGAGCCAGATGAGACATTGAGGGAAGCGTGGACTAGATTCAGAGACCTACAAGGGAGTGTACATCACAATATGGACAAGTGGTTTCTGACGCAGACCTTTTACAATGGTCTGCAACCCCAGACGAAGAGTGCCGTTGATTCGTCTGCAGGAGGAGGTCTTTTTAGACAAGGCAGTTTATGAAGGCTATGATTTCCTAGAAAATCTCCCGACGCAAATGATCATTCCTCGTCTAGAGGTCTGACTAAGAATGTACCTGATGTTGACACCATTTCACTACTTGTTTCTCAGGTAGCGCAACTGCATCAGAAGTTTGACAAATTGAAACCCTCTAGTTGACATCTCCACCTATGAGTATCAATGTCGTACCAGCAGTTGCACCCATCACCTCATCTTATTGCGAGGTGTGTGGTATTCGGGTTACTTTGGCCATGATTGTCAGTTCGGTCGAATTAGATGGAGCAGGCGAATGCTTTTCAACAAAGACAACCCGATAACCCCTGCTCCAACACATTCAATCCTGGTTGGAAAGACAACCCTTCTCTCATATCGCAGCAACAATGTGCACAACCTCACCCTCCACAAACAACTACCAAAACTAGCGGCATAATTCACTATCAGCCTCCACAAAATCACCCAAAGCCCAACTACTACCAAAACCAAGGGAATTCCAGAATCCCCTTGTTTTCATCGACCTACCCATTAGAATTTCCAGCCAACACCATAACCAGTAGCCCCACGGAGCCATCCACATCTGACTTGATGAAGCTTATGTTAGCCATGCAAAAGACCAACGAGGAAACACAAAAGCATATGCAGGCTCAAGCGGAGGCACAAAAAGCTCAAGAGAAGCACATCAAACTTCTCGAGACTCAAATTGCACAATTGGCAGGAAACAATTCTCAGAGGCAGCAAGGACATTTGCCAGGGCAACCTATGCAAAAGGAGAGAAAGCAAATGTCGTTACACCCGTAGTGGCCCACCGCCATGCTGCTCCTCCACATGCCCGTTGATGATGCTGCTGCTCTGGAAGAAGAAGGAGGTAGAAGAAAAGGATTTGGAGAAGAGTTCGACGTCAATTGTTCAACTCATCTGAGGAAGCTGAACAAACTGAAGAAGAAGGAGAAGGATTCGTGCACCTTACACACCAAGGTTGCCCTTTCCTCATCGAATGCAAAAATTCCAAAGTGGATCAACAGCTTGGTAAGTTCTTGGCCATGGTCAAGAACCTGAGGTAACGTTCCCTTCACAGAACTTATTTCTCAAGTGCCTATTTGTGCTAAGTTTTTGACGGAGATGATCACTAAAAAGAGAGATTTGGGTGGGGTAGATAGAGTCGCACTCACTGAAGAGTGTAGTGCAGTTTTATATCAACTCCACACCAAATTGAAAGATCCTGGTAGCTTTTCCATCCCGTGTCATGTAGGTGCATTATTTATTGATAAAGCATTATGTGATTTAGGTGCATCTGTGTCGTTCATGCCATTGTCTGTCTGGGCACTTAAATGCACTCAAATTACTTGCAAATGGCTGACCGTTTTATAAAATACCCTCTAGGTGTTTTAGTAGACGTCCCTGTTAGGGTTGGGAAAATTTACATCCCCTGTGGATTTTGTTGTGTTGGATATGGAGGAGGATACCCAAATTCCGATTATATTGGGTAGACCATTTTTGTGCATTATTGGTGTTGTTATTGATGTCAAGTCAGGGTCTTTGACTTTGAGTGTCGGTGATGATACTGTCACTTAAACTAACCAATGCTATGAAGTCTCCTATGCTTCGAAGAGTCTTGTTGCAGGTTGATGTGGTAGAACAAAGCTGTGATGTCTGCATTTCAGCAGATACGTGATGCTGACCCATTGGGTAGCATTGACTGATGGTGATTCATCAGGCTTCGATACTGAAGTCGATGCCTGCCTTGTTGATTTAGAGGACCATAGAGCTAAACAGGGACAGGGAAACTATAGTACTTGAAAGTGTATGCTCTAGCTCTACTTCTCAGGTAACTAAGGTGGAACTCAAACCACTACCTCTCATTTAAAGTATGCATTTTTATATGATAAGGAAGAATGTCATGTGATTGTCAGTACTAAACTCACAGATAGCCAATTGAAAATTTGCTTCAGTGCTTCGCATGCACAAGAATGCTATTGGGTATAGTATTGATGATCTGAAGGGTATTAGTCCTGATTTTTGTATGCATCGTATTAATCGGGAAGAGGATCACCGCCCTTGCATTCAACGTCAGAGACGTTTGAATCCTAATAATACAAGAGGTGGTGAAGAAATAAATAATGAAATGGTTAGATGCAGGGATCATTTACCCCATTGTTGATTCCAACTGGGTTAGTCCTGAGCAAGTGGTTACTAAGAAGGGGGAACCACTGTTGTGAAAAATGAAAAAGGTGATCTAATCCCTACCAGGACTGTCACAGTGCGGCGGATGTGCATTGATTATTGTAGACACTAAATCCTACTCGAAAGACCAACTTCCCTGCCCTTTATTGATCAAATGTTGGAAAGACTAGCCAAACATAGTTATTTCTGTTATCTGGATGGATATTATGGTTTCTTCCAAATCCCCATCCATCCAGACGATCAGGAAAAGACTATGTTTACATGTCCATATGGTACCTTCCCGTATCGTAGGATGCCATTTGGATTGTGTAACGCTCCCGCTACTTTCCAACGCTGCATGATGGCCATATTCTCTGATTTTATTGAAAATATCACTGAAGTTTTATGGATGATTTCAGTGTTTATGGTTCTGATTTTTGATGTTTGCCTGCACAATTTATCTAAAGTGCTTAAGAGATGTGTAGAGACAAACCTTGTGCTTAATTGGGAAAAGTGTCACTTCATGGTGAATGAAGGTGTTGTATTGGGTCACTTGATTTCTAAGCGTGGCATCCAAGTGGATAGAGCAAATATTGAGGGGGATTGAGAAACTTCCCTCCAATGAATGTCAAAGGAGTGAGGAGTTTTCTTGGTCATGCGGGGTTTTATCGCATGTTTATCAAAGATTTAACAAAAAATGCAAAACCCCTCACTCAATTGTTGCTAAAGGGTGTCACGTTTGATTTTACTAATGATTGCTTGGAGTATTTTGACAGGATAAAGGCAGCATTGATCACTGCCCCTATTATACAACCCCCCTGATTGAATCTTTGAGATCATGTGCGATGCTAGCGACTATGCGATAGGGGCAGTATTGGTCAGAGGAAGGATAAGCTACTCCATGTTATCCACTATGCCAGCAAGACCTTGGATCCAGCCCAGGTTAATTATGGTACGACAGAGAAGGAATTGCATAGCAATAGTTTATGCATTGGACAAATTTCAAACCTATCTGATAGGTTCGAAAGTTATAGTACATACTGACCATGCTGCCGAAGTACTTGATGGCAAAAAGGAGGCCAAGCCTAGACTTATCAGATGGATTCATTTGCTACAAGAGTTCGACTTGGAAATAAAGGACAAGAAGGGTGTTGAGAATGTGGTCGCTGACCACCTTTCTAGGGTGAGGTTTGAATCATCTTCTGACTCTCTTATAGATGACTCTTTTCCTGATGATCATTTATTTTCTGTGTCGTCTAAATCTCCTTGGTATGCTGATTTTGCAAATTATTGTGTCAGTGGTTCCCATCCTCCCAATCTTACATATCAGCAACGAAAAAAGTTTTATCATGAGGCTAAGATGTATTTTTGGGAGGACCCTTTCCTATATAAGAAATGCTCTGACGGAATGTTTTGTCGTAAAGCATCCCCTGATTGGGAAATGGAAGGTGTTTTGCTACATTGACATAGTATGCCCTTTATTGGCCATCTAGGTTCCCAAGCGACTGGTTTTAGGGTGCTACGTAGTGGTTTTTATTGGCCTTCGATTTTCAAAGATGCCCGTGCCTTTTGTTTGTCTTGTGATGCTTGTCAGCGGACGAGTAATATTTCAAAAAGGCAAGAGATTCCACAGAGTGGGATTCTAGAAGTCGAACCTTTTTATATGTGGGGGATTGATTTTATGGGACCACTTTCTTACCTCTTATGGGAATAGATATATTCTAGTGGTTGTCTACTATGTGACTAAATGGGTAAAAGTTATAGCATACCAATGATTCTAAGGTTGTGATGAAAATGTTCAAGAAGATAATCTTTCCCCGTTTTGGTGTCCCTCGTGTTGTAATTAATGATGGAGGTTCTCACTTTCATAAGAGCACCTTCAAGGCCCTATTTGAAAAACATGGAGTCACCCACAAGGTCGGTCTAGCCTACCACCCCCAGACTAGTGGTCAAGTAGAAGGTGTCAAATGGGCAGATTAAGAGGATCCTTGAAAATTTTGTCACTAAGGCCAGGAAAGATTGGTCTTTTAAACTTGATAATACTCTTTGGGCGTTTCGCACTGCTTTTAAGACTCCATTAGGCACCACCCCTTATCGACTGATTTATGGCAAAGCTTGCCATTTGCCAGTGAAAATGGAGTATCTTTCTGCGCGGGCGGTCAAAGAAATTAACCTGATTTGACAGCTGTAGGTGAATCACAACTTCTTCAACTCAATGAGTTGGATGAGCTCCGTTTGGATGCTTATGAGAACCACAGGCTCTACAAAGAGAAAACGAAGAAGTTGCATAACAAAATGATTGGAAAGAGAGAGTTTAAAGTTGGCAACAAGGTTCTACTGTTTAATTCCAGGTTGAGATTGTTTCCTGGAAAGCTTAAATTGTAACACCCCGCCCATACCGAACCCTTATTATATTAATAAAACTCGTTTGAGGGGAAATCAACGAGGGTTCGACTCGGACGTAGCGTTACCGCCGCACTCAACCGCTTGGAATTAAGTGCAAGGCTAAGTAACTAAAACATATTCATTCTAAACTTAAATTAATCCTTACAACCAAATTTGAATTGTTCATTAAGTACTAAATACTACGAGTTTTAGAGTTCCAGCGGAAGCAAAATATTAAACTAGGTGAATGACAACTTCTAGTTGATCTCTCATATTTCCCTCGATCACCCACCTACAAATGAACATCGAAATAGACAAGAGAGACAAGCTCCCAAAAATTAGATAAACTGAGTAATTCCAACTCCATCCCGTAAAGTACTTAAGTTAAAATAATTGAAAATAATATATAAGTCGAATTAAAAGCATTGCACATAAACATATACAGTTAAAAGGTCACGTTAATATAATATTCCAATTCATTTACGAAAGGGAAGGAGAATGCTAGCAAGCCGGTGATACACCACGTAAATTCACTTGCTAAACAGAAAATTGGATTCTTTTATTACACGTATCAGCCGTTTCGGAGGACAGTACCTTCATTTGAGCCGGTGAAACACCACATAAATCCACTCACATGTGGGTCGGTGATACACCACGTAAATCCACCCACAAAATCAAATTGGCCATAAAACAGAGTCCCTAGTGTGCACAACCCCTCGAACTTGGAACACATCAAGAGAGAAGGAAGACAAATAACATCGAGTTTGAGCATAGTAACAAAAGAACCTATAGGTCGCCGCTGAACCTCCTATACAGGGCAACCTGTTCATCACTTCCTTCCGATATTCCACTTTAAGTGATTAATAATTTTATTACAAGTTATCACATATCACAAGTTCATATATGCATTATTCATTTATCCGAGAGTGAAACCGTTACTCCATTCCCATAACTCATTTCATACATAGCTCTACTGATAGCCTATTCATATTCATAATAATAACCGTCACTTGGTTACATTCCATTATCACATTCCATCACAATTTCATTCATCATTTCCATATTGATAATAACGATAATAATAACCATGTTAAATAATAACGATAATAATAATAACAATAATAATAATAATAATAATAATACATAAAACATATATCGAGAATAAGGATAAAAGATTAAGTCGTTATCGAGTTTAATTACGATGTTAACGATGCTATAATAATCATTGTCATAGTCCATAGTCCAACTTCCATATTCATGGTTCGGAATTAAAATCCACACTTATATCCATTTTGTTACTCATAATTCATACTTAAATTTGATAATCATAACCCATAACTAATCCATAATCAATATCCACATATTAACTTCATTATCACATAATCACATGATTAATTCACATAATCTCAAGGTTAAATCGTTTTATTTATACGGAATCTACTTGTGGATGAACATTGGTAATTACCTCTTAAAGCGTGCCCGAAGTTAAGCCACGAGTTGATTGCACTTTTGATAATCCTCTTCTACGCTATCGGAGTCTACAACGAGATTTAACGAGATCTAAATTAGTAACCTAAATAACCCCTTTATTTTATGTATAAAATAAATAAATTAAGTAATTCAAATAACTCAAATAAAATTGATTAATTATATCAATAGATTTTTATAAATCAAAGTTTATGGTTTCAAATTATTTATAAAAATTATTTTAGGTACTTAGAGATTACTTTAACTTTTAATTTTCATTAACTTAAAAAATTATTCTAAATATAGAAAGCTAACGCTATTATACTTCATACTTTATTTGAAAAACATAAGAAATATATTTAAGTCACAAAAGACTAAGTCAAAATTATTAATTTTATTAAACCAATTAAATTTAAACAAGTAAAAACAATTTTATTAAAAAAAAAGAACGTGATAATAAAGGGGGGGGGGAGGAGTCAATGATAAGTTTAAGAAAGAACAGGGGAAAACAGAGGAGGGCGTGCAAGGGAGGGAGGAGCATAGGAGGAGAAAGGAAGAAGGTTGGCGCTGGTGGTTGTGGTTCAAGCGGCCGGTTCAGGCGGCCCGTTCAGGCGAGCTGGCGAGGGCAGCGGTGGTCTGGGCGGTTTGCGTGAAGGGGCGTGGTTGTATTTGGTGTTTTATTGTGGTTCCGACTGTGCTGGCTGCGAAGGGCGGTGGTGCGGCGAGTTCAGTGGCGCGCTGCCTGCATTTTAGGCGAAGGAGGAGGGAGAGTTGGGTGGTGGTTAGCTGGTGATCGGCGGTGGTGGTGTCCGGTGGTGATGGTAATGGTGGTTAAAATTTGCAAAATTCTTTCTTTTGTTTTTCAACATTAAAATCAGAAATTAAAGAGAGAAGAGAGGGGAGTGAAGCAAACCTAGAAAGTGTGGTTTGTTTGAGCCATTGAATGATTTAAGTTGCTATTTATAGAGGAAATTTTCAGAATTTTTGGAGCTTAGTCAAACTCCAATAATGGTGAAGATCTTTGACACTTGAATTTATGATATTGCTTTGACTACTTTGCTCAGATTTTCTTGAGTTTTTGCTTGAGTGTTGAGGAAATCCGACAAGAGTGACGGAGTGTTTGGATTTTTGCTCTTGGATGTGTTTGGATTTTTGCTCTTGGATGTGTTGTAGTCACACGAGGGGGGGAGGAAGGTTGAAGAAGGAGTGAATCAGACTTCTATTTTCTGATTTCGGTGATTTTATTTTTCTTTTATTTTATTTTTGGGCTACGGTACTTGGACTTTAGTATTTGTTTGGGTTGGGCTCTCACTGGGTTTTTGTCAATGTGGATGGACAATGATTTGAATAAGAATGTCCACAACAAGTAAATATTTCAATAATAATTAAATTAATTAGAAATAATAAAATAAATAATTAGTTTGTAAAAGAATATATTTCAATTAAATCATAGAATCACTAAATAATTCAAAACTAAATAAATCATTTTTAATAAAATGGTTAAATAATTCAAAAACTAAATGAAATATTTTTTAATAAACATTATTATCAAATAAAGTTGAATTATCAGTAAATAAATTTAATTGGAAAATAACATTAAAGCTTAATAAATAATAAAAAAAAAAGCTTTACAAAACCGGGGTATTACATAAATCTCCATGGTCTGGATTATTTGAGGTGATAGATGTGAAGGCACACGGTGCCATCGAGGTCGTCAATCAAAAGGTGAGAAGTTCAAAGCAAATGGACAACATCTGAAGCTGTACCATGAGGGTGCTTTGTAGGTTGAGTGGAGGAGATTCGCTTCAGCCCCCTCCCAACTTGATTCATCTTATTAGAGAGGTAATATGATCGTGCGGGACCTTCATAAACCAGCGCCTGCGGACACAACACGAATCCCTTAGTTTTTTTCTTTGATTCGTAGCTTTTAGAGTGAGAGAGTGCTATGATACTAATGTGCTTCTAGATCTTGTATTCTGAATTGCATATATACCAACCTGAACAGATATTTGAGCCCCACTTGCCCCCACTATTGCAAAGGCGAGCTACTTGCTGAATAGTAGCTCGCCCGATATGGTCGGCGACAGTTGCCCGATCGGGTGGCTTAAAAGAATGAAAGAGGAAGAAAAAGAACTTCGCCCGATGGCGTCGGGCGACACATGCCCGATCGGGTGGCAATCCTTGCACCCGATGCACTGCACGATCGGGTGACGGGACACCAGAAACAAGAAAAGTACCACACCCGATGGCATCGGGTGACCACGCCCAATCGGGTGCGCAACCTTGGACCCGATGGACAATAGACTGCCCGATTGGTTGCCTGATCGGGTGGCGAACAAAGTTGATTTGAGCATAAAAAAATTCTTCGCCCGATCGGGTCTTCGCACCAAAGCCAAAGTATACCGGATTTGAACACCTTTTTGTCACAATTACCTTATCTCTTTCTCTCATCTCATCTCTCTCCTCACTCTCACCCTCCCCAAACTCTCATCTTCATCCCTAACTTGCATTAAAACATCATTTTCTTCCTTAAATCTTCATCCCTTTTCCTTCAAAACTCCACCAAACCTTCTCCTTTTCTCTTTTCATCTACTTCTTTTTCATCTTCCACCCATAAAATTTTCCTTTCTTCATTTTTTCCTTCACCAACTTCCCATCTCCATTTTAATTGTGAGAAGAAGCTTCCAAGGTTGCCAATACAAGGAGACAAGCAAGTTCAGGAGATTAATCAGGGGCGAAGGCTCCAGATCTAGGAGAGAAGCTACTCCGACGGCTCCACCACCACCACCGGTCCCAAGAGATCCACAATATCCGGACATCATTTTCAGGGATGATGAGCACCGAGAAAATTTCTACGCTTTAAAAGAGTGAGGTACTTCCTACCCGATTTCTTGATGTAGAATTGTTAGCTAAATTGGGTCTTACTAATGATTTAAAGGATTTTATGAAATGTGTGGGTATGAAAGTTTGTACAATGTTCATGTAAATACTTATGCTGCCTGGTCTTTGAATTCTTTAGTAGCTTTAGTCTCCCCAAGCCTAGGGGTCGGGCCTGTCGCACATGTGCACTATCGTCTTTTGAACTAGGAGCACACACACACCCCTAGGGAATTTTAAAGGGGGTTCTTAAACGACTGTACGGGGGACTACTACCCGCCTAAGCAATTGGTAGCATGCCCGGTATCTATTTAATGCTTACAGGGGATCCAGAGCCTTTTCACATTCAGAAATGTCATTGGGCAAAATTTACCACCCCATCTTTAGTATCTGGATCCGATTTATGGCCCAAAAGCTGTTAGGTGGTTATTAGGGTCACTTAATCCAGGGGGACGAGTTGATCACTATTGGTACTACATCTCTAAGGGGCTCTAAAAGATTCTTTTCACTACAATTTAGCCCACTACATGGAAGCCATCCCGTTCGAGCGTATCTCGAACTCGCTCCCTAGGATTCGTGACGACGGGACATGGACTCCTAGGCGGTTAGGAATGGGGGTTGGTTACTTTTTTGCCCGGCAGATTGCCGGTCCGAAAGACCCACACTTAACCCCGTCCAAGGCCCTACCCCCATCGACCTCACCTATCACTGACACCCTAAAGGTCCTCAAGCGCATCTCTGACCAGAGATTTCAATGGAGAATTAAGTCTGCGAGGTCTCACCCCTCCCCGACCCTAGAGCCCGCTTAAGGCCCCGTCAGGAAAATTGTTGTTCTTACCATAGGCGGGCCAAACGCCACTTATTGACGAGGGGTCCCTCGGCCTTTGCCGCCCCTCTCCTCCCTCCCTAACACTTTTGATTTTACAGGCATGATGTCGACTCTTGGTCGAATGGAGGCAGGAATGGGACGGATGAAAAAAGAGCTTGTCAACGCGAATACGGCTACCCTTGCGGGCTATGGTACTCGCATTGATACACTCTACACCCGTATGGATGAGAGATTGGGAGACGAGTGGACACCATGGCAGAGGATCGAACTACTCCCTCTATCCTCTTACGATGACTTTTACAGGCGTGGCATTGCTGAGCAGTCCGCTCAACACCCCTCGTGCTACCATTACTGGAACCCAAGCTATGGCCAGCCTGCCGATCTGACAGATGATATGGCGGAGGATGAGAGGAGGAGGCTGCGCCGCGACAGTCCGTCTTCTTAGGAGATTTTGGTCTAGGGACTAGCTGTCTAGGGGGCGGTTTTGATAGAGGGTGCTAGTGGCTTTGCTTGTAGTATGGGTGGTTTTTCAGGTGATCCTTCTGGTAGTTTTCCTGGTGGTTATTCGGTGGTGGTCATACGTCTGGTGGCGGTTTCTTTAGCGACACCACAGATGATGATATGGGCGGGGTGATGCCCTTTGCCTTTCTCCCTCTCCTCGTTGCAATGAGGACATTGCCTTAGTCGTTCGGGAGGATTTCTCACTATAGGTATTTCCTTTACTGCTTTTTAGTGTAGTTTTACGCGTTATAGGATAGATTTAACGCTTTGATAGGATAGTTTACAGCTTTGAAAAAAATTTAAAAATTAAAAAAATATGATTGATCATGACTAGTTTGATTGCCCTCTCTGTGCCCCCGCTGTGCCTTGATTGAAAATGATCGACTTTGTTTTCTCTGGATACTAGGCATTTGTGATCTTGAGGCTATGATTTGATGTTTGATTACTAGATTTCGAGCGACTTCTGATTATATTACACTACATTGTGTTGCATGCCGAAATTGGTTGACTGTGAGGCCTCTTTGTAAGCCTATTGGATTCATATCATAATTGAGTCTGTTTCTGTGTGTTAGTTCCTCTTTAGTGGATTGATCTTAATGTTGACTTCGTACTTATCGATATTCGATAACTTGTAGCATTATTTGTGATAGAGACATTCTTTTTTCGATTCTTGAGCCTCAGAATGTATTTTGATATACTTTTACCCCCTAGCTCCGCTGAGCCTAATGATTTATTTTTGTGTTACTAAACCCTCATTATAAGCCCATGACCTTTATATATCGATACTATTCTGAAGCCTTAGCTGGGGAGCAATTATTGGGTTGAGTTTAAAATTGGTTTTATGGTTTGGTTTGGTTTTGGGGAGTTGAAGTGTTTTGATGGTTGGTATGAAAAGGAAAAGAAAAGCAAAGTTAGAGTTGCGTGAATGCTTGGTTCGAAAAATGAGAGAAAAAGAAATAAAAGTTCAAAAGAATTCAAAGTTCCTTCGTTCACGTATGTTTGTAAAGAAAGAGAAAAATATGCTACGTTGCTTGAAAATTGGGTTTTTTGTGATTTTTCATTGATTCATAAGAGTTGGGATGTATCTTGCGGTTATATGGTGTTGCTGGGAGTTGTTTCGGCCTCCTTGACCTTTCTCAATAGCAGATTTTAAGCCCAAACCCTTTTTACCCCTTTCTTCTGACCTCTTGGACCGGTTTTTGCAATACAGCTTCTTTCTCACCCAGGCGGAACTAGGGGGTGCATGGGGGTGCACGTACCCCCCCCCCTACATTTTTTTAAAAAAAATCGGATATTTTGAGCCAAAAAATAAAATTAAAGAGGTGTACTAATATTAAATTCTCCTATTTGAGTCATAAAAAGATAGCCTTATAGTTGGTGACTTTACATTAAAGTCAAGAGTGGTGTAGGGAGGTCATGGGTTCTAGTCTTCTTGTCATCAATTTTGTTTCTTTTAATAATATTCTTTCTTTTTTTTAAATTTCTTTGACTAGTTTCTACTTCCTTTATTTTTATGGTTCTAGTAAATTGTTCTCTCTCCTTTCTCTTTTTCTCATTCCTTTTTTTGTGACTTTATTATTATTAACGTTTGTATTTAGTATTTTCGCATATAATTAATACTTTTTTTGTTTAACATTATTTATAAATCATTATATATTCTTATAGTTCATTATATATAGATTAAA
The DNA here is from genome assembly GCA_947645195.1 of Patellifolia procumbens. NCBI lineage: Eukaryota > Viridiplantae > Streptophyta > Magnoliopsida > Caryophyllales > Amaranthaceae > Patellifolia > Patellifolia procumbens. Next base: position 1,787 of record CANSGD010001508.1, on the reverse strand, counting down.
AACGATGGAAAAAACGAGATTCGTTAATAAGCGTCAAACGATAGATGTGAAATGGAGGTAGTACATATACATCCGCTTTTTTGGATATGTCTCAAACATGTACCAGTTTAATTGTGCACCCCGAATTTGAAATCCTGGTTCCGCCATTGTCTCCCACCAATTGATTTGTTAACAGAATCCGAAATCCCATCCCTACACCTCTTGTGTCAACATTATTATCAAAATCATGTTCTTCTAAGTCTCTGACAGAATGTATGTCATGACACCAACTCTTAGATTCTCACTTATCTTCTTTCTCTGCAGATTTCCCTTTCTTAATCACATATTTGCCCTTCTTAATCACAGATTTTCCCTTCTTAATTACATATTTGGTTTTCTTATTACTTGGGACATCCTCTATTGTTTTTTCTTCATTGAAAATAGTACTAGAATAAAATCTAGGGCTCATCCTAATTGGATATATGACAGGGCACTTAGATGATTTCTTTCGTGAAGCCAATTTTAGAACAGGGCTACAACTTGCTTCGAATGAATCTTGAGTTATAACACATACCTCTGGATCTACAACACATACATATGATTCTTCTAAACTCCCAACCAGATTGGTATTAAATCTAGGACTGCTCCTCACTGGACCGCTCAGAATTGATGTAGATTTTGCAGTTTTGTAGTTTGTCTTCCTCCTAGGAATAAGCTTGCATTGGAGTTCTTATTTGGGGACAGAAATGGTGGCTACATTTGTTTAAACTGATGTGTGTGTTGGATGTTAAGGAAAGGAAAAACAGTTGGGGTCATATTTGTCATTACCATCTTGTCTAACCCTAACCATTTACTAATCTTGCTACTACAACTATCATCTATATTCCATTCCAAGTTGCTAATGTAAATGGGGCCATGTAAACTACTGGTGGACCCCATCTACTTCCAGGTTTATTTACATCAACAACGTCTATCCGGACATGCAATCAAGTATCCAAACTCGTCCAAAATTTTTAGAATCTCTTTACCATCATCATCGCTACCAAAAACTTTCACTCCGACTACCCAGGCTACAGCTAAACATTCTATACTATATCTTGAAACATTGGCCATCAAACTTAAGTGCTTTCTCACAATGTTATACAAATTATGAACTGTAAACTCTGATGAAGATATTTTTTCACTCGCACTGTCAAGCTATTGTAACTAGATTTTGTTGGTTTAGTTTGATAAAATTTCACTCCATGAAAGATGTGCAGCTTTACAAATCAGGTATTACCCTGGTCTGGAAAACAAATTCAATAAAATGCTACTTTATTAAACAATTCATTCATCCGATCTATTCCATATGCTAGTTGAATTCTAAATTCAGTCAACATCACAATGCATCGAACAATCAATGTCATGGTCCCAATTTCCCAGAAAATGCATAAAAATGATAGATAGAGGAGCAAAAAATTAAGGTTTACAGTTCATAAACCCAGAAAATAATAGAGAAATAACAAATCCGTTACAAATTCAATTATTCTCAGTAAAAGTAAAGTACTAATCGTGCTTAATTAACACTTGAACTTTGATTTTGCTGCACAATTCTGTCAAATGATATCTTCAAATCCAAATTTTTTGATTCTGCTGCAACTTTCAACTGACAAGATTCTTGTTTAGATTTCTGAAAATTGAAGAAAAGGGGAGGGAAAGAGAAGAAGAAAGTTGGTGTTTGGCTCAAGGAGAAGATGAAAAGATTTGTTTCATAGTGGGATGGAATTTTATTTTTGGGGGGGGACTTAATTAGAAGGTTAGGTTGAGGG